>CM038669.1:662020569-662713162 GCA_021605145.1 Aegilops bicornis | reverse complement strand
CAATAATCTGGTTTGCAAACCTATCTTTGCCCTCCTCGACTGCGGGAGCCCTCCATCGTTGCAGTACAATAGACGTGAATTTCAAGCGTAGCTTACTGGACACCAAACCCCTAAATGCAGTAGTTATAATATGGAGAAATGGTTGCTCCTGAGAGAATACTTCTCCAATCTAGTTACCAGAATTTGGAATGAGACCACTAATGCCTCCTCCCATATTGAGAGCTGGCAGATTAAAATTAGGAAACTCAGGAAAATCACTAAGGGGTGGAGTTCCAATGAGGAAGCTCAACTTAGAAGATACGAAAAATCCTCCTAGAGGAATTTGATAAGCTTGATATTAAGTCTGAAACCACAAACCTTTCTGAAGCTGAATTTTCTAGAAGTAGATTCATCCACTCTGAGCTCCAGAAAAACTGGCTCCAAGAAGAGGTTAAGGCAAAACAGAGATCTAGGGATAGACAGATTAAAGAAGGTGACAGGAACACTGCATATTTTAATGCAGTGGCCAACCAGAGAAGGAGGAAAACAGTCATCCACTCTCTGGATGGCCCTGAAGGCCCTATCACTGATAATGCTGAGATGCTTAGAATTGCTAGTGACTATTATAAAGATTTGTTCAAAAAAGAGGATGGGAATGGCTTCAAGATGAACCAAAACTTTTTCTCTAAGGGAGAAAAAGTAACTCCTGAGGAGAATAACACATTAGAAGCTCCTTTTTCAGAAGAAGAGGTCAAACAGGCTATTTTTGACTCATATTCTGATGGAGCCCCAGGGCCTGATGGGATTCCTTTCTTTTTCTATCAACACTTTTGGGATCTAGTGAAGAAAGATCTGATGGACATGTTTTCAGACTTCCACAAGGGAAAATTTGACATACACAGACTTAACTTTGCTATGTTGACCCTAATCCCCAAAGAAACTGATGCTTCCTCCATGAGGAAATTTAGGCCCATCAGCCTTTTGAACTGTAGCTTCAAGATTTTTACTAAGGTTCTCACTAATAGATTCTCAAAAATCCTGCAAAGGCTTCATGAGGTGCTGCACTCAATTCACTCTAGCAAGAGACAAGGTTTGGTGCTAAAACTAGACTATGAAAAAGCCTTTGACAAAGTTAACCTAGAATTCTTATAGGAACTACTTAAGTTTAGAGGGTTTGGGGGGAGATGGACCCAATGGATTAAGCAGATTACCCATGGAGGGTCCATTGGTGTCAAGGTGAATAACAGTGAGAGTGACTTCTTTCTCACAGGAAAAAGGGCTCAGATAGGGAGACCCCATTTCCCCACTGTTATTTAACCTAGTAGTGGATGCTCTTACCAGAATGCTGATAAAAGCAGCTAATCAGGATATGATTGCAGAACGGCTTTGCCCTGAAGCCTGCCCTGGGGGGATCATCTGCCTGCAATATGCAGATGATACCATCCTCTTCCTAGATAAAAACCTACAACATGCCTCAAAACTTAAAATGGTGTTGAACTGCTTTGAGCAGGTTTCAGGGATGAGAATCAACTACAGCAAAAGTGAGTTGGTCCCCATTAACATGGAAATAGAGGAAACAGCTTGCTTCATTCAAGCTCTAGGATGTGCTGAAGGGACTTTCCCTATTAAATACCTGGGGATACCCCTTCACTACGACAAGCTTAGAAGGGAGGACATACAACCCCTTATAGATAAGATCATGAAAAGGATTGCTGGGTGGAGAGGGAAGCTGCTCTCCTACAAAGGCATGCTTGTGCTCATTCAAGCATGTCTGGCTAGCATCCTCATTTACCTTCTATCTTTTTTCAAATTCCCTAAGTGGGCCATAGACATGATCAATTCACAGATGGCTAACTGCCTGTGGAATGATTTTGAAGGGCATAGAAAACTTCACCATGCTAGTTGGAAGATGATATGTATAAAGAAAGAATTCGGAGGACTTGGAATTCCAAACCTTCAAGAGGTGAACACCTGCCTTTTAGGATCTTGGGTCAAAAGATTCTATGAGGAAGGAGAGAAACCTTGGAAATCCATTATAGAACAAAAGTATTTGTCTGGGAAGCCTAATCTATTTGCTGTTAACCCTACTCCAAACTCTTCCAGGTTTTAGAAAGGATTCCAATCCATCATCCAAAACCTGAAGTTTGGATTTAGATGGAAGGTAGGTAACAGTGAGAGGATTAGATTCTGGGAAGATACTTGGTTTGGGACTTCCCCCCTAGCTACCCAATTTTGGCCTATTTACTTAGTCTGTAATGAGCAAACTAGAACTATTAAAGAGGTCTGGGATGGGGAAACTCTCAGGCTGACTTTCAGGAGGAACTTTGATGATAAACTCATGGAGCAATGACACCACCTGGTTGAATGTGCCAGAAGCGTTGCTCTCTGTGAAGACTTAGATTCACTGATATGGCAGCTTGAAAGCAAAGGGGTATACTCTTCAAGCTCTCTGTATCATGTGATCAATTTTCGTGGGGTGCAACCAGTTTTCATCCCTGCGGTGTGGAAACTTTATGTGCCCCTGAAGATCCACGTTTTCTTGTGGCTTTTCTCGTATAACAAACTGATGACCAGAGACAACCTGAGGAAGAGGCACATCATTAAGCCCCTAGATTGCGTCTTCTGCTCTGATCAAGAAACTAACTCCCACTTGTTTTTTTGAATGCATCGTAGCAAAAAACATCTGGTCGTTTGTGGCTGACCACTTTCAGGTCCAAATAGGAATAGAGTATGAATCTGTAGCCAGATTCTGGATATTTAACAAGAAGAATTCTGCTCTAAACATAGTTTCTTCGGCTGTCCTCTGGTGTTTGTGGAAGTATAGGAACTCTATCATCTTTAACGACACCGTTTGGACATCGATTTTGCAGGTTTGGAGGCTGATCCTCAGAACCCTCAAGTTCTGGGTGATCTTGGCGCCAGAAAATGGCAAGGCTCGTCTGGAGATTTTCCTGACAGCGCTAACAGCCGCTGAGAATAACGAGTGGCTGATGCTGGGAGAGGTTGTACGAAAGATGGGGTTGTGAATCAGTGGGGCGGGCTGAAGATCTCTGAAGATGACTGGCGTTTCCATTCCCCAAAGAAGCAGAGGGACCTGAAGAGCAAAAACATGCTGAGTAGCCCAGTCTCGACTTTTGTCTGCTGGTCGCTTCAAGCAGCTTCAGCGCCACCCTTCAAGTTCAGAAAGTCTGCGGAGATGGAAGCGGACTCAAACCTGGAGATTTCAGTCTGATTTGTGTTGCTCTAGTTTCGGGCCTGCGTGCCGCCTGATCTATCCAAAGATCTGTATTCCGGTTTCCCTTTTACTCGTAGTGCCGTTTTAGGCTGAACTGCTCCTCTAAGTGAGCTGCTGTATAACTGGAGAACTATAACTGGAGAACGCGTTTTGGTTTCATGCTGAGTAATGGAACCGGGGAGGGGACCCTCCATGTTCATCTAAAAAAATGATTATCCACAAGTTCATCCATCAGGATGAAATTGATGAAGCTTTAGCGTATATTACTGCGTGGTTAGGTTTTTTCGCCCCGCGCTCGTGACGGTGATATGTACTGTTAGGAGCTTCACATCGATTCAAGGGTTGAGCTGTGACGACTACGACTCCAGGGTGTTGGTTCTTAGGGACACATGCATGAAGACCTTTTTGTTTTGGAATGACAAGGTCAAGCCGGCTCCAGCACAAAGGCGGCTACCGCGACATACCGCCGGTTTGTTCTGGCTGCGATACTGATCGTTCGGTGGTTCATGATACTCGATGCAATTTTTATTATATTATTATTATTTATTACAGAAGTTGCTTTATATTTTCTGGTGAACTTTAAAACGAAACAACGCGACTCCAGCGGTGAAGCTTCATGCGACGACGAGCCACCAGCCAAACCTGATTGGGAGGATGGACATGATTGGGCACTTAGAACATGCACCCATTTTCGAAATCTTTTGGCGTTCGAAACTAAAGCGGGCAAGAAAAGCAAGACCAGAAAAGGCAAGGCGCTGGACGCGGGGGTGGGACCCCCGCCCCGATAGAGAGAGACCATATATGGACGTGTGTCGACCCGCGATAACGATATTCCCGAGAGAGAAAGAATCCAGCCCCCACCCACCGCCGCGCCGCTGATTGCGAGCGTGACAGAGTCCTCCCCCATTAAAACCCCCCGCCCGCCGCCGCGTCCACCGCCACCGCCACCGCCACCGCCAGACCACGCTGCCCGCAATCGCCGACCGAGGGAGGCGCCGCCGGCGGTCGGTCGGAGAAGCGCTAGGACGACCGCCATGGAGGACAGAGCGCCGCTGCTGCCCCGGCGCCAAGAGGCGGCGGCCAAGAGCGGCGGGTGGTGTTGCGGGTCGGCGGCGGCGGCGGAGGCCAGGAAGGTCGCGCACGTGGCGCTGCCGATGGCGGCCGTGAGCGTGGCGCAGTACGCCGTGCAGGTGGCCTCCAACATGATGGTCGGCCACCTCCCCGGGGGCGTGCTCGCGCTCTCCGCCTCCGCCATCGCCACCTCCCTCGCCTCCGTCTCCGGATTCAGCCTCCTCGTACGTCCCCCCTCAGCCCTCTCCCTATCTCTCTCTCTCTCTCACACACACACGCCTTGATTCCGGCTTAAATTGATCGCCGCATTGCCCTGTTGCAACCTTGATTTGCCGGCGTAATAACCAGCATGTGTTTTATTGTTGCTATTGCACGATCTAGCTAGAAAGAATTGGTACGAGTCCGCCCCAGATTTGGTTTGGGAGTTCGCGGTGCGGTGCTTATTCAGTGTATGAGCCTGGGTGGTCAATCTCGAGTTGAACACAATCACCTTGCTGTAAAGTGTAAAGTGGCCTCACTAGCAACAAAATCCTTCTCTCTTTTTCTCTGTAGCCAAGTACAGTGTTCTTTCCTTTCTGATACCTTATAATAGTAATATATATCCTGCCTCTGAACATAGGTTCATTAGGTTGCCACTGGTAACATCAGTGTATCAGTACCAGTTTACCACTGCATGGCACGATAAATGAAATTAGGGATGACTATATTTTTCCTCCTCGAACTCCAGCTAATGTTTGGTGAAAGAGGTGTGCTGGAAACCGGAAAAGTGCAAGTTTAAGCCATAGTTAAAAGTCTCAAGCATATTTCCATAATGTCCTTTAAATGGAATTAATCAGTAGGGGTTTAGTCTTTTGTCGCTGTTTCAATAACTGGGATATCGATCGCTCCACTGAAGGGTTAATGCAGGAATGGAAATGCCCATGTTCCCTCAAACTTTCAAGTGAACTTTGTTACTTGGCGTCGTCAAACTTCAAGAACACTTTGTTATTTTGATGCAACAAGCTCACACTGGGCGTGGGCTGTTACTCTAAATGCATCTTTGTTTAATATATTCTGAACAGTTTAAATACAACTGTTTTCTTTAAAACTGCACTTATTTGACCCCAGTATTCTGAATACTCTACTTTTCATGACAGATTGTAATGGCAAGCGGTTTAGAAACTCTGTGTACGAGTCCAACCTAGGTTTAGTTGGGGGTTTGTGGTGCCGTGCTCATTCAGTGTATGGGCCTAGGTGGTCAATTGCGAGTTGAACACCAACACCTTACTGTAAAGTGTAAAGTGACCTCACTAGCAGCAAATTATTCTCTCTCTCTTTTTCTAGGCAAGCACTGCATTCTTTCCTTTATATACCTTATTAAAAGAAATGTATCATAACAAACTTGTGTGCGTTCTGCCGCTGAACATCGGCTGTTTATTACCATGCCATGGTGCGATCGGTGAAATTATTCAAACCTCACATATTGCCAACTGAAGCAGAGTACCAGCTAAAGAAAAAGCATATTGTTATTACAAGTAGTAGCCATCATTAAAAAGGAATTAGGAGGGGTTTAGTCTTTACTCATTTTATTTCCATCTACTGGGATAAAGCTCCACCGAATGGTTAATGCAGGGAATGGCACTAACTATGTTGTTCCATCAAACTTTTCAGAGTAACTTTGTTATCTGGCGTGTTCAAATTTAAAGAACAGTTTGTTATTTTGATGCAGCAGTCTTGCCATGTGTGGGCTTAAGGGCTTAAGATTATAATCATTGTTTGATATTCTGAACAGTGTTAACAAAACTGTTTTCTTTGGGTTGCACATTTTTTACACATGTAATCTGAATACTCTGCTTTGTATAACAGATTGGAATGTCAAACGGCTTAGAAACTCTGTGTGGTCAAGCTTACGGGGCCGAACAGTACGGCAGATTGGGAGTGCAAACCTACAGAGCTATGGTCACCCTAACGGCTGTCAGCATTCCAATCTCACTTCTCTGGGTATTCATGGGAAAACTCCTGACCCTCATAGGCCAGGACCCCGTGATCTCGCATGAAGCCGGAAGATACATAATGTGGTTGATTCCGGCCCTCTTTGCATACGCTGTCAGCCAGCCCTTAACAAAGTTCTTGCAGTCTCAGAGTCTGATAATCCCTATGCTTTGGTCTTCCATGGCAACATTGCTCTTGCACATTCCTGTTTGCTGGTTATTAGTGTTCAAGACCAGCCTTGGGTACATTGGAGCCGCTTTGGCGATAAGCGTATCATACTGGTTGAACGTGTTCATGCTTGTCGCGTACATCGGATGCTCAAACTCTTGTAAGGAGACATTCTCGCGTCCTACACTCGATGCTTTCAGTGGAGTGGGTGTGTTCATGCGCCTAGCTCTGCCGTCTGCACTGATGTTATGGTAAGCACAGCAGTGTGATCAGAATGGCCACGTGTCACGTTACTTTTCCCCATTGAGCTAACGAGTTTCCGTGTGAACCTTCCAGTTTTGAATGGTGGTCATTTGAGGTCATTATTCTTCTTTCTGGACTTCTACCCAATCCAGAGCTGCAAACTTCAGTTCTATCTACATGGTAAGAATTTCCCATGTAAGGTAACACTGATGGTAATATTTACATCATATTCACGCACGTCTTCTTTTGCAGCATGACAACAATCACATTGATGTATACAATAGCATATGGGATTGGTGCTGCTGGAAGGTAAGTAGAAGCTTAACAGACTTCTAGATATTACTTGTTTTTTGGATGGAATTATCATTTGATGACGACATTCTCTATTTTTATTGAATGGGCAGCACTCGTGTATCAAATGAATTAGGTGCTGGGAATCCTGAAGGTGCTCGACTGGCTGTCCGCGTTGTGATGTGTATTGCTGTGACTGAGGCAGTTCTCATCACTGGGGCACTGTTAGCATCCCAGCACATCTTGGGCTATGCATACAGCAGTGATAAGGAGGTTGTTGATTATGTCAATGCAATGGTTCCCTTCATCTGCATCTCAGTTGCTGCTGATAGCCTACAAGGAGTTCTCTCAGGTTAAAATTTTCTAACTAATAATTGATCTGTCAATTTTACCGCCCCTTCAAAAGAGAGTGATGTTATAATGATTTCCGCAGCCGTGAGCTATACTTGTTTCAAGCCATGGCACCATACTGTGATATATATATATCTCCGCCCTGTAGATTGATTTCGATAATTCAGTATGTAGCTTTTATCCAGTTTGGTAATAAGCCTTGCTAGGTAGCAAGTGAAACTATTATTTGTGAGTCATGCCGATTTCGCAAAGACATTACCAGGTAATGTGCCACTTATTAGATTTGTTAATGTTTCGCTATACTAATGCTATTTTGTGTTGTGGAAGCCGACATTGTTACTTTGGGAGTTACTAGTTTGTTCTTTCAAACATGTGCTCTTATGTGAACATGGATGGCGGTGTTTACATCCACACACATCTGGCTGGGATGTAACCTTAAGTGGGCGCCACCTCACTAAGTATGCAATCACTTGCACCTTTCTTCTAGCTAGTGGAACTGTTATTTCCTTCACAGGTCTGTTTCACTATATGTGCAAAATCGTGCTTGTCGACAGTTCTGAACAGGACAGAATATTGAACTGTATCCACTCAAATATATGCTCTTGCTTGGCATTTCCAGCATAGCTTATTTTACACTCACAAGATCCTCATGTACAATGAGATCAAATCACTAAACTCCAATAGAGAAGATTCTGCTCTTTCTGCTTTTTCTACATAGTTTTAGCTTCAGATGCATTCATATCTACCCCGCAAAAAAAAAAAGACGCATTCATATCTAGTACTAACACACATTTTGTGTTAATCATTCAGGTATCGCTCGAGGGTGTGGGTCGCAGCACCTGGGCGCCTATGTGAACCTCGGTTCGTTCTATCTGTTTGGGATTCCAATGTCTCTCCTTCTCGGGTTTGTTCTGAAGATGGGAGGGAAAGGGCTTTGGATGGGCATTTCCTGCGGCTCCATAGTGCAATTCCTACTTCTGTCCGGCATAGTGTTCTTCAGCAACTGGCAAAAGATGGTTTGCTCTTTTATCTCAAACTTCGCAGTTTCTCCATGCCAGTGTTAATGGTACACGAAAGAGAAAACCTGATTTATGTGGCACTGAGCTGTTTGGTGTTTTTGCAGTCTGACAATGCGAGGGAGAGAGTTTTCGGCGGAACCCCCGCGGAGAAGGAGCCTTTGATGTCTGATGTAACAGGCGCTGCCTAATTTTGTCGCGAGGTCCTCAATCCCTTGACCTGAACTTGAAGTGGACGACACGGCAGCTGAATCTTGTGGCTGTAGATGACAGTCTCAAAGATGTGAGTGTATAGAGAGGCGAGTTTGCTGAAGAATCGAAGAAGTTACAAACTAATAGCAGAAATTACAACCCGTAGTTGTGATGTTGCAATTTTGTTGAGGCCGGGAAGAATGATACATACAGTAGCAGAAATTCAAAGGGTGGAAGTAACACGGGCGTATTTTTGTAGCCATCTTCTGAGAAGATGTTGCTAACGGATCCTAAAGCAGAGTACCAACTTTTTAAAGATAAATAAAAGTGATGACTTTGCCATAGACATACTTGGGATATGTCTTTTTTTTTAGGTTCAATTTAGTTCAGAATTGAGTATGGACGGCTGTGTTTATCTTACCGCAAGGTTCTGTTTGCAGATTCGGGATTATTTTTTGAAAAGGGGTGCGTTATTACATAAAAAAAATTAAGTATTACACCCGGCCCCTCCACAACCAAGGTACACACAGCCAACAAAGTCCTCACGACAAGCCAAAATAAAAAAAAGGCGATATACAAAGAAAAATGTATATCTGTATAACGCCTAAACCGTGGGTGGCCCAATCCTAAGATATGCTGCCACCCATGCTGGATAAAAGTACCCCTTGTCGTAGGCTCTAATCATGTACACACCTTTGTAAACAGGTGTCAATTCTTCATTTGTTGTAAAAAGGACCATAAACGAACGTCCCGGTACATCTGTAGATCACATGCATAAGCGAAGTACTTTTCATTATTAAAGCCAAAGGAATCAAATCATGGCAAACGCTCCCATATTAAGAAGAATTCTAAGCTTGTGATCAATCCCATGTAACCAGTTGCCAACACTAGTGCAGAACCAGGCAATAGCATCGGTTCGTAAGGCCCTTTAGTGCCGGTTACATAACCGGCACTAAAGTGTGGTCACTAAAGCCCCCTCCCCCTCTTTAGTACCGGTTCAGCACGAACCGGTGCTAAAGGGCAACCACGTGGCACGAGCCAGCTCCGGGGCAGGAGTTTTAGTACCGGTTGGTAACACCAACCGTACTAAAATGTTTGGAGGATTTTTGGTTTTATGATTTCTTTTCATTTAATTTTGTGTTTTCCATTTTAATTCTTTTTCGTTTCACCGCAGATATATATATAATAACTCATGCATGCTCGCATCATACATCATCATATATAATAACAAGTCCTACTAGCTAATTAATCAAGCATCATCATACAACTTCTACTCGTTATTAATAATAAGTCATACGATCATCATCCTCATAGTCATCGAACCCAACCCTACATAATTGTTCTTAGCACATGATCATCGATGTCGGTAGGATCGGACCTAAACACACTTAAGGTAAAATAGCATAAAACAATATAGACCCCGACTCTTCATTATGAAGAATGGAGATCATCCTGTCTCCAATTCTTGCGCCTCGCTTCCTTTTGCTTCCAAGAAGCTCCTTACGACTGTCCATACATTTTTCCATCCTTTGATTGTCATGTCTCCACTTGTTTTAGAAATCCGGTATGGACAGTTGAGATTCGTAGGATGACCTGGATATATGTTCAAAACACGAAGGCTGCCGCCATTCTGATACATCAAATGAGGCACACAATCCTCTGGGATTTTCTGTTGAAAAATATAGTAATAACTTCGTAGTTAGCAATGATGTACTAGTTTTAGAAGTATGCAAAAAGATGCATGGATGTCGTAATAGTAATAAAACTTACCAGGGCATCTCCATGGTAGTTATCAGTAGTTCAACACGTGCACTAGTGGCACGTATTGACCATAATGTTGAGGAGTTCGATTGTAGATATTGTAATTCTCAATATCATTACAAAATTCAACCAGATGAGTTTTCTCCTTGTAAGTTAACTCAGAGCCATCGGTGTAGTAAGTTCTATCTACCATCTTCTGCACATTCTTTGATACTTCAAAATAAGCTGTCAATGGAAATAAGCTGTCAACTATTTTGAAATGAACAATATAAGTTCTATTAATAATTAACTATTTTGAAATGATCAGTAGTCACTCTTTTTTTATGCCACTCTTTTTTTTATTATGCCACTCTTTTTATTATTTGTTATGCCACTCTTTTTTTTATGGGCCTTTGGAGCAGATGATATGGGTCATGTGGCCCTGTGGCCCTGTGGCCCTGTGGCTGTGGCATCGGTAGTGCACGATGCACGCGGACGAGTGAGCTAAAACGAGCTACGGAGCCAGGCTTTGGTTGCCCTGTATGCAATTCCAAAAATGGTATACGCGCTGCCTGAGATCACATGCCGCACCGGACCCCGACCCTCTCCCTCTCTCACATGCTAGCTCAGTGCCTGCGCCTGCTCGAGCTCGACACGTCCGTCGTGGGTGTTTGAGCGGGCCCACACGCGCGGCGTCTCATTGCAGTGCAGGCTCGGCACTACCATCATCATCCCATCCTTGCTCGGTACTGTAAATGGAATAGACTTCTTGCTTAGGCTTCTTCTTCTTTCCATTTGATGTCTTTTTCATTTGGTACCGTAGCCAAAATCACCATCTTCTATGATCTCTAACATTAGCTCCATAACCATCTGAAATAAGTGCATCAGAGAAAAGCTGCATCAACGTCCAGAATTTGATGAGCATACAGAACGTTATATACTGTGTGTAAGTAAGCTCATGTTCTGCGTTAACTTCTGGGCCTTCGGCCACTGATGAGTTGTCACGTGTGCCATTGGCTCCATTTGTACCGTCCAAAGGACCCAAAAAAACTCAACTGAAGCAGTAAAGGTCCGCGTGCCAAGCGTGGATGGCTACAGATGTTCAAGTAGAAGTGATAAACAGACTGAGAGCTTAATTAGTTGGCTTTGTTAGATAATAACGAGAAATAAACGAGACAAAGAGACACGGATTTTTACGTGGAAACCCTTGCGGGAGAAAACCACGGACGCACGAAGGCGCAATCACTATGAGGAGGAGTATTACAGGCACGAGACGACAGACCGTCTAAAGTGCGACTACATGTGGTATATAAGAGGGCAATACATGAGAGTCCTTGGAGGACAAGTAAACGAGTTGCACTCAGACGCGTCGACGCCAACGTTAGGCCCACACCGTATGTACTACGCCTAGTCCAATACGGTACTAGAATTTAGATCATAATTTAACAATCTCCACCTTGATCCAAATTCTCCAAAGAGTCGAAGAAAGTGAATAACTCCATCCAAATGAGCATAAACACCTTGTGCGTCAAAGTCCATAGGACTAGTGAGAAATACCAACTAAGCTAGAGCAAAGCTCAAACTTATTGGTAGGAACTGGCTTTGTCATCATATATATCAGCAGGATTATCATGAGTACTTATCTTGCATACCTTCAAATCACCTTCAGCAACAACATCTCGAATATAGTGATATCTGACATCAATGTGCTTTGTTCTCTCATGATACATTGGATTCTTGGTAAGATATATAACACTTTGACTGTCACTAAACACGGTAGGGCAAGATGAATTTCCACAAAGCTCAGTGTATAAACCTCTCAACCAGATAGCTTCTTTGCAAGCCTCAGAAATAGCCATATACTCGGCATCAGTAGTGGAACAAGCCACAATAGACTGCAAAGTTGCTCTCCAACTCACAGCACAACCACCGATGGTGAAAACATAACCTGTGAGTGATCTTCTCTTATCCAAATCACCAGCAAAATCAGAATCAACAAAACCAACAAGTCCATCTCCAGTTTTCCCAAACTATAAATAAGCATTAGAAGTACCACGCAGGTATCTGAAAATCCACTGAACTGCTTTCCAATGCTCTTTTCCAGGATTAGCCATGTATCTACTGACAACACTCAATGCATATGATAAGTCGGGACGAGAACAAACCATGGCATACATAAGTGAACCAACTGCACTTGAATAGGCAACTCTAGACATGTACTCAATATCTGAATCTGACTTAGGACATAAAGCTGATGACAATTTGAAGTGTGCAGCTAATGGAGTACTCACCGGCTTGGCATTATGCATATTAAAACGACGAAGAACTTTATCAATATATCCTCTCTGACTTAGATATACTTTTCCAGACGGTCTATCTCTGGATATTTCCATGCCAAGTATTTTCTTTGCTGCACCCAAATCCTTCATCTCAAATTCATTACTCAATTGCTTCTTTAGTTCATCAATATCTGACATACTCTTTGCAGCAATAAGCATATCATCAACATAAAGGAGCAAATAAATAGTTGAACCATTGACAGTTTTCAAATAAACACAACTATCATAATTAGACCTTTTGAAACCTTGAGAGAGCATAAAGGTGTCAAATCTCTTGTACCACTGTCTAGGGATTGCTTCAATCCATAAAGAGATTTCTTTAACTTGCAGACAAGCTTTTCTTTTCCAGGAATAACAAAACCTTCAGGTTGTTCCATATAAATATCCTCTTCAAATTCTCCATGTAAAATGCAGTTTTAACATCCAATTGTTCAAGCTCAAGATTATGCATGGCAACAATACTGAGTAAAGTGCGAATAGAGCTATGCTTCACAACAGGAGAAAAGACTTCGTTATAGTCAATACCTGGAATCTGGCTATAACCTTTAGCAACTAACCTTGCTTTATATCTTGTATCATCATTAGGAGAAACACCTTCTTTCCTCTTGAAAACCCACTTGCAACGAATAGGTTTCTTCTCTCTAGGCAATTTTACTAAATCCCAAGTGCCATTCTTTTCAAGTGATTCTATCTTATCATGCATAGCGGTCATCCACTTATTACTATCACCAGAAATAATAGCCTCGGAATATGAAGAAGGCTCAGCATTACCTTCAATTTCCTCTGCAACAGATAAAGCAAAAGAAACAATATTGCACTCTTCAATTAACCTGTCAGGTTTATTAATACCCCGTCTAACTCTGTCACGTGCAAGATTCCAACTTGGTGGAACAATAGCCTGATTTGGAGTGGGAGTGACATGTTCATCATCAACGACGGGTTCATCATGTGCATCAACAATTTCATTACCAGATGTATCACCGAATCAATAACATGCTCCACCGAACAGTAGACTCCTCAACAATAGGCTGCTGTTCACTCTCAACGGGAACATTAGTAGATGAAACATCATGTAACATAGCAGATTCATTAAAGATAACATTTCTGCTAATAACAACCTTCTGGGTTTCAGGATTCCACAATTTAAAACCTTTAACACCGGACTTATAACCAAGAAAGATGCACTTAACAGCCCTAGGCTCCAACTTTCCATTATCAACATGAGCATAAGCGGCAACCAAAACTCTCAACTGTGAATAATCAGTAGGTGAACCAGACCATACCTCGATTGGAGTTTTCTTATTAAGAACAATAGATGGGGAACGATTAATTAGATAACAAGCAGTGGAAGCGGCCTCAGCACAAAACCGCTTATGCAAACCTGCATTGGACAACATGCAACGGGCTATGGAAATAATGGTCCTGTTCATACGCCAAGAACACCGCTTTGTCGAGGAGTATAAGGAACGTGTAATGTCTGACAATGCCTTCAGACTTGCAATAATTTTTAAATTGCTTAGAACAGAATTCCATACCATTATCAGTGCGAAGTATCTTTACCTTCCTTTCAGTTTGTCTCTCAATCATAATCTTCCACTCCTTAAATGCTGAGAATGCTTCATATTTATGCTTCAAGAAATAAGGCCAAACTTTTCTCGAATAATCATCAATAATAGTCAGCATATAACTTGCACCACCTAATGACTTCTTTGTAGATGGTCCCCATAAATCAGAATGCACATAATCAAGAATACCTTCGGTTGTATGAGTCGAAGTGTTGAACTTCACCCTCTTGTGCTTGCCGAAGATGCAATGCTCACAAAATTTCAATTTACCAGGTTCATATCCATCAAGAAGACCTCTCTTATTTAACTCTGCCAAACCAAGTTCACTCATATGTCCAAGACGCATATGCCAAAGGTTAGCAGCATCACAATCAGAATTCTTTGAAACAACTGGAGAAGGCGTTACGAAACGGTAGAACCTCGAAGGTAGTAAAGACCATTGGTCGAACTTAAGTCACCTTTCATCACAATAAGGGAGCCTTTGGTGACCTTCAAAACACTATCTCCACCTGAATACTTGTATCCCTTTGCATCAAGGGCACTCATAGAAATAAGATTTCTCTTCATCTTCGAATATACCGAACATCACCAAAGTTCTGATTATGACATCAAACATCTTGATTAGAATAGAACCTATGCCTTCAATCTTGCATGGTGAATTATCAAAACCCAAAACGGAACCAGCAGAAGTAGTGGAATCAAAAGTATTAAACCAATCTCTATGTGGACACATACGAAAAGTGCATGCAGTGTCAAGTACCCACTCATCATTGGTCTCAGCACATCCAGCAATAACGACAAGAGCATCATCGAAACTATCATCACGAGCAACGTTAGCAGAATTTTCACCTTGTTTGTTACCTTTCCTCTTTTCCTTGTTCTGCAACTTGAAACACTCAGAGATGTCATGCCCGTCTCTCTTGCAATACCTGCAATACTTCTTGTCTTCGGATTGCGACCGCCCTCGTGGGCCGTTCTTACTTTTGCCTCTGTTTCCATTATTGGAGTTCATCTCCTTTGTCCTGCCACGAACAGATAATCCCTCGGCTTGGGATGAACTTGAACCATCATAAGGCACCATTAATTTCATCTTCTCCTTGGAGTTCAAAGCTGCATAAACTTCATTAAGCGTGAGAGTATCACGACTGTATAATATGGTGTCTCTAAAATTGGTATAAGAACTTGGCGGTGAACAAAGTAACATTAGAGCAGTATCTTCCTCTTCATATTTAACTTCCATTGCAGCTAGATCAGATATGATCTCTTTAAATTCTGAAATATGATTCAAAACATTACCTCCCTCGGGTAACCTGTGCAGGAATAATTTTTGCTTCAGATGCATCTTGCTGGTGAGATCTTTAGTCACGCAAATCCCTTCCAGCTTTAACCATAGAGCGGCGGCAGTTTTCTCGCTCAAAACTTTCTGCAAAATATTATTATGCAAATGGAGTTGAATTTTTGACAAAGCCTTACAATCAATTCTTTTCTCCTCAGCAGTCCAGTCCTGAATTCTACTCTTTCCAAAACTATCCAGTGCTTCATCATAGTCGGACTGTGCCAACAACGCCCTCATCTTGACTTGCCATAGGGTAAACCTTGTGTCACGGTCCAGCAGCGGAAAATCGTACTTTATGGAAGCCATGAGTAGATAAATCTGTGTACACAAAGTAGTACAAGCCGGTAGGAAAATTCTTGATAGAATTAATTTGCAGAGAAGACGAAAACGTTGGATAAATAGCACCTGATAGTACGACCAGTGGAGGTAGCAGTTGACGAAGAAAAAACTAGCACTGTAGCCTTCACGTGAGTGCTAGTCGGCCACTAGTACTACTACTTGAGACCGATCTGACTTGACTTGACGTGATACGAAGCAACAGACCGGGTAGGCTTCAAATCGATCGTACTTGACGCAGTAGTACTGGTGCGCAGGGACCTATGCAGATCGCTCCGCCTTGATACTTGATCCCTCGTGGACTGCAGCTGCAGACAACGCAGCAGATGACGCACCCGCCGTCTGTCGGTCTCGGCGGATTAAAGCTGCAGCGGAAATCGACCTCGCCTCGGACTCGGCGGATCGTAGGATGCGGTGGCGTGCACAGAATGCCAACCGTAACTCTCGTCTCTAATCTCGTATCTCAAACCTCAGCTCTGATACCACTTGTTAGATAATAACGAGAAATAAACGAGGCAAAGAGACACAGATTTTTACGTGAAAACCCTTGCGGGAGAAAACCACGGACGCACGAAGGCGCAATCACTATGAGGAGGAGTATTACAGGCACGAGACGATAGACCGTCTAAAGTGCGACTACATGGGGTATATAAGAGGGCAATACATGAGAGTCCTTGAGGACAAGTAAACGAAGTTGTACTCGCTGCCGACGTCAACGCAAAGGCCCATACCGTATGTACTACGTCTAGTCCAATACGGTACTAGAATTTAGATCATAATTTAACAGGCTTGAGAGTAAAAATTCACGTAGCAAATCTTGCTCTCTTGGCCGGCACGCCACTTCGATGCCAGCACCAGTGAGCGATCGCGCTCTGGCCGGACATGAATACGGGCACTGATGCTTTGGACTGGCGCTGTGACCGTTTTAGGAGGGAAGCACGTGCGGGTGGGTGAGGGTTTTTTGGTGGAACAGGCTGGTCAAAAGCAAGCATGACAGCGGTCTGGACTTCTGCAAACCTTCCTCACGTTTGTCTTCGGTTTACGGGAGAAAACAAGTCTGGACCGTGCTGCAGACCGATACAAGGTCACATTGGATAACTTCCACGCTCCGGTCAGCGCAGTTCGGATGGCTAAGGAAGGTTTGAGTGTCGGCATTGAAGATGCCGTCAGGTGATATGATTGATGGGGGCGCGTGTGCCAATGTAATAATCTTTGTCGGCTCTTTTTTCTTATTTTGATGGGCCTTTGGAGCAGATGATATGGGTCAAGCTGAACGCACTTTCAACAAAGATATAAAGAACGGTGTAGTCAAATCGGCAAAAGTGTGACGCTAAATGCATGTTCGGGCTTGCAAAATGGACAAGTGGTCCGCGGCAACATAGTAGATATACATATTTTTGTACCGTAGCTTTTGTGTTTGTATTATAATTCATACAAACAAAAATAAAATAGTATGACTCTAACTAACTACCGGGCAGTAGTTTACCACTATATACGTGAGTGATCGAGACAAAAGAATAAGTTGATGAATGTGTTTGAGTCAGGAAATCTAACCGATGATGTCACGCAATATGTAATATAACTCACTGCCGAGGTTTTACCCGCTAAGCGTATCGCTAGCCAACCCCCTAAAATTTAGACCAAACGACCGAGTATTCTTTAGAGGACTATGTTTACTCCTCTAAAAATTTGACTGTTTCTAGCCGATCCTCAATACTTAAAGAAGTAAAATAAATATTCATTTAATTTTGGATTACTGAAATAAACTTCACTATTTTATTATTTTATTAAGCGACATCTTGATGACATACTTCATCAATTCTTTGTTAAGAGAACCGATCCAAAGAAAATCACAAGAAAAATTACACACTTTAATAGAAATTCAACTTTCATAACTGCTCTCACTAATTATATCAATACTTTCTTTAATCAGGTTCTCGAGCTTGCACAATTCTTTTTTCCCCTGCTTTCACATAATTGGATACTGCGTCGTCTCTAGTTCCAACTCTAGCACTTAGTGCACGAACATCTAGCAAACTACACGATATTAATAGACCGATGTACTCTTCTTTCCAATAATAAAATTTGCATCCATCCTACATATAATCTTCAGCAAATAATAAGTTACAAATTGCGAGGAATCCAAAGAATAACCGTACAAATAAGCACTCATTTCGTCCTTTTCGCACATGAAGAACACTCATCCGGATATTTCGGCATGCTCGAAACTCAGCATAGCACTAGCCGTGAGAAGTGGTCACACTTGATGACTGGCAGCAGCGAGCCAACGAGCTGCTCTCCCCTAATGGGAGAGGGGGGTTTTACTCTGACGGGTGGGCGGCCTAGTAAATATAGAAGCCCAAGGTGCCGAGGAGTATAATTTTTACTTCTCTAACCATTATACGTGTTCGGCTACGGCATCCACTAGAGAAGTAAACTGAACTTTATACTCCTCTAACCGTTTTCAGGGGATCAGCTAGCTAGAGATACCTAACGGCGGCATCCAATGTAAAAACAAATGCATGGTGCTATCGAATTGTTGTGCCACTAGCTGGCATGCATTATTGTATTATTTTGGTTGCATGCATGAACTAGGCAGTATTGTCGTAATGATTCCACGTCCACAGCAGCAATTACCAGTGCCGCAAATGGATTGGCATCCAATAATTACTGTGGAAAAGCATGCGCGCGGACGCGGGAGCTAAAACGAGCTACCGCAGCCTTTCACTGCATTGCCAAAGATGCGTGGTTTCCTCCTGTGCGAAGCCCATGACCATGAGACGAAACGGAAACTGAGATCACATGCCGCACCGGACCCTCTCCTCTCTCCCTCTCTCCCTAGACGAGACGAGAAAGAAACAGCCAGTGCAGCTCAGCTGGGCCGCGCGCCTGCGCCTGCTCGACACGTCTCATCGCATGCAGGCTCGCCACTGCGTCGCTGCGTACAGTATATGTTAGGAGCACACCAAGGTTCAAGAAGCACATCACCAAGCTTGCAAGGAAGGGCCTCCCATCATCTGACGTACGTACGGTGAGTCCCCTTCCCTCCCCTCCCCTCTCTCGGGGCTTCTACTTCTTTCTTTCTTGTGTTTCTTTCTTACTCATCTCTTCCAATCTGTAGCTTGGATCCATGGCCATGGACTCCCCGCAGAAAAAGCTTGGCTCCATGGACGGCGGCAAGACGCCTCCTCTGCTGCTTGTGACCCAGCTGGCCAAGAGGGCGATAGCCGCTTCTCCGTTCCCGGATGCACACCGGCTGGCCAGCGCTTGGGCGTTCCTCACCGCCTGGTTCTTCCCCGTCTCCATCGTCTTGGGCTCCGCCATCGACCTTCTACTCTGCAGCCAGGTAATAATTAACTACGACTACGACCCGTGCTTCTACTCTACTATACCCCGCCGGCTCTGGCTGGATGGATGCGCATGCGCCAACTTTGTCTTCGTCTTCCTTCAGCTGCTGTGGTGCCTACTGGAGCGCGAGGGGGGCACGCCCATAGACAGTGCCCTCTGGATCGGGCTGTGGTGCTGCCCCGCACTCCAGGCGGCCGTGGCGGCGCTGGCTCTGCTGCTCCCGTCCCGCCACCGCCGGATCCGCCGTGCCCTTGCCTACCTCGCGGTCTCGGTCGCCATCGTCGGCCATTCTTTGATGGCCAGCCTCATCCCCCTCTCTGTCGCTGCCCATCCAGGGACAGGGCTAGGATACCTCCTGCTCATCGTCTTGTTCGTCTGCGCCGCGGCGGTGCTGGCGCAGCTGCTCCCGTCTGTCTCCCTCCGGATCCGCCGTGCCCTCGCCTACCTCGCGGTCGCCATCGTCGGCCTCTGTGTTTTGGCCAGCTTGGTCCTCCCCGCCGACACAAGACTCCTCATCTTCTTGATCGGCTACTCGGCGATAATCTTCACCCTGGGGGTGGGCGACCTCCTCAGCTTCCTGGCCCTCCTCCTCGAAGGTGAGGAGGAGTAGCTGCTGATCGGCAAGTCGCGAGCTCCATGTCCATGGATCAGCTCATGAGGTACCCACGCACGTGACTGCTGATGAATAGTTGTACGTGGTAGTAACTTGATCATAGATCTCCTACCACTTAATCTGCCTAGTATTTGCTGCTGAGCACGTAGTACGTAGTTTAAATGTATGTATGCAAGCATTCATGTTGTATTTGCTGCTGAGCATTTCATTATGGCCACCACTGGCGTATCGATGTGGCTTGGAATAGCCAGTAGTCCATCGGGGGATGAGTTGAGGTCCTCCTTAATTTTGATTTCTCGTTCATTTGGGAGCCAAAATTGCCATCTGCTCAAGGTCAACAGACCCACACGCTGGGGCGCTGGGCACTTGTATGAGCGCTCAAGCAAGTTGCTCCCTGCATGCTCTCTTTTTTAGGGAAAGACCTTCGTATGGCTTGCTCTATCAACTTCAAATTAATTATAGTACATCGATCATCCACTAAAAACCTGACTATGGAGCTAGGTAGGGGCTATTGCATCCCAATTTGCGGGCTAGGAGCAACCGAGCAAGCCTGCTCGGAGAGCTTCAGCCTCTGCCGAGTCTTGCCGTCGCTGCACCTACAAAATCACCATCTATATATGATCTCTAAGGGCATCTCCAGCCGTTGGCCCCCCAGGAGGGGCAAAAAATCGCCCCCTGGGGGCGCACCGGAGCTAAACCGCGCACTGGGGGCATGATGCCCCCCAGTCGCGACGCCCACGGTTAGTCAAAAAAGTCAAATACGGCGCAAAAACGACTCAAATTTAGCGCAAACATCGGCGAGTTCGTTCAAACTTAAACATATTTAAAAAAAAGAAAAAGCCTACCGCGGGCTACCCCCGCCGTCTCCTCGCCGCCGCCGCTGCCGCTTCACGCAGTTCTACATGCCGAGGAGGCTGTAGAACCGCGATGTAGTCACCGCCGCGCCGTCGTCATCGCTGCCGCCGTCGCCGCCGCCGCTTCGCTTACGCCTCCGCCGTCCTCGCTGCATCCCTCCCCGGTTGGTGCGGGTTGGACGGTCCGAAGCGTCGTCGTCGTCGTCGCTGTCGAGACCACGACGCTGCAGCCCTCGCGCCCACGCTTGCGGGCGGCGATCTCATCCAGGGCCCAGCGCTGCCGGACCATCTCGTCGCGGAGGTAGTCGTCCCGCGCCCACCGCATGGCGTCCTCGTCGGAGAAGCCGCGCCGGGCTACCTCCTCGTACTCCGCGGGCAAGCCGGGCTCCGGCTTGGGCTCGACGAGGACGAAGCGGCCGGTGGGTGGAGAGGCGTTGGCGCCGATGCGGACGCCGGAGCTGCGGGTGCGCGCGCTGACCGGCGCGCCCTGGGGCTCCGGCTTGACGGGCGGAGGCGGCGAGCCGGACGAGGAGGAGGACCCCGGTCTCCATGCGCGCGCCGGGGTCCAGGAGCTTCCTCGGCGGCGTGAGAAGGAAGGGGAGCGGGTACTCGAGGCGCGGCGTGTTGCCGCCTCGATGTACTCGAGGACGGCCTCAACGCGGCGCCGGGCACGCCCACCACCGACGCCACGGCGGCGGCGTTGAAGCTCGCCGGAGGCTCGACGCCGTTGGTGGCCTCGAGCTGCCGGGCGTGACGGGCGGCGGAAGTGGCGATCCAGAGCGGGTTGTCGGGGACGTACCGTGGTTTCTCCTCGCCGCACACGGCAGGTTCGAGCGGATGCATGCGATCTCCGCACGCCGCGCCGCGCCGGTGGGTACCGGGGGCACCGGCACGCCGCCCGCGCTGATCCTCCACGCCCCGGGCACCCGCATGTCCGGCGGGACTGGGTACTCGGCCTCGTAAAGGAGGCGAGCCTCGTCTTCATGAAGATGGCGGTGGCCGAAGCCGTTCGCCGCCGCTGCCGCTCGGGAAGCGCCGGCCATGGGTGTGAATCGAGACGGCGAAAGAGAGGAGAGGAGAGGGAGGAACGACGACGGCGGGAAAGTGTGAGTCGCCGAGTGCGCCGGGGCGCGTCATATATAGGCCGAGGCACGCGTGCCACCGTGTGTACGCGTGACGGGCGAGGGAGGGCGAGGGACGCGCGTCGTCCGGTCTTCATTGCGCTGCCCGTGGCATCAATGATGCAGGCTGACCGGCGCGGCAGCACGCGGCAGCTTTGGCATTGATTCGTCACGGAAAACGAGGCGATGAGGACGACGAAGGGCCGAGAAGAGAGCCGTGTCGCTGACGCGGCGGGCCCGCAGCTTTTTCGCGCCAAAACAGTTCGCCCGGCGCCCCTGGGCGCCCCCAGCGCGCCGGGTTCGTGCTGGGTCCGCTGGCGCTGTTTTCAGCCCAAGCCGGCGAAAATCGGGCTCTGAGGCGCGATCGAGCGTTTTTTCGCCGGCGCCGAAAAACGCTGGGGAGGCCTTCACGGGCGGCTAAAGATGCCCTAAGACTCTAACAATAGCTCCACAACCACCTGAGAAAAGTTCATCCAACAAAGCTGCACCAACGTTCAGAATTTGGTGATCAGGGGGTGGGGTGGCTTCTTCCACTTGTTCAGACGTGAGATGGGCTTCATGTTTAGCTGCTCCCATTCTTCTTCTTTTTTGCAGGCAATAGTGAGAGCTTTATTCAAACAAAAGCATTCGCTGGATCGTCAGCCAACAGGCTGCTCACCAGGAAGCTAGGGGTCTCTTCCAGCCAACTTTCAGTCATACTCAGTGTGCAAGCACGCTTGGCACAGAGATGAGTTGGATAGTTTGCTGACCGGATTACATGAATAATATCGAAATAAGAAAAAACAGTAGCTAGCTCTCCTATCTCATAAAACAACAGTGCCACAACCGCGAAGGAGTTGTGACGATTCTTCCAGAGTTCCACAACCTCCAGACAATCTGTTTCGATAATCACCTCCTGAAATCCTCTGAGATTCGCAAAGCGCACGCCTTCCCGAACAGACATGGCTTCAGCTATAAGGGGGTCCGTGACACCCACAAGGGGTTTGCTCCATGCTCCCAAGAGGCGGTCAACTGATCGCGCCACCCCCGCTTCCACCATTGCCGCCATCCATATGAATTGCCGCGTCGGTGTTTATTTTGATGATCGTTCCGTCGGGGGGCCGCCACCCATAGCCTGGCAGAACTTTGAGGTCTTGCCGAGGTATATCCAATATCGCTAGATCTTCTTTGATGCGTCTCACAGAAGTAGACAGATCAAGTTTCTCCTGATCATGCGTGAGACGATTCCGAGAGTGCCAAATCGCCCACATCACTGTGACTATGATCGCTCGCTTCTTCTCTGAGAAAACCTTGTCACATAAAATGTCATGAGACCAAGTGCTTGGGTGTAGCTTCGGTAGAGAGAAATCAAATAGCTGTTGAGCTTGCACCGAGAATTGCTTTGCATGCGAACAGTGAATGAGTGCGTGGGCTATATCCTCATCCATGGCCATGCAGATTTTGCATCTTCCGAGCTCCTGAATATGGCGATGCTTCAAGATACATTCCACCGGAATAATTCCTCTCAAGACTCGCCAGTAGAAGACCCGAACTTTGGGGATCACATTAAGTTTCCATAAGGCATGCCACAGCTCTGTGTTGTCAGTTGAAGACCCCGTACCGGTCCCTTCTTCGAGAGCAAAACGCTCTTTTTTGTTCACTAGAGACCGGTACGCTGATTTGACTGTGTAGATGCCAGATTTTTCATGTGCCCATGCCATAAAATCATCACCGCCCCCTGGCGCAAAGGTATATTCAGAATGGCTTGTGCGTCGGGACCGATAAACTGCTCATGTACTAACTCCGTCTTCCATGTCCAGTTGTTAGTGTCTATGAGCTCACTAACCAACTCAACAGAAGAATTTTGAGGTCTCAGCATGGGAGTCATTGATACTGTCGAAGGGATCCAACGATCCTCCCATATGGATATGGTTGATCCGGTGCCCACGCGTTTGATAAGGCCAGCATCGAGCGCCTCTCGACCGGCAACGATGGCTCGCCAAGTAGCAGATGCAGCTTTTGGTACTGTGGCGAGCTGGAACTCACAATCTGGGAAGTAACGGCCCTTCAAAACCCGAGCACACAGGGTATTGGGATTAGTCATAAAGCGCCATCCGTGCTTACCCAAAAGAGCTAGGTTGAACAAGTGGAGATCGCGAAAGCCCATTCCGCCTTTGCATTTCGGTGTAGCTAGTTTATCCCATGATATCCAGTGCATAGACCGCCGATCAATTGAACTGCTCCAAAAGAACTTTGCCATACCTGATGTTAGAGTCTTGCATACTTTCTTGGTCAGGAGAAAACATGACATGCTGAAGGTAGGAATTGCTTGAATCACAGATTTTAGGAGCGCTTCTCTCGCAGCACAGGCTAGTAGTCGCTCCGACCACCCCTGCATGTGCGCACGCGCCTGTTCAGCCATGTAAACAAACGTGCCACTGGTGATCCTGCCTATTGCTGTGGGCAGGCCAAGATAGCGCTCGCCAAAAGCCTCAACAGGAACACCCAGAGCTAGCTTAACTGCCTCACGGAGCTGATGATGAGTATTGGGACTGAAGAAAACTGAGCTCTTTCCACGGTTTACACTCTGTCCCGATGCCTCCCCATAGATGTGAAGAATATCATTAAGTCTTGTTGCACTTTGACTGTCCGCTTTCATGAAAATCAGGCAATCATCAGCAAACAATAAGTGATTAACCCATGGTGATCTGAAGCTCACACGGATGCCCCTATCAATGTAACCACCATACGAGTTGAGCAGCAAGGACAGTCCTTCTGCACACAAGAGAAACAAAAACGGTGACGCAGGACACCCCTGCCTCAGACCCCGTGAAGGGGTGAAGTATGGTAGGAGTTCTCCATTGACTCGAACTGTGAAGCGTACCGAGGTGACACACTTCATTATCAGTCAAACAAAGACGACACTAAAGCCCAGTTTCAGTAGAATGGATTCCAGATAATGCCATTTCACTCGATCGTAAGCTTTCATCATGTCTAGTTTAACAACACACATAAAATTCTTCCCCTTCTTCTTCCGCTTCATTGTGTGAATACTCTCATAAGCAACCAATATGTTGTCTGTTATCAGGCGGCCGGGGACAAAAGCGCTTTGTTCATCACTAATCAGCTCATCCATCAAGCTCCGCAAACGGTTAGTAATAACCTTAGCTGCTATCTTTAAAGCACAGGGCATAGAGCGATGGGTCAATATTGAGAGATAGACTGGGGGTGTCGTACCTTAGGTATCAATGTGATAGAGGTATCCTTTAACCCTACTGGAAGATCTCCCCCCTTTTGAAAACCGAGAACTGCTTGTGTTACATCATCATGGAGCAGGTCCCAATGCCGCTGGAAAAAACCTGCTGTGAAGCCATCTACTCCTGGTGCCTTAGACGGAGACATCTGAAATAATGTTGTGCGCACCTCAACAGCTTCATACGGTCTGTCCAGAAACTCGCTCATGGCCGGTGTTACCCTGCTGGGGACATGTGATAACAACACGCTACAGTCGGATGCCCCTTGGGACTCATATAGCTGTTGATAGAAATTCTGAACCTCCCCTTTATCCTCATCTGCGTTTGCACACACCAAGCCATCAGCTCGCTGCAAACCAGCAATGCGATTCGTTCCTTGTCGCTTTTTCATTTGAGCGTGAAAAAACCCCGTGTTGCGGTCGGCCTCTCGTAGCCAAGGTACACGCGATCTTTGCCTCGCCCAAAGTTCCTCCTGCTTGAGCGCTTCTCTCAGCTTGATAATAGTTTTCTTCTCTTCATCAGAAGGGCCCCTGCCAACAGATTGCCGTCGCAACCTGTCCAGACGCTGATGTAGCTGTCGGACTGTCCGGGCTAGACATCCAAACTCCCTTGCTCCCCATGGTTCGAGTGTTCTTTGAAGATCACCAAGTGAATCAGCCACACCCTGCAGCCCCGGTCCCCGTGGGCTCCGACGCCAAGTTTCAGTAACTAGGCGTTCATAATCAATGTGCGTCTGCCAAACGTTCTCGTACCGGAACTGACGCTTTGAGCGAGACCTATTTGAGAACTGGTTCAGATTTACAACGATGAAGCAAGGTCCGACTCAGCTGCACAAACGTGCCTTACTCCAATATGATCATAAAGCTGCCTGAAATCTTCATTTGCTAATGCTCGATCCAGGCGGGCTTTAACATTCAAATTTCCCCCCTGCCGGTTATCCCAGGTGTAAGGCACCCCGGACCAACCAAGGTCTTGGAAGGAACACTCATCGACAACCTCTCGGAACGCTCTCATTTGCCACTCCGGCCTGGCCTAGTTACTGAAGTGTTCGGTGGCGTAGAGAGTCTCGTTGAAATCATCCATGCATAACCACGCTGAATGTTGTATAGCATGCAGGGTCCGAAGAAACCGCCAGCTATGATGGCGATTCTCCACTCTTGGGGCTCCATAGAACCCCGTAAACCGCCATATTGGCGAATCTTGGTCTGCCCTCTGCACCGTCGCATCAATGTGGGCGGAGCTAAAATTTTTGAGCTCGACATCCACATCCCAGGACCAAAATAGTCCAATGCCACCACTCAATCCCGTGCTACTGACTGCAAAACATCCTGCAAATCCCAGCGAATGTTGCAGGCTCTCTACTCTTTTCGCAGATATTTTAGTTTCCATGACGAAGAGTAGGAGGGGTAACTCTTGCTTCACAATATTGCGAAGCTCTCGAACTGCCTCGGGGTTCCCAAGCCCCCGGCAGTTCCAGCTTATGCAGCTCATTGGGACGGGCAGGATTGCCTTGCAGTCTCTGCCGAATTCTCAGGTGTGGGTTTCTTCTTCTTTGCTTCCCGCTCTAACTCTTGTCCATCTCCGAGTGCTAATGCATTTGCGTCCTCATCATGAGTATGGTCGATGTTCCCAGGAGCTACACCATCCGTTAGCATGAGAGGAGGGTGTTCCACCCGCCGGTAGACCTGTTTTGGGGCTCCCTTCCTCTTGATGTTAGCACGTTCCTTTGCAGGGGAGGTTACCTCCTCACCTTTACCGGCGTTGGAAGAATTCCTGGACTCTCGGTGGCTGCTCGGCTCCGTGTGCTGCTCATGACTTGAGTTGTCTGCCGACGTAGCCTTCCCCCACTGTTCCGGTGCCCTCAACTTTGGTCCAAAAGGGAGATTTCCTTTTTCATCACGAGGACCCGGTGTAGGGCACACGATCTCAGAGTGGCCCAGACGACCACAAGAAAAGCAAAAATGAGGAACTTGCTCGTACTGTATATCGTAGAGATCAACCTTCTTCCTCTTTGCCGAGTCTATCAAGATCCACCTCCTAAGAGGTTTGCTGACATCAATGGATACCCGCGCTCGCAAGAAGCCACCCACATGATCAAACTGGATTGAAGTGGCATCCTTATCGATCTGCTGCGCGATCAGTTTCCCCCATGTATCATCACGTAGGTTGTATGGGAGATTTGGAACCCTAGCCCATAGATGGAGCCGCTCAAACTTAACTTTGTCGGGCCGCATGCAATCTTCAAAGTCCGCCAGAATTACAGCGTTCTTACTCACGTGCCATGGCGATCCCTGCCAGATGCGATCACGATCCCGTTGATTCTCAAACTCTGCCACAAACATGTTCTCCCCCATCGATCTAAATTGTAGACCTCGAGGATTGCCCCATGCAGGCCGAAGAGCGCCGGCTATGGTGTTAGTATGGAGCAGATTCCGGTGTAGAACCTTGCCGGCGATGAGCCATCTCTTCGGTCTATCGTCCTCTCTATCATCGATGATCAAGGGAGTTGCCTCTTCATCGGTGATTCCCATCTTGCCCAGAGCCTCCTCCAGACAAGCTCTCGCCGCCCTGGGTGACTCCAGCGTCTTTCCCGTGCCCGCGCCCTGGGAGGGTGAAGCCATCCCCGCGCCGGGATCTCAAGCGCGGCCCGCCGGTGCGGAAACTAGCGGCCGCCGCAGTTCCACTTCGAAGCCCTAGTCGCCGCCGCCAGAGGGGTTTTTAGGGTTTCGGGGAAAACTTCAGAAAATAGAGCTGGTTAGGGATAGCTGCTCCCATTCTCCGTTAGGTGTACTTCACTACTTGTACAAACTGAACACCACCGCTTTAGTTTTGACTTCCTAGGTTGATGTTGGTTAGCCTGATTATTGACTCAAGTAGTATACGTATACAAATTCTGAACTGAATTTCATATTCAGTAACTGATCAATGAGCATACAGAAAACTACTTGAGCTGGCATTCGGCCACTGATGAGTTGTCACGTCTGCCATTGGCTCCATTTAACCGTCCAAAAGACCAAAACAAACCGAACCGAAGCGGTAAAGATCGGTGTGCCAGGCATGGACACCTACAGTGGATGAGCAACCCTGTGTGCTGCAGATGGAAATGGTTTTCTCCTCTCAAGTACTAGTGATACACAGACAGCATATGCACACTGCAGAGAGCTTAGTTGGCTTAAGAGTAAACTTCAGATAACCACCAACCCTGTTCCGTTTGTTCCGGGACGTCTCAGGGGACTTTCAGATTCTCGATATATGTACAGTTTGCTGTTTCAGATTACCAGTCCTCCCTAGTTCAGCCAAATGAACTAAATTTTCAGAGGTAGCGTGGCTTTTGAAAACTCAGTTCAACTGGTTCAACTAAAAAGGGTTAGATGGAATTGCACAGTACAGTTTGCTACCCCTTACCCTTACGATGAAAGGGCGCCGGTCGATCGATCTTCATACCGACGTGGGATGGGTTTCATGTTTAGCCGCTCTCGTTCTCTGGTGGGTGCACTTCGACAAACTGAATAAGAGAGGTCTCCTCGGATGACCGTTGAACACCATGGCTTAGGTGGTTGCCTTGGCTAGCCGACTTGTTTGTCACAAGCAGTACCATGTACTCCCTCTGATCCAAAATAAGTGTCGTAGTTTTAGTTCAAATTTGAGCTAAAACCACAACGTTTATTTTGGATCGGAGGGAGTATCAAATTCTGAACTGAATTTCATATTCCGTAACTGGTTGATGAGCGCACAGAAAACTACTGTGGATGTTCTGTGTTTGCGGCCTCCGACCACTGATGAGTTGCCGCGTGTGCCATTGGCTCCATCTGGACTGTTCAAAAGACCAATACAAACTGAACCGAAGCAGCAAAGGCCCGTGAGCCAGCGCGTGGATGGCTACAGATGTTCAAGTCGAAGTGCTATGCAGACTGCAGAGAGGTTAGTTGGCTTACAAGAGATAAATTTCAGATAACAAATACTGTGTTCTGTTTGTTCCGGAATGTCTCAGGGGACTTTCAGAATCTTGATAATATGTACAGTGTCATCAGGTTACCACTCCTCCCTGGTTCAGTAAAATGAATTTCAGCAATGATGTGGCTTTTGAAATTTCAGTTCAATTGGTTGAACCAAAAGGGTCAGATGGAATCTGCACACCCCTATAGCTTGCCACCCCTTATGATGAAAGAGCGTCGATCGATCTTCATACCAACTTTCAGAAACTAATTAACTGGACATGCTGTCAACAGCCTACTTATAGCCTTCTACTTCAAAACACATATCTTGCCTTCTTGCAATGTCCTGCAGCTCAACTGCTTTGTATGTACTCCTTCTGAAGGAACTTCCTACCAAATCAAGGTCGAATTGCACAAGTGTTGTAGGCAACACCCAATTTTAATTACCAATCAAGACAGTGAAAACAGTGCACTATAAAGGTAAAACAAAATAGGCATTTTAGTTCGATGCACACCAGGAAAACCCACTAGTTGTACTACCACTTGTAATAATAATACAACCTATGGGACGAAAAACCTAGCGCAACAATCGATCGTTCAACCTAAGTTCAGAAAATACATAGCACGCAGTTATACGTATTACAGTATATTACAACCCAGGGAATAGCAACAAACAAGAGGAGACACGTCTCGGCAGCGCTAGAACTGGCATTGTCGTCACGTTGAAGGCGGCAGACGCTGAGATGGCCCTGCCTCATCATCTTCTACGCATCGTAGTGCAGGCATATCCACGTGCTGGTCGGTTGACTCCTGTTCACTGCTACCCGCCCCTGCATAATTGGCGCAGAATGGGTAAAATGTTTGGGATCAGAAGAAGGTCTTTGTTAAAAACAAAGTAAGCCCGGAAGAAGAAAGAACCAACTGCAAACCTGCAGTGTTGTTCACTTGCTGGGTAGATGCTTGTGCAGTTTCATTGGTAAGTCGATCCTCCCTGGTGACTTTCGGACGATTCTTATATTCTTTGGCTGCCTCAGACACCTGAACAAATATAGAATCTACAATGCAACCGAAGAATTCAACTTCTCTTAACTGCGGCAAGTTTTGTTTGTCAATGCCATTAACGCCTCCAGGGAGCACCCTCAGGAAAGCCAATGTGAGCCTCTCAAGATTAGGTGCACCCCATGGAAACTGAGCTCCACGAGATTTTCCAGATTATCCACGACCAACTGCTTCAGCCGGGGAAACCCGCCATTTTCAAAACGTAAGGCACTCCCCACATATCCCCTGTAGTATAGCTTGAGAAAAACAAGACTGGGGAGGTTCCCTAGAACATCAAAGGATTCCTCCACCAAGTGGTGAGTCTCTCGAAGCGACAGACTGGCCAAGTTGTGGAGCGATGAAACCCAAATAGGCAGCTTAGTTAGCCGGCCCCCCAAATGCAGGCTCTGCAAAAACAGAGGGGGATTCTTTAGGCGTACTAAAAATTCCAGCTCCTCACCTTTCTCTGAACCGTCCACAACACTTAGATAGCGAAGAGAGTTGCTAAGCTCATCCAAAGATTCAGCAAAGTGTCTCCAAAACTTTGTTTCCTTCATGTTGATAACACAAAGTCTGGTTAACTGACGCAATTTTCCCAGCTCACCCATTGCATTCGAGCTTTTTTCTGTAGAGATGTCTACATGAGAGATTCTCTGGAGGGCACCCATATTCCCTAATCCAAGTGGTACCTTCGCTCCATCATTCCACCAAAAATGCTTGACACTTCGTGTCCTTGTGTAATATGAATAACCGCCTACAAGCAGATGATTCAGATTCTGAAGCCGAGTAATGCCTTTGGGAAATTCGACGACAGAAGTTTCCCTCACATCCAGTGTCACCAATTCTTTAAGTTTCCCTACTGCATTTGGTAGTTGGGATATGGCTGTATTTCTAAGGCTGAGGTATCTCAGCAGAGACAGTTTGCAAATGTCCTTGAGATCTTTATTCCTTAACCATCCACATCCTTCAAGATCTAAAACCCTCAAAAGTATCAAACGAGAAAATTTGATGAGTACAGGTTTCTCAGTGCTGTTCAGAATTGTCAGTGAACGGGTATGGACTATGTTCTTACTGGAAAAAGTTCTCTTCTCCTGGGTGCCACCAGGATGGATCGAGAGCCGTCGTACCTTGTCATGGCCTGCTGTTGTGTTGTATTGACTGCTCCCTAGGAATGAGATGAAATTTTCCTTGACAGATTTGGCGATGATAACTTCTAGCATTATATCATGGACTTTACAACTCTTAATCTTCCCACTGCAGCCAATCTGTCCAGGAATAATGATGTTTCTACTGACAATCTCATCCAAACAAATTTGAGCAATCTCTTCCAAACTGCGGTCATACATTCCAATGATTAAGCCTTCGGCTGCCCACCGTCTAATAAGAGAGCCTCTTCTGATCTCAAAATCCTCAGGGAAAGCACACAGGTATAAGAAACATGCTTTCAGATGGTACAGCAGATCATTGTAGCTGAGAGCAAGTATCCGTCTCATTCCCTCCAAAGTGGGGTTTGTCTCCAGTTCAGAACCCAGTCTATCACATACTATTTTCCATTCTGCTGATGTCTTGTTTTGCCTTCGAGCTAGCATCCGTCCTATGCTCACTATAGCTAGAGGCAGACCCTTGCACCTTGCCAATATGGCCTTGGACATGTTCAGCAGGTCAGGTGGACATTCCTCTGACATGAATACCGTCTTGAAGAATAGCTGCTGTGAATCCTCTTCGGGTAAGGGCTTCATTTCATAGATGTCATCAGAAAAGGTGCAGCAATTTTTTGCTACCTCTTTACTGCGTGTAGTAATTATTATGCTGCCCTCATTATTATTATTATTATTACCATGAGGAAAAGCTACCTTTAGCTGATCCCATGCAGCTGCTCGCCAAACGTCGTCCAGAACAATCAAGTACCTAAAGAAATGGCCCACATTCTTATGAGTAGGCTAGTAACAAAAATCGAGCAGGAACATGGATTCCATGCTAGGACATGCAAGTCAACAAGTGGGATTTGCGTACTGGCTTGTTACTTGTTACTTAATTTCATGCAGTCATACCCATACCTATAGTAATAAATTTAGTCCAAAAGCAAGGATAGTTGCTCTCAGCTATTATTAGAAATTCTCAAAAAAGAAAAAAATATAACCACTTAATTCAATAAACCTCTGTTACTGTTACATCTTAACCATAAGATCTTCATCATCTAGCAAAAGTGAAAGCGCAAAAAAAGAGTTATCCGGCTCTGGAGGACTAATGCTACATCTACAAAGAACTTACGGATCTGATCTAGGGGGGTTAGTTTGAAATCAGGGTGGGGTCAGATTGAAATCACTGTGGATACTAGTCTGTGGATCACGTATGTAACTTATTTTCCATAAGTCTAGCATTCTCGGGGAGAGAGAAGGAAAAGGGGTCAGTTTATCTTTAACTTGATAGTAGAGCTGGCAAAAAACATCCCGGAGCTGCAAATATGTAATACTCCCTCCGTCTCAAAATAAGTGTCTCAAGTTTGTACTAACTTTAGTACAAATTTGTACTAAGCTTAAGACATTTATTTTGGGACGGAGGGAGTAATACTAATAGATCTTCAATTTTTACAAACTGAATTTTTTAATAGATTCGTGTAATCAGCAATGCAGATAGGTAGAAAAATGTAAATCTCCCCTTTCTATATAAACTTGGTCAAATTTGAAGAAGTATCACTTGAAGCAACACTGTAAGACCAACCTCTGAGCAGATTCCCCACCCACCCTCTCCCTCTAAAAAAACTGCAAATATGGAGGCTTGGGTGTCCGAAAACACACTCTAGCAGATTCTTCCCCTCCTGGCAATGGCGTTGAACCACTCCCAACTAACCCACCCATTAATGGCGGTCGGCGCCGTCTCCGAACAACCCCCCCCCCCCCCCCCACACACACACACACACACACACTAGCAGATTCCTTCACTTATTCACATATTTTTCTAGTTTAAATTTTAATCACTCCATAATTTTAAGATCTCATAACATTAAATGTTAGAAAGATAACACTAAGAGAAAATACGTTGTATAATACTCCCTCCGTCCGGAAATACTTGTCATCAAAATGAATAAAAGGGGATGTATCTAGATGTATTTTAATTCTAGATGCACCCCTTTTTTTTCCATTTTGATGACAAGTTTTTTCGGACAGAGGGAGTACTTTTTATTGCATTCTCTAGATAGCATAGAAAACATAAAAAAATGCCGCCTTATCAACAACTATACATGCCCTAACATCTTCATATAGTTGAAACAGAGGGATTATAGCATAAGAGGAAACTAATTAAACCAGATAACAGAAACAAAAAGTGCTTCATTAATATGTATGAGCAATCTGCAATGCAAAACTTAATAGTCAGTAATGCCCTCCAAACGTTGTTTGATCATGGTGACCAGTTGGTTCATGTCCCACTCTTTAATTTTCCGGAAGAGATCATCATTTCTATCATTGTCAACCAAAGCCGTAAGCTGCTTCAACACGGACTCGAGAAGAGAACGGACGTCGTATATCTGGGACACCGGAACGAAAGCACGGCACTGGATACCGCCCAACTCTGGGGTGTTGTAGACGGTGGTCGCGAGGGTGGTCTTGCCGAGACCACCAAACCCCACTATGGACAGCACTCGGGGACTCCCCGCCGCCTGGCGTTGCTCATTCAGCAGCCTAACCACGGCATCAGTCATGTTGCCCATCCCAACTAGCCCCGACCCGTCACCATGTATTGCTGGCAGCCAGCGGTCCAGGTTGTCGAGGTGGCTGTACGAAGTATCAAGCGCTTTGCCCGATCGTTCAGCCGGGTCGTCACTCGCTTTCTGAGTGTATGTGTACCTGAGCCTCGGGTCACTCACTTTCTGCGCACGAGATTTGAGGCCCTGGATATCGGTGGCCACCTTGTGCCGCACCCCCAATGTTCGCACCATGTTGAACATCCTATGGAGGTATTCCAGGAGTCCTTGACGGTCTCCATGATTCTCGCTGAGGTGATGGCAGAACTTGTCCATGCAGTCCTCCACATCGAACGCGACCTCCCTCACTTGTTTCATCCAAGTCCTAGTCTGCACGTATATGAATGAGCACATCAGTTCATCATGCCAGGGTTTGTCTCATCGCATTATAAGAGGCATGATTTCCTTGCTATCAAAAAGTTGCAATTAAAAAGTCCATCTACTAGCATTTGCATTACTTGTTCATTGTGATCATCGCTATCCGCGAGGTCGCGGAGGCACGCGGTCATGCTCTCAAGCTCATCTTTGAGCTCCTGGATCTCCCCACGAACGCCACCGAGAAGCACATATTTGGTGGCAAGGACGTTGCCGAGCTTCCCCAACAGGATCTGCACGGCGCCCTGGGAGGCACTCACCACGGCCTCCATCACCTTTCCCGTCCTGCCATGTTAACTTCCGTTGACATGGCTTAGTACAAAAACACTAAACCACACAAGCCACAACCATAACTTGATTTCTTGTAAGTTTGTAAGGCGTTACCTTTGGTTTCAGCGGTCTGGACCTGTTCCATGTATTCAGTGTTTACATCTTTCAAAAGTCAACTATGTTTACCAAGGACGAGCAGGTGAATTCGTTATGGCACACCAACTCGAAGGCCACCAGCTCCTGGATGCCCACAGCTGACTAGCCCATCGCTAAGAGAGGTGAAAATTAGAGTTCTTACCATCAGTGAACCATGCTATTGTTTCTTACCTGCTAAGATCAATGTTTTAAATAGCGGGCTATGGTATATAGCGGCAGCCCTAAAAAACAGCTATAGCGGAGCTATAGCGGGCTATAGTGAGGCTATAGCGGCAAATTGTACATGAAATCAAATAGCAGCAACATGCTCAAACAGCTATAGCGCAGCTATAGCGGGGCTATAGCCGGCTATTTAAAACTATGGCTAAGATGCGAGATAAATAAGAAGTGTAGTTGGCTCGGTCGATCTGCGGGACAGGACAGCGGCGCACCACAGATTGTGATCCCCCGGCCAACAACACACCCAAGATTTCCGCAACAAAACGCAAGCTGGCTCGATCTGAAGTCTGGAACAACAACAATAGATCAAGAACGAACTTCCAATTCAAAAGCTTAACCCAAGGGAGAGAAGAGAAAAGGCCAAACCTTGACAGAAATTGATAACCACTTCTTGTTCAGCCGCGATGAAGAATGGAGTCGCCGGAGATAGCACACCAAGAAAAGGGAACAAGACTAGCTGGTCCAGATGGACAGGACAACCGAGTAAGGCTGGGCAGTGTGGTTAGGAGGTCAAGTGGTGAGGCAAATTGTGTCTATTTTATGGTTGATGAGTTGGTTACATTTTTAACAGAGAAAGCAACACCTACCGGTACCACTGCAGTACTGCACTAATAGTATATAATATGATGCTGCACTCAAGGATTGGTCATTTGTTCTCTTATAAGGTAGCTGTCCTAGAAATTCTTTCTTCACAGTAGGTGCTCACTTATTTTTCATGGATGGCGCGTCCTTCCATATCTGTCGCGTTTTATGGGTGGCTAGTGACTTAAAATACCTGCAGGTGCTGAACCAATCAGCAGAGATAAACTAATAACCCAGTTCAGCACTGATGATTGTTTCTTATAGGAGTGAGATGTTAAGCTGAAAATGGAGATACCCATAGTTGAACAGTCTGTATGTAAATAACATTTACCTGCTGCGATGCCAGGTAAATAAGAACTGTAGTTGGCTCGGCCGATCTGCAGGTAAATAAGATTTCCACAACCAAATGCAAGATGGCTCGATCTCAAGTCTGAAACAACAATAATAGATTAAGAACTCAGTCAGACAAATGGTTGTGATGCACATACAGCAATGCAGGCTGCAGATTGGCTTAAAAGTAAATTTCAGATAACCAATCCTAGTATGCTTGTTCCAGTGTCTCAGGGATATCAGCCTATCAACAATAAATGTACATTTTACCACTCCTTACGACGAAAGCGCGTTGACGGATCTTCATGCCGACTGATATCAGCCTATCAACTCATTAGTCTCTTGCCTTCTTACGACGAGAACACATCTCTTGCCTGCCTGCAGTGTCCTGCAGTTCAACTGCTTTGTATCATTGTATGTATTCCTTCTGAACAAACTTCCTGCAAAATCAAGGTCAAATTGCACAAGCAGCAGTACTAAAGCAGCCCACTCTTCTACCTGTGTCCTAACAATTTTGTTGAAAGCAATGGAGATCCCCCCAGAACAAATTATCATATTGCTTGTTTTCGCAACAGCGCCAGCGCTTAACTAGGTCCTTTAGCTTCACACCACAAGCTACTAGATTCATTCACCAAATCCTGCATACAACTGGACTGAAGGAGACCTTTTTGTTTAACTAGGAAACACCCCATTTTCATTACCAAAACAACGAAAACAATGGTAAAATAAAATAGGCATGCGAGCACGATGCACGCCAGGAAAACCCACTAGTTGTACCACTTGTATATAATACAACCTATGGGACAAAAAACCTGGCGCAACAATCGACCGTTCAACCTAAATTCAGAAAATACAGAGCATGCAGTTATACATATTGCAGTATGTTACAGCCCAGGGAAGACTATTAAACGAGAGGAGCCACGTCTCAGCAGCGCCAGAACTGCCACTATTGTCACGAGGTTTAAGGCAGCAGACGCGTGCTGCCTTGTCATCTTCGCATCGTAGGGTAGGCCCATCCAACTGCTGGTTTGTTGACTCCTGCTCACATCACCCAGCCCCTGCATAATTGGCACATAATGGGTAAATGTTTATGATCAGAAAAAGGCAAAACAAAGTAAGGAAGAACAGAGAAAATAAATGCAGACCTAGGGTTATTTGTGCATGTGATGGGTCGATCCTTGTGCAGCTTCCGCAAGTTGATCGCCCCTTGTGACTTTCGGATTATTTGGATATTCTTTGGCTGCCTCAGACACCTTGTCAAATATAGACTCTATAATGGCACCGAAGAACTCAACTTCTCTTAGCTGCGGCAGCTTTTCTTTTCCAATGCCATGAATTCCTCTGCTGGGCACCCTCAGGAAAGCCAATGTGAGCCTCTCAAGATTAGGTGCGCCCCCGCGGAAGCTGAGCTCCTCGAGCTGTTCCAGATTATCCACGACCAATTGCTTCAACCTAGGAAACCTGCCCTCTTCAAAACACAAGGCACTCCCCGCATATCCATTGAAGTATAGCTTGAGAGAAACAAGACTCGGGAGGTTCCCTAGAACCTCAAAGGAATCCTCCACCAAGTGGTGAGTCTCTCGAAGCGACAGACTGGCTAAGTTGTTGAGCGATGAAACCCAGCCAGGCAGCTTGGTTATCCGTCCCGCCAAATGCAGGCTCTGCAGAAACACAGGGGCATTCTCCAGGCCTACTAAAAATTCCAGCTCCTCGTCTTTCCCTGAAATGTCCAGAACCATTAGATAGCGAAGAGAATTGCTAAGATCACTCAAAGACTTGGCAAAGGGATCCCAAAACTTTGCTTCTTTCTTGTTGATTACACAAAGTCTGTTTAACTGACGCAATTTTCCCAGCTCACCCATTGCACGGGAGCTTTTCTGTGTAGAGATGTCTACATGAGACATTCTTTGGATGGAACCCATATTCCATAATCCAAGTGGTACCTTCGCTGCACGTTTCCCCCCAAAACGCTTGACACTTCGTGTCCTTGTGTGATATACATAACGGCCTACAAGTAGATGATTCAGATTCTGAAGCCGAGTAATGCCTTTGGGAAATTCGACGACATGAGTTCCCCTAACATCCAGTGTCACCAATTCTTTAAGTTTCCCTACTGCATTTGGTAGTTGGGGTATGGCGGTGTCTCTAAGGCTGAGGTATCTCAGCAGAGACAGTTTGCAAATGCCCTTCAGATCTTGAGGGCTTAGCCATCCACATCCTTCAAGATCTAAAACCCTCAAAAGTGTCAAATGACAAAATTTGATGGGTACAGGTTTCTCAGTGCTGTTCAGAATTGTCAGTGAACGGGTATGGACTATGTTCTTACTGGAAAAAGTTCTCTTCTCCATGGTGCCACCAGAATGGATGGAGAGGCGCCGTACCTTGTCATGGCCTGATGTTGTGTTGCATTGCTTGCTCCCTAGGAAAGAAATGAAATTTTCCTTGACAGATTTGGCAATGATAACTTCTAGCATTATGTCGTGGACTTTACAACTCTTAATCTTGCCACTCCAGCCAATCTGTTCAGGGCTGACGATGTTTCTACTAACAAACTCGTCCAAATAAATCTGAGCAATCTCTTCCAAACTGCGGCCATACATTCCAATGATTAAGCCTTCGGCTGCCCACCGTCTAATCAGAGAGCCACTTCTGATCTCAAAATCCTCCGGGAAAGCACAGAGGTACAAGAAACATGCTTTCAGATGGTACGGCAGATCATTGTAGCTGAGAGTAAGTATCCTTCGCATTCCCTCTAAAGTGGGGTTTGTCTCTAGTTCAGAACCCAGTCTATCACATATTGTTTGCCATTCTGCCGGTGTCTTGTTTTGCCTCCGAGCTAGCATTCGTCCTATGCTCACTATAGCTAGAGGCAGACCCTTACACCTTGCCAGTATGGCCTTGGAGACTTTCAGCAGATCAGTCGGGCGTTCCCCTGACTCGAACACCGTCTTGAAAAATAGTTGTTGTGATTCATCCTCCTCTAAGCGCTTCATTTCATAGATACGGTCATTGGAAGAGGTGTGGCAATTCTTTGCTACCTCGTGACTGCGTGTAGTGATTAATATGCTGCCCTCTTCATTATTATCATGAGGAAAAGCTACCTTCAGGTGTTCCCATGTAGCTGTCCGCCAAACGTCGTCCAGAACGATCAGGTACCTAAAAAATGACCCACATTCTTAGACTACTCAAAGTGGGAGTAACATAGGTAGTAACATGCATGCCACATAGATAAAAAAGATGATGTGGCAAGTAATTAAAGAGGAGAGAGACAAATGGTGTAACATAGTATATACTCCCTCTTCCATAATTCTTGTCGTGGTTTTAGTAAAAAAAAAATTGAATTATGGAACGGAGGGAGCATATCACGTAGCGCTTCCCAACGAAAAAAGACTACAAATTAATAAATGAAGGTCTCTATGTTATCACACATATGACTCTACCCACTATGGAAATAGTAACACAGACTGGTAAGATATGTGTGTTAATAGTTAAAGTTACTCACGAAAGTTTAGCACAGACTGGCTATTAACAAAAAACAAGCAGGTCAGGGATCACATGCTAGGACATTCAAGTTGGAGTTGTGTATTAGCTTGCTACTTGATACTCCTACCTAGTTACCTATAATCTCATCTTGTGCAAGTGGGAGTAATAAATTTGGTCCAAAAGGGAGGATGTAATCACCATACCTATCAATCCATCATATTAGAAATTCTCAAGAAAGAAATACATCTAACCTCTAATTCAATAAACTTATTTTATTGTTAAATCTTAACCATAAGATCATCATCATCTAGCAAAAGTGATAGCGCAAAACAAAGAGCTATCCAGTTCTGGAATACCCCATATAATTACTCTATCCTTCCATATGTTAATATAACTAATTCTTCTGACAAAGCAGTAGACGCCATGGGCATAACGTAGCAAGCTTGCGGGAGGCTGGGGAGGAGCACCCCTCGTGAGGTCACTGGACGCTGGGGAGCACCTGAGGCCATGTGAGTGCGGCTGGGGGTGGATGTGTTATGGTAGGGAGGGAGGCACAATGGTGTGTGGGTGGCTCTGATCTAGAGGGTGTCATGGAGGGCAGTGGTGTGTGGGTGGCTCTAATCCAAAGGTTGTCATGGAGTTAACAGCAACTCTAGCTCAATAGTTTCAAACAAATGCAAGTAATACTCTAATAGCAAAAAACATTGGATGTCCAATAAGTTCTATACATCCACTGAACCACTAGCAAAATCACCGAATGTCCGTACCGAATGACTCAATTTTCAGCCTCTTTTCCCCCATCCTTTTGCGCATAGCGTGCGTAGATGCCACCAAGCAATTCGTGAATAAACTTCGCCACATCAGGATCCAAGTCATCGGCCTTCATGTGCAAGATCTTTTGCTTCTCGCATGCTTGCTTGACCGCAAGCTTCCTCTCCTCGAGTTTCATCTTTTGTATCTCCATGAACGCGTTAAATCTCTCCGCCTTCTTTTCCTCCTTGAACTCATTGCGCTTGGCACATGTCTCCTCCTTCGCCATGATGTCCTTGGACTTGTCCGTCGTCTTGGCCACCGCCCCTTCACGTCCTTCTCCCATTTCCTCCCCCTCGACCAAGCCACACGGGTGGCCGGTGCAAACACTCCTCCAACTCCACCGCTTGGATCATCAACTGTATCCCCTTTGGCATTGGCGGTCTTGACAGAATTTATAATGTTGTTCTGCTTGTTGTTCCCATTCAACTCGCACCAACAACGGAGCATAGATAGCTTGCCATTGTTCTTGTGGTACAATGTGAATGCGCAGCCGGGCTAGCAAATCAATGAGTGCGGTTGTGGCAGCAGTCATTGGACACGTTCTAATGCTTGCGTAGTAGGCTAAGTCATCCAAGGTATCGATGCATATGGGCTAGTTCGGCGGGACCTCCTGTCCCGCTTGTAATGCACAGAATACTGAGCAATCACGCACCGGAGCACTACGTATGTTAGCTATAATCCTTGTAATTAGTCATGCTGCAGTTAGTCAATGAGTCAAGCCTTAGTGAATAAGCTAGTGAGTCAAGTCTTAATTTGTCTTAGGCTAGAAGTCAGTGAGTCAAGTCAATAAGTCTTAGGCTGTAAGAAAGCCACTAAGGTAGTTCTGTATTAGTTCCTTTCAGCTAGTATAAATAAGGGGGAAAGCCCAGCCAGCTGCAGCAATCGCAGCACCAAAAGAGAAGCTTGTGTACTTGTGCACGTTGTGAGAAACAACAGGAGAGAGAGCTGAGTGATTCAGCTAAGCTCCATTGCCAGTGTTGTGTGCATGTGTTTGAGTGTGTGTGAGGCATATCTCAAGGAAAAGAGGGGAGTTGAGTGATTCAATCTCAAACAACGTAGTGGGCCGGCACATTCGGTAAGTCTGTATTAAGTCCAGAAAACGTTTGTATTAATTCAATAACATGAGGTTGCCAAGACTGGTTTAGAGTCTGCATTTTTTTTAAATGGCTAAAAATATTCTGGAAATTAAAAAAAAAGTGCTGTAATTTTAGAAATGTCGGCGAATTAAAAAACATTCCAAGAATTTGTAATGTTGCCCAAATTTCAAAACATGTTCACAAATTAATAAATTTTGGAAAATGTTCCTGAATTTTAAAAAAATTCACGAATTCTAAAATGTTCCAAGATTTCAAAAAAATGTTGACAATTTTTAAAAAGTGCGCCTCTCTGTCTCCCCCCCCCCCCCCCCCTTCCTCCCTTGCGAGCTGCCGAGCAGGATCGAGCCAGGGCTTGGCACGAAGCACAAAAAGCGTGCAGAACAACTTGGCTCGGCCTATTTTCTTCTCGGGGCTGAGCTAAGCAAGCTCCGAGCCGAGCCTAAAAGCTACCTCGGCCCATCCAGCTCTGGAGACGGGAAATGTGGTCATTTACTCATTCACTTAAGAGTAGAGCTGGCAAAAAACATAACGGTGGTGCAAATATGTAAATAATGCTAATGGAGCTTCAACTTTTGCAAACTGAAATAAAGTACAGTAAGTAGATTCTTGTACTTGTCACCGCAGATAGGTGGAAAATTGGAGATCCCCCAATTTTATAAAAATTTGGTCAGATTGGAAGAAGTTTCACTTGAAGACAAAATTATAACATCTTTATATTTTTGAAACAGAAGCAGTATTGCATAACAGTAAACTAATTAAACAAGATAATAGTAATAAAAGAGCTTAATTATGTACCTATTATGCTTCAAACGTTGTTTGATCTCGTCAACTAGTTTGCTTACGTCCCAGTTTTTAATGTCACAGAGTGGATTGTCATCATTATCACTGTCAGCTGAAGCCGAAAGCTGCTTCAGCACGGACTCGAGAAGAGAACGGACGTCGTATGTCTGCGACACCGGAACGAAAGCACGGCACTGGATGCTGCCCAACTCTGGGGTGCTGTAGATGGTCGTGGCAAGGGTGGTCTTGCCGAGGCCACCGAACCCCACTATGGACAGCACTCGGGGACCCGCCGCCTGACGTGGCTTCTTGAGCAGCCCGACCACGGCATTAGTCATGCTGCCCATCCCCACTAGCCTGGACCCGTCACCATGGATTGCTGGCAGCCAGCGCTCCAGGTTGTCGAGGTGGCTGTACGAAGTATCAAGCGCTTTGCCCGACCGTCCAGCCGAGTCACCTAGAGTGTGCGTGTACCTGAGCCTCCGGTCGCTCACTTTCTGGGCACGAGATTTGAGGCCCTGGATATCGGCGGCCACCGTGTGCCGCACCCTCAATGTCCGCACCATGTTGAACATCCTATGGAGGTATTCCAGGAGTCCTTTACGGTCTCCATGGTGCTCGCTGAGGTGATGGCAAAACCTGTCCATGCAGTCCTCCACATCGAACGCGACCTCCCTCACTTGTTTCATCCAAGTCCTGGTCTGCACGTATATGAATGAGCACATCAGTTAATCATGCCATTGTTTGTCTCATCTCGTTACAAGAGGCATGTGTTCCTTGCTACCAAAGAGTTGCAATTAAAAGATCCATCTACTACCAATTTGCATTACTTGTTCGTTGTGATCATCACTATCCGCGAGGTCGTGGAGGCAGGCGGTCATGCTCTCGAGCTCATCCTTGAGCTCCTGGATCTCCCCGCGAACACCACTGAGAAGCGCGTATTTGGTGGCGAGGACGTTGCCGAGCTTCCCCAACAGGATCTGCACGGCGCCGTGGGAGGCGCTCACCACGGCCTCCATCACAGTCGCTCGATCTGCCATGTTAATTTTCGTTGGCATCTCTTAGTACGAAAACACTTAAGCACATCAGCCACAACCATAACTTGATTTCGTGTAAGTATGCAAGACATTACCTTTGGTTTGTGCCACGCACGTTCAGACTTGAAACGTCTGGATCTGTTCCATATTTGGTAGCGTCTACATCTTTCTAAAGTCAACTCTGTTTAGCAAGGCACAACCACTCAACAGACCACCAGTTCCTGGATGCCCACAAGCCGACTAGCCCATCGCTAAGAGAGGCGAAAATTAAAGCTTTTTAATAACCATCCGTGAACAAGCTATTGAGACATTGAAACTGATTTACCTGCTGCGATGCGAGGTAAATAAGAACTGTAGTTGGCTCGACCGATCTGCAGGACAGGAGAGCGACGCACCACAGATCGAGATCCCGCGGCCAACAATGCACCCAAGATTTCAGCAACCAAATGCAAGCTGTCTCGATCTCAACCCTGGACCAACAACAATAGACCAAGAACTCACTCAGACCAGAAAAGCATAAACTTGCGATTCAAAAGCTCAACCCAAGGGAGAGAAAAAAGAACAAACCTTCACAGAAATCAACAACCACTTCTTGTTCAACAGCATTGAAGAATAGAGTTGCCAAAGCCCAGAGATACCACACCAAAAAAGGAGATCAGAGATTAACTGGTCCAGATGGGCAGGGGAAGACCAAGTAAGGCTGAGGAGCGTGGTTAGGGAGGCAAGCTGTGTTTGTTGATTGGTTGAATTGGTTACATTTAGTAAACAATATGACGCCACACTAAAGGATTAGTCATTTGTTTTCTTATTAGGTCTTGGTCTCTAATTAAATTGTTTCCTCAGAGTAGGTGCCCACTTATGGGTGGTTGGTTACCTAAAATAACACTCTCTTGGGCTGACCTGCAGGTGTTGAACCAATCAGCAGAAGATCAACTAATCACCCAGTTCAGCACTGATGATTGTTTCCTACATGAGTGGGATTGGATGTTAAGGGAATAATGGAGACAGCGATAGTTGAACAACAGCAGGCAGACGCGTGCGCGTGGTCGTGTAAGGATAATTACAGCAGCAGCAGATTAGTACGTCTTCATCCTATTGTTGTCTCATGTCGAAGTAGCTAGCATCCTGAACAATCTCTCGTTTCTGCCTCTCAGACTGTTTTGAACCCTGCATATTAATGCCATGTTGCTTTGAACCCTATCTCAGGCTAGCTACTTGTAACGCCCCGGATTCGATGCGCCAGTTGTCCGTCAGTTATTCGTCAGCGTTGCCATGTCATGTGCTTGCGTGTTGCACTTTGCCATGTCATCATATGCATTTCATACCATGTCGTCATGTGCATCGCATTTGCATACGTGTTCGTCTCATGCATCCGAGCATTTTCCCATTGTCCGTCTGCTTTGCAATCCGCACTCCTATGTCTCCGCCGCCCTTTTACCTCTTTTCGTATGCGGGTGTTAAACGGTCTCGAATGGACCGAGGTTTGTCAAGCGACCTTGGTATAGCACCCGGTGAACCGCCTGTCAAGTTTCGGATCATTTGGAGGTCGTTTGGTACTCCAACGGTTAACTGTAACCGCAAAGCCTCTTTGTTTACAGCCCAACACCCCTTTCAAAGTGGCCCAAAACCCACCAAACTCCCCTCCATGCTCTCGGTCGTTCGATCACGATCGCGTGGCCGAAAACCGCACCTCATTTGGACTCTCCTAGCTCCCTCTATCTCTAAATACACCTTCCCCTCTGAATTCGCGGATCATCCCCCCTGAAACCCTAATCTTCTTCCTCCTCGCGCCGCCGGACATGTCCATCCGCGCTGGACATGTCCGCCGGACACGTCGCCCGGCCAATCGGCGGCTGCCACGTCATCGCCGCCCGCCCCGCGCCCAATCCGGCGCATGCGCCGCCTGCGCCCTCTCTCTCTCTCCCGCCACCGGGCACGCGAGGCCAGATCGGGCCCGCCCGAGCCGCAACCGGGCCCGTGAGCCGCGTCGCCGCCCGTCTTCCGCCGCCGAGGCACTTCGCGCCGCCTCGCCCTCGCCGACCGTCCGCCCGTCTCGCCGTGACCGGCGACCATCGCCGGCCGCCGCGCCATGGCGACCCGCCGCCCGGCCGGCCGAGCTTCGCCGCCTCACGCCCGGCCGCGCCGAGGCTCCTCCCGCTGACGCCTCCGCCGCCTCGGCGAGCTCGCCGAGCCCGAAGTTCGCCGACCCGGCCCTCGCCGCCAGCCGCCACGGCCCCGCGCCTCCTCGCGCCCGGATCCGGCAGGATCCGGTCGGGAGAAACCCCGCCGCCGCCGTGCCCGTCGCGGATCTCCCTCGCTGGCGCCCTGCCTGCTCTCCGCCATCCTCGAAGTTAAATGCGCGGTTGACTTTTTCCCCCCTCTGAAAATCCACGAAGTCCCCGAAATTATTGCATTTTTGTTGCATTTTCATCATGCCATAACTCTGCATCTATAGCTCCGTTTTACGCGTGTAATATGTTAAAATGTTCGTCTCGAAGAGTGGATCATTTCATCTCATTGCATCATTTTCATTTGAGCTCATCTTGATGCCCGAAATGCTGTTAGAAGAGTGATATGTGATGTTAGTTTCTGATTCTTATCAGAACATGCACTTTTGTCATTTTTGCCATGATTGATGTATGTATCCCTATGTATTATGTAATGTTGATGTAATGATATCCACCGTGCAAAAGCGTTTCAATATGCGGGTCTGTCCTTGGTGGGACCGTCGAGTTCCTTTTGGATATGGTCGCATATTGGGCGTGACAAGTTGGTATCAGAGCCTCGACCGACCCTAGGAGCCCCCCTTGATTGATCGTGTAGTTTGGTCGTTGTTGAGTCTAGAAAAAAACTATTTTCGGAGTCTAGTTATATCGGAGAGTAGGAATTCTTTTTACTCCTCTGCCCCTTCGTCGCTCTGGTCAGGAATCTTGACGTAGGTGTTTTGAAGTACTTCTCTTCCCCTTCAAATTTTTTTCTTTAGGATCACGCAGTTGGTGTCCGATCGTTGTTCCTCAGCTCTTTTCATCCGGTGCATCTCTCGTCAAGTCGACTCGAACCTCTGTCTTTGGGAGATCAATTCCTCAGCTATTTTCGATCGATGTTGTTTTTTCCTTGTCCGAAGTTGTGCTTGTTTTTCCCGCCCACCCACCCTTCTTCTTCTCGGAACCGGAGTCCGTAATCGAGTATCCATCCTACTCGTGCGAAGTCTTTGCTTTCTTTCCTCAATGATTTCAACCGGTGTTTTCTCTTCAAGATATTCGTCGGTTTCCCCTTCCAAGTTGTCTTTGTTTTCCCGCCCACCCACCCTTTTCTTCCCGGAGTCTGACTCTCTCTCGACCAGCTATCTCATTCGTGCGGAACCTCTTCAGTCTTTCGTAAATTGTCTCAACCGGTGAATTCTCGTCTTATTCGTCATTCTTCATCCTTTTTCTTTTTCCGGTGGATCCAATTCAAGATTTTCGTTGTCGATCGTATTCTTTCCCTCGGCTCAAATATTTCCCTTTGCTCGTTCGCCTCTCGCCAGTTTATCATTCTAGAGTTCCGAAGACATCTCAGGAGATTCTTCTGTGTTCCAATTAATTCGAGGTTGTCACCTCATTCAAATATTTCAATTATTCCGGTGCATCATCTATCTGTTCAACAATCCTTTTCAACGGTGGTATCTCTTCAGTGGGCCCTAACCCACAGGTCTTTTCCCAGGATCTTACCTGACTCTTCTAATTCCCCCAGAGTTATCCTTAATTCTTTTCAAGTGTGACGTAAGAATGAATTTCATCAGTCAGATGCCTTTTCCAAGATCGATTTCAAATCATTTCATTGTTGGCTCAACCTCTTTGCTTTCCATTCTCCCGGAGTATCTCAGTAATTTTGGTGGTGTTTTCTCGTCGTCATTCGAAGACCGAAGTAGAGTTTCTCTTAAATCTTGTCCGTTCTCCCGGAGATTCATGGTGCTAGCTCGATGTTATCCTATCTAATTGTTTCCAGTTGTGCAATTCTTTTCATCCATCCGGAGTACTTCAGGCATTGCTTTCGCTCTCGATCATCCGGAGGCCATCTTTTCGGAATATCTCTCCATTCTAAGTTTTTCAGATTCCTTCTCCAATTATTCCATATCCGTGCCCCTTCGTTCGTCTCAATATTCTTCCGGTGCTTCGCTCAAGTGTTCTTTAATCAGTTTGTGATCTCCTTGTTCTTTTGCATCTAAATCCCCTCTTGCTTATTGGTTCTTCTAATTCTTCCCGGAGATTCAGCCTCTTTCATCAGTCATTTTCGAATTCTTACGGTGGCTCGTTCAAGATTCTTTTTCCTTGATCATCATTTTAATCCATTCGTTCTTTCGAATCCTACCGGTGGTTCATGAAGACCTTCTCAAGTTTGCGACATGTCACTTCTCAATCCTTTTTCAAGAAGAATAAGTAGTTTGCAAAAATCCATTGCTTGTCATCAATTTAATTTGATGAAGGATAAGCATACAATAAATCTTATTCTTATTTCATCCAAGCTGATTAATCTTTTTCTTCGGAGTTTGTTCTTGAGGAATAAATTCTATTTCCAAGTGTTTTTCATCTTTTCTTTTCCGGAGTTCAAATTTCCTCAGCCATTTCGTCGGAACCTCCATCTAAATCATCGCAAGGCTTTATCTTATTCTTTCCACCCCTCAATTCAATCTCATCATCCTTTTGTTACCGGAGTTCTTCACGGTGGTTCTTCATGATTTAATTCATTCTTCAAGAGTGCATCAAGATTCTTGTTGGTGGAGTTCAAGTATCTTTTCTTCTCGTATCTCGAAGTGTAATTAATTCTCCGTATTCTTTTGAAGTGGAGTTTTGCATTTCTTCGTTCCTCTCAGCTATTCAATCATTTCCGTTTGCGGCTGGTTATCACCTCATAATTTCTGAGATGTTGTCCATAAGACCACAACAAGCTTATTCTTTCGTTGTTGATTTTCTCAACAACTCCATTCAATCCTTCTAAATTCTTTTCATTAAATTCTCTTTCAATTCTTTCCGGAGGTTTTGTGTCATGTCTTCTTCAGGTATCATTCCATCCCCTCAAGTTCGTGTTCTATCCTTCCATTTTCAGCCGGAGTGCTACTTAAATCCTTTCAGTCTTATTCGTTTCTTTTCTCATTCTAACCTCTCCGGTTAGAACGAGTGATTTCATAGTCTATCTGATTCCGTGAGCTTTCGATTCTCGTCATTCTCGTCGTTCCTCTCTTATTCTCGAGTGCTCTCGATTCCTTGCTTTTTCTTTGAGTTCTTGTTTCACCTCATCCCTTTTTCCCTTCCGTCTCGGTCCTAAGATCTCGGGACGAGATCTCTTGTTAGTGGAGGAGTGTTGTAACGCCCCGGATTCGATCGCGCCAGTGTCCGTCCGCTTATTCGTCGGCGTTGCCATGTCATGTGCTTGCGTGTTGCACTTTGCCATGTCATCATATGCATTTCATACCATGTCGTCATGTGCATCGCATTTGCATACGTGTTCGTCTCATGCATCCGAGCATTTTCCCATTGTCTGCTTTTGCAATCCTGCACTCCTATGTCTCCGGCGCCCCTTTTACCTCTTTTAGGTGTGCGGGTGTTAATCTTTCTCTGAATGGACCGAGGTTTGTCTAGTGGCCTTGGTATAGCACCGGTAGACCGCCTGTCAAGTTTCGGATCATTTGGAGGTCGTTTGGTACTCCAACGGTTAACCGGGTAACCGCAAAAGCCTCTTTTGTTTGCAGCCCAACACCCTTTCAAAGTGGCCCAAAACCCACCAAACTCCCCTCCATGCTCTCGGTCGTTCGATCACGATCGCGTGGCCGAAAACCGCACCTCATTTGGACTCTCCTAGATCCCTCTATCTATAAATACACCTTCCTCCGACCATTCGCGGATCATTCCCCTGAAACCCTAGTCTTCTTCCTCCTCGCGCCACGGACATGTCCATCCGCGCCGACATGTCCGCCGGACACGTCGCCCCGCCAATCGGCTGCCACGTCATCGCCGCCCGCCCGCGCCCAATCCAGCGCGTACCTGCGCCCTCTCTCTCTCACCACGCCGGGGCCCGTGAGGCTCAGATCGCCCGGGCCGCCGAAGCCGCGAGCCGCGTCGCCGCCCGTCTTCCCCACCGCCGAGGCGCCGCGCCGCCTCGCCCTCGCCGACCGTCGCCGTCTCCGCGGCGGCGCCGGCCGCCACATGGCGACCCGCCGCCCGGCCGTGAGCTTCGCCTTCGCCTCCGCCCGGCCCGCCGAGGCTCCTCCCGCCGACGCCGCACTCCGCCGCCTCGGCCCGGAGCTTCGCCGGAGCGAGTTCGCCGGTCCGGCCCTCGCCGCCAGCCAGCGGCCCCGCGCCTCCTCGCGCTCGGGTCCGGCTGGATCCGGTCGGGGAGAGGCCCCGCCGCCGCGCCCCGTCGCCGGATCTCCCTCGCCGGCGCCCCTGCTTCCGTTCTCCGGCCATCCTCGAAGTTCGTGCTTGGTTGACTTTTTCCCCCTCTGAAAATCCACGAAGTCCCCGAAATTATTGCATTTTTGTTGCATTTTCATCATGCCATAACTCTGCATCTATAGCTCCGTTTTGCGCGTGTAATATGTCAAAATGTTCGTCTCGAAGAGTAGATCATTTCATCTCATTGCATCATTTTCATTTGAGCTCATCTTGATGCCCGAAATGCTGTTAGAAGAGTGATATGTGATGTTAGTTTCTGATTCTTATCAGAACATGCACTTTTGTCATTTTTGCCATGATTGATGCATGTATCCCTATGTATTATGTAATGTTGATGTAATGATATCCACCTTGCAAAAGCGTTTCAATATGCGGGTCTATCCTTGGTGGGACCGTCGAGTTCCTTTTGGATAGGGTCGCATATTGGGCGTGACACTACTCCACATGAAACAACAGAAGGAACAACAAAAGCATCCTTGGCATTGTGGAGGGGATTCTGTTTCTCCTTTTTGCTCCGAGAAATGTGAATGTATACATAAGGAGAAGAATTTGCTGGAGAACTGGAGACTAGTGGTGCTCATAGTTGGTAGCCAGGAGCATGATATCAGAAACTCAAATGTATGGTAACAATCTGTTGACCATGTGTTTTATAGCTGCATAATAATCCAGTGTACAAATCTGTACTTTGTTGACTGGCCACCACATTACACCAAACTTGAATTTGTTTGCCACAACACAGGTAGATCACAGAGCTAAGGAAGGGCTCCAGCGCACCACAGTACTTCTAACAAGGAACCAAATGTATGCCAGCCAAAGTGTAACTTGAGTTTCCGAAACTAAATAGAAGGCAACTCAATTGCAGTCATGAGTCATTTCAGCGCATGCTTCTTATCTGATTTTTAAAACATTTTATTCCACATTCGTGTTAGACAGAAAATTCATCAACAAAATAGGAGTGAAGGCAACTAAGAGAATCCAGCATTATGAAAACCTTCGAGCCTGAAAAGGTTCAATTGACACTGACAGTCCCGCAATGCTCGCAGCACTCAGCCATGGTAATCATATGGTTCATACATTCAGCAGTACCTGCAGATAAGAGCAGCAGATTTAAATTTGCATACATATTGCACAATTGCTTCCTTGATTCTATGGAATAGTGGAATCCGGAATTTGTGATGTGTGCGGATAAAAAAAACTATGCAGAAGTGCAACCCGGCATTTGTGATATATGTGTGGATAAGAAAATTAATACACACCATCACACAAGATTCAGTTCCATTCAAGGTATAGAGCAGCGTTTGTTTTATTCATACCAAGCACAGCAGAAAGTAGACCACATCTTCATCTACGTCTAAAATCGATAACTCAACTTATTGACAAATGGTCAGTTGTTAATCCAGAAATGTTGGCAGTTGCAATTAAACAGCAAGGGTTACTAGGATCACAGCGAAACAATGTGATCAAATGTCACAAACTGAATCATAATGGAATGTGATTGGTGTGTGCTAAAACATCCTAGGTAACAACTACGGTATATAGGCAACAGGGCCATCAGTTTCTCGACAATTTCACTACAGCAAGTCATCCATGTGCAGGCTCAAGCCAATCTGAGTTTACAATTCCACGAGAGAGATCTCATCTCACCTCCAAATGCAGGGGCCGATCAGTCCATGACGACCTTGGCGCCGAGGGCCTTCATCCGCTCGACGATCTTCTCGGCCTCCTCCTTGGACAGCCCTCCCTTGATCACGGCGGGGGCCTTCTCCACCAGCTCCTTGGCCTCCTTGAGCCCGAGGTCCGTGAAGGTCCGGATCTCCTTGATCACCTTAATCTTGCTGGCCGCGTCGAACGAGTCCAGCCGCAGCTCGAAGACCGTCTTCTCGGCCGCGGCCGCCGGCTTGTCGCCGGCCGCGCCGGCGGCCTCCGCGCCGCCGCCGCCGAGGCCCGCGGCGGAGTTGAGGATGGCGATGGGCGGCGCGGAGGGGATGTCGAGGCGGCGGAGCAGGAGGGCGGAGAGCTCGGCGGCCTCGGCGAGGGTGAGGGCGGAGACGTCGTCGACGAGGCGCCAGACGCGGTCGGAGGGCGGCGGGCGGGACGGCGGCGCGGTCGGGTCGAAGGTGGAGGGGTCGTAGTCGGTGGGCAGCTTGCGCACGTCGATGAGCTCCTCGGCGGCCGCCGTGGAGAAGGCCGCGGGGAGGCGGCCGCGGTGGTGGCGGAGGAGGCGCTGGCCGGAGCGGAGGAGGGAGGAGGCCATGGTGGGGAGGGAGGTTAGGGTTCTGGGGCCAGTGGGAGCGATGCTCTGTGGGAATTGGGTTTTGGAAATGAAACCATGGGCTGCGACTTTGGATCTGGGCTTAGGCCCATATAGTAAACCCAGCCCAATGAGCCCATTAATTTTCATGTGGTTATGCATCTTTCCCTTAAAAAATGTAGTTATGCATCTCATAAAAATAAAGCAGCAGTAATACATAGTGGTTTATAAAAATACTGAAAAAAAAAATCCAAATCAGCTCAAAAAACACAAGAGCTTGACAATACGAGTAAAAACACAAGACAGATTATATTTTATTATCTTAAAATTAAGTAAAACAAAATTTACACAACAGATGAGGACACATTTTGGTAGCCATGCCTATAAGCTGAATAGTGTTTTCATCGCAGGTCATCCAACAGCATGAACGCGGGAAATGAAGCAATATATTTGGTTCGGATCACCGGGGGGGCCTACGACATCAGTAAATGAATTCAAGTGTGGTGTTTACACTGTGATATCTGATACACCAGCCATCAAATTGGCATACACATTGTTGCAGTTCATCACACTAGACAGTAGTAGTAACTATAATAACAAAAATGGATAAAGAGGAGACTCCATTGTTCCATCATATTAAGGGAAATCTTGCATATGCTTGGTTCATCTGACATTAGCTCCTTCCATCAGAAGATGCGACATGTTGTTGTGTTCATCAGACTCTCCTTCCATCAGAACTCAGAAAATGTGGACGATATCATACGCAAATCTGGGAAGTGTTAAGGATGAACTCAAGCAAGAATATATCAACATAGAAGCAGTTAAAAGAGGATTGGTTCAAATTAAGTAACTGTTAACAAATAAAAGAATAGCACATTAATTAATCAAGGATACGTCCAGAACAGCACGAAGGACTGCAAATGAAAATTCACAATGTCAGAACATCACGCAAAGCAAAAGCTCATTGTAATGAGCAAATATTAGAAGATAAACTTGAAAACGAGAACATAAAGAATACATATGGCAATTGAGTAGAATAAACAGTTGGGTTTGGATCATTTTGCAACATCTATCAAACGACATGAGTGGCCATTAACAATAACATAGATACCTTAGTTTCACTATTATTCATGGTTATGGCCCTACTGGATTATCTAAAGCTACAGCTACAGCTAATCTTTGAACATAGTGGCAAAATAGAGTTGTATATACTTGTATAACTCCTGGTCCAAACTTCAGGTTTTTTGACAGCCATACCAAATAAGAACTCATCTGGATCCAACTAAATGTTCAATAGCTTCCTAAATTAATTTAGACTAAAACCAAAGACAGGTAATAGTGTCCAACTAAACAGTATATAAAATAGCATCCAAGGGTCAAAATGTTTATGCAGTTCGGGTGTAAACCACAGAATACTCATGATGGCAACAACACTTACCATAAGGCCGGCCAAAACTCCTTCAACTAAAATCCTGCTCCAACTATCAAAGTACGTGTGGACTGAGAACTTCGACTTTGCCAAGAGCCCAATAGAAGCTACCAACATTATCAGAAAGTAGAAGACGAAGCCCGTCAGACCCGTGAACCCCCAGATACCAGCAACAACTCCACTGATGATCGACAAGAATGTCCGACTGTAAAACCAACAAATCATCATGTTCAGGACATACCATGTTTGGTTAAATAGCAGATAAGCGAAACGTCTAGGGTAATTCCTTATAGTCAAAAAGGTGTTATCGACAAAATGGAAACAGGAAACTTGATAGTGTATTATCACACAGAAAACAATCAGTGTTTGAAGCCTGTTAGTACAGTACTTATGTATGACCAGCAGTCCAGCACCAACCAAACACGTTAAAATAGTTACTGAACTGTAATTACATTGTCTAAACAGCTTTCCATATGAGCCTCAAGATAGAGAACCAACAAGAGCATCAGTTCTATACCCCTTCTGCTCGAAAACTGGGTACACCTAAGCATGCCCCCCAGATCAAATCACTTCACCAGTTTAGCTTTGCTGTTCACCAATTGTAAGGCTGTTCCCCCCAGTCCAGACTCCCAGGTACAATGCATCTCAACCTGGCAGGAAAATCTAAGCAAATCCTTTTAAATCAGTTCACCACCCAGCTACCAAGGTTCCAATTCACTGTGTTAAGTTGTTAGCGCATCATAGTTCCAGGAGAAACCGCTAATTCCAAAGTCGTCGTCCCCTTGCTCAATCAAAAACGAAAAGAAAAATCCACTTCCCTCGTCCCTTCCCTCCAATACTTGCCGTGAATCATCCAGTGGCGAACAATTACGCCAATAATCCACGAGATACGCTCGGATCAAACCTGGACTAGCTAAAAAATCCTAACTGAGCACGCCTCCAGAGTCCAGATCAGATCGAGTCCACCGTCGAACCCAACGGGACGAGAAGGGGGGATGCGCGGAAGAGAGGCGCGTACCTGTAGAGGATGGACCTGACGTTGCTGGTGAGGTTCTCCGCCTGGATGACGGGGACATCGTCGGAGGAGGTGCCGCCGGCCGCCGCCATCGCCGCGAAAGCTCTCTTTTTTCCGGGCGAGATTTGGGGGCGGAGAGTCTGGGACGGCTGCGATCTGGACGGGCTCGACTGCACGGGGACGGGGTTGGGTCACTTGGCGGTGGACCTGGTCTAGTGTTTTTTTTTTTCTGAGGGAGGTCTTAGGGGTATTTTCGCCTTCTCGTCCTCGGCCTTTTCTCTTTTTCAGGAATACTACCGTCTACTCTTTTCTTTTAGGGAAATCCTCGTATACTTGATCTGCAGAGTTGCTTGAAAAATACTCTCTCCGTAAAGAAACATAAGGGTGTTTAGATCACTACTCCCTCCGTTCGGAAATACTTGTCGGAGAAATAGATGTATCTAGAACTAAAATATGTCTAGATACATCCATTTCTTCGACGAGTATTTTCAAACGAAGGGAGTACAAAGTAGTGATTTAAAAGCTTTTATATCATTTTACGGAGGAAGTAAATATGAGCAAAAGGAGTTTGGACTTTATCAAATTGTGTTCTTTAATTAGAGCAACCATGTAATCCATTTCACTAATAGAAAATAAAGTTACATAGCCAGACACACGTGAGAAACTAGAAGACTGGACAGAAAACATGACTGTCCTGGAAACATTGCAAATAGACCCTTAAAAATAGGAAATTTTATATCTATCCCTGGGTTCAAGTCTGTCTTTTATATTTTGTGATAAAATTGAGGGGAGAAATCAGTTTAGCTAGAATTGTATACAAGAATTTTCTACTACCTCCTCCCCACATTAATTGTCCTACAAAGGTACCTCTACAGCTTACATCCAGATCTCTGGACCACCGGACAACCACCACTGCCAGTAGAACGAGCCGTCGACGCGCCAATGTCACCGTTCCCTCGTCGAAGCCGGCTCCCATGTTGATGACAGATGGGAAGTCTCCGTGCATATGCCCCTAAGGACCAGTGCTCGGGGGCCATATTCATCAGCGTTGAACCCTTTGATAGATCTGAAGCAACTAGCATTGTACCTATAGATTTTAGAAATGTTTGAAGTATGCAAGTTTTAATGATTATGCAATTAACACTAAACTAGCATAATACTCGTGTGTTGCTACGGGCAATTAACAATGTTTGACAAAAATGAACATAGATGTACGGACTCTTCAAATAATAATTTGTTTTCTCTTTATTGTACTATATATGTAGAATATGGCAACCTAGAACCAAACATAGTTACCGGTCGCATGTTAGTTTCATTGAGACCTTAAAAAGCATCAAGTGAAGAATGAAATCATTAGACAGAGAGGAGAATCTGAAGAGCACTTCATCTCGGTGGCAACCAGGAATGAGCCCGCTCGCCTTGGGGGCAGACGGGCAAAGCAAGACATCAAGAGGACTGCAAAGCTCAATGCGACTTCTCGCTGCACACGGGCAAAGAATTTGCACGCGGCTGCCCGGGAGCTCGGCGGAGTTATACCTCGTGGGCATTCGGACAGGAAGATGTGCGAAATCGGCATGCCGCATGCATGCGTTGAAAACGGCGGCACACTAGCAGAAGACTTATGCCAAATCCAAGAGTCATATCGCAACTTCCAGCAATCTGGGTAGTACGGCTTCCCGACGTACTAATAAGTCCAAGTCCCATCACCATGATAGGCATCGAGCCGACGAGGACGCTTTTTTTGTTGGCATCAGTACAGACACAAGCGCTCATATACATGTGCATACACTCATTCCTATGAACGCACACACGCACACCCTACCCCTATGAGCACCTCCGAGAAACTGAGCCGGCATATCATCTTGAGATTTACGAAGTCACCGTAAATCCTGAAATAAATTCAGGAATAATGCAAGCACCAGGATTTGAACACTGGTGGGTTGGGGATACCACTGTCCACCTAACCAACTCAATCACAGGTTGATTCGCAGCCGACGAGGACGCTGAAAGGGCATTTTGCGCCTTAAAGGCTGGTCATAGTGGGACTGGGATCAGGTGACATGCGCTACGGTAACATGCACGGTGACATGCGGTTCAAATTTAAATTTAAACATTGTGAAAAAATCTGAAAAAAAGCATGCATGTTCACAGCACATACTAAGATAACCCCTAAAAATTTCAGATCAAAATTTGAAACATACATCGAGAAACAAAAAAGAGAAATCTGTCATGAATAGTTCCTGAACGGTTCTCTGTAGACTATTCACATCTGAGTTTCTTTTTTTTATTTCTCGATGTATGTTTCGAATTTTGATCTGAAATTTTTAGGGGTTATCTTAATATGTGCTGTGAACATGCATGATTTTTTTCAGATTTTTCCGCAATGTTTAAATTTGAATTTGGGCCGCATGTCATCGTGCATGTCACCGTAGCGCATGTCACCTGATCCCAGTCCGTCATAGTGGTGAGTAACTTGAACTAATAACATGCATATGTTACTACTACCTCCGTCTTAGTGAATAAGTCATTCGCGTAGTTCTAGGCCGGTGATTTAACTATCTAAATATGTATTATATGTGACAAAAAAATATATTTAGAAACTACATCCGTGTAGAAATCTAGTAATATACTTTTCATGACATATAACATATATTTAATTCTTCGAATCGATACGCAAATGACCTATTCACCTAGACGGAGGTTGTAGTCTATATTACTACCTTCATAGTGGGTAGTAAGATATGAATGGTAACATGCAAGTCTTCATTAGTTGAGATATAGACCCATTTTACCTCGGGGTGTGTTATGTTACAGTAACATACTCCCTCCGTCCCAAAATTCTTGTTTTATATTTGTCTAGATACGGATGTATCTAACACTAAAACGTAACTAGGTACATCCGTATTTAGACAAATCTAAAACAAGAATTTTGGGACAGAGGGAGTATTATATTACCACAAGCATCTCTTTCCTCATTAACTCCATGCCACATAAGCAATTTTTTCTTAGGATGTGCTCTGTTACTACCCACGTTACTCCCACTATGGCTAGCCTAAGTGTTTTAGTGTTGATGACAATGTAATTTATGGACTAACCGTGTGGTTGAGGTATACGAGCATATTTATATGACACAAGATGGTTAGGTACCCCTCTGGAAGGAAAAGATCGAAGACAACATTTCTGACACTTTTTTTCTTTGATTGTAAGAAATCTGTCGGAAATTCATTGGTGCTCCCCGGAGCGCGAGCTCCCGCACGTGAATTTTTTTCTAAGTGTAAAAAATTTTCAAACAAAAAATTGGCGCATACATCTCAACATTATACGTATGCACGTCAAGTTTCGGAGAAAACTGACATTTTATGTGGCTTGTGTAAAAAAGACAAAAGGATGTCTTGTGAAAAGCATTTTCTAACACCGGAGTTTGTTTTTCCATGCGACACATAAGTTGTCGGTTTTTTGTGAAATGAGTTTGTGAGCATGTACAATACCGAGATGTACGCCCCAAGTTGTTTGGAATTTTTTGACATTTCAAATGTGTAAAACACATTTTAAAAACCAGGAGCACACGCTCCCATGTGCCAAAACACCACTCTGGAAATCCGTGCTATTAAAAGAGGGTCTGCATAAAAAAATAGGTGAAACCAAATCACGTACATAAAAATACATATTGTTGTAAGTGCATCTAGTGCCACCCCTAGTTGGTTTTGGAGTATTGACGACAAACTTGGTTGAGAGACTAATGTGTTTTTGAGAATTGCAGGATAACACAGGTAGTAGTCCCATATTGATTCGGTTTACCTACCGGAGATGACCCCTAAAAATGTGTGAAGACATTGAAGATAATGGTGGTCTGTGAAGATATTCACATTGAAGACTATGACATGATCGCATGAAGACTATGGAGCGCGAAGACATAGTTGTTTCGTAGTTTCCTTTTCTTCTTTGTTGAGTCATAGGAACCATCGCACTGTTAAGTGGGGTCCAAGTGAACAAAGTCAGAGTGACTGATGTGATGCTCAATCAAATCCTATGTCTTCGAGCGCAGACAATTAGAGCAAATCTTATCCAGAGTCGGATAAGTCAGCTTTGCTTGTAGCCCAAGTCAAGCTGCCACGCGTGTTTGAAATCTGACCATTGGACACGTGTCAGTTCCTTAATGACCCAGGGTCATTTCGGACAAATCAGGTCGGGTTGCCTCCTGGCTATAAATAGCCCACCCCTACACCATAAATTGGTGGCTGCTCAGAGTTAGTGCACGGCTTTTGTCGTTTGAGAGCAACCCACCTCTGAAGCATTTGAGAGAGAGAACATTGCGAGAACAAAGCCCAAAACACCCAGAGCCCAAAGAGTGTTTGGCATCACCGAAGTCTTTCTGTCCGCCTGATCTGAAGACTTGTTACACTTGAGGACTATGAATCCTCCAGCCGGTTAGGCGTCGCGTTCTGAGCATCTAAGAGTCATTATGGATTGCCGGTAAACGAAATCTGTAAAGGTTCGGAAGTCTACCTTGAAGACTTACCAAAGTGATTGGGCGAGGACTAAGTGTCCTTAGCTCAAGCGGAATAAGGTGAAGACGCGGTCTTCTGAGTTAAATTTCAGCTTCCCTAACCAGACGTATAGTTGTCACAGCAACTGGAACTGGTCCAACAAATCTCTGTCCTCACCAAGCAACTGGTTCTATCTCTTACTTCTCTTTACTTACAGTTTGTCTTCGTGAAGTCATTGCCTGCTTGCATTATCCGTTTGACTTCGCTGTGTGACGACTACTGTTGTTTGGCTTCATACTATCTTCCACCCTGATCCATACTACCTAGCTGCTAATAGTCTTCGTGCTTTCACTTTATTGAATACTTGACTATGGTCTGTCCAGTCTAGTCTACCTTCCGCTGCATGTCAATAGGTTCATTTCTATTGTTTGTCTTCGAAACTCCCATGTTTTGAAGACTTTCATAAAAATCGCCTATTCACCCCCCCTCTAGTCGATAACTAGCACTTTCAATTGGTATCAGAGCAAGGTGCTCCCTTGTTATGTGTGATTCGGTTTAACCACCTGGAGTTTTAGCTATGTCTACTGCAGGGAAAATCAAAGTCTCCGCTGCATGCACTGTCTTCGATGGCACTGATTACCCCTACTGAAAGAATAAGATGCGCATGCATCTTGAAGCCATTGATGTCGACCTCTGGTATGTCGTCAAGAACGTCGTTCCCAAGACCGGTGAAGGTGTCACCCCTGCTGATGTCAAGAAGTTTGTTCAACTGGATTCTACTGCCAAGAACATCATATGTGGTCATCTAACCAAAGGACAGTATGGCCATGTGAGTGCTCTGGAAACGTCGAAGCTAGTCTCTCCAAGGTCAACGAAGACGTCTCAACCCAGAGAGGCTCAAGGATCAGTGTTCTTCGCAACCTCTTCAACCGCTTCAAGAGAAACGACAATGAGAATGTCTAGCTCACATTTGATCGCCTCACTGATATCACAAATGAGCTTCATGCACTCGGCGCCACTAAGATCACCAAGCATAGAATCGCCAAGACACTCCTGAGATCACTTGACAGCTTGTTTGACACCTTAGCCCTGATGATTCAAGAACGCCCTAACTTCAAGACTCTCAATCCGTCTGACATACTTGAGAGGCTCAACACAGATGAGTTTCAGCTATCTGAGAAAAGAGACATCTATGGTCCCAACTATGGCCGAACTCGCGCTTTGAAGGCAAAGGTTGTTTCCTCATCTGAAGAAGAATCTGACTGCAGTTCTGGTGATCCTGAAGACATTCGAAAGGAGCTTGCTATGCTTGTGAAGAAATTACAAAAATTCACTAAGAAGAAAGGCTTCAGAAAGTCTTCACGATCCAGCTCAAGAAATGATGAAGCTTGTACTCATGACCACAAGAAGAGAACATGGCACAAGTGCAAGAAACCTGGTCACTACATCTCTGAGTGTCCACAGTGGTACAATGAGAATAACAAGAAGAAGAGCAAAGAATATGATTCCGATGACAAGAAGAAGAACAAATCCTCAAAGTCTTCTTCCAAGTCTTCGTCGAAGTTTTCATCACACAAGAAGAGTTCATCTGGCAAGGCGCGTGCTTTTGTTGGCAAGGAGATGGATTCAGAGGAGGAGTCTGCTTCTGAGGAGCCGGAGGTGGAGTCTGTGGAGGAGTCCGACTCTGGCGTTGCAAGCCTGGCTCTAGCTACAACCTACGTTGCCAAGTCCATCTTCAACACTAAAGACAATGAATCCATCACCAACGCTGATGCTAATGACAAGGACGACTCTGCTCCCACCTACTGCTTCATGGCATGTGGTGCGAAGGTAAACTCACGCGATGCCTACTTTCAAACATCAAGTGAAGATGACTCTGATTGTGAATCCAAACATAGCTACAAAACACTTGCTAAAATTGCAACTGAACAACAGAAAGCTATGCAACATATTCAAAAATTGCTAGACAAAAGCGATGACCTGTTGGACACGTTGAAGATATCAAAAATCTTCATGTTAAATATGAGGAACTTGAAAGTCGTCATGAAACGCTCTCAACGGCTCATGAAAAGCTTTCCCACGATTATCTTCAAAGGAAGCAATAACTTGAGAAATTGAGAGCGGATCATGAAGATCTTCAAAAGGAGAATGAGTCACTTCGCGCTCAACAGATCATTCCCGCTTAGGAAGGATTTGAATCACCATGTCTAAAATGCCTTGAGCGTGATAACACTACCTCTGTTGCTGAATGTTCTACTGCTGCTACTATTGCAATATCTTCAACTGACGATGTGGTAACTAACCCCTCTGCTGAGGATACCACTACTATTGCTGATGAGAATGCCAGGTTGAAGACATTGCTTGAGATTGGAATGTATAAAAGTCTCAAAGGGCATCAAACACTATGCGATGTCCTCAAAAAGCAGATTCTGAACCGAAACCCTAGGAAAGAGGGTGTTGGGTTCGAGAGGAAAATGAATGTTGACGGTTCTTCTTTGGAAGCCCTGAAAGCGGTACCCCAAAACCACATGGGTTCTTTGCAAAGGGACCTTCAGTGGATCCATCTACCTTATCTGGCTTCACTTGTGCTAACCCGATTATCATTGATGATTCCTTTGATGCAAACTATAAACTGTTTAAGAATCAGAATGTTGAAGTGTTTGCCAGGTATATTGGTACTAACTACAGGAATGGGCCACCTATGAAGAAGATCTGGGTGCCCAAAAGTTGTCTTGAGAATCTTCCTGTGAATGTCATCATGACACACCTGGGAAGAAGACAAACCCCAGACCAAAGGCTTCATATGGTCCAAAGGCTTCATACAGGTAGAGGACTCAACATAGTCACCCTAACGCCAATGTTTTGCAGGGAAATCATACTCAGACCTATGAATATGAGCGTGTTTCCTCAAACCGTTATGCTCATAAAACTAAGAACTTTTCTGCTTATTCATATGAGTATTATTCACCTTCTGCATGGCTATTTGCTACGGCTCCAAAGCCAAAGTTCTCAGATGCTGCACTTAGACTCATTGCTTCGAAGCCACCCCTGAAAATGTGGGTGGTTAAGAAAACTTAACTCTCTTTTGTAGGGAAAGGTCTCCAACCGGAAATCAAAGGCGTCCGATGCTATTGTTGGGGACCTAAAACATCCTGTGGGGCGCAAGATAAAATGCCCAAATGGTCTTACTATGTATTTTGTTCCTGAATCTCTTGCCAGTCATCCTATCAGTCCGAACCTGGATCTAAGCTTTGATAATCCGCTTGTTCGTCAAATGTTTATGCTTCACAATACCCTTGGTGAAGCCTATCCCCCTAACTGCACTGTAGGGTATGACACCAAAGTTTTCAGAATGGATTATGGACAGTGGATGCACTAACCACATGACTGGTGATCGAAGTCTTCTGATGGACTCAACACTACGTCCATCTGACAAGAGTCACATCACATTTGCTGACACTGGTAAAAGCAAGGTATTGGGTCTAGGTAGAGTTGCAATCTCAAAGGATCAGCACATGGATAAAGTGATGCTTGTTGAATCCCTTTGTTTCAACTTAATGTCTGTCTCAATGCTTTGTGACTTAAACATGATTGTGATATTTGGAAAATATCGTTGCCTTGTGCTAATGGAATCTGACAAATCTCTAGTCTTTGAAGGGTATCGGAAAGATGATCTGTACATGGTAGATTTCTCAGCAGGACCACAGTTGGCCGTATGTCTTCTAGCAAAAGCTTCAGAGTGTTGGCTCTGGCATCAGAGGCTAGGGCATGCGGGCATGAGGAACTTGTACACACTCGCAAAGAAGAAACACGTCGTAGGCATAGAGGGCGTCAAGTTCAAGAAGGATCATCTGTCTTGCGATTACTGCGGGAAAGATGACAAGGGCCAAGCATCCCTCGAAGACAATCATGACTACATCTCAACCCTTTGAACTGCTTTACATGGACCTCTTTGGCCCTACTCACTACTCTACTCTCACTACCACTACTTGCCTCTATGGCTTCGTCATTGTTGATGATTACTCAAGATATACATGGGTGCATATAATCCTTTACAAGAATGAAGTGCAGGATGTCTTCAGACGCTTCGCAAACCATGCCGTGACAAACTATGGTGTCAAGATCAAGCACATCAGAAGTGACAACGCACAGAGTTCAAGAACACTGGCCTCGATATTTACCTTGATACATTAGGCATCACTCATGAGTTCTCTGCTCCATATACACCTCAGCAGAATGGCATCGTGGAGCGCAAGAACAGAACACTCATTGAGATGGCTCGAACAATGCTTGATGAGTACAAGACTCCAAGGAAGTTCTGGCCTGAAGCTATTGATACAGCATGCCATGTCATCAACCGTGTTTATCTTCACAAGCTTCTGAAGAAGACATCCTATGAGCTCCTAACTGGTAAGAAGCCAAATGTCAGTTACTTCAGAGTATTTGGTGCTAGGTGCTGGACCAAGGATCCACATCACACTGCAAAATTTGCACTGAAAGCACATGAGGGTTTTATGCTTGGTTACAGGAAGGATTCACACTCCTACAGAGTCTTCAACCTCTTTCACTATAAAGTGGTTGAAACTGTGGATGTGCGGTTTGACGAGACTAACGGCTCGTAAACAAAGCACCTGCCAAATGTGCTAGATGAAGTCCCACCTAGTGAATTGATCAAGCGTATGGGTACTGGAGAAATCTTACCTTCAGAGGCTCAGGCTGAAGAAGAACTCATCATTTCTGTGTCTAGTCAACCTGAAGACAATGCTCAGCCTGAAGCCAATGCTCAAGATGAAGACAATGATCAGCAAGAGCAAAATCTTCGTCCAGTTCATCCTCGTGTTGCAAATTGATACGTCTCCAACGTATCTATAATTTTTTATTGTTCCATGCTATATTATATTCTGTTTTGGATGTTAATGGGCTTTATTATACACTTTTATATTATTTTTGGGACTAACCTATTAACCGGAGGCCCAACCCAGAATTGCTTTTTTTTTGCCTATTTCAGTGTTTCGCAGAAAAAGAATATCAAACGGAGTCCAAACGGAATGAAACCTTCGGGAACGTGATTTTCGGAACAAACGTGATCCAGAGGACTTGGACCCTACGTCAAGAAAGCAACCAGGAGGGCATGAGGTAGGGGGCGCGCCCTCCACCCTCGTGGGGCCCACGTTGCTCCACCGACGTACTTCTTCCTCCTATATATACCTACGTACCCCCAAACTACTAGAGAGGGAGCCAAAAACCTAATTCCACCGGAGCAACCTTCTGTACCCGTGAGATCCCATCTTGGGGCCTTTTCCGGCGCTCCGCCGGAGGGGGCATTGATCACGGAGGGCTTCTACATCAACACCATAGCCTCTCCGATGATGTGTGAGTAGTTTACCTCAGACCTTCGGGTCCATAGTTATTAGCTAGATGGCTTCTTCTCTATCTTTGGATCTCAATACAAAGTTCTCCACGATTCTCGTGGAGATCTATTCGATGTAATCTTCTTTTGTGGTGTGTTTTTTGAGATCGACGAATTGTGGGTTTATGATCAAGTTTATCTATGAGCAATATTTGAATCTTCTCTGAATTCTTTTATGTATGATTGGTTTTCTTTGCAAGTCTCTTTGAATTATCAGTTTGGTTTGGCCTACTAGATTGATCTTTCTTGCAATGGGAGAAGTGCTTAGCTTTGGGTTCAATCTTGCGGTGTCCTTTCCCAAAGGATGTTAGGGCAGCAAGGCACATATTGTATTGTTGCCATCGAGGATAACAAGATGGTGTTTATTTCATATTGCATGAGTTTATCCCTCTACATAATGTCATCTTGCTTAAAGCGTTAATCTGTTCTTATGAACTTAATACTCTAAATGCTTGCTAGATAGCAGTCGACGTGTGGAGTTATAGTAGTAGATGCAGGCAGGAGTCGGTCTACTTGTCGCGGACGTGATGCCTATATACATGATCATACCTAGAATATTCTCATAACTATGCTCAATTCTATCAATTGCTCAACAGTAATTTGTTCACCCACCGTAATACTTATGCTCTCGAGAGAAGCCACTAGTGAAACCTATGGCCCCCGGGTCTATTTTCCATCATATTAATCTTCCAACACTAAGTTATTGCTTTTTCCTTTTATTTTACTTTGCATCTTTATCAAAATACCAAAAATATTATCTTATCATATCTATCAGATCTCACTCTCGTAAGTGATTGTTGAGGGATTGACAACCCCTTTATCGCGTTGGTTGCGAGGTTCTTATTAGTTTGTGTAGGTACGAGGGACTCGTGCATGATCTCCTACTGGATTGATACCTTGGTTCTCAAAAACTGAGGGAAATACTTACGCTACTTTACTGTATCACCCTTTCCTCTTCAAGGGAAAACCAATGCAGTGCTCAAGAGGTAGTGAGGGAGTCCTAGATTAGGGGGTGTCCGGATGGCCGGACTATAACCTTTGGCCGGACTCCTGGACTACGAAGGTACAAGATTGAAGACTTCGTCCCGTGTCCGGATGGGACTTTCCTTGGCGTGGAAGGCAAGCTTGGCGATACGGATATGTAGTTCTCCTCCCATTGTAGCCGACTCTGTGTAACCCTAGCCCTCTCCGGTGTCTATATAAACCGGAGGGTTTTAGTCCGTAGGACGAAAAACAATCATACCATAGGCTAGCTTCTAGGGTTTAGCCTCTCTGATCTCGTGGTAGATCTACTCTTGTACTACCCATATCATCAATATTAATCAAGCAGGAGTAGGGTTTTACCTCCATCGAGAGGGCCCGAACCTGGGTAAAAACATCATGTCCCTTGTCTCATGTTACCATCCGCCTAGATGCACAGTTAGGGACCCCCTACCCGAGATCCGCCGGTTTTGACACCGACATTGGTGCTTTCATTGAGAGTTCCTCTGTGTCGTCATCTTTAGGCCCGATGGCTCATCCGATAATCAACAACGATGCGGTCCAGGGTGAGACTTTTCTCCCCGGCCAGATCTTCGTATTCGGCGGCTTTGCACTGCGGGCCAATTCGCTTGGCCATCTGGAGCAGATCGAAAGCTACGAGCCTGGCCATCATGTCAGATTTGGCAGTTTGAACTACACGGCTGACGTCCGCGGAGACTTGATCTTCGACGGGTTCGAGCCACTGTTACGATGGGCATGATCTAGCTCTGCCGCCGAACAGTGCCCTAGAGGCCTCACCCATGTCCGCTCCGACCCTCAGCTCGGAGCCGACTGTGCGAATCAAGGACGGGTGGCTGGACACCGCCTCGGGGGCTGCAATCTCTACGGTGATTGAGCCGAACACCAGCCTTGTCCTTTGCGAAGCTTGTGACTCCAAGGTGCCGGACTCCCCTCCGGACTCCGAACCTTCCGCGCCCCTGCCAATTGAATTCGATTGGGCGCCGATAATGGAGTTCACCGCCGCAGACATCTTTCAGCACTCGCCCTTCGGCGACATTCTGGATTCACTAAAATCTCTCTCTTCATCAGGAGAGCCCTGACCGGACTATGGTCAGCAAGGTTGGGATGCGGACGGCGAAGAAATTCAAAGCCCACCCACCACCCACTTCGTAGCCACTGTCGATGATTTAACCGACATGCTCGACTTCGACTCCAATGACATCGACGGTATGGACGCCGATGCAGGAGACGACCAAGAACCAGCGCCTACAGGGCACTGGAAGGCCACCTCGTCGTATGACATATACATGGTGGACACCCCAAAAGAAGGGAACGGCGATGGAACAACGGAGGATGACCCCTCCAAGAAGAAGCCTAAGCGCCAACGTCGTGGCGCGCTCTAAATCCCGCCAAAGCAAAAAGCGGTGATTCCGGCACGGAGACAATAACACCCCGGACAAAGGTTGAAGACAACCCCTCCAGCAGGATTCAGCGGGGAGGATGAAGAAGCCAGCTCTCATGAGAGAGCGGCGAAGAGAAGGTAGAGGACGATAATTACATGCCTCCTCCAAAGGCGAGGCAAGCCTCAACGACAGCAATTTGTCGTGCCTGAGGATCCCGTCGAACAAGAGCGTTTCAAATGCGGGCTTATGGCCACGGCGAGCAGCCTCAAGAAAAAACAGCAACAACTTAGAGCTGACCAAGACTTGCTAGCTGACAGATAGACTGAAGTCCTTGCGGCCGAAGAGTACGAACTCGAACGCCCCTCCAAGAGCTACCCAAAACGCAGGTTCTACCCCGATTAGGGGAGGAAGCACCTAGACCTACATCACCAGCGCATGATGCGGCCGACCGGCCACCTCGTGGCCGCGACTGAGAGGCCTCTCGGCCCTCCACTCAAGCCGCACCCCGGCGTCGCTCAAAGAATACCAAGGCACGGGGAAATGCGCCAGACCTACAAGATATATTGGAGGACAAGGCAAGGCGAACTAGATCGATCTATGGATCGCGTGGGCGCCCCACGACACGTGATGATAACCGTCATGCCGGATATGGTAAATCCGGCCGGGCCGAACAAAGCAGAGAAAGCTCGTTTGAGCTACGTCGTGATATAGCCCAAAGACAGAGGCTGCCGACACCCACTATGCTTCATAGATGAAGTAATGGATCATCAAATCCCCGAGGGTTTCAAACCCGTAAACATCAAATCATACGATGGCACAACAGATCCTGTGGTATGGATCGAGGATTATCTCCTTCATATCCACATGGCCCGCGGTGATGATCTACACGCCATCAAATACCTCCCACTCAAGCTTAAAGGACCAGCTCGGCATTGGCTTAACAGCTTGCCAGCAGAATCAATTGGTTGTTGGGAGGACCTGGAAGCCGCATTCCTCGACAATTTCCACGGCACCTATGTGTGACAACCAGATGCCGATGACCTAAGCCACATAATTCAGCAGCCAGAGGAATCGACCAGACAATTCGGGACATGGTTCCTAACCAAGAAAAATCAAATAGTCGACTGTCCGGACGTAGAGGCCCTTGCAGCCTTCAAACATAACATCCGTGACGAGTGGATTTCCCGGCACCTAGGACAGGAAAGGCCGAAATCCATGGCAGCCCTCACAACACTCATGACCCGCTTTTGCGCGGGAGAAGACAGCTGGCTAGCTCGTAGTAATAACATGACCAAGAGCCCTAGTAATTCGGATACCAAGGACAGCAATGACAGGTCGCGTCGCAATAAGCACAAGCGCCGCATTAACGGCGACAATGCTGAGGATACGGCAGTTAATGCCGGATTCAGAGGCTCTAAACCCGGTCAGCGGAAAAAGCCATTTAAAAGAAATACGCCGGGCCCGTCCAGTTTGGACCGAATACTCGAACGCTCGTGCGGATACACGACACCCCGAAAAACCAGCCAATCACACCAACAGGATTGTTGGGTGTTCAAGCGAGCGAGCAAGTTAAGTGCCGAAAACAGAGACAAGGGGCTGCATAGCGATGACGAGGAGGAGCACCGGCCGCCGAACAATACGGGGAAAGGCTTCCCCCCACAAGTGCGGACGGTGAACATGATATACGCAACCCACATCCCCAAAAGGGAGCGGAAGCGTGCACTCAGGGACGTATATGCGTTGGAGCCAGTCGCCCCAAAGTTCAACCCATGGTCCTCCTGCCCGATCACTTTTGATCGAAGGGACCACCCCACTAGCATCCACCATGGCGGATTCGCCGCATTGGTTCTAGACCCAATCATTGACAGATTTCACCTCACTAGAGTCCTTATGGACAGCGGCAGCAGCCTGAACCTGCTTTATCAGGATACAGTGCGAAAAATGGGCATAGACCCCTCAAGGATTAAACCCACAATGACGACCTTTAAAGGTGTCATACCAGGTGTAGAGGCCAACTGCAGTGCTCGGTTACACTTGAGGTGGTCTTGGATCCCCGGATAATTTCCGAGCGAGGAGTTAATCTTGACATAGTCCCGTTCATGATGGCTATCACACACTGCTCGGATGAACCGCATTCGCAAAGTTCAATGCGGTGCTGCACTACACATACCTCAAGCTCAAGATGCCAGGCCCTCGAGGAGTCATTACGGTCAATGGAAACACTGAACGCTCTCTCCGAACGGAGGAGCATACGGCGGCCCTCGCGGCGGAAGTACAAAGCAGCCTCTCAAGGCAATTCTCCAGTCCGGCTATTAAACGTCCGGACACCGTCAAGCGCGCCCGGAGTAACCTACAACAAGACCGCCTGGCACGTTCCGAGCAAGCGTAGCAATGCGGCCCCAACCCCAGCCCTCGCGAAATTGCGAAACCAGTACTACGCGTACATAACTACGCTCTGGAAATATCATGGGCATAGGGGGAGGGGCACAACCAAGGCATGCCTAAAATGCGGCTCAACCGCACTAGGGGCTCCCGATTTTGTCATTCTTTTTCTTACTTTCAGGACTCCACTCTACGGAAGGCCTATCCGGCAGTACAATCACCGAACACACGATGCAACAGCCTGGGGAGGCGTAAAGCTACGCCGAGTGTCCAGTGGTCTCTATAACGAGCGATATACTTGTTTCACATATCATCCCAAGAAGCTCGCCCACGGAGAGGACATGTCAAATAGTCCCACCTCTTTCTTATCGCACTATTCATATCGTCACTGCTTTTACGCAGCCTTTTCGAATAAACAATACATAGCTTTCGTCTATTATTGCATTCCTTTTTATAAAAATATGTTCGATTATGACATTATGCAACCGTACACTTTGGTATGGCCAATACACCAGGGGCTTACGTACCCCATAATATGGTGTGAGAAGTCCGAACACTCTCATGAGTGCGGCACCCCGAACTTATAGCATTATATGCATCGGCTTCGAATCATGTCAATAGTTGGGTTTGCCCGGCTCCCATGTTTTGGTACCTTACGTTCCGTTATATCGGCTAAGGTAGCGCTGGGAGAACCACTGCGATTGTGCCCCGGTTGAGCTGGGCTAAGCACCTCAGTGGAGAAAGCTAAAACTGACCGTCATGATAGGCGAGAGCTGGTCGCTGTTCGAGAGGTTTTGAGTCCCTAAAGACTTATGCTGCTTAGAGCGAGGAGTCGGCTTTGTCCGGCCTAGGCGTGGATAGCGCCCGAACTCGGTCTTCGAATACTAGAGGCTTAGCGAAATTTAAAATTATAGAATTCTATGGCTAAGTGAGAGTGTTCAAGCATTATAGTCCGATTGCCTTGTTCATTGTGTTGAGCACCTCCCTCGAAGGACCCAAGGATGGGAAAAAGAGCGCTCAAGTTTATCCCGAACACCCCAGCACTCGTGGCATGGGGGCAGAAGCTGACGACTCGCCATCTCTCAAATTTAATAAACGACCGCATAGAAGGTAATATTTTAAATTCAAAAGCATTGCTTAGCGCATATGAACACGTTTTCAGCGTGCAGGATCACAAATGCGAGTTTACTCAAAAATTACATCTTTGGAGCATTCATCCGCTATAAGGCGGGCACCCTTTAGGACGCCCTCATAATACATCTCGGGCTTGCGATGCTCCTTGCCCGGCGGTGGTCCATCCATCACAAGCTTCTCAGCGTCCATCTTGCACCAGTGCACTTTAGCACGGGCAATGGCCCTACGGGCACCTTCGATGCATACGGAGCGCTTGATGACTTCAAGCCATGGACAGGCATCCACCAGCCGCCTCACCAGCCCGAAGTAGCTCCTGTGCATGGCTTCCCGAGCCACGGCGGACTATGTGACCCTTCATGGCCTGTTCGGCCACCTTATGGAGCTCGACCAACTGCTTCAGCTGGTCGCCCAAGGGCACCGGGTGTCCGGCCTCAACATACTGGGACCAGAACACCTTCTCAGTCGAGCTCCCCTCCTCGGCCCGGTAGAATGCAGCGTGTCGGACACTGCGGGGAAGATCTGCGAATGCTCCTGGAGAGCTCCGGACTCGGGTAAGTAACAAGTAATTCACTTTAACGTGCTTGCTTTGCATAAGGAATGCCTTACTCGCCGCTATCTTCTTCATCGCCTCAATTTCCTGGAGGGCTTTTTGGGCTTCGGCCTTGGCTGATTTGGCGCTCTCAAGAGCCGAGGCAAGCTCAGACTCTCGAGTCTTTGAGTCAAGATCCAAGCTCTCGTGTTTTTTCACGAGATCCTGGAGCTCTTTCTGCACCTCCGCCACCCGCGCCTCCTGCTTTTCTCGCTGGAGTGCAGCTCCACGGCCGCATTTTCTTGGCCTTGGTCAACGCTTCCTTCGTGGTTGCCACAGGTTGTGGCCCTGTAATACTCACGTTGGTCCTGTCATTTTTTTGCAACCACATCTTTTTTATATATACTTAAATAAGGTATTACTTACCGTCCTTGTCTTCGAGCTGCTTCTTGGCAAGGCCGAGCTCGTTCTCGGACCGCTCGAGGCTCTGCTTAAATGCATCGACCTCCATGATGGTCTTGGCAGAGGTCGGCAGCGCCTTTGCATTCCCATATTGACATACTTATGTTAGACTCCTGCGTATATCTTTTGATCCTCGGTTTGGCTTTTCTTCCCGAACACCAAACCGAGCATCGAACTACCGTCTATGCGGTAATATTTTTACATATCTTAAATACATACCTCAAAGCCTGTTAGAAGGCAGCACGAACTTGATCGGCCCGCTCTTGGCGGATCGAACCTTCTGGATCACCACACTCATAATAGTGTGGTGCTCCTCGTCGATGGAGGCGCCGTTAAGCACCTCCAGCAGATTATCCGGTGCCTCCGGATGGACGGAGGTCACCGGTGCCGTAGGCTTGCCCTTCTTACTAGGGGCCGCCTGCCGGATTCCGGAACCGTTGAAGGTTCCGGTGCGGTGTCCGGCCTAGGGCCGGACTTGGAGCCCTTGGTGGTTTTGTCCCCTTTGCTTTGAGTCGGGAGGTCGCCTTGCGGCGCCTCGGGACCACCCCTCCTGGCTTGGACCCTTTGGGACTCCACCTCGGCATCGTCCGTGGGGCGAGGGAAATGTGATCGGAAGTGAAAGGCTATTCACATCCGATGAATCCAGGGTTCCGCTCGACAAAGCGTCGAGCTGGGCCGCGGGCGGACTGCATGATTATATTCGGCGTCAGAAGATAGTGTGCAATAAAGGAACACCATGAGTTATTCTGGTATCCGGATACTTACGATTTTGCCAGGGGCTTTGCCCTGGATGGCCACTCCTCTTCGCCGTCGTCGGCGTTGGTGGAGTAGTCCGGAGGAAGGGTCCGCCCCTTCTTGGACCCTCCGGCCCCCCCGGTTGGGGCGGCCTTCCTTTTCATTCCTCCCCCCGCTGGAGGGGGAGAGGCCTCTACTTCCTCCTCCTTGTCTTCGGAGGAGGAGTGCGCCTCGGAGTCATCGGACGATGAATCCGACACCACCGGGCGCCGGGAACTCTTTTGAGTTCCCGTGGCCTTCTTCTCCGACATCACGTAAGGTGCCGGAACCAGCAGCCCCGTCAAGCGGGCGTCCGCTGGGTCTTCGGGCAAGGGAGCCGGACAGTCAATCTGTCCGGACGTCTTCTGCCAATCCTGTCAAATGTAAGGGAGTTTAGATCCCACATAGAATCAAACTATGGAAAACAAGTAACCCGTAAAGGGTAAAAAACTTACCGCGTTGGCTTGATGCTGCGCGCTGAATCCGCGATCCTCGGTAGCGGATGCGGGGGCCTCGGCGCCCTTGAACAGCACCTTCCAGGCGTCTTCGTACGTAGTGTCGAAGAGCCTACTCAGGGTTCAGTGCTGTGCCGGATCAAACTCCCACAAACTGAAAGCCCGTTGTTGGCACAGGAGGATCCGGTGGATGAGCATGACCTGGACTACGTTGACGAGTTTGAGCTTCTTGCTCACCAGGTTTTGGACGCAGGTTTGGAGTCCGGTCAGCTCCTCCGAATTACCCACGACAAGCCCGTCTCTTTCCGTGAGGTGAGCCGTGTAGGGAAGCCAGATCGAATTGGGGCCGTTGCCCATTCAGTCACGCAGCGGCTCGGTGATGTAGAACCACCCGATTGCCACCCCTTTATGGTCTCCACGAAGGAGCCCTCGAGCCATGTAACGTTGGGCATCTTGCCCACCATGGCGCCTCCGCACTCCGCTTGGCGGCCGCCCACTACCTTCGGTTTGACATTGAAGGTCTTCACCATAAGCGAAGTGGGGCTGGATGCGGAAGGAAGGCCTCGCACCTGACGATGAACGCCGAGATATTGAGGATGAAGTTGAGGGCCAGATCGTGGAAATCCAGGCCGTAGTAGAACATGAGTCCCCGGACAAATGGGTGAAGGGGGAAACCTAGTCCGTGGAAGAAATGGGTGAGAAACACCACCCTCTCATGGGGCCTGGGTGTGGGGATGAGCTGCCCCTTGTCGGGGAGCCGGTGCGCGATGTCATTGGACAAGTATCCGGCTTTCCTCAGCTTCTTGATGTGTCCCTCCGTGTGGAGGAGACCATCCACTTGCCTCCCGCTCCGGACATGGCTGGATAAGGTTGAGGTAAGATGTGCGAACTTAGTATTTGGAGCTCGAGTCTTGTGAAAATGGATAAGCAAAGGAGGAGGAAGGCGTAGATGGAAAAGGTGGATCCTTATCCCTTATATGGGCGGACGAAACTATGTGCCCCACCAGCTGGTAAAACTCGCTTATCTCCCAAGCGCCCGTAAATTAATGGCACGGTTGGGTTATCCACGCCCGTATTGATGAGAATCCGGAATAAGGGGACACGATCTCTACTTGACAAGGCGTGCCAAGGAAACTGCCTCGCTAAGTCTTGAGGTGGGGACGGTAAAAGCGATTCAATAAAGGCTTGGCGTGGTGTGATGTCACGCGGAATACGTCGACAGATTTGATTTGTGTAAATATTACTCTCACTATGGTGGTATGTGGAACTTATTTTGCAGAGCCGGACACTATCCTTGTGTTCAAAATCTTCTATGAAGTATTCGGAGGAGGAACCCGCCTTGCAATGCCGAAGACAATCTGCGCACGGACTGCCGTCATTGAAGCCAGTTCGAGGGAGCTCTTGAGGGAGTCCTGGATTAGGGGTGTCCGGATGGTCGGACTATAACCTTTGGCCGGACTCTGGACTATGAAGGTACAAGATTGAAGACTTCGTCCGTGTCCGGATGGGACTTTCCTTGGCGTGGAAGGCAAGCTTGGCGTCTGGATATGTAGATCTCCTCCCATTGTAACTGACTACTGTAACCCTAGCCCTCTCCGTGTCTATTTAAACCGGAGGGTTTTAGTCCGTAGGACGAACAACAATCATACCATAGGCTAGCTTCTAGGGTTTAGCCTCTCTGTTCTCGTGGTAGATCTACTCTTGTACTACCCATATCATCAATATTAATCAAGCAGGAGTAGGGTTTTACCTCCATCGAGAGGGCCCGAACCTAGGTAAAAACATCGTGTCCCTTGTCTCCTGTTACCATCAACCTAGACGCACAATTCAGGACCCCCTACCCGAGATCCGCCGGTTTTGACACCGACAGGTAGCAAGAAGGATTTCTGGCGCCGTTGCCGGGGAGATTCGCGCCAAGTCAAGTCAAGTCAAGACATACCAAGTACCCATCACAAACTCTTATCCCTTGCATTACATTATTTGCCATTTGCCTCTTGTTTTCCTCTCCCCCACTTCACCCTTAACGTTTTATTCGCCCTCTCTTTTCTGTTCGCCTCTTTTTCGCTTGCTTCTTGTTTGCTCGTGTGTTGGATTGCTTGCTTGTCACGACGGCTCTGCCTAGATTTGGTGATCTTCACCTTAAAAGGTTAGAAGAGATCGAAAGCAACGTCAGGAGTTTTATGACTTTACAATTTGAGCATAATAATTTCTTTAGGAACGAGCTTAAGGAACAAAAAAACTTCATGGGTTATATGAATAAATAGCTCGATGATATGTCTAAAGAATTTTATGGTTTAAAATCTCAGATTGCTCATCTCGAAAAATTAATAGCTCAAGTTTCGGATAAGCAGGCCACCTTAGTCAATAAGATGGCCGCTAAGCACGAAAATTTTGAAAATAAAGATGAAGATATAAAAGTTATTGATGTGTCTCCTATTAAATCTTTGTTATGCAATATGAATCTTGATAATGATGGGATTGATTATGATCCACCTTTACCTAGAAGGCGTTCCAAAAATTCGGAGTTTTTAGATCTTGATGATAAAATTGATAAAAGTGAGATTGAAGAAGTTAAAACTTTAGATATCAATGAACCCACTATTTTTTATTTCAAGGAATTTAATTATGATAATTGCTCTTTGATAGATTGTATTTCCTTGTTGCAATCCGTGCTAAATTCTCCTCATGCTTATAGCCAAAATAAAGCTTTTACCAAACATATCGGTGATGCTTTAATGCAATCTTATCAAGAAAAGCTTGAGTTGGAAGTTTCCATCCCTAGAAAACTTTATGATGAGTGGGAACCTACTATTAAAACTAAAATTAAAGATCATGAATGCTATGCTGTGTGCGATTTGGGTGCTAGTGTTTCCATGATTCCAAAAACTTTGTGTGATTTGCTAGGATTCCGTGAATTTGATGATTGCTCTTTAAACTTACACCTTGCGGATTCCACTATTAAAAAACCTATGGGAAGAATTAATGATGTTCTTATTGTTGCAAATAGGAATTATGTGCCCGTAGATTTTATTGTTCTTGATATAGATTGCAATCCTTCATGTCCTATTATTCTTGGTAGACCTTTCCTTATAACGATTGGTGCAATCATTGATATGAAGGAAGGGAATATTAGATTCCAATTTTCGTTAAGGAAAGGCATGAAACACTTCCCTAGAAAGAAAATAAAATTACCTTATGAATCTATTATGAGAGCCACTTCTTGGTAGACCTTTCCTTAGAACGATTGGTGCAATCATTGATATGAAGGAAGGGCATATTAGATTCCAATTTTCGTTAAGGAAAGGCATGAAACACTTCCCTAGAAATAAAATAAAATTAACTTATGAATCTATTATGAGAGCCACTTATGGATGAAGGAAATATGCCCTAGAGGCAATAATAAAGTTATTGTTTATTTCCTTATTTCATGATAAATGTTTATTATTCATGCTAGAATTGTATTAACCGGAAACTTGATACATGTGTGAATACATAGACAAACATAGTGTCACTAGTATGCCCCTACTTGACTAGCTCGCGAATCAAAGATGGTTAAGTTTCCTAGCCATGGACATGAGTTGTCACTTGATTAACGGGGTCACATCATTAGGAGAATGATGTGATTGACTTGACTCATTCCGTTAGCTTAGCACTTGATCGTTTAATATGTTGCTATTGCTTTCTTCATGACTTATACATGTTCCTATGACTATGAGATTATGCAACTCCCGTTTACCAAAGGAACACTTTCTGTGCTACCAAACGTCACAACATAACTGGGTGATTATAAAAGCTCTACAGTTGTCTCCGAAGGTACTTGTTGAGTTGGCGTATTTCGAGATTAGGATTTGTCACTCCGATTGTCAGAGAGATATCTCTGGGCCCTCTCAGTAATGCACATCACTATAAGCCTTGCAAGCAATGTAGCTAATGAGTTAGTTATGGAATGATGATTACATAACGAGTAAAGAGACTTGCCGGTAACGAGATTGAACTAGGTATTGGGATACCGACGATCAAATCTCGGGCAAGTAACATACCGATGACAAAGGGAACAACATATGTTGTTATGCGGTTTGACCGACAAAGATCTTCGTAGAATATGTAGGAGCCAATATGAGCATCCAGGTTCCGCTATTGGTTATTGACCGGAAACGTGTTTCGGTCATGTCTACATAGTTCTCGAACCCGTAGGGTCCGCACGCTTAAGGTTTCGATGACAGTTTTATTATGAGTTTATGAGTTTTGATGTACCGAAGGAGTTCGGAGTCCCGGATGAGATCGGGGACATGACGAGCAGTCTCGAAATGGTCGATACATAAAGATCGATATATTGGACGACTATATTCGGACAATGGAAAGGTTCCGAATTGTTCGGGTATTTTTTGGAGTACCGAGGAGTTACGGGAATACGGGGGAAGAAGTATATGTGCCTTATTGGGCTTTAGGGGAGAGAAAGAGGCAGGCCGCGCCCCCCCCCCCCCAATGACTAGTCCGAATTGGACTAGAGGGAGGGACGGCGCCCCCTCCTTCCTTCTCTTCCCTCTCCCCCTTCCTTGTCTCCTACTCCTACTACATGGAAGGGGAGGAATCCTACTCCCGGTGGGAGTAGGACTCCTCCAGGGCGCGCCATAGGGGCCGGCCCTCTCCCCCTCCCCCACTCCTTTATATACAGGGGCAGGGGGACACCTCTAGACACAACAATAATTGATCCTTGAGTTCTCTTAGCCGTGTGCGGCGCCCCCTCCATCATAGTTCTCCTCGATAATATTATAGCGGTGCTTAGGCGAAGCCCTGCGACGGTAGAACATCAAGATCGTCACCATGCCGTCGTGCTGACGGAACTCATCTCCGACACTTTGCTGGATCGGAGTCCAGGGATCGTCATCGAGCTGAACGTGTGCTAAAACTCGGAGGTGCCGTAGTTTCGGTGCTTGATCGGTCGGGCCGTGAAGACGTACGACTACATCAACCGCGTTGTTATAACGCTTCTGCTTTTGGTCTACAAGGGTACGTGGACAACACTCTCCCCTCTCGTTGCTATGCATCACCATGATCTTGCGTGTGCGTAGGAATTTTTTCGTAAGTACTACGTTCCCCAACAATGGATTGCCTACCAAAGATGGCAATACCTAGATCTATCCTTGCTTTTATGCCTAGCTAGGGGCGTTAAACGATAGCGCTTGTTGGGAGGCAACCCAATTTTATTTTTAGTTTTTTGCTTTTTGCTTCTGTTTAGGAATAAATATTTGATCTAGCCTCTGGTTAGATTTGTTTTTATGTTTTAATTAGTGTTTGTGCCAAGTTAAACCTATAGGATCTTCCTCGATGATAGTTATTTGATCTTGCTGAAAATTTCAGAAACTTTCTGTTCACGAAAACAATTGTTAAAAATTATAAGAAGGTGATATAATATTGATTCCAATTGCAGCAGATCAATAAACAAATTTTTTAGGTCGTCCTATTTTGTGTGAATTTTTGGAGTTCCAGAAGTTCGCGTTAGTTACAGATTACTACAGACTGTTCTGTTTTTGACAGATTCTGTTTTTCGTGTGTTGTTTGCTTATTTTGATGAATCTATGGCTAATAAAATAGTTTATAAACCATAGATAAGTTGGAATACAGTAGGTTTAACACCAATATAAATAAATAATGAGTTCATTACAGTACCTTGAAGTGGTGTTTTGTTTTCTTTCGCTAACAGAGCTCACGAGATTTTCTGCTAAGTTTTGTGTTGTGAAGTTTTCAAGTTTTGGGTAAAAGATTTGATGGATTATGGAACAAGAAGTGGCAAGAGCCTAAGCTTGGGGATGCCCATGGCACCCCAAGATAATCTAAGGACACCAAAAATCCAAAGCTAGGGGATGCCCCGGAAGGCATCCACTCTTTAAATCTACTTCCATCGGTAAATTTACTTGGAGCTATATTTTTATTCACCACATGATATGTGTTTTGCTTGGAGCGTCTTGTATTATTTGAGTCTTTATTTGTTAGTTTTCCACAATCATCCTTTTTGTACACACCTTTTGAGAGAGACACACTTGATTCGGAATTTGTTAGAACACTCTATGTGCTTCACTTATATAGCTATATAGTTTTTGCTCTAGTGCTTCACTTATATCTTTTAGAGCACGGTGGTGGATTTGTTTTATAGAAACTATTGTTCTCTCATGATTCACTTATATTATTTTGAGAGTCCTACAAAACAGCATGGTAATTTGCTTAAATTTAGAAATTAGTCCTAAAGTAATAGGCATCCAAGATTAGTAAAAATTATCTTATGAGTCTGTTGAATACTATGAGAAGTTTGATGCTTGATAATTGTTTTGAGATATAAGTATGGTGATATTGGAGTAATGCTAGTTGAGTAGTTGTGGATTTGAGGAATACTTGTGTTAAAGTTTGTGATTCCCGTAGCATGCACGTACGGTGAACCGTTATGTGATGAAGTCGGAGCATGAGTGGCGGTCGGGGACGAGTGATGGTATTTTCCTACCAATCTATCCCCCTAGGAGCATGCGCGTAATACTTTGCTTTGATAACTTGTAGATTTTTGCAATAAATATATGAGTTCTTTATGACTAATGTTGAGTCCATGGATTATACGCACTTCCTTCCTTCCACCATTGCTAGCCTCTCTAATACCGCACACTTTTCGCCGGTATCATACACCCACCATATACCTTCCTCAAAACATCCACCATACCTACCTATCATGGCATTTCCATAGCCATTCCGAGATATATTGCCATGCAACTTACCACCATTTCGTTACTATGACACGCTCCATCATTGTCATATTGCTTCTCATGATCATGTAGTTGACATCGTATTTGTGGCAAAGCCACCGTTCATAATTCTTTCATACATGTCACTCTTGATTCATTGCATATCCCGGTACACCGCCGGAGGCATTCACATAGAGTCATATTTTTTTCTAAGTATTGAGTTGTAATTGTTGAGTTGTAAGTAAATAAAAGTGTGATGATCATCATTTTTTAGAGCATTGTCCCAAGTGAGGAAAGGATGATGGAGACCATGATTCCCCCACAAGTCGGGATGAGACTCCGGACGAAAAAAAAGGAAAAAAGACGCCATAAGAAAAGAGAAAAGGCCCAAATAAAAAAAGAGAGAAAAAGAGAGAAGGGACAATGTTACTATCCTTTTACCACACTTGTGCTTCAAAATAGCACCATGATCTTCATGATAGAGAGTTTCCTATGTTGTCACTTTCATATACTAGTGGGAATTTTCATTATAGAACTTGGCTTGTATATTCCAATGATGGGCTTCCTCAAAATGCCCTAGGTCTTCGTGAGCAAGCGAGTTGGATGCACACCCACTTAGTTTTTTTTGTTGAGCTTTCATATACTTATAGCTCTAGTGCATCCGTTGCATGGCAATCCCTACTCACTTACATTGATATCTATTAATGGGCATCTCCATAGCCTGTTGATACGCCTAGTTGATGTGAGACTATCTTCTCCTTTTTTGTCTTCTCCACAACCACCATTCTATTCCACATATAGTGCTATATCCATGGCTCACGCTCATGTATTGCGTGAAGATTGAAAAATTTTGAGAACACCAAAAGTATGAAACAATTGCTTGTATTGTCATTGGGTTGTGCATGATTTAAATACTTTGTGTGGTGAAGATAGAGCATAGCCAGACTATATGATTTTGTAGGGATAACTTTCTTTGGCCATGTTATTTTGAGAAGACATGATTGCTTAGTTAGTATGCTTGAAGTATTATTATTTTTATGTCAATATTAAACTTTTGTATTGAATCTTTCGGATCTGAATATTCATACCACAATTAAGAAAATTACACTGAAAATTATGCCAAGTAGCATTCCACATCAAAAATTCCGTTTTTATCATTTACCTACTCGAGGACGAGCAGGAATTAAGCTTGGGGATGCTTGACACGTCTCCAATGTATCTATAATTTTTGATAGTAAAAATGCTATATTATATTCTGTTTTGGATGCTAATGGGCTTTATTATACACTTTTATATTGTTTTTGGGACTAACCTATTAACCGCAGGCCTAGCCCAGAATTGCTGTTTTTTTGCCTATTTCAGTGTTTCGCAGAAAAAGAATATCAAGCGGAGTCCAAACGGAATGAAACCTTCGGGAACGTGATTTTCGGAACAAACGTGATCCAGAGGACTTGGACCCTACGTCAAGAAAGCAACCAATAGGGCATGAGGTAGGGGGGCGCGCCTACCCCCTGAGCGCGCCCTCCACCCTCGTGGGGCCCACGTTGCTCCATCGACGTACTTATTCCTCCTATATATACCTATGTACCCCCAAACTACCAGAGAGGGAGCCAAAAACCTAATTCCACCGCCGCAACCTTACGTACTGTGAGATCCCATCTTGGGGTTTTTCCGGCGCTCACGAGAGGGGCATTGATCACGGAGGGCTTCTATATCAACACCATAGCCTCTCCGATGATGTGTGAGTAGTTTACCTCAGACCTTCGAGTCCATAGTTATTAGCTAGATGGCTTCTTCTCTCTCTTTGGATCTCAATACAAAGTTCTCCACGATTCTCGTGGATATCTATTCGATGTAATCTTCTTTTTGCGGTGTGTTTGTTGAGACCGGCCTAATTGTGGGTTTATGATCAAGTTTATCTATGAACAATATTTGAATCTTCTCTGAATTCTTTTATGTATGATTGGTTATCTTTGCAAGTCTCTTCGAATTATCAGTTTGGTTTGGCCTACTAGATTGATCTTTCTTGCAATGGGAGAAGTGCTTCGCTTTGGGTTCAATCTTGCTGTGTCCTTTCCCAGTGATAGCAGGGGCAGCAAGGCACGTATTGTATTGTTGTAATCGAGGATAACAAGATGGGGTTTATTTCATATTGCATGAGTTTATCCCTCTACATCATGTCATCTTGCTTAAAGCGTTACTCTGTTCTCATGAACTTAATACTCTAGATGCATGCTGGATAGTGGTCGATGTGTGGAGTAATAGTAGTAGATGCAGGCAGGAGTCCTTGTCGCGGACGTGATGCCTATATACATGATCATACCTAGATATTCTCATAACTATGCTCAATTCTATTAATTGCTCAACAGTAATTTGTTCACCCACCGTAATGCTCTCGAGAGAAGCCACTAGTGAAACCTATGGCCCCCGGGTCTATGACCGTTGAGGGATTGACAACCCCTTTATCGAGTTGGTTGCGAGGTTCTTATTTGTTTGTGTAGGTACGAGGGACTCGTGCGTGATCTCCTACTGGATTGATACCTTGGTTCTCAAAAACCGAGGGAAATACTTACGCTACTTTACTGCATCACCCTTTTCTCTTCAAGGGAAAACCAACGTAGTGCTCAAGAGGTAGCACAAATGAAGTACAGATCGAGAAGATAATCGATAGCATCAATGCACCTGGTCCAATCACTCGTTCAAGAGCAACACAGCTAGCAAATTTCTGTGGGCACTTTTCATTCGTCTCAATATCTGAACCCAAGAAAGTTGCTGAAGCCTTCATGGAACCTGAATGGATTCAAGCTATGCAAGAAGAGCTTCAACAGTTCGAGCTGAACAATGTGTGGGAATTGGTCAAGCGTCCTGATCCTCGCAAGCGCAACATCATAGGCACCAAATGGATATATCACAACAAGCAAGATGAGCATGGTCAAGTTGTCAGAAACAAGGCTCGTCTTGTTGCTCAAAGGATACACTCAAGTTGAAGGGATTGACTTTGATGAAACATTTGCTCCCGTGGCAAGGCTTGAAGCTATTCGTATACTGCTAGCCTATGCCAACCATCACAACATTCTTTTATACCAACTAGATGTGAAGAGTGCCTTTCTCAATGGCAAGATTGAAGAAGAAGTGTATGTTGCACAACCACCTGGCTTTGAAGATCCAAAACATCCTGATATGGTATACAAGCTCAACAAGGCATCAGATGGCCTCAAACAAGCTCCTCGCGCTTGGTATGACACTCTCAAAGACTTCCTGAAGAGCAAAGGCTTCAAACCTGGTTCTCTAGATCCTACACTCTTCACGAAGACATATGATGGAGAACTATTTGTGTGCCAAATTTATGTGGATGACATTATCTTCGGCTGCACTGACAAGAGATACAGTGATGAGTTTGGACACATGATGCAAGAGCAATATCAAATGTCCATGATGGGTGAGCTAAAGTTCCTCCTTGGTCTTCAAATCCGTCAGCAGAGCAACGGCATCTTCATATATCAAGAAAAATACCTCAAAGATTGTCTGAAGAAGTTTGCAATGCAAGATTGCAAAGGATACACGACGCCAATGCCAACTAAAAGTCATCTGAGTCCTGCCGCCAATGGTAAAGAGTTTGATCAAAAGGTATACCGCTCCATGATTGGTTCTTTACTTTATTTATGTGCATCTAGGCCAGATGTAATGCTTAGTGTTTGCATGTGTGCCTGATTCCAAATGGCACCAAAGGAGTCGCATCACTTTGTTGTTAAGCGAATTCTTCGATATTTGGCTTACACCCCAACACTAGGATTATGGTATCCAAAGGGCTCAGAGTTTGATCTAGTTGGTTTCTTAGATGCTGATTATGCTGGTGACAAGGTTGATCGCAAGTCCACATCAGGCACATGTCACTTTCTCGGACGATTGAGGGAATCCTGGATTAGGGGGTCCTCGGACAGCCGGACTATATCCTTTGGCCGAACGGTTGGACTATGAAGATACAAGATTGAAGACTTCGTCCCGTGTCCAGATGGGACTCTCCTTGGCGTGGAAGGCAAGCTTGGCAATACGGATATGTAGATCTCCTCCCTTGTAACCGACTCTATGTAACCCTAGCCCCCTCCTGTGTCTATATAAACCGGAGGGTTAGTCCGTAGGACAACAACAATCATACCATAGGCTAGCTTCTAGGGTTTTAGCCTCTACGATCTCCTGGTAGATCAACTCTTGTAATACTCATATCATCAAGATCAATCAAGCAGGAAGTAGGGTATTACCTCCATCGAGAGGGCCCGAACCTGGGTAAACATCGTGTCCCCCGCCTCCTGTTACCATCCACCTTAGACGCACAGTTCGGGACCCCCTACCCGAGATCCGCCGGTTTTGACACCGACATTGGTGCTTCCATTGAGATTTCCACTGTGCCGTCATCGTAAGGCTTGATGGCTCCTTCAATCATCGGCAACGATGCGATCCCGGGTGAGGTTTTCCTCCCCGGACAGATCTTTGTATTCGGCGGCTTCGTACTGCGGGCCAACTCGCTTGGCCATCTGGAGCAGATCGATAGCTACGCCCCTGGCCATCAGGTCAGGTTTGGAAACTTTAACTATACTGCCGACATCCGCGGAGACTTGATCTTCGACGGATTCGAGCCCATGTCAAAGTCGCCACCACGATCACGACGAGCATGATTTAGCTCTGCCGTCGGACTGTGTTCGGGAGATCACACCTGCAACTACTCCGGCCGTCAATTCGGAACAAATTGCGCCATCTGTGGACGGATGGATGGATCCTGCCATAGAGGCCGCACACTCAGTGGCGACAGTGCCGAATACTGACTTCACCTCCTACGAGACCCGTGTTGCCGAACCGTTGGATTCCACTACAAAACAATACACTTCCGTGATGATACGTGTTTGTCACAGTAGGTCACGTTTTTTGTCATGCATGTACATCCATGATGATTTTATGACATAATCAAGATAGTCATACTTGTGCTGTCGTAGAAGTGTTCCATGACATTACCAAAATTATCATCATGGAAGTGTCCACTTCCATGACGATAAATCGCGCGTCCTGAAGTGCTTTTCGTCAAGGGTGGTGACACGTGGCATCCATCAGAATTAACGCTGTTAAGCTATCGGGTTGGGTTTTGGATCCGATAACCCGTTAACAGCCCCGACCAATGGGGATTTTCCACGTGTAAAATCATCATTGGCTGGAGGAAACACGTGTCGGCTCATTGTTGGGACAGATGTCATCGACTCATTGGACAGAAGGCGCCTATGATACGTCGACACGTGGCACGGCTCATCAAGTTTAAATGGCCGGCCCAACTAAAGGCCCACAAGATTTTATGACCATAATGGGCGGCCCAGCTAAAGGCCCACGAGATTTTATGACCATAATGGGCTGGCCCGACTAAAGGCCCACAAGATTTCGCGGGCCATAATAGGCCGGCCCAGGTAAAGGCCCACAAGATTTTTGTGTGCCATAATGGGCCGGCCCAGGTAAAGGCCCACAAAATTCTTGCGGATCATAATGGGCCGGCCCAGCTAAAGGCCCACGAGATTTCACCGACATTAATGGGCCGGCCCAGCTGTAGGCCCACAAGATTTTGAGGACCCTAGTAGGCCGGCCCATTAACTGGTTGCCATGTTTTGGGCCAAATGCCGGCCCATATTTGATCCGGTCCATTAATGGCCTGCCACATTCCGGGCCTAATAATGGCCCATATAAGATCCGGCCAGTTAAAAGCCTCCCACTTTCTGGGCCAAATCACGGCCCAGATCAGGTCCGGCCCTTTAAGAGGCTTTGGGCTCAATTATGGCCCATATCAGATTCGGCCGTTAACTGGACGCTATGCTTTTGGGCCCACTTGCTAAAGGCACATTTAGTAATTCGGCCTGATATTAGTTTCGGCCTGTTAAGGGCCCGTATAACATTTCGGCCCTATATTAATTTCAGCCTGTTAAAAGCCCGTCATATAGTTGGGCCTAACTACGACCCGGTTTGCATCCGGCCTACTCGCAGCCGATATCTGATTGGGCCAAATAAGGACCGAGACAACTTTGTCCTGTTAAAAGCCCGTGAATTGACTCACACAATCATGGGCCGGGTCCATTTCAGGCTGCTGCCGGCCCGTGAGCTATTCGGCACGTTTCAGGCCCAACCTACTTCTCAGCCTCCGAAAAGCCCATTGAGTTTTCTTGCGAAAAGAGGGCCGGGGGTTACTCGGCCTATTAAAGGCCGGAATCTACTAGTGGGCCAGTTTGACGGGGCCCATGATGCGGATCATACAATGTGATTGCATGACAACCCGATTATGTACCGTAATTTTACGGTTTGGTCGGTTTGCTGCGAAGACAGGATATATATACAGTAAAATAATTGCAGCATCGTGAATAAGAAAAAACCTAGACTATACAATAAAGAAATTACGACATATTACATCCACTGGGCATCAAAGTTCGCCACTCTGATAATAAAGCACAAGCAGACAACAGATTACATACACTGGGCATCAAAGATCACCATCAGTGCAAATAAACACGCCGACAAAATAATATACAAAACCGGCAGCACTTCAATAGAGTTTAAGAAAGGTTAGCCCTACTGGGGAGCTGCAGTGCAAGCAGCTGCGCAAGATGATGAGACTGCGCTTGTTCAACACTTATATCTTCCTCACTCTGAAAGATAAACAAGCAGACAGATGACAGGTTTTGCACATAAAAGTATCTGTGCTGACAATTCATCACATTTCTTACTGACGAATAAAGTGACACAGTTTAAAATTGCATTAACACAATATGGTATTGTTCAGGTCAAGACATGGCAGGAAATGACATTGTGAAGGAGTTGGCAGCTTCACGACACCACTGGATTACAAATCAAGAACTCATAAGTATCAATGGTTAGTGTCTTTGTCAATTTATCCCATTTCAGATTGGCAAATAAAGAGACGGTTTAAATAAGAGTAGAATGATATGACATTGTTCATAGTTAAGACATTGCGTAATATGACATTGTGCTATAGTGGGTAGGTTCACCACACCACTTTGGATTACGGATGAAGAACGAAGCATACATGCAGTGCAAAATAAGATCACTTGCTCTGTATAGTTTAATTTACATGGTATGAAGAAGGAACTTGGTTGTACAACTGAAAACTTAAATTGAGAAGGAAAACTTTTGTTTATGAACTACTCCGTACATAATAAACATTAAACATGCAATTTGATGCAAACACCAAAAATAAACAGCTGTTGCAGTCATGCCTAACCAAATATACACAACAAATTTTGAAGGCTTGAGACGGACAAACTTACATTCTTTGGTGAAGACAGGCTCTATAAAGCCCTTGTCCATCTTGATGGGGGGCAATTCAAGAAGTTTAGCACGGAATCTTCTTCATAAGCATTGCCTTTATTCTACATTTTGTTAAGAGTAAATATAGATGTGATAATATACGAAAAATGGAGAATATTTAAGATAAGATGAAGAGTGATGCTACATAACCAAGTAGCTATAAATGTATGTGCAGCGATACAGCAAAAGGCACAGCCAAGAGCAATGCATGCCTAAACTTCTTCAAGACCAACCTTATGGTAAGAGTAAATATAGATCCGATGTGTAGAAAATGGAGGGCAAAGGAAAATAAGCTGCGAGTGATGGTACATGAACAACTACTGTTAATATAAGTACCGATAAAGGACAACATGTACTTACAAGAACAATGCAGAGCTAAAAAATTCATTGGCATTGGATATATTCTACACTAATGTAACCATTCATACAGATCGAGATAATTTGGAGCGAACAATTGATAAGCAAGCTATCATGCATACTGCTGTCACATAATGAACCAGGTATGTATGCAAGTACGGTGATACAGACAACATGTACTAACAAGAGCAAAGCAGCGGGCAGCATATTTGCGATATCCTGTCGTTCTTTTCAAACCGAATTCTTCTTGAGCAGATTTCCTGCAAAAAGATCCGTAAGGCACATGCGGAAAAGTAGAAGTTCAAATTGTCATGTGATTTCATAGACGATTACCTCATGCTAGGAGCGAGACCGATTGCATAACAAGGTTTTTCCATTCAATGTCTTCTAAATTTAGCACGGAGACTTCACCGAAATTCGTTTATAGACTTGCCATCAAAGTGTGATTTCCTCGGGTAACACCGATCTTTGCTGCAATGCTTCCTTGAAAAGCACAAGCAAGCTTTGCTCGTCATGACTATCCAGATTGACCCTCGCCTAGTTACAACAATGTAATGTAAAACATTGATGTGTTCGATCAGCGAGAAAACAGGAAAATAATAACCATGAATAATAGCACTTACACGTAAGTTGGACAGGAAGATGTGAAAATGGTGTTTGTCTTCACTATAATCTTCCCATGATGGGAATATATGGACGTAGTCCCTAACAACATTGAAATGGGGTTCCAATATGCAGGAATTGGCCGTCTCTGCAGTTGGGATAGGTCTTCAGCCGGTGGACTTGTTGTACTTTTTGCTGGAGTGGGATTTTTCTGTGGTACGGCTGGTGCTATGGCAAATGAAATCGGTATAATCTTTTGCTGGAGTGCAGGTCCTGTGTGGTGGGGCTAGTGGAGTGGCCAGTGAAGTATGGGTACAGTCTGCTGGAGTCGGTCCTATGTTTTGTGTCACTGGTTGTACAACCAATATAAGTGGGGCGCTGTCTGATTTCTCCGGCACCACCACGTTTTCAAGGACTTTCTTTGGTGCTCCTTCAGGTTCGGCAGTCACCCTCTTCCTTTTTGATGTCTGATGCACAAGAACATCATTTGAGTGGAAAAACATGGTATGATGACACATGGAATATGTATTGATAATGGATGGGCATGGCATCTCGAGTTACATGATGAGTAAACTAAGCAGATGGCGGTGCAACAAAGTAGAAGAAATGCAAGACAACATATGCAAGATACGCGCAATCAATAAAACCTTGCCAAATTAGAACAGGCACCTTGATGGGTGAACAGGACAGGCCATCTGCCTTTGACTCCTCGAGGTTAGAATAGTCATTAGGATGATATTCTGAACAAGAATCAACAGGTGGGGAGCGTCACGAGTTCCATTGCTTCGTAATGGCACTCAATGCCTTGGTGCCAATTTTGTAAGTCATTGCAGTGTTCCACAATATTCTTCGATCTGCGCCGGATTACGATATTCACTTCGTAATTACGTATAATATCCGAGAACCATGAAAACATAAATAGTTGTGAGATTATCTTTGTAATGCAGATGATATTCTAATATAGGGGCACCCTCAGAACACTTATGTGCTATCACCTTTGGATCACGATGAGAGAGCTCATGTGTGCTGTAATATGGTGCATGCATTTATATAATCTGGCACAAGTACACAAAAATAGGCTCCTAAGTAAGGATAGCTGGCAGATGATAGGTTCATAATATACTGTATAGAGAGTTTATTGCCAAACCATGATAACAAGAACACACAGCAACTAGGAAGATCATAGTGTACATAACAGGGGTACACCATAACCACGATATATAAATCGGGAAAGTGGAACTGGCTTGAAAATACGGTGTTGTATTGCCGCTAGTAATTGAAAGCCTATCAATCATGTACAAGCCAGCTCTATCGAACATGGTAAAGAAGAGCAAGAAGATTTTGGCTAATAAAATGTTGGTTGCACAGTGCCCACACATGATGAACCAGAGCGCATTCAGAATGCAACTACCAGCTGTCTCTCGACCATTTCAGGCGGTTGGATGAAGATCCTACGTCTCCTAACCCTTCTTCTTCCTCGTCTCTGATTCTTCCTATACAGAACACCTTGCAGACGCCCGGCGGACCACGGCCCCACCGCTGTGTTCCTCCGCCACCCCACCCCCACCGTGCCCCAACCCCCACCAGCGTCGAGTTTTCTTTGTTCGGCGAGGCCCCACAACCACCGAGCCCCTTCGATCATGACCGCAAACTCCGCGAAACTCTGAAAAATCGGCCCGACCCAATTTTGAAATTTAGTCTACTGTGATTTAACTAGTGTGGAATATAAAAGGTGAAAACCATAAGAATTAGGAGTATAGTGTTGAGCGTGCCATGGCGGATTTGAAGGCGCAAATCGGACAAAGGCAACTTCGCGACCAAGACAAGAAATCAGAGTAAAGCAGTGGCGATCTATTTTCTTGCTGCGATAAATAAGTTGAGCAGATACGAAAGAGTACCGCCTCACAGTGCGGCGCTGCACGATCTCTGCTGAGAATTTGACGGTGCTGCGGTAGCGATGGCTGTCGGCAGCGTGGAAGCAGATCTAGGAGGGCAGACGGTGGCGGCGGGGCATGGTGGACGAGACTGTCGTAGGAGCGGCACCGGCAAGGTGGACGACGGCGGGGATGAAGCGAGAGGACGGGATGCAAGGATCCTGGTCCGAAGGCGTGGATGAGAGAGGTCGATCTCTTGTAATGGACGGCGGCGTCGGGGTATCAGCTCCGGCATGGTGGAGGAGGACGGCGGTGGATGGGGTGGCGGACGGCGGCGGACGGAGGAGGGTGGGGCGGAGAGGGTGTTTTGGCACCCATGGAGTACGAATGGGGAAAAGGGAGGTAGAGAGGAAGGGGGGAACCATGTATTCGGGGCGCTTGTCTCAAATGCGAGGAAATTTACAAACTTAGCCCCCATTTCAAATTTCCACTACATCACAGCAAGATTAGTCGGTTGGGGATAGGACGGTAATCTCGCATACACCGAATATTTGCCGACGAGAGTTTGTTTTTGACGCCCACCGTGTATGAATATGAATCGGGGAGGGAGTCGATTTCGGCCGAGGACACACTGTGTTTTGGCGCCCACCGTGTATGAATCCGGGTGAGAGGCGGTTATGTCACGTTTGGGTGAAATTACAAACCTACCCCTATCGAAACCTATAGAAATCCAGCAGATAGGCTTTGCGTGGCGGGGATAGGCAGTAGTGATTTCCATCTCGCAGATTTTGGTTTCGGGCGGTTCTTTGCGACTTTCCCGCTTCGTTCAAATTTTGCAGAGTGCACGTTTACCATGCCAACTCAATTGAATCCCGTTTGTATTCTATTTTTTTGAGTAGGATCCATTTTCAATTGGAATTACATTCTATATACATAATTTTTTATATATACTTCCAAAAGCACAACACCATTTATACATAAATATGGTTTACAAAATGGCATGATCTCAGATTCATAAGGTTGTATCCATCAATTTGGATTTTCAAATATTTGAAACCACTTTATGTTGAAATCCAATGTATGCATTCCTCGCTTCTTGTCTCCAATTAATGTGTGTTTCATGCGGGTTTTAACTTCTCAAACATGTATAATGTGTTTCACACACGCAACATATAGTGTAATCCCGTTTAGACATTAATTGCATATAAACCATGCATTGTTTGTAATTGAAGAATCTATGGATCACCAATATTGACAAACTATATAACATTACACGTGTGCCCAAATTCAAATGAATATGCATGTTTGATACACCAATTTGCGTTATGATATTATCGATGTTGTGATATCCAGTTTAAATATTTGAATCCCCTTTAATCCAGATATTCGTCTCATATAGCTATCACTCATGCTTATATAGGACTATCTCTCTAGACCTATACGTGTTCATCGTCTCTCAGGTATCTCTCGTACTACACATATGTCGACAATGATCTTTTATCTTCGTAACACCTTGGCGGTACTCTCTCCCTCGACCTTCATCACTCTATCTTTCTCTAAGTATATCTCGCTCCCTGGTATGTGTCTCTAACTATGATTCTCCATGTGGAATCTCTTTCTCTCACACAAACACAAAATTTTGTCTCCCGGGGTCTCATTTCTCTCTACTATTCCCATGTGTGCCACTCGCACACCCCTCATACAGAGATGTCTTTCGCTCCTTAGATATGAGAACCTATGACTCTTCCTCTTCAATATCTCTTTCTCACACACAAACACAAACCCTGTCTCCCGGGGTCTAATATTTCTCCATTGTTCTCTTGTATGTCGCTCACACACACCCTCTCTCCCTAGAGATATCTTGCGTTCCCTCATATGTCTCTCTAGCTATCACTCTCATTGTGAAATATCTTTCTCTCTCATGAGACACAAAACTCCGTCTCTCTGGATCTCATTTCTCTCTGATATCTGTTTGTATGTGACTCACATGCACCCTCTTTCTATGTCTCTCACACCCACACACATAACCCAGCCTTCTGATCCACTCGACTCCTATCTCTAACGCACACTAGCTAGCATCTTTATCTTTCTATTTATCTGTTTCTCCATCAACCTTCTTTCTCGCCGTCACTCTTGATTCCTATCACACACACTACATATGTTTCTCTCTACATGCAGTCAAGTGCCCTCTCACACACATATATAACTTCAACCTTTGAACCACCCGACGGTCATCTCCAACACCCAAACCAGCGGATGTCCCTCTAGCTAGCATCTCCCTCTCTGTATCTATTTGTAGTTTCTCCGTCAATATTTCTTTCTCGCACGGAGTCTTGCTTCCTATCACCCACACTATATATGTCTCTCCATACATATGCATTTATAGGTTGATCTCTTTTGCACAATTGTTGCGCCTCACCCCCTCTGCTCGCCATAGATGCATGATCCAACCCACGCCACTATCTCTTAAAGACAAAGACACATGCTCAATTGTCAGGCCTTCTTCTCTGCATTCTCACATGCATGCATATTGTCATACCGATCCGTCTCTCCCATGTCGTTGATCTTATGACTTATGTATTCTTTCTTTTATCTCGATCATGCGCGCGCGCACACACACACATCCCACGTATACATGTATACCTCTCACACATGCACATTCATGGTCTCCATGTCTCCACACGTAGTTAATTACCCTCAATCCTAACGCCACATCGAATTGTTCTCCTCTTTTGTGCACATAACTTCCGCCTGGATGGGTAAAACACACACTCACACTTAACAATCTCCTTCTAGCTACCACCCCTGCGAGCCTCTCACTCTTCACCTATATCCCTGAAACCAATAAGACCATCACTTTGTTTAATTCCCGCCTACATGCACCATCGATATATAGTAGTCTTCCTCGGTGTCTCTAGAACAAACACGTTCTCTCCATGTCGACTCCTCTCAAGCGCACGCACCTTCTCTTCCCTCTCTACGGGCATTTTCTCTCTCGCACCCCATCATTGGTGGCCTCTGCCATACACATCACCTCTCTATGATGAAGCCATGCACACTTAAATTACATCCGCCACAGAGGACCCCACGACACACACACACACACGCACGCACACACACACGCACGCACACACACCCCCCCACACACACACTAAGACTCCATCTCTCTCTCTCTCTCACTCACACACACACGAACACACACACACACACGCACGCACCCCCCACACACTTAGACTCCATCTCTCTCTCTCTCTCTCTCACACACACACACACAAACTAAGACTCCATCTCTCTCTCTCTCTCTCTCTCTCTCGCACACACACACACACACACACACACACACACACACACACACCCCACACACACACTAAGACTCCATCTCACACACACATGCTCTAGGCGGAGCATTTGTTCCTACCACCCTTCATCCAACCTTACCCGTATGATAAACAATCACCTTTATTTACTTGCATAACATGGACAAATTCCACTTTACTTTAGTAGTCAACAAACTTATCATACATGCCCTTATAAAAACACGAGTTGGCGATGATGGTGTGCCTGCCATCTTGTAATACAGACCATTATGATCTATATCGGCGGATAGAAAGCAAACTATGATAATTTTACAAAAGATACCCGCACCTCTCTCCACATCATTCTCTCCCATAACCTCCTTGCTCAGCAATTAAACAAGGAATAAGTCTCTGGAACAATCTAGCATGCATGGTGGCCGCCGCTGCCAGCCGGCGCAGTCCATCCCCATGCCTCCGCCCATTCCGACCACCACTCACCACCACGCTCCACTCCTCCTCGCCTTATCTCTCATCTTTCATCTTTTCGATGACATTCTCGAGATACCAGTTTTCCGATAAAATTCTCGAGATATCATTAGTTTTACACATGGGATTACTCTGCATGGGTCAATCTAGCAGGTGTTTTGTAAAAAATGCATATTGATGTTCCGTGCAATGCGAGAATCTTGCTTGTAATTATATAACGCCAAATCACGAGCAGAAAGTGACATTTTTTTGACACAACCACGTTAACATGGCCACGTAAATCACTAGCTAAAGTAAACACCATTATACTTATATCCCGATGCAAAAGGTTGAGTACATGTCCGAAGAGTAGAGTCGCTTTTACGCACTCTGTCTCTCAGAATCTCTCTCACGCACACACACCAGTTACGTGACGCCCACTTAAGCAGACATGAGTATGTTACAATTTGTGCACCCGCGGGTACACGTGATGCTGCGCATTTATTTAAGCCGGAAGGCAAACCCAAACAATGGCTGCATTCATTCCTCCCGCCGCCTCTTCTCTGTCGCCCGTCGCCCGGTAGCCATGGGCGGCGAAGGTAACAACATACGCCATACTCCCGCGGGCGCTTTAATATGGAAATTTTAGTGTTCATGGATGCATCTTTTGTGCTAGCACTCCTATATAAGGGTTGACGGTCACTTCCAGCTTGACGTCTTGTGAGCGGTGGAAGAGGAAGGAGAAGGGAAGCGGGCTGTGGAGTAACATTTTTTACCACAATTTCTTAGGAAACTGAGTGCAATAATTGAGTAGTTCTGCAAACTACCAGTACTACACCTGAAACGGTTCAAAACCTATACTCCCTTGCCAGCGCGCGTGAGGGAGTCCTGGATTAGGGGGTGTCCGGATAGCCGGACTATGACCTTTGGCCGGATTCCTGGACTATGAAGATACAAGATTGAAGACTTCGTCCCGTGTCCGGATGGGACTTTCCTTGGTGTGGAAGGAAAGCTTGGCGATACGGATATGTAGATCTCCTACCATTGTAACCAACTCTGTGTACCCCTAACCCTCTTGAGGCCTATATAAACCGGAGGGTTTTAGTCCGTGGGGACGGACAACAATCATACCATAGGCTAGCTTCTAGGGTTTAGCCTCTCCGATCTCGTGGTAGATCTACTCTTGTACTACCCATATCATCAATATTAATCAAGCAGGAGTAGGGTTTTACCTCCATCGAGAGGGCCCGAACTTGGGTAAAAATATCGTGTCCCTTGTCTCCTGTTACCATCCGCCTAGACGCACAATTCGGGATCCCCTACCTGAGATCTGCCGGTTTTGACACCGACATTGGTGCTTTCATTGAGAGTTCCTCTGTGTCGTCATCTTTAGGCCCGATGTCTCCTCCGATCATCAACAACGATGCGCTCCAGGGTGAGACTTTTCTCCCCGGACAGATCTTCGTATTCGGCGGCTTTACTGCTGCGGGCCAACTTCGCTTGGCCATCTGGAGCAGATTGAAAGCTCGCCCCGACCATCGAGTCAGATTTGGAAGTTTGAACTACACGGGCGACGTCGCGGAGACTTGATCTTGACGGGTTCAAGCCATAGCCAAGCGCACCGCCTTTCACGAGGGCATTATCTAGCTCTGCCGCCGAGCGGTGTCACGGAGGCCGCACCGATGTCCGCTCCGACCCTTAGCTTCCGGGCCGGCTGCCCGATCGAGGGCGGGTGGCTGTACACACGCCTCGGGGCTGCAATCTCTCTGGCGATTGAGCCGTACACCTACCCGTCGCTGCGGCTTCGTGACTCAAGTTGCCGGACTCCTCTCCGGACTTGAGCCTTCGCGCCCGCCAATCGAATCCGATTGGGCGCCGATCATGGAATTCACTGCCGCGGACATCTTTCAGCACTCGCCCTTTGGCGACATCCCGAATTCACTAAAGTCTCTCTCTTTATCAGGAGAGCCCTGGCCGGATTATGGTCAGGAAGGTTGGGGTGCGGACGACGAAGAAATTCAAAGCCCACCCACCACCCACTTCATAGCCATTGTCGATGATTTAACCGACATGCTCGACCCGACTACGAAGACATTGACGGTATGGACGACGATGCAGGAGGCGACCAGAACCAGCACCCAGGGGCACTTTGGAAGGCCACCTCGTCATACAACATATACATGGTGGACATCCCAAAAGATGGGAATGGCGATGGAACAGCGGAGGATGACCCCTCCAAGAAACAGCCTAAGCGCCGGCGTCAGCGGCGCCGCTCTAAATCCCGCCCACAGCAAAAACGGTGATTCCGGCACGGGAGACAATAACACCCCGGATAGTGCCGAAGACAACCCCCTCCAGCAGGATTCAGCGCAGGAGGATGGAGAAGCCATCCCTCATGAAATACCGGCATAAAGAGAGGTAGAGGACGATAATTACATGCCTCCCTCCGAAGATGAGGAAAGCCTCGACGATGACGAATTCGTCGTCCCCAAGGATCCCGTCGAACAAGAGCGTTTCAAACGCAGGCTTATGGCCACGGCAAGCAGCCTCAAGAAAAAGCAGCAATAGCTTAGAGCTGACCAAGACTTGCTAGCTCACAGATGGACTGAAGTCCTTGCGGCCGAAGAGTACGAACTCGGCGCCCTCCAAGAGCTACCCAAAAGCGCCGCTGCTACCCGATTAGAGGAGGAAGCACCCAAGCCTACATCACCCGGCGCATGATCACGGTGACCGGCCACCTCGTGGCGCTGACGAAGAGGCCTCTCGGCCCTCAACTCAAGCCGCACCCCAGTAGCTCAAAAAATAACAAAGGCGGGAAATCGCCGGACACGCAAGATATATTGGAGGACAAGGCAAGGCAAACAAGATCGATCTCACGGATCGCGTGGGCACCCACGACACGCGATTTATAACCGTCACACCGGATATGGCAATTCGGCCGGGCCGAACACATGAGACAAAGCTCATTTGAGCTGCGTTGTGATATAGCCCAATATCTGAGGCGCCGCACACCCACTATGCTTCACGAGATGAAGTAATGGATCATCAAATCCCCGAGGGTTTCAAACCTGTAAACATTGAATCATACGATGGCACAACAGATCCTGCGGTTTGGATCGAGTACTATCTCCTTCACATCCACATGGCCCGCGGTGATGATCTACACGCCATCAAATACCTCCCACTCAAGCTCAAAGGACCAGCCCGGCATTGGCTTAACAGCTTGCCAGCAGAGTCAATTGGTTGTTGGGAAGACACAGGCGGCATTCCTCGACAATTTCAGGGCACATATATGCGACCACCGACGCCGATGACCTAAGCCACATAATTCAGCAGCCGGAGGAATCGGCGGAACAATTACGGACACGGTTCCTAACCAAGAAAAATCAAATCGTCGACTGTCCGGATGCAGAGGCCCTTGCAGCCTTCAAACACAACATCCACGACGAGTGGCTTGCCCGGCACCTAGGACAGGAAAAGCCGAAATCCATGGCAGCCCTCACAACACTCATGACCCGCTTTTGCGCGGGAGAGGACAGCTGGCTAGCTCGTAGTAACAACATGACCAAGAGCCCTAGTAATTCGGATACCAAGGACAACAATGGCGGGTAAACCGCAACAAGCACAAGCGCCGCGTGCTTGGCGATAATGCTAGGGATCTGACGATCGTCAATGCCGGATTGAGGCTCTAAACCGGTCGGAGGAAAAAGCCATTTAAAAGAAATACTCGAGCCCGTCAATTTGGACCGAATACTGATCGCTGCGTGCGGATACACGGCATCCACGAAAAACTAGCCAACCACACCAACAGGGATTGTTGGGTGTTCAAGCGAGCGAGCAAGTTAAATGCGAAAACAATGACAAGGGCTGCATAGTGATGACGAGGAGGATCCCGGCCGCCCGAACAATGGAGGAGACGAAGGGCTTCCCCCGCAAGTGCGGACGGTGAACATGATATACGCAACCCACATACCCAAAAGGGAGCGGAAGCGTGCACTAAGTGACGTATATGCGATGGAGCCAGTCGCCCCAAAGTTCAACCCGTGGTCTTCCTGCCCGATCACTTTTGATCGAAGGGACCACCCCACTAGCATCTGCCATGGCGGATTCGCCGCACTGGGTCTAGACCCAATCATTGACGGATTTCAGCTCACTAGAGTCCTAATGGACGGCGGCAGCAGCCTGAACCTGATTTATCAAGATACAATGTGCAAAATGGGCATAGACCCATCAAGGATTAAACCCACGAAGACGACCTTTAAAGGCGTCATACCAGGTGTAGAGGCCAACTATGCGAGCTCAGTTACACTTGAAGTGGTCTTCGGATCCCCGGATAACTTCCGAAGCAAGGAGTTAATCTTCGACATAGTCCCGTTCCTCAGCAGCTATCACGCATTGCTCGGACGAACCGCATTTACAAAATTAAATGCGGTGCCGCACTACACATACCTCAAGCTCAAGATGCCAGGTCCTCGAGGAGTCATTACGGTCAATGGAAACACCGAACGCTCTCTCCGGACGGAGGAACATACGGCGGCCCTCGCGGCGGAAGTACAAAGCAGCCTCTTAAGGCAATTCTCGAGTCCGGCTATTAAACGTCCGGACACCGTCAAGCGCGCCCGAAGTAACCTACAACAAGACCGCCTGGCACGTTCCGAGCACGCATAGCAATGCGGCCCAAACCCCAGCCCTTGCGAAATTGCGAAACCAGTACTATGTGTACATAATTACGCTCTGGAAATACCATGGGCATAGGAGGAGAGGCACGGAAACCGCATGCCCAGAATGCGGCTCAACCGCACAAGGGGCTCCCGATTGTGTCAACCTTTTCTTTTCTTCTTTCTTTTTTACTTTCAGGACTCCGTTCTCACGAAGCTCTGTCCGGCAGTAGAATCTCCGAACACACGATGCAACAGCCAGGGAAGCAGAAAGCTACGTCGAGTTTCCAGGTGGTCTCTATTACGAGCAGCATACCTGTTTTACATACCATCCTACAGCTTACCCCTGGAGGGGGACATGTTAAAAAGTCCCGTCCCTTTCTTATCGCAATATTTGTATCGTTCTGCTCTTACTGCAACCCTTTTGAATAAACAATACATAGTTTCTGCCTATTATTGAAATCCTCTTTTCTATATATATATATATATATATATATATATATATATATATATGTTCAGTTATGACATTGTGCAACCGTACACTTTGGTACGGGCAATACACCGAGGGCTTAAGTACCCCACAATATGGTGTGATAAGTCCGAACACTTTCACAAGTGCGGCACCTGAACTTATAGCATTATATGCATCGGCTCCGAATCATGTCTTGGGTCAATAGTTGGGTTTGCCCGGCTCCCATGTTTTGGTACCTTATGTTCCGTTATATCGGCTAAGGTAGCGCTGGGAGAACCACTGCGATTGTGCCCCGGTTGAGCTGGGTTAAGCACCTCAGTGGAGAAAGCTAAAACTGACCGTCATGATAGGCGAGAGCGATTCGCTGTTCGAGAGGTTTTCGAGTCCCTAAAGACTTATGCCGCTTAGAGCGAGGAGTCGGCATTGTCCGGCCTAGGCGTGGATAGCGCCCGAACTCGGTCTTCCGAATACCGAGGGCTTCACTAAACTTAAAATTATAGAATTCTATGGCTAAGTGAGAGTGTTCAAGCATTATAGTCCGGTTGCCTTGTTCGTTGTGTTGAGCGCCTCCCTCGAAGGACCCAAGAATGGGAACAAGAGAGCTGAAGTTTATCCCGAACACCCCAGCACTCATGGCATGGGGGCTGAAGCCGACGACTCGCCATCTCTCAAATTTAATACACGGCCGCCTGAAGGTAATATTTTAAATTGAAAGTGTTCCTTAAGCGCATATGAACAAGTTTTCAGCGTCTGAGGATAACAAATGCGAGTCTACTAAAAATTACATCTTTGGAGCATTCACCCGCTATAAAGCGGGCACCCTTGAGGCGCCCTCATAATACATTTCAGGCTTGCGATGCTCCATGCCCGGTGGTGGTCCGTCCGTCACAAGCTTCTCGGCGTCCATCTTGCCCAGTGCACCTTAGCATGGGCAAGGGCCCTCTGAGCACCTTCGATGCAGACGGAGCGCTTGACGACTTCAACCCATGGACAGGCGTCCACCAGCCGCCTCATCAGCCCGAAGTAGCTCCCAGGCATGGCTTCCTTAGGCCACAGCCGAACTATGCGGCCCATCATGGCCTGTTCGGCCACCTTATGGAGCTCGACCAGCTGCTTCAACTGGTAAACTTAAGGGCACCGGGTGTCCGACCTCGACATCTTGAGACCAGAACACCTTCTCCGTCGAGCTTCCCTCCTCGGCTCGGTAGAATGCGGCAGCATCAGACACACTGCGAGGCAGATCTACGAATGCTCCTGGAGAGCTCCGGATCTAGGTAAGTAACAGATAATTCACTTTCACATGGTTGCTTTGCATAAAGAATGCCTTACCCGCCGCTATCTTCTTCATCGCCTCAATTTCCTGGAGGGATTTTTGGGCTTTGGCCTTAGCGGCTTTGGCGCTCTCAAGGGCCGAGGTGAGCTCGGACTCTCGAGTCTTTGAGTCACGCTCCAAACTCTCGTGTTTTTCCACGAGAGCCTGGAGCTCTTGCCGCACCTCCGCCACCCGCGTCTCCAGCTTCTCTCGCTCGGTGCGCTCTGCGGCCGCATTGCTTTCGGCCTTGGACACGCTTCCTTCAGGGTCGCCACCTCGTTCGTGGCCCCTGCAATATTCACGTTATTCCTGTCATTTTTTGCAACCACATCTTTTAAATACTCCCATAAGGTATTACTTACCTTCCTTGTCCTCGAGCTGCTTTTTGGCAAGGCCGAGCTCGTTCTCGGACTGCTCGAGGCTCGCTTCAATGCATCAACCTCCGCGATCGGTCTTGGCAGAGGTCAGCAGCGTAGCTGCATTCCCATATTGACATACTTATGTTAGACTCCTGCGTATATCTTTTAGATCCTCGGTTCAGCTTTTTCTTTCCGAACACCAAACCGAGCATCGAGGCTCTTGTCTATCACGGTAATTTTTTACATATCTTAAATACATACCTCAAAGCCTGTTAGAAGGCTGGCACGAAGCTTCAGTCAGCCCGCTCTTGGCGGACTGAACTTCTGGATCACCACACTCATAACGAGGCGGTGCTCCTCGTCGATGGAAGCGCCGTTAAGCGCCTCCATCAAATTATCCGGTGCCTCGGTTGGGCCGGAGGTCACCGGTGTCGCAATCTTGCCCTTCTTACAAAGGGGTCGCTGCGGACTCGGAACCACCGAAGGTTCGATGCAGTCGACACAGGACCGGACTTAACGCCCTTCGGGTTTTATCCCTTTGCGCCGAGTCGGGAGGTCGCCTTCTTGGCGCCTCGAGGCCACCTCCTCCTGGCTGGGCCCCTTTTGGGGCTCCACCTCGGCGTCATCCGCGGCGGGAGGAGACGAGGCGGTCGGAAGTGAGGTGCTATTCACATCCGACGAATCCAGGGAGCCGCTCGACGAAGCGTCGAGCCCGTCCTTGGGCGGGCTGCATGGTTATATTCGGCGTTAGAAGATGTTGTGCGACAAATGGAACGCCATGAGTTATTCTGGTGTCCGGACACTTACGATTTTGCCAGGGGCTTGGTCCTTGGTGGCTACTCCTCTTCGTCGTCATCGGCGTTGGTGGTATAGTCCGGAGGAAGGGTCCTTCCCTTCTTGGACCCTCCAGCCTCCCCAGCTGGGGCGGCCTCCCTTTTCTTCTCTCCCCGCTGGGGGAGAGGCCTCTTTTTCCTCCTCCTCGTCTTCGCGGGAGGTGTCCGCCTCGGAGTCATCGGATGATGAGTCCGACAACACCTGGCGCCGGGAACTCCTTCGAGTTCCCGTGGCCTTCTTCTTGGCCTTCTTCTCCGGCACCACGTAAGGTGTCGGAACCAGCAGCCCCGTCAATCGGGCGTCCGCTGGGTCTTCTGGCAAGGGAGCCGGACATGCAACCTGTCCGGACGTCTTCCTCCAGTCCTGTCAAAGGTGAGGGAGTTTTAGATCCCGCATAGAGTCAAACTATGAAAAAAGAGTCCCGTAAAGGGTAAAATAGCTTACCTCGCTGGCTTGATGCCGCGAGCTGAATCGCGATCTTGATGGCGGATGCGGGAACCTCGGCGCCCTTGAACAAAGCACCTTCCAGGAATCTTCGTGCGTAGTGTCAAAGAGCCGGCTCAAGGTTCGGTGTTGTGCGGATCAAACTCCCACAAGTTGAAGGCCCGTTCTTTGGCATGGGAGGATCCGGCGGATGAGCATAACACGGACTACGTTGACAAGCTTGAGCTTCTTGTCCACCAGGTTTCGGATGCAGGTTTGGAGTCGGTCAGCTCTTCGAATTACCCCACGTCAGGCCGTCTCTTTCCATGAGGTGAGCCGTGTAGGGAAGCCAGATCGAATTGGGGCCGCTGCCCATTTAGAGTCGCGGCTCGGTGATGTAGAACCACCCGATTGTCACCTGTATGGTCTCCACGAAGGAGCCCTCGAGCCATAGGGACGTTGGGCATCTTGCCCACCATGGCGCCTCCGCACTCCGCTTGGCGGCCGCCCACTACCTTGACTTGACATTGAAGGTCTTCAGCCATAAGCGAAGTGGGGCTGGATGCAAAGGAAGGCCTCGCACCTGACGATGAACTCCGAGATGTTGAGGATGAAATTGGGGCGGATCATGGAAATCTAGGCCATAGTAGAACATGAGCCCCCGGACAAATGGGTGAAGTGGAAAACCTAGTCCGCGGAGGAAGTGGGGGAGGAACACCATCCTCTCATGGGGCCTGGGGGTGGGGATGAGCTGCCCCTTGTCGGGGAGCCGATGCGCGATGTCGTCGGACAAGTATCCGACCTTTCACTGCTTTTTGATGTGCCCCTCCGTGACGGAGGAGGCCATCTACTTGCCTCCCACTCCGGACATAGCTGGAGAAGGTTGAGGTGGGATGTGCGGACTTGGGCGCTAGAGCTCAAGTGCGCGGAAATGGATGAGCAAAGGAGGAAGAAGGCGTGTGTGAAAAAGTGGATCCTTATCCCCTTATATGGACGGACAAAGCTATGCGTCCCTACCGGCCTGATACAACTCGCTTATCTCCCAAGCGCCGTAATCAATGGCGCGGTTGGGTTACCCACGACCGTATTGATGAGAATCCCGGAAATAAGGGGACATGATCTCTACTTTGACAAGACGTGCCAAGGAAACCGCCTCGCTAAACGCGCTGAGGTGGGACAGTGAAAATGATTCGAATAAAGGCTTGGCCGTGGTGTGATGTCACTTATTTGCGGAATACGTCAGCAGATTGAGTTTGTGTAAATAGTATTCTCTCTACGGTGGTATGTGGAACTTATTTTGCGGAGCCGGACACTATCCTTGTGTTCAAAATTTTCTATGAAGAATTCGGAGGAGGAACCCACCTTGCAATGCCGGAGACAATATGCGCGTCGGACTCATCGTCATTGAAGCCTGGTTCAGGGGCTACTGAGGGAGTCCTGGATTAGGGGGTGTCCGGATAGCAGGACTATGACCTTTGGCCAGACACCTGGACTATGAAGATACAAGATTGAAGACTTCGTCCCGTGCCCGGATGGGACTTTCCTTGGCGTGGAAGCCAATCTTGGCGATACGGATATGTAGATCTCCTACCATTGTAACCGACTCTATGTAACCCTAACCCTCTTCGGTGCCTATATAAACCGGAGGGTTTTAGTCCGTAGGACGGACAACAATCATACCATAGGCTAGCTTCTAGGGTTTAGCCTCTCGATCTCGTGGTAGATCTACTCTTGTACTACCCATATCATCAATATTAATCAAGCAGGAGTAGGGTTTTACCTCCATCGAGAGGGCCCGAACCTGGGTAAAAACATCGTGTCCCTTGTCTCCTGTTAGCATCCGCCTAGACGCACAGTTCGGGACCCCCTACCCGAGATCCGCCGGTTTTGACAACGACAGTGCCGCATTAATGCCCGGCCAGAGCGGAGGCGACCTCTCACTGGTGCCGGCTTTGAAGTGGCGCGACGGCCGAGAGAGCGCCGCTTCCCGGTGCGTGCTGCTGCTCCGCGTTGAGACTGGCCATAGGCCCTATTTATATCCATGGGTTAGAGTTAGTTTGAGCTAGTTGGGGCTCAAATAGCCCTAAAGTATCCAAGCATGAGGGTTTAAATTGGAGCAAGTTGCACCGAACCCACCAAAAAAAACTATCCACCCAAGAGGTGCTAACTGGAGATAGTTCTCATTGGGACCATTGAAAAATCACTTTTCTCTCTCCATGAAGTGCATTTATTGTCAATCTAACCCCACGCGCCCCGGCGGTGCCTGACATTACTGTTTAGACGTTTGATGGAGGCCTACGCGAACGCCGAGCATGTATTCACCTGGCTCAACACCAACGGTCATACTCGGACCGCCTTGCTCATGTATATCGTCCATCAGAACGACTATCTAGAAAACAGCCTAAGCTAGAGAGGGTACTATGGTAGTATGGTACAGAGTATGTACTATTGTGAGTGACCGATCTTAGTGCCACTTTACACCGAAACCCCTTCCATCGCTAGCGCGCGCTTCCCGCCTGAAATGGTCACCATCTCTCCAGAATGTCAATGCCGCATTCACAGGACTTAACTGCAGGTGCAATTGGTGTGCCACTGACATGCGGGCCAGATGCCTGTTGGGCCCACATGTCAGTAACCCAAACGCATCTGCAGTTAAGTCACTAAAGCAGCGTCCGCATTCATGCCTAACAAACCTACTCCGGCGCCAGTTGTCCATCTGTCTACCGCGACTCATTCCCATTTGCCCGCTATATTAACTTGAGCCCCAGCTCCCAGCCATAGCCAAAAGGCCACACTTATTCTCCTCCGGCCCCTTCCTTCTGTGGGCACCACTTCAACCATGGCCTCCTGGCGCTCCGAAGCTCTCTTGGACGTACTGTTGCAGGAGCAGACAAGGGACATCGGCGGCTCCGCTTCGGGCGCGCTCCAAAGCTCTCTTCGACGTACTGTCGCAGGAGCAAACGAAGGAGATCGCCGGCACCCCCGGCCGCCCTCCGCCGCCATGACCACGAAGTCGGTGCGCGTGCGCGGGCGCAGCTGGCAGCGAGGAAGAGTAGTACACGGTAGGTCGCCGCCGCTCTGGTCCCGGGAAGGCCACCGCTACTCCACTCAGTCGACGCCAAGCTTGGTGGGGTAAACATCGGCGGCCGGTTAGCCGCTTGACGGCGACATGGAGGCGGAAATCTTCAGAACCTTGTGCTCCGGAGGAGGAGGTTATCGAGGCGGATGAGGAGGAGGAAAAGGCAATGGCCGGCTTTCTCGGGTTCATGGCCGGACATGGTGGTCGGGCGCGGCGATCGTTTAGATTAGGTTCTGATGAGTTTGATCACGGTTTGTGCGAAATATGTAATCAATTTCGTCCAGTTTGTAGGAAAAGTTTTCGAAATGTAATGAATTTCATCCCGGTTAATTTCATCCGGTTAACTTGAAAGTTGCTTTGTTTGCATGAATTTCGTCCGGTTAGTTCATATAGTTGTCGAAAGGTATGCGGGCAGCATCGGATGGCATCCATCAGTGTCCTCGGACAGATGCCGGTGTAAATTTGTGGGCCAGCGCTGGAGATGCCCTAACTATCATGCTATAATCGCTAACAATCATCCATTATTTGGCAGGGAACAGTTATCCCTCGATCAAAATCAGATCCCTGGTGTTTCGCACTCCTCCCGCGTAAGAGTGTAAACTCTTTCTTACATAAAAATGGAGCAAGTGGACGGCACTGTAGCACGTCATATCACTCGAACTAGCCCGCCTAACGAGCGAGAAAGCACCGCCCTTGTCATTTTGTTCTGGATTTCTATCTATCGATCGCGCGAAAATGTTACGCTTCGCAAGTTCTAAAGGAAAAGGCGGCACACTTACGATTTATGCAGCGTCATAACCCGACAGTCCGGCTCGCACGCCGCTCACCAGAGGGGACACGCGTTGTCTTGCAATTTTGCTGACATGTGGGACCGTAATTGAATAAACCGTCGATAGCCGAAATCTAATCGCTCGGCGGGCGTCGGCTGAGAAGAGAGAAACGGGGGAGGGAGAAGAGACCGCCCGCCCGCCATACGAACTCCAAGAAATATATGGTGATAATGTGAGGTGGGCCATGCCGAGTCCGGACCGCTTAGAGCCCGCTCTCACCGCCTGACCCGGCCACTGCTGCTGCATGCATAGCAAGTAGTCCTCGCTTATGTGGAGGAGAGAGAGGCATTGACAAAGTCAAGGAGTAACAGTGGAGACAATAGCTTTCATCAAAAATAAACAATGAATACTCGTTGCTCGTGCTCTATATCAGAAAGAATACTTTCATTCGCCGACATGTGGGATGTCGACCATCCTGGTCCACCTGCCATGCACAAAATTATCCTGGTCTACCCCAGTCGTATCGCAGCCCAACCTTTCCCAATCGTAAGTTGTTCGGACGAAGGAACCATCATGACTTCGTTGAATTCCGCTTATTCAAGAAAACTTCATGTACCCATATCTTTGCTACCACATGTGAAGACTGGACGGCACTGTACCACGTCATATCACTAAAACCCACTAGGCCAAACTAGCCCGCCTAGGTCATCTATTTTGGAACGGAGGGAGTACGTCTCTGCACTGCTATGATTTTGTGTTGCATGTTCTCTGTACTTTTGCTACGATTTTCCTACCCTATGAACCAAATGAGGCCTGAATGTATGTCGACTATTGTCTGATCGATCGCTAAGCCTACAATTTTAGGAGCTAGGGCTATTGGTCGATCGACGAGGGATAAGTATAAGCGTACCACGAGCTCATCAGCCCCAACGTTTCTCTTGGTTGAGTGTTTTGCAAGTACTATAGCTCGCACAATAGCTAGCCTACTAACACCAAGAATCATCAAACAAGCCCTGCTGATATGATAAACAGTTCAAACTTACATCTAAGCATGCCATATATTATATCAAAAGCTGGTGAGGATACATCTGTTTCCATAACTCGGAGAGGGTTCGCATGATTCATCGCATGATTCACTATCAAACAAAAGTAGCAAGATCCTCCCACACAAGATAGTGCACTAGCCCTAAGATGGTTTGATAACACACATCGTTCTGGTAATTAAACACAGGGCAATGCAAACTACCCTGAAGGATTAGCGCGACCAACTATTTCTTGTCATCGATCTCTCGGGCAATGACCACAGCACGGACAGCGGCATGGGAATCGATTTCTGGGGCGATGTCCACATGACTGACCGCGACATCGGAATCGATCTCTGGGGCGATGTCCACAGGATGGACAGCGGCATCGGAATCGATCTCCGGGGCGATGCCAACAGGATGGGCCACGACATCGGAATCATCAAGGACAACCACCGGCACCTGCACAACCCTAACATATTAGCAAGCACATTGCAAATAATCAAAAACCACAACTATGGTAATAAGCCATTATTTTTACCTTGTGCAGCTCACCGGGGATCTCATCCCTCCGGGGCCATCTCCTCGTCCTCGATGGGAGCCATCACCTTGCCGGGGAATACCGCTTCTCAACAGCGACTATCTCCTCAAACTCGGTCTTGAGCCTCACATAGGTGGCAATCGAGTTCACAGGGTAGGCACGGTGGGGCCCTTGCTGTTCTTCCAACTTTCTTTGAGGAGTTCACCCGCCAACGTCCTCAACTCTTTGGCCGTGCTTGTTTCTTGGAGTTCTTCGTCTCCATGGGTTGGCCCGCCAACATGGTCAACTCGTTGGTTGGTGCTCGCTTCCTGGAGATCGCTGTCTCCACTGGGTTGTCCGCCGGCAACTCTTTGCCTAGTGCTCCAGGATCCATCAATGAACTGACAAACAAAAAGCAATCAAAAGGAAACCACAATCGCAATGAAAACGGGAAAAGAATAGGATGTGAGAATCGGTCGGTGCTTCGCAAAAAGAAGATTCTTGGAATGAAAATATAGCAGCATAACTGATTCGCCCACCTTTCCTTCGTCGGTACAGAAGAAAAATGGCAGAAGTGAGTAGCCTGGAGTGAGGTTTTCTTCAAGAAAGGGAAGAAAGGGCTTGAACGAGCGTTCCAGTGAAATGATGGTTGCTTCGTCCAGTCCAACTTGGAGGCCACCTTACCACCACTCTTGGTAAAGATGTGGGTTTTGTGATATGACGGGTCATGACGGCCACACAAGGGTGACAGTGAGTCTCGGCGTAGCACGTCGGCTGTGATTTGGTGGATGGCATGCGGGCCGGATGCTTTGAAATGTCCCGCATGTAGATAGAGCGGCTAGTCATATAGGAGTGCTCAATATTGTGCACATGACCAAAGCGGAGAGGAAAGCAGAAAGAACTACGTAATTAATGCATGAGTTTAATTAGGGTAGTTTTGTAAAGTACGAGATACATTCCTCCAATCGCAAAATGCCTTGGTTCATGAGATTTGAGATTTGAGCCCTATAAACCCGGAAGGGAGGGGTCTTGCACACGGTGTAGTCTTGTCACTTGTTGAAATCTCGAGAAAGGCAAATACTCCTTTCCGGTTTACAGGTCTATACTACTCCCTCCGTCTTGGTGTGTAAGTCATCTTACGAAAACCAAATAGTCCCAAAACACTTAGGCGCGGTGCATTAACTTCTACTTTGTTTCTTGTTTCTTGACATATCAACCAATAAGAGATGAGAGGTGTGCATGCTTTTAACGACTTCCAATGGCTAGTTCATTGCATGCAATGCTATTAATTAGCAAATAAACATTGGTGACCCCAGGAGGAAATGGTGCTAAGCGCGTGGACCTATGCAGAATGAGTATCAACCAATGGATAATGGAGTTTAATTGTTAAACAATACTCCCTCCTTTCCGGTTTATAGGGCTTATCTCAAAATTTTATGTTTTCCATTTTATAAGGCTCAATTTGGTTGTTTTCCATCACATTTTTAGATTCCAAGGTGCATTAAAGCATTGCATGCAAGTATTAAGAGAAAATTGACCAATGCATGTACTTTATGCATGCATGCATTGCAATTAATGCATTGATAAACATAATTTTTTAAGGAAAACAAGAGAATTAATTAGGTGCTTTTGCAAAATTACAAACTGTATTCCACCACTCACCATCTACATTGATTGGTGAGATTTTTTAGTGAGCACTATAAACCGGAAAGGAGGGAGTAGCAATTTTGTCTCATGCAAGAGCCTGGCTAGTATATGCGTTCTCCAAGGAACCGCACCAGGCGAGCGTTCGCAACTGCCACGTTTGGGTTGCGCTTGGCTCTTCGCCTCTTCGAGAAGACGAACAATGATGCTACTCCTACTTCTACAGTATCGAATCCACTGCTGCATGTCCGTCCACCTCGTGCGGGAGGGATAGCGTGTAGCGAAAGCTTCTACTTACTGCTCCTGCCTTTGCGTCTATGACATGTGGGCCCAACAGGTGGTTGGCCCTCCTGTCATGCAGCCAAAGGCAGGTGCAGTTAAGGCACCGGAGCTCAGTCCGCGTGGGAGAGGGCGTCGTAGTAATCAAATTTCTCGGTCTTGTACGAGTTGACGCAACACATCAAAGCACTGCACTCGATAAAAGTCTTTTTACACATTTCAAATGGGCTACTTCGTGTGTAGGAGTAGACATATTCTGCTTCGTATGTAGTCACTTGTTGCAATCTCTAGAAAGGCTTATATTTGGAAACGGAGGGAGTACAACACATGCATGCATGCCATGACTTTCCTTTTGATAGTTGCATGTGTTGTTTTGATGCACCTTGCCAAATTTTGACTATAAATTTAACTAACCAAATTTTCATGCATGTCGCAAAAAATTACGGGGCTGTTTGGATTGTGACTATGTTTGTCTTATGTTGCCACATTATTTTTCCCACACTTGCCACACTTGCCTAACCTGAGTTGCTCAAATTGTTAGACACACTTTGGCTTGCCTAAGGGAATCTTGTCACATTTTTTGTGTCTATGACATGTGGGGTTCACCGCTAATAAAAAAATTCTGGTCTTAGGTGTGGCTAATAAAAAATACTTATATTTAGGAACGGAGGGAGTAGAAAATATAAATTATAATGCATGTTGGGGCAACCCACGTTTCCGCTAATTTTAGCCGTGGGCTTGTTCACAATTTTTACGAGGGGGTGTTTGTTCATTTAATGGAGGGACTTGTAATACCAGACTTGAACGATACAAAGTGCGACCTGGCACACCGTAACACCACTTGGAACAAGCGGGTAGCTATCTCAAAAAATAATCAGCAACTAAAAAAACCGCGACCTGGCATGTAGTAGTACACAATTTTAAACGATTGTTTTTATGGAGTGAAAAAGGAAAACTACCCCACTACTTATATATAGGCCGGAGCCTCCGTGCTTGCTTGCTAGGATTGCTCTATTCACATACTCTCATCCTCTCCAGATCTAAACAAGATAGGGGTAGTAACACTGTCTTTCTCCCTTCAAAAACAACGGCTTTCTATCCTCACCGCTGGTTACAGATCAGGACGTATCCCCTCCGCCCGGTGAAGGGGAGGAGGGGCAGCGTTTAGGCCGTCATCGATAGCGAGGAGGAGACCCCCTTGCCGGCCGCACCGTTATCTCGGCGGCGCCCGGCGGAGAGGTCCTCCGATCCCTTAAATGCGTTGCACAGTGGGCGGATCCGCCCTCCGCCGCCCACCTATCCACATCCCGGCGACCTTCGTATATCTTCGTTCGAAACTGCCTTAGCTCTACTTCCCCATCTCGCTACGTCGCTGCATGTGCATCATTTTCTACCTCTCAGCCCCTCTCGATCGGATGGTCCAACGTCACCTATTTTTTTCTTCTATTGTTAGAGGTAAAGCTACTTCATGGAGTCGAATCTTGTACTCCCTCCGTCCGAAAATACTTGTCATTGAAATGGATGTATCTATATGTATTTTAGTTCTAGACACATCCATTTTGATGACAAGTAATTCGACGGAGGAGTACTTGGTTCAAACAAGAAATAAAGTGGGGTGGGGAATTTAGTATGTACATCGGACTTGGTACAAATAGGAAGGAAAGGGGGTGAAAGTAGTACAGACTGGTCATCCAATCGGTCTCTTGGTCGAAAAGGGAAATATAGGGGTAACGCTGTACACAGTGATCTGACCAGGACTAGATTTGCTATCCACACATAGGAGTAGGTGGCTAGAGTGAACAAAAATGGGACCAACCCGGATATGTTTCTTGGATGTTTGTTTCTCGGGGCAACAAACTATGAATCACCACTTTATGCCCCTGTTTACGTACATGGTGCTGTACTACTAGTGCACCCACTGTCCCATGCCCCCTTATACCAAATATTTAGGCTCCGATTTAATAAAGGGCAGAAAACATAGATCTTGATGAAACTAGAGGAATAGGAAAGAATGTAGGTATAAAACTATGGAACAGCGAACCGAAGGAAACTCTCAAGAGAATGTGTTCGGATGGACTACAAAATGTACAGATTTGTTTTTTTACAGTAGCATGCTTGGCAGTATGAGATGCTATTTGTTTATTCAGCTGCACAGTGACTACTCTTGTCCTCACCTCACGTACCACACATAGGTTGATTTTTTTATTCCGGCAACACAGCACAACAACCTGTCTAACGCATGGCAGCGAGTGCCTGCCTCGGGCTTCCGCCCAAAAAATGAGCAGCGCGTGGATGTTTCTAATCCTATGGAATCAGTACTACCAGACCAGCTTTCCTATGAAACACTATTCACCTTTCCCGTGTTCCGAACGGTTGGAAGGGAAAGAATACCGTAGGAATTGTGTTCCTATGAAAATCCTGCACCAAACCTATGAACCAAACGCAGCCTTAGCTGTTCTTAATATAATGTCCCTGGTAAAAATGAAGCCATGCCACTGTTTTTGCCTGTAATTGTTTGAGACTCTGACAAGTTTAGCCAAATGTTTTTGCCTGTAATTGTTTGAGACTCTGACTGTTTCCTCTGTGCCTTTTTGTGCAAACAGGGATATCCAATTCACCTGGTTGCTGTTGTGACCTTTTGGTGCACTGCACAAAACTCTTCTTAAAAGAAGTGACTTTTGTGCTATTTAACTGGAATGTCAGAATGGAACAGTTGGTTCATTTTGGTGGAACTACACAAAGGGAGATCTGTGTTCCAATCCTCATCATCCATATTGGCGCCATAACCTTCCTTTAGGTAAGAATGATATTTAATGCATGTGTTCATCTCTATTTTACGACTGCCATGACAAAATAATGTTGTTTTTTACTAGTACACTTGTACTCCCTCACTGACAAAACCAATTCTGGATTAGAAGGCCAATCATGTACTTGGTTTCACCAACTGGTCAGGAGAAAGAGAAACAGAGCATGAAGAGGAAGAAGAAGAATAAGCGATTGCCAAAGGCGATCTTGCTTTGAAGCCGAGAGGCCTCGATCGAGGCCATTCAAGGGCTCGACAGCGACTACCTTACATGTGAGATGATCCTCCAGGGTGCCCTTCCACTTCTGATGTCTCACTTAATTAATTAGGAGTACTTAAGTACCACTAATTTATTACTGCCTAATTTTCCTATTGGAGTTAAACAAATCTTTAGTAGGATCCTATGCTGAATCATGTACGTGTGAATGTTTGTCTATGGAGGTGAATCATGTGGTGGAGCAGGGATGGAATATTATTAGTGTCATGACATATAGTGCTATTGTTTTGCATGTCAATTTATTGCCATTGGTTCAATGAGGCAATGTTTTGCGTATTGTCCATTATGAATTTGATGCTACTGTTTGAGTAATATGCTAATGTCTTCCTATCCTTTCTCACTAAGCTAATGAAGGTTTCACCTTGTTCCTACTTGTGCAATCAGGGATCATGTTGTGCCAACCATACATTTTAGTGGAAGTACACAAGACAATACAATGAACTGTATCCCAGCCAGTGCTTTAACTCTGCTGGAAGTTCTTGATAATCTTTCGATATAATCTCAGCACTGGTAAACAAGAGTGATTTCAACCATACATTTGAAGTGCACAAAAATATATACTATTGTGTGATTCCAGTGAGTGATTTATCATCTCTTATGGGACTACATGAATAAGCTTTTTTTCTCAGGTTGGTACGGTCCTAAGGCCTTCATCCATATTAGTTTTCTATCATCTCAATTTGTATCGTGCTACTGTCATGAGAAACTCCTTTATCTTTGCACTTTTAAGTTTTGCAACCTATGATAAATGGCAATGCTTTGAGTGTTGAGTTGAGCTAATTGGCACTGATTAAATATACTAATACCTCTCTTTAAGCAAACTACTATGTTTGCAACTTTACCCATTAAGATAATGAGGGTGCTTCTATTTGTCAGTGTATGTTTCATCAACTAGTCTCACTATTACAGTAATCTCACTCTCTCAATATATGTGCCAACAGGGATGCTTGATTTTGGTGGAACTGCACAAAAACTTTGGGTGCTTCATTGCCTCGACAGCTTCCATCCTTTCCTGTCAGTCGCTAATCTCCGCTTGCTTTCTTCCTTTGCTGTCAGTCGCTAATCTCCGCTTGCTTTCTTCCTTTGCTGTCAGTCACTTGGCTTATCTCGGCTTCCAGTCAAAGGAAATAGTAATTGATATGCTACCTCGCACAGGTTGGTACTGGTCTTTATCCTGATTATTGTGCCTGTCATATGTATTGGTAATTTGGTACTACTGTTTGCCGATTTCATAAAGGAGTAATTTGGAGCCTGAACTCGCGGGCAAATCATTACATCGGGTGATTTCAGTAGAACTGCACAAAATGATCATATGGACAGGTACTTATGCTGCTGCTATATACTCCAAAGTTCACTCAGACAAGCATCGATGTTGACAAGAAGTGCCTATATTCATTCGAGTATCAACCGGCGTCAACCAATTGTCAAACTCCAAGTATTAGGAGAGTGAACGCCAAAAATATTGCTTGGTGCATAGCCCAGAAAAACGCACTCCAGTCTTTGGTCCCAACTTGTGCCTTTTGGTTATCGGCACATATGGTAGCGATCTATATGGCATGGAATCTAAAGATTCCAGACAAGTTGGTTGACGCGTATATTCATCTGGCACTTTATCAGTCTGCACGCCAAGGATGCTCCATTTCAGTTGAACTGCACAAAAAATTTGGGTGGTTCATTTTCTCAACCGCCTCCTTTCTAAATGCGCAATGTAGAATTTTGGCGAGATACAGGACCAAGATGAGCCAGTAAACTAGTTGGATGAAAGTAGTGGCCAAGTTGCTCAAACCTCCCTCGGCACAAGGCCACTATTTGAGGATAAACATACAAGCAAAGTTCAGATTGTCTATGCTGCCTCTTATGTACTCGAAAGTTTACTCGTACAAGAACTAATTTTAGCAAGAAGTACCTCCGATTGAACACCATTTACCAGTCTGTACCCTAGGTAATTAAAGTTCGTCCATGGATCATATTGGCTGTGATCTCAATCATTTGGATGCATAAACATATTGAACATGTGTATATCTGAATCTTTTTGTGAATTATGTATGAATATTGTCGCGTGATCTATCAATCATTTGGATGCATAGATGTGCTGAGCTTGTGTATATATGAATCTTTTGAGTTGTTGATAGTGAATGTTGGCTATGAATATGAACGTGTCCTGTGAACCTAAGTTTGATATGAATGTTTAACTTTTCTGTTGTATTTGTGTGTGAACTTGTTAGTATGCCTACTGTGGGGTATAAAACGCAGGTCTCTTATAAAAGTAATGCTGTGTCCAATTTATGTTTTCCCTTTTAACCACATTATATATATTTATATTATTACTATTTTCGTATATTTTATAGAGACTTATATATACATTATAAAAACATCCCACGTGTTATTAACTTATAAAAGTAAATGTTTAACGGAAAATCCTGGTTGTTTTTGACTCACATGCAAGGAAAATCCTGGTGATTGCGTACAAAAGCTTGCGAAGATTTTAAGGACCAATTTAATAATAACGCGCTCATTTTTATTTTGAGCAATAACTCGCTAATTTCTTAATTATATATATAAAAAATGTGCCTCTCGGGTTTATTCTTTGATATTAATTGCTCCTTCTAACATAACATTATATATATAACGAGCCCGCCTAATACGTGTATTTTAAGGAAGTGCAAATGGGCTGGGATTTCTTAGAAAATATAAATGGGCCTGATTGACGCGAAATTATTTGTTCACCCAGCCCAGCAAATGGACTGTACATTTTAGAAAACATGGTTAAATATATGCCACATTTTTGCAGGCTGACATGTGGGCCAATAGGTCGAAGCCTACGCAGGGCGTTGTCAACTTGGTCAACAAATTATTGTGCCATCCACAGCCATTGGATTTATATCCAACGGCCGGCATGCACCTTCAATCTCTCGTCTTCTTCCTCCAGCGTCGCCAAGACCGCCTGGTCCGGCCTCCGTGACTAAGCGGCTCTGCTTAGCACGCATCACTGCGAAGCGCTACCCCACCGCCGGCCAGGCTATCCCTCCACCCATCGACACCTCCTGTTATTCTCCACAGACTACAGCCCCACGCCGCAACAGAACTAGTTATAACCCTTCTCCTCCTCTCAATCTGTGACTCCACTGCCGCGTTTTCCCATCTCCGAGTCGTTCCCGTCCGGGGCCTCGCCGTCGTCCACCGCCTCGCTGTGTTCGGTGCGGCGTGGTCAACAAACGAGAGTCATCGAAGAAGGATCTGTCGTGGAGAGCTCGGACGGCTGGGACCCACGAGGTCCATGGTCGCACGCAAGGAAAGTTCCTCCTTATTAAGCTGAAAAAATGTTTCCTCCACGACAGGCTGGGACCCGCCCGGCTGTATCTTCGCACGGAAGGAAGTGCCTCCTTGTTTTGTGAAAAAATTATTCATCCCGTTGGCCAATTTGGGACCCGTCGGTTGGTGGTGACTTGTGGGCCTACTAAGCGGGCGATATGCCGCGGCTTTGTCAACTTAATCTACAAATGACTCTAGCAGCTGGACCGTTGGATGTTAATCCAACAGTTACTCCTTCTTCAATCTCTGTTCTTGCTCCTGTCTCCGTGGGCGGCATGGCTGTCTTTGCCGCCGCAAGACCGATGAAGTTTCCCACTCCCCTCCATCTGCGACTCCTTTGCCCGTCTTCCCCATCTCCGTGTCGTTCCGGTATGGAGTGCGCTCGACACGGTGTGGTCAGCGTGGTCAACAACCGAGTCGTCGGAAGATGACCGTACATGAGAGGCGGCGGTGGGGGCGCTGCGCCCATGGGCGCATGCATGCAGCGGAATGCGGCGAGGTCAACGTGGTCAAGGAACGACTTCCATCGGAAGTATACTATACGTGGAGAGTCTCGGTGGGTCCACGGCCACGGCAAGTAAGTGCCTCCTTATTACGGAAAGTAATGATTCACCGCAATCGGTAAGGGACCCTTTGGGCCGGGCCACCGTATTTTGCGAAAAAACGTTTGCCCCCTGACTGCTGGGACTCACTTTACGGACCACCGTATTTCACGAAAAAAACATTCCCCCCGCTATCAGCTCGGACCCACCGGAAGTGCCTCCTTATTACGCACAAAAAAAATGAATACTCCCCCTGCTAGCTGGGACCCACCTTGGTGCGAGGCTGACTTGTGGGCCTACTAAGTTGACGGGGATGAAGGGCTTTGTCAACTTAGTCAATATGAACGATTCTAGCTCCGGTGGCCGTCTGATGTCCATCCGGTGACGTGGTGCTTCTTCAACCTCTGGTCTTCTTGCTCCGACCACCCAAACCAGCGCCGGTCGTGCCTCATGCTCCTGCCTCCCGTGGCGGTTGTCTTTGCCGGAGGCCTCACCACCCCTACTATTCCCACCGCTGGCCAGGCCCTGCGGCAACGGCAGCCTCACACCGCAGCCAAACCAGTGAACCCTCGTACTCCTCTCCGCGCGGGCTTCCACTGCCGCGTCTTCCCCGGCTCCGTGTCGTCCCCTTCCTAGGCCTCGCCGTCGTCCACCGCCGTGGTGCTCTCCGCGCGGCGTGGTCAACGTGGTCATGGAACGACTTCCATCAGAAGAAATCTTGTCACGTGGAGAGGTGACAGTGGGTCCACGGCCACAACCCAGTTTTTGTGATTTTCCAAGTAAAGTCGCTTTGTCGGGCTGTTGGGCTGCAAATCTTTCAAGACGAGGAGAGCTTTCATTATTTGGTGAGAAAATGGCCCATCGGTAATGAGAAATGGGTTGTACATTTTTAAAACACATCAAACCGGCAATTAGTTTCAAATATATTTTTTTTCATTTCGAGATTTTAAATTACATTAATTTTTATGCATGGACAATTTGTTGGATTTTATATTGATATACATTTATTTTTAAAATCAGTTTGAATGTGAGTCGAAATTTCGGGATTAAAAACAGTTCGGACCGCACCAAAATATGCAAAATTTAAGTATAATTTTTTAACCGTGGCCACAATATGGGCTGTAATGCTAACAAAAAGAATATGGGCTCCAAAAAACCCTTAAGAATTAGCAAATGGGCTGTAAATTATTAGAAATAATGGCAGATGGGCTGTATGTTGTTTTCCATAGATTTGAGGCTTTCCTAAAAAAAGGTTGACACACAAGCAGTGACAGTTGGATGGTGATGTATACAACACAACCTTCTTCTTGTAGACGTTGTTGGGCCTGCAAGTGCACAGGTTTGTAGGACAGTAGCAAATTTCCCTCAAGTGGATGGCCTAAGGTTTATCAATCCGCGGGAGGCGTAGGATGAAGATGGTCTCTCTCAAACAACCCTGCAACCAAATAACAAAAAGTCTCTTGTGTCCCCAACACACCCAATACAATGGTAAATTGTATAGGTGCACTAGTTCGGCGAATAGATGGTGATACAAGTGCAATATGGATGGTAGATAAAGGTTTTTGTAATCTGAAATAATAAAAACAGCAAGGTAACTAATGATAAAAGTGAGCGTAAACGGTATTGCAATGATAGGAATCAAGGCCTAGGGTTCATACTTTCGCTAGTGCAAGTTCTCTCAACAATAATAACATAGATAGATCATATAACAAGCCCTCAACATGCAACAAAGAGTCACTCCGAAGACACTAATAGCAGAGAACAAACGTAGAGATTATGGTCGGGTACGAAACCACCACAAAGCTATTCTTCCAGATCGATCTATAAAAGAGTTTGTACTAGAATAACACCTTAAGACACAAATCAACCAAAACCCTAATGTCACCTAGATACTCCATTGTCACCTCAAGTATCCGTGGGCATGATTATACGATATGCATCACACAATTTCAGATTTATCCAACCAACATAAAAGTACTTCAAAGAGTGCCCCAAAGTTTCTACCGGAGAGTCAAGAACGTGTGCCAACCCCTATGCATAGGTTCCCAATGTCATGAAACCCACAAGTTGACCACCAAGACATACATCAAGTGTTCTCATAAAAGACTCAATCTGATAAGATAACTCCAAAGGGGAAACTCAATTCATCACAAGAGAGTAGAGGGGGAGAAACATCATAAGATCCAACTACAATAGCAAAGCTCGGGATACATCAAGATCGTGCCGTAGAACACGCGAGAGAACACGAGAGAGAGAGAGAGAGAGAGAGAGAGAGAGAGAGAGAGAGAGAGATCAAACACATAGCTACTGGTACAAACCCTCAGCCCCGAGGGTGAACTACTCCCTCCTCATCATGGATAGCACCGGGAGGAGGAAGATGGCCACGAACATGGATCCCCCCCTCCGTGGTACGGAAAGGGGTCCCGATTGGTTTTGGTGGCTCTGGAGGCTTCTTGCGGCGGAACTCCCGATCTATCTTCTGTTACGGAAGTTTTATGGTACGTAGGTATATATGGGTGAAAAGAGTACGTCGGTGGAGCTACGGGGACCCACGAGGCGGGCGCGCCCAGGGGGTGGGCGCGCCCCCCACCCTCGTGAGCACCTCCCGTATCTTCTGACGTGGGGTCCAAGTCCATCAGGTGGGTTTCCTTCCAAAAATAACTTCTCCAGTTGATTTCGTTCCATTTTGACTCCGTCTGATATTCCTTTTCCTCGAAACAATGAAATATGCATAAAAGCAAGAAATGCAGGTTGGGCCTCCGGTTAATAGGTTAGTCCCAAAAATAATATAAAAGTGGAAAATAAAGCCCAATATTACCTAAAACAGTAGATAAATTAGCATGGAGCAATCAAAAATTATAGATACGTTGGAGACGTATCAGATGGCCATCCAACGACCGTCGTGCTTCTTCAATCTCTGCTCTTCCTGCTCCAGCCGCTCAAACAAGCGCCGGCGGGACTGCCTGCTCCCTCCTCCCCACGGCCGGCTCTACTGCCACGCAGGCCTCACCGCCCCACCGTACTCCCATCGCTTGCCTAGCCATCCCTCTACTCACCCACACCTGCTGTTATTCTCCGGCGACGGCAGACGAACCAGTAAACCCTCGTACAGTCGTACTCCCCTCCGCGTGGGAAACAACTGCCGAGTCTTCCCTGCCTCCATGTCATTCCCTTCCTAGGCCTCGCCGTCGTCCACCGCCCTGGTGCTATCGGCGCGACCTGGTCAACATGGTCAACGACCGACATGCATCTGAAGTGGACTGTACGTGGAGAGGCCGACGGCTGGGTCCACGGCCGCATGCAAGGAAATGCCTCCTCATTACGCGCAAAATAATGATTCCTCCACCTGACATCAGGGACCCACCGAAAGGGCCTCTGTATTTCGTGAAAAAACGTTACCGCCGCTGACAGCTCGGACCCACCAGCTATATCTTCGCACGCAAGGAAGTGCCTCCTTATTACGCACAAAAAATGAATACTCCCCCTGTTAGCTGGGACCCGGTATAGTGGCGAGCTGACTTGTGGGCCTACTAAGTTGACGGGACGGAGGGCTTTGTCAACTTAGTGAATATGCACGATTCTAGCTCCAGTGACCGTACGATGTCCATCCAACGGCCGTAGTGCTTCTTCAACCTCTGGTCTTCTTGCTCCAGCCGCCCAAACCAGCGCCGGTCGTGCTCGTGCTCCTGCCTCCCGTGGCCGGCTACGGTGCGGCGGAGGCCTCACCGCCCCCTACTACTCCCATCGCTGGCCAGGCCATCCCTCTACTTACCCACACCCCCTTGTTATTCTGCGGAGAGGGCAGCCTCACACCACAGCGAACCAGTGAACCCTCGTACTCCTCTACGCGTGGGCATCCACTGCCGCGTCTTCCCCGGCTCCGCGTCGTCCCCTTCCTAGGCCTCGCCGTCATCCACCGCCCTGGTGCTCTCGGCGCGGCGTGGTCAACATGGTCAAGGAACGGCTTCCATCGGACATGAACTGTACGTGGAGAGGCTGACAGCTTGGTCCACGGCCGCAGCAAGGAAGTACCTCCTTATTACGTGCAAAATAATTATTCCTCCACCTGATAGCGGGGACCCAGCGAACGGGCCACCGTATTTCGTGAAAAAAAACAATTCGCCCCCCTGACTGCTGGGACCCACCAGCTACATATTCGCATGCAAGGAAGTGCGTCCGGGCAAAAAAACGATTCACCCCCTGAATGCTGGGACCCACCAGCTACATCTTCGCACGCAAGGAAGTGCGTCCGGGCAAAAAAACGATTCGCCCCCTGACTGATGGGACCCACCAGCTACATCTTCACACGCAAGGAAGTGCTTCAGGGCAAAAAAACGAATCGACCCCCTGACAGCTGGGACCCACCAACTACAAATTAGCAAGCAAGGAAGTGCTTCCGGGCAAAAAAAACGATTCGCCCCATTGCTGGGACCCACCGGCTACATCTTCGCACGCAAGGAAGTGCACGGCGGTCGGGACCCACCTGGTCGAAGCGTACGTAGCGTTGTCATTCTGGTCGCGAACGTGTACGTACATACTGGTCGTTGTAGAGGCGCGCACGTGTCGTAGTAGAGGCGTGCAAGTAGCATGTACACGTACGTATATCGGCGAGGGTGCAAGAAAGAAAATACGACCATGTACATACATACGGGCAGGGTCTCGAACGCCTACTCGCGCATACGTACATGGCTGGGTCGGAACGGAGAAACAGCGTCGTCGTCGTGTTCATGGGGAGCCAACCGGCTGGGTCGGAACAGAATGCGTGGTCGTGTTCATCGGGAGGGCTTGGACGGAACAGGCGATGGAAACGAGGCCTGGCGTACCGCTGGCGGAGGAAGCGGACCTCCTACGTTCGGAACGGGTCCCGTTGATCGGGAGGGTGTGGCGTCTGCCAAAAGCGGAGGAAGCGGACCTCCTACGGTCGAAATGGGGTCCTGTTGATCGGGAGGGTGTGGCGTGCCGCAAAAGCAGACGAAACGGACCTCCTCACGGTCGAAACGGGGTCCTGTTGATTGGGAGGGTGTGACATACCGCCAAAAGCGGATGAAACGGACCTCCCTACGGTCGAAACGGGTCCTGTTCGCCGGGAGGTGTGGCGTACCGCAAAACGGGACTCCACGGGATACTGTTCATCTCCATCGTCGACCTCCTCCAGCCTCCACGGGCTCCTATTCATCCAGCCTCCACCGCGCGCTACTCCACTGGCTACTGTTCAACCACCCCTCCACCGTCTACTGTTTAACCACCCCTCCACACCACGGGGTCCTGTTCAACCACCCTCCACCGCACCCTCCACCGCTTCATCGCTCATCCAGCCCTCCAAAGACACCACGGGTCCTCTTCATCCAGAGGCAACGCCACCGCTCGTTCATCCAAACCCCCGCGCAACACTCACTGTTCATCCCAGGCAGCATCGATCGGCTTGATTAGCGGCAGCGGCGAAGAATCGCTTCGATCGAGTTCGATTAACAGCCATCGATCGATCGCTCGGGTTCGATGTAGCGTAGCCTGCGGTAATCGCTTCCGGGTTCGATTGGAGCCCAACGCCTCGCCGGGTTCGATTAGAGCCAACGCCTCGCACACACGCCAGCGTCGTGTACGAGAGAAAGCAGCGCATCGCTTCGGCCCCGACCTCCCCCCGTAACCGGCAACTCCCCGAAATTTTCCTCCCCCTCGCTTCTACCACGGTTTTGTCCGTCATGGACGGCCCAAAGAATGTCATGCAGCTGCGTCTCCGGCCCGCCCAGGACGAAAAGCCCATTTTCTGTCATAATTTTTGTCATAGAAATAGGAGCCCACCACATCTATGATGATACCGGGTTTTGTCACAATTATCGTCATAGAAGTGTCATATGTATGACAGAAAATTTTTTTGTTCGGCCCAAAATGTCACAGATGTGTCTTTTTTTTGTAGTGTTCGTCCCCGGCCACGGACTCCGAGCCGATTGTGTCCATGCCCATCAAATCCGATAGGGCACCGATCATGGAGTTTACCTCCGCGGATATCTTTCAAGCACTCGCCTTTTGGCGATGTACTAAATTCGCTAAAGTCTCTCTCTCCACAGCCGGAGACCTTGGCGAACTATGTCCGGCTAGAATGGGATGCGGACGACGAAGAAATTCGCATCCCACCCACCACCCACTTAGTAGCCACTATCGACGATTTAACCGACATGCTCGACTTCGGCTCCGAAGACATCGACGGTATGGACGACGATGCAGGAGACGAACAAGAACCACCGCCCATAGGGCGCTGGACTACCACCTCATTGTATGACATATACATGGTGGGCACCCCCAAAGAAGGGGATGGCGCTAAGACAATGGAGGATAATCCCTCCAAGAAGCAACCCAAGCACTGACGTCAGCGGTGCTTCTCTAAGTCTCTCCATAGCAAAGGCAGTGATATCAGCACAAGAGACAATAACGCTCCGGATAGTGCCGAAGACGACGATAATCCCCTCCAGCCAGACCTTGAGCGGGAGGATGAACAAGCTAGCCCTCCGGAACAGGCAGCAAACGGAGAATCAGAGGATGACAATTGCATGCCTCTCTCCGAAGACGAAGTGAGCCTCGACGACGAAGAATTTGTCATGCCTGAGGATCCCGTCGAGCAGGAGCGCTTCAAGCGCCGGCTTATAGACACAGCAAACGGCCTAAAAGAAAAGGCAACAACAGCTTCGAGCTGAGCAAGATCTGCTAGCGGATAGATAGACCGAAGTCCTGGCAGCTGAGGAATACGAACTCGAGCGCCCAACCAAGAGTTATCCAAAGCGCAGGTTGCTACCTCAACTCGAGGAGGAAGCATTGAAACCTACATCACCAGCGTATGATGCGGCTGCACCTCGTGGCCGAGATAGACAGGCATTTCAGCCTGAAGTCCAGCCTGCACCCCGCTGCCACTCAAACAAAAATACCAAGGCCCGGGGCAACACGCGGGACCTGCGAGACGTATTGGAAAACAAGGCAAAACATGCAAGATCAATCTACGGATCATGGGGGCGCGCACCAACGCGGGACGATGACCGTCACGCCGGATACACTAAAAGCAAATCCGGCCGGGCCGAATACAGTAGACAAGACTCATATGAACTGCGTCATGATATAGCCCGGCAGAGAGGCGCCGCACACCCCCTATGCTTCACTGATGAAGTAATGGATCACGAATTCCCAGAGGGTTTTAAACCCGTAAATATTGAATCATATGATGGTACAACAGATCCCTTGATATGGATCGAGGATTTCCTCCTCCACATCCACATGGCTCACGGTGATGATCTACATGCCATCAAGTACCTCCCACTAAAACTCAAAGGACCAGCTCGGCATTGGCTGAATAGCTTGCCAGCAGACTCAATTGGCAGTTGGGAGGATTTGGAAGATGCATTCATCAACAACTTCCAGGGAACTTATGTGCGACCACCGGATGCTGATGACCTGAGCCATATAACTCAGCAGCCAGGGGAATCGGCCAGGCAATTCTGGACACGGTTCCTAACTAAGAAGAACCAAATTGTCGATTGTCCGGATGTAGAGGCCTTAGCGGCATTTAAGCATAATATCCGTGACGAATGGCTCGCCCGGCACCTCGGCCAAGAGAAGCCAAAATCAATGGCAGCCCTCACGACACTTATGACTCGCTTTTCCGCAGGCGAAGATAGCTGGTTGGCTTGTAGTACCAATACAGCAAGCAAACCTGGCATATCAGAAGCCAGGGATAGCAACGGCAAACCACGACGCAACAAACACAAGCGCTGCAAATATGGTAAAAATGCCGAAAATACGGCAGTTAATGCTGGGTTCAGGGGCTCAAAGCCCGGTCAGCTGAAAGGGCCAACCAAAAATAAAAATTCGGGTCCATCCAGTCTGGACCGCATACTCGATCGCCAATGCCAAATTCATGGCACCCCAGAAACGCCAGCCACCCATACCAACAGAGAATGCTGGGTCTTCAAACAAGCCAGCAGGGCAGGCGCCAAATACGAAGGGGGGTCTCAAAGCGACGATAGCGACGAAGAGCCCAGATCACCGAACACGGGAGGACAAAAGAAATTTCCCCCGCATATTAAATCGTTGAATGTGGTAAATACCACCCAAGTTACCAACCCGGACCGGATATGCACCCTTAGGGATGGCGACTCAACGAAACTAGTCGTCCCACAATATAAACTAGGGCCGGTCACCTTCAACTGCACGGATCGTTCGGTTAACGCCAATCAGGGCAATCCAGCCGCACTAGTCCTCGACCCAATAATAGACGGGTTCCACCTCACTCGGGTCCTTATGGACGGAGGTAGCAGTCTAAATCTGCTTTACCAGGACAGAGTGTGCAAGATGGGCATCGATCATTCGGCGATCAAACCCACTAAAGACACTTTCAGAAGCATTGTACCAGGTGTGTAAGTTAGCTGTACAGGCTCTATTGCCCTTGAGGTAGTCTTCAGATCACCAGAAAATTACCATATCAAAGAGTTAATCTTCGAAATCATCCCTTTCCGCAGTGATTAAAAAAGCACTGCTTGGACGAACCGCGTTCGCTCGATTCAATGCGGTGCCACATTATGCCTACCATAAGCTCAAAATGCCCGGTCCACGCGGCGTCATCACGGTTAATGGCAAGGCCGAACCTTCCCTCGGCACAAACAAATACACCACTACCTTAGCAGCAGAAACAACGAGCAGCACCTTGCAGCCGAACCTCGAATCGACGTCTAGGCTCCCAGACACCTTCAAGGGACTTCGAACTACTTCGCGGAAGGATAGCCTGGCTCGTCCAGAGCTCAACTAAACACTCCGGCAAAGGCCAGGACAAGCCGAACTCAGCGGCTCAACCGCCCTCCGGCACGTAAATATTTCTTACATTTCCTTCGCAGGTTCACCTTTGCACCGACCAGGACGGGCTACACGGAGGCAATTTGTACGCGTAAGGGAATCCTTAGACATTCCCCGCAGTGACCATCCGACTATATTACGGATCCACACTCAGCCTCTTCCCCTTGGTCTCAGCAGGTTCCGCAATCATATTCCTTTTTTATCACATTACTTGTACCCATACGCATAGACGTACTATTCAAATACAACATGTGGATTTATATGACGTTTACCTGCTGTTATTTCTTATTGAAATCATTTTTCAAGTGGCATCCGTACACAGCAATATGCCTTAAAATATGCCAGGGGCTTCGTTTTACCCATAACACGACAATAAAGTCCGAACACCTTCATGGAAGTTCGGCACCCCGAACCTATAGCATTATATGCATCAGCTCCGAATCATGTCTTGGGTCAATAGTTGGGTTTGCCCGGCTCCCATGTTTTGGTACCTTACATTCCGCTATATCGGCTAAGGTAGCTGAGGGAGTCCCGGACTAGGGGGTGTCTGGATAGCCGGACTATCATCACGGCCGGACTCCAAGACTATGAAGATACAAGATTGAAGACTTCGTCCCGTGTCCGGAAGGGACTTTCCTTGGCATGGAAGGCAAGCTTGGCGATACGGATATGTAGATCTCCTACCATTGTAACCGACTCTGTGTAACCCTAACCTATCCGGTGTCTATATAAACCAGAGGGTTTTAGTCCGTAGGACGAACAACAATCATACCATAGGCTAGCTTCTAGGGTTTAGCCTCCTTGATCTCGTGGTAGATCTACTCTTGTACTACCCATATCATCAATATTAATCAAGCGGAGTAGGGTATTACCTCCATCGAGAGGGCCCGAACTTGGGTAAAACATCGTGTCCCTTGTCTCCTGTTACCATCCGCCTAGACACACGATTCGGGACCCCCTACCCGATATCCGCCGGTTTTGACACCGACATTGGTGCTTTCGTTGAGAGTTCCTCTATGTCGTCACCGATAGGCCCGATGTCTCCTTCGATCATCAACAACGACGCAGTCAAGGGTGAGACTTTTCTCCCCGGACAGATCTTCGTATTCGGCGGCTTTACCTGCAACGGGCCAATTAAGCAGCCATCTGGAGCAGATCGAAAGCTACGCCCACAGCCATCAGGTCAGATTTGGAAGTTTGAACTATACGGCCCGATATCCGCGGAGACTTGATCTTCGACGGATTCGAGCCGCAATAAGCATGCCGCCCGTCTCGATGGGCATGATCTAGCTCAGTAGTCGAGCGGTGCCACGGAGGCCGCATCAAGCATCCGCTCGACCCTTAATCCGGGCCGGATTCCCGATCGAGGACGAGTGGTTGGACACCGCCTCGGGGGCTACAACCTCTACAGCGATTGAGCCGAACTCTATCCCTGTCCTTTGCGAAGACCTTGACTCTAGGGTGCCGGACTCCTCTACGGACTCCGAACCCTCCACGCCCCTACCAATCGAATCCGATTGGGCGCCCGTTATGGAGTTCACTGCCGCGGACATCTTTCAGCAGTCGCCCTTTGGTGGCATCCTGAATTCACTAAAGTCTCTCTCTTTATCCGGAGAGCCCTGGTCGGACTACGGTCAGGAAGGTTGGGATACGGACGACGAAGAAATTCAACGCCCACCCACCACCCACTTAGTAGCCACCGTCGAAAGCTTACACGACGTGCTCGATTTCGACTCCGAAGACATCGACGGTATGGAAGACGATGTAGGAGACTACAATGTACCAGCACCTATAGGATGCTGGACAACCACCTCATCTCATGATGTATACATGGTGGATACACCTAAAGGAAATGAAGACGAGGAACAACGGGACGCCACGAAGTATAAATCCCTCGAAAAGCAGTCAAAACGGCAAAGTAAACGCCGAACCAAGTCCCGCCTCAACAGAGACCCAGCCATAAAGCAGGGCGAACCGGTGGACGACGAACACGCTGTCGAGCAATCGTCTGAACAAGAAAACTTGGATAAACAATCTGTCCCCAGCGAAGACAATAGTCCGGACAATCTCACACCGGACAAACTATTGGAGCAAAATGACCTCCAGAAAAGGCTCGTCGCCACTGCTCATAGCCTGAAAAAGCAGAAGCGGAAGCTCAAAACAGCGGAAGATGCACTCAGGATCAGATGGAGCAAAGTATTCAGCACCGCAGACAAATACAGCGACAGTCGCCGAACAAAGAGCTACCCGAAAAGAAAGCTACAGCCCGAATTCGACGAGGAGGCCTTAGAGCCCTCACAATTAAAAAGTAAGAAGGCCACCCGGTCGGATGGATGTGGCGACCGAATCTCCGGGCAAAAATTCCCAGAAAATGGCCCTTGTGCTCACCAGCCCCAGAATAACTGTTAGCTGATAAGGCACCAACTTGATACATAAATTCCAAGCAAAAATACAATATATGTAGTACAAGACCATTCTGGTCTGTGAGTACAACAAATGGTTTCTAGTGGTTGATGGCGGCAGCGGGTTGTAAATAATCATCGCCTATGGGACTCCATTTTCCACAGGAACAGCTGACCAGGTTAACTCCTATCTTCGCGAGGCTGCTATCGCCGTTGCTTAGGTTCTGGGACTGTCGCCACGGTCGCTCCTCTCCGCGCAAGAAAATCTGGCCAAGACAATAGCCAGGGACAAGCCAGTGAGTACTTTGAATGTACTAACAAACATTATGAACACAGGCATAATATAACAATGATGCGCTGAAAATATTTCATGCTCATGACGTCAGTCACAAAAGATAAATAAAAATTCTGATACGTGCAAGCATGTTATTTATGAATATGCAATACATAGTAGTATTGAAAATTATGAAAATAATAACTAGCATGCCACAGTCGGGCGTCTTAGCGACACCACATAAAGGGCTTTAAAAGAAATGCCGCAGTCGGGCGTCTTAGCGACACCACATAAAGGGCTTTAAAAGAAATGCCACAGTCGGGCGTCTTAGCGACACCACATAAAGGGCTTTAAAAGAAATGCCGCAGTCGGGCGTCTTAGCGACACCACATAAAGGGCATTAATAGAAATGCCGCAGTCGGGCGTCTTAGCGACACCACATAAAGGGCTTTAAAAGAAATGCCGCAGTCGGGCGTCTTAGCGACACCGCATAAAGGGCTTTAACAGAAATGCCGCAGTCGGGCATCTTAGCGGCATCACATAAAGGGCTTTAAAAGAAATGCCGCAGTCGGGCGTCTTAGCGACACCACATAAAAGGCTTTAAAAGAAATGCCGCAGTTGGGCGTCTTAGCGACACCTCATAAATGGCTTATAAATAATTACAGTGAATATCCAGGAGGTAGAACCATCCCAGGGATATTCGATAATCCCAATAATATCACGGGTTAGTCAACAATAATAATAATAATCATAATTATCACAAGTCACGAGTTGTGATTCCAGTTCTGGTTTAACAGTTTCACCTCCGAAGACCGACACTAAGACCGACACTTGACCCATCCCAGACTGTAATCCTTGACCATGGACACGGCTATTCGAATAGGTTTAAGCTCTGGAGAGGGTGTACTCTTTACCCACGGGTAACGGATTCCTTTAGTTCATCGGGACTAATTCCGTCTACGGTCTTTTTGTTGAAAACACACCTAACTTGCACACACCAGCTTAACTCACATGTGTCTGTAATCACCCACGACACCTGTTAAGCAAAACTCTAAGTGGGGAGGCTACAGCCTCGACGTAACATGGGATCACAAAATTTATACCGCATAAGAAACGGAGCTACCCCCTTTCGGCTACAACCGAAAACACCCATGCTCCCGGACCCGGTGGCACGACTACCGGATGCCTCCAGTATATTCCACCATGGCCTCTCTGTACGGTGTGTGCTAGGAAAGGGTTGACAACTTACTGAACCATACCCTACTTGTTGTAGAGACGAGTGGTAGCATGAAGCAAGTATGGGGGTTACTGGCACAAGACTCGATCTACGGTCGACTCAGGAGGTTGTAATGTTCCCTGCAAGATTAGTATAACAATGCATATACTTCAAACACAGATAGAAACACCACGCGACATACCCCCTCATGCCATACCGGGCACGTCCGTCTTGACGGAGGACTATGGACAAGACCGTGTCTACCCAAGACAGAGGCCTTCCTGGCTTTCCTCCCGGTATGCATGAAAGGCATATGACGGTGATTCCTATCACAATCATATCAACTTCATTTGCATGAATTTCATTAATGTGCACACATGAGTAGGAACACATCCTCACATAAAATGACGTATGCTCGTGTCGGGGTGGTGTTGTCACCGTGCTATGCAACACACACAAAATTTTCACCAGGGTTCAGAATGCTTGCCTTCAGGTCATGGGAAAGCAGGGGGCATTCCAAAACATCTTGAAATCTTCAAAAATCCTATTTAAAAGAATATATTTGAATTATTACATAAAATCAAAACAGCACAAAAAGTTGTTTTGAATTTTTTTCAAATAAATCTTAAAATAAACTAGACAATATTTGAGAGAGATAGGAAAAAGAATTAATTTATTTGGAGCTGTATTTAAAAAGATACAGCCGGTCAAAGTTTGGTCAAAAATCTGATATTAAAAATAAAATAGAAAAGAAAACGTTTCAAATATACACGTACACGTCAAAGGCGCAATCTGGAAATGCGCTTCCACTTAACCCACGTGGACTGGGCGGGGTCACTGACAGTGGGTCCAGGGGGCCCACTGGTCAGGTTTGACCATTTTCCCTTCCCTCTTCTTCCTCTGGCCGAACAGAGGCGGGTGCTCCGGCGATCGTCGCCGGCGCTAGGCGGCTCCTCGCGGGCCCCCGAGGGTGGGGATGGATCCGCAAGTCTGGGGCGGTTCTTCCGGTGGTCGAGGGAGTGATGGGGATGGAGGGAGTCGTCGGTGACGAGCTCTGCGGCGGAGGAAGCTCCGGGGACAAAGTGAGTTTGGGGCTGTGGTGGTCTCCGACCAAAATTGAGCGTGGGGTTGCACTCGCGAGAGGGAGGGAAAGCTCTTGGTGGAGAGAGTGGAGAGGGGGAGGCACTGGTGGCGACGGAATCGGCCGGGGCTTGGCGGCGACCGAACCGGCCGGACTCGGGGAAGATGGCCTTCCCCTCCTCGACTGCTGGCCAGGGTAGCACTAGGAAGATTATTTGAGGTTGCTTGGGCACTCGATTGAGCTCCGGGGCCCTTATATAGGCGGTGGAGGTCGGTTCTGAGGCGGCCGGTGATAAGGACGACGGCGAACCGCCTCCCTGTAGCGTCAGGGCGTCGTGGCGACGACAGGAGCTAACCGACGAGCGAGGGGATAAGCTTGCGCTGCTCACAGGGGCAGGTGGCGAGCCGGGATGGCTTTGGCGGCACCGACCGTGGCAGAGGCGTGCTGCGTAGGCCGGCGTGCCGCCAAGAGCTCTGTCGGCGGTGCCGTGGGCTGCCAGGGCGGCTTGGCGCGTTGCAGTGAGAAGGGGAGTGCGTGGCGTGGCGCTACAGAGCGGGCCAAAAACCAGGGGCGCGACGCGTCGGCTCGGGGGCGGCACGTGCAATACGCGTGCTCTGCTCGCGCCCAAAGCACGCACGGAAGGTGCTCGACGAAATGCCATGGCATGCTACAGGGCTTGGGTGAGGCTGGCACTTAACAGATCTAGGTTAGGATCGTCTAGGTGCTTAGTAGACATGCCAGATTGCCTAGAGGTGCAAGGTCACAATACAAAACAAAAATCATGTCAAAACAGATGATGCCCATAAGGTGTTTGACAAAATGCCAAGGGTACTCAGGTATTTCTTGGAGTGGCCAAAAACTCCAGATCAGTGTCTCCATGGATGTGAGAGAGGGTGGTGAAGTTAGTGAGCCAAAAGGAGAAACTTGCTAGAGCAAGTTTTGCAAAACTACAATTCTGGACAGAATGAAGAAGGCATCACTACATGGACCAAAAGTTTTCCAAAGAGTGCATGCTCCTGGACTTAGGGGGTTGGCAGGGAGGGCTACAAGCAGAAGAAAGCTCATGAGTAAAGGAGTAAGTTAGGACATGGTTGCAGTACAAATCACCAAATGGCACCAGAATGAAGATGAGGATGATTCACTCAATTTTCCCAAAGAACAACACTAGGTTTTTGCATAAAGTTGAATGGCATGCTACCACTGACATCCCAAAATTTTGGTGGAGGCTCTAGGGAAATATTTTATTAGGCTATAGTGCAAAAGTGTCCATTGGACCAGATTTGAAAAACAGGTGTAAAACTCAAAATATGAAATGAAATAATTATATTATTGCAAACAAGTGATTTAGAGACATCTCATGACATCTCCAAATTTTGGTTGGAATTTTAAGTGATTTTATCAAATGGTTGTAGTTCAAAAGGAGCTCCAAAAATTTAAAACAATTCATTTTAATGAATAAAGCTCAAGGTGAAATAATCTAATAAATAATTCCACTGATTAAGAAAATGGTATACATAGAGCATAGAAGACCAACATGTTTTGGAAAGCTCCACATGGAAAAGACACCTAATATTAAAAAGAAAAGTTCTGAAATCAACAGAAATAAATTTTTTAAAACTCCTGGCAAAATTTTAATATCTAAAACTTGGCTAAAATTTTGGGGTGTTACAACTACTACCCCCCTGAAAAAAGATAAATAAAAATTCTGATACGTGCAAGCATGTTATTTATGAATATGCAATACATAGTAGTATTAAAAATTATGAAAATAATAACTAGCATGCCACAGTCGGGCGTCTTAGCGACACCACATAAAGGGCTTTAAAAGAAATGCCGCAGTCGGGCATCTTAGCGACACCACATAAAGGGCTTTAAAAAGAAATGTCATGATCAGGCGTCTTAGCGACACCACATAAAGGGCTTTAAAAGAAATGTCATAGTCGAGGCGTCTTAGCGACACCACATAAAGGGCTTTAACAGAATGTCATGATCCAGGCGTCTTAGCGACACCACATAAAGGGCTTTAAAAGAAATGCATGATCAAGGCGTCTTAGCGACACCGCATAAAGGGCTTTAACAGAAATGCCGCAGTCGGGCGTCTTAGCGACACCACATAAAGGGCTTTAAATGAAATGCCGCAGTCGGGCGTCTTAGCGACACCACATAAAGGGCTTTAGAAGAAATGCCGCAGTCGGGCGTCTTAGTGACACCACATAAAGGGCTTATAAATAATTACAGTGAATATCCAGGAGGTAGAACCATCCCAGGGATATTCGGTAATACCAATAATATCACGGGTTAGTCAACAATAATAATAATAATCATAATTATCACAAGTCACGAGTTGTGATTCCAGTTCTAGTTTAACAGTTTCACCTCCGAAGATCGACACTAAGACCGACACTTGACCCATCCCAGGCTGTAATCCTTAACCATGGACACGGCAATTCGAATAGGTTTAAGCTCTGCAGAGGGTGTACTCTTTACCCACGGGTAACGGATTCCTTTAGTCCATCGGGACTAATTCCGTCTACGGTCTTTTTGTTGAAAACACACCTAACTTGCACACACCAGCTTAACTCACATGTGTCTGTAATCACCCACGACACCTGTTAAGCAAAACTCTAAGTGGGGAGGCTACAGCCTCGACGTAACATGGGATCACAAAATTTATACCGCGCGCAAACTGGGGAGCTACCCCCTTTCGGCTATAACCGAAAACACCCATGGTCCCGGACCCGGTGGCACGACTACCGGATGCCTCCAGTATCTTCCACCATGGCCTCTCTGTACGGTGTGTTCTAGGAAAGGGTTGACAACTTACTGAACCGTACCCTACGTGTTGTAGAGACGAGTTGTAGCACGAAGCAAGTATGGGGGTTACTGACACAAGACTCGATCTACGGTCGACTCAGGAGGTTGTAATGTTCCCAGCAAGATTAGTATAACAATGCATATACTTCAAACAACAGATAGAAACACCACGCGACATACCCCCTCATGCCATACCGGGCACGTCCGTCTTGACGGAGGACTATGGACAATACCGTGTCTACCCAAGACAGAGGCCTTCCCGGCTTTCCTCCCGGTATGCATGAAAGGCATATGACGGTGATTCCTATCACAATCATATCAACTTCATTTGCATGAATTTCATTAACGTGCACACATGAGTAGGAACACATCCTCACATAAAATGACGTATGCTCGTGTCGGGGTGGTGTTGTCACCGTGCTATGCAACACACACAAAATTTTCACCAGGGTTCAGAATGCTTGCCTTCAGGTCATGGGAAAGCAGGGTGCATTCCAAAACATCTTGAAATCTTGAAAAATCCTATTTTAAAGAATATATTTGAATTATTACATAAAATCAAAACAGCACAAAAAGTTGTTTTGAAATTTTTTGAAATAAATCTTAAAATAAACTAGACAATAATACGAAAACGAATTAATTTATTTGGAGCTGTATTTAAAAAGATACAGCCGGTCAAAGTTTGGTCAAAAATTTGATATTAAAAATAAATAGAAAAGAAAACGTTTCAAATATACACGTACACGTCGAAGGCGTAATCCGGTAATGCGCTTCCACTTAACCCACGTGGACTGGGCGGGGTCACTGACAGTGGGTCGAGGGGCCACCGGTCGAGTTTGACCATTTTCCTTCCCTCTTCTTCCTCCGGCGAGCAGGCGGGTGCTCGGCGATCGTCGCCGGGCGCTAAGCGGCTCCTCGCGGGCCCCGAGGGTGGGGATGGATCCGCAAGGCTGGGGCGGTTCTTCCGTGGTCGAGGGAGTGATGGGGATGGAGGGAGTCGTTGGCGACGAGGCTCATGCGGAGGAAGCTCCGGGGACAAAGTGAGTTTGGGGCTGTGGTGGTCTCACCAAAATTGAGCGTGGGGTTGCACTCATGAGAGGGAGGGAAAGCTCTTGGTGGAGAGAGTGGAGAGGGGTGGGGAATCTTGGTGGCGACGAAATCGGCCGGGGCTTGGCGGCGACCGAACCGGCCGGACTCGGGAAAGATGGCCTTCCCCTCCTCGACTGCTGGCCAGGGTAGCACTAGGAATCTTATTTGAGGTTGCTCGGGGACTCGATTGAGCTCCGGGGCCCTTATATAGGCGGTGGAGGTCGGTTCCGAGGCGGCCGGCGTCAGGGCGTCGTGGCGACGACGGGAGCTAACCGACGAGCGAGGGGATAAGCTTGCGCTACTCACAGGGGCAGGTGGCGAGCCGGGATGGCTTTGGCGGCACCGACCGTGGCAGAGGCGTGCTGCGGACGCCGGCGTGCCGCCAAGAGCTCTGTCGGCGGTGCCGTGGGCTGCCAGGGCGGCTTGGCGCGTTGCGGTGAGAAGGGGAGTGCGTGGCGTGGCGCTACAGAGCAGGCCAAAAACCAGGGGCGCGACGCGTCGGCTCGGTCGTGGCATGTGCAATACGCGTGCTCTGCTCGCGCCCAGAGCACGCACGGAAGGTGCTCGACGAAATGCCATGGCATGCTACAGGGCTTGGGTGAGGCTGGCACTTAACAGATCTAGGCTAGGATCGTCTAGGTGCTTAGTAGACATGCCAGATTGCCCAGAGGTGCAAGGTCACAGTACAAAACAAAAATCATGTCAAAACAGATCATGCCCATAAGGTGTTTGACAAAATGCCAAGGGTACTCAGGTATTTCTTGGAGTGGCCAAAAACTCCAGATCAGTGTCTCCATGGATGTGAGAGAGGGTGGTGAAGTTAGTTTGCCAAAAGGAGAAACTTGCTAGAGCAAGTTTTGCAAAACTACAATTCTGGACAGAATGAAGAAGGCATCACTACATGGACCAAAATTTTTCCAAAGAGTGCATGCTCCTGGACTTAGGGGTTTGGCAGGGAGGGCTACAAGCAGAAGAAAGCTCATGAGTAAAGGAGTAAGTTAGGAGATGGTTGCAGTACAAATCACCAAATGGCACCAGAATGAAGATGAGGATGATTCACTCAATTTTCCCAAAGAACAACACTAGGTTTTTACATAAAGTTGAATGGCATTCTACCACTGACATCCCAAAATTTTGGTGGAGGCTCTAGGGAAATATTTAATTAGGCTATAGTGCAAAAGTGTCCATTGGACCAGATTTGAAAAACAGGTGTAAAACTCAAAATATGAAATGAAATAATTATATTATTGCACACAAGTGATTAAGAGACATCTCATGACATCTCCAAGTTTTGGTTGGAATTTTAAGTGATTTTATCAAATGGTTTTAGTTCAAAAGGAGTTCCAAAAATTTAAAACAATTCATTTTAATGAATAAAGCTCAAGGTGAAATAATCTAATAAATAATTCCACTGATTAAGAAAATGGTATACATAGAGCATAGAAGACCAACATGTTTTGGAAAGCTCCACATGGAAAAGACACCTAATATTAAATGAAAAGTTCTGAAATCAACAGAAATAAAAAATTTAAAACTCCTGGCAAAATTTTAATATCTAAAACTTGGCTAAAATTTTGGGGTGTTACAATGGACGACCCCACGGCAAAAAGAGAGCGGCAAATGGCGCCGGACACAAGCCAATATACGATCTGCATAAGGATTCATATCAAAATGATGGCCCGGTTAGGTCCATCTATGGGCCAAGAAAGCAGGCTCGTCAAAGCAATGCAACACGCCAAAATTCCGAAGATCACGGCACACCCAAATATAGGGGCGTCGCACACCCCCTATGTTTCACCGATGAGGTGCTGGATCATGAATTTCAGTGAGATTCAAACCCGTAAACATAGAGGCATCTGACGGAACAACGGACCACAGAGTGCAGACGAGGATTACATCCACCACATACACATGGCTAGAGGAGATGATCTCCACGCCATAAAATACTTACCCCTTAAACTCAAAGGGCCGGCTCGGCATTGGCTTAAAAGCCTCCCCGAAAATACCATTGGAAGCTGGGAGGAGCTCGAGGATGCGTTTCAGGCAAATTTTCAGGGGACCTATGTCCGCCCTCCGGATGCAGACGATCTAAGTCACATAACTCAATAGCCCGGAGAGTCAGCCCGGAAATTCTGGAACAGGTTCCTGAATAAAAAGAACCAAATAGTCGACTGTCCGGACATCGAAGCCTTAGCAGCTTTCAAACACAACGTCCGAGACGAATGGCTCGCCAGACACCTCGGCCAAGAAAAACCAAGAACAATGGCCGCATTAACAAGCCTCATGACCCGCTTTTGCGCGGGAGAGGACAGCTGGCTAGCAAGATGCAGTACCAGCGACCCAAGTACATCCGAAGTCAGGGATGGAAACGGGAAACCACGGCGCAACAAGGACCAATGCCAGATTAAAGGGAACAGTCCAAAGAGCGCGGCGGTCAACGCCGGATTCAAAAGCTCACGGCAGAACAACAAAAAACTGCCCCTTAAGGACAATAGCGATGAGCTATCCAACTTCAACAAAATCTTGGACAATATATGTCAAATCCACAGTACTCCTGGGAGGCCTGCTAACCATACCCACAGAAATTGTTGGTTCTCAAACAGTCCGGCAGACTGAACGCTGAACACAAGGGGCTCGAGACACCAAGTGAAGATGACGACGAGCACCACAAGCAGAGCCCCGGAAAACAAAAGAATTTCCCACAAGAGGTTAAAACAGTAAACTCACTTCACGCGATCAAAGGGAAAAACAGAGCGGCACCCACTAAAAGGCGCTACCGCACACCGGGTTGTCAAAACCAATCACCTTCGACCATCGGGACTATTCCAAAATATCCGAACGCAGGATGGACTGCCTTGATATTGGATCCTATAATCGATCGATTCCAATTTACACAAGTCCTCATGGATGGCGGCGATGACATAAACCTGATATATCAGGACACAATCCGCAGGATGGGGATAAACCCAACCAAAATTCGCCGTAGCAGCACCTCCTTTAAAGGAGTAATGCCAGGCCCATATGCCCATTGTACGGGCTCCATACTGCTAGAAGTTGTGTTCGGTTCATCCGACAACTTCCGTCACGAAAGGTTAATCTTCCATGTCGCCCCGTTTAAAAGTAACCATCAAGCACTATTGGGACGCGAAGCTTTCGCCCGCTTTAACGCAATACCGTATTATGCATCTCTAACACTTAAAATGCCCGGTCTACGCGGCATCATCTCGTTAAGAGGAAGTATTAAGTGTTACTCTAGCACAGAAGAACGGGAGACTGCCTTGACAGCCCCACACCTATCCGGCTCTGCTAGTCAAAAAAACCTGAATTGATCATTCAAACCCCGGACACGGCTAGACGAGTCCGGTGCCTACTAGCGGCATACCCCCATACGAGGGGCTGCATGCATGTATAACAAGAGACAATAAAGCTCAGTTTTATTCACTTCTTCGAACCGTACTCTGTTTATTTAATATTAAGTACATCTTTCGCACAATCCTTTTTCTTTTTAAACTAAGTTCCTCTCTTTTTGCAGATGAACAACGTGCTACACCCGTCCAGGATACGGCACAACGGAGACACATGCGCAGACGTGCAGTAGGGACCCGTTGCAAGGATTCTTTTCAGATTAAGACCCTGCGTAAACCTTTTTTACTGTCTCTTGTTGATATACATCCCCCGGTTTCTTACTATAACCGAGGAGGAGGCTGGCGTTTTGGCATTGGCCGCACCAAAAATTTTGCGCGTACCTGGACACCAGGGGCTTAGGGCATTATTCTGCCCGTTTTTATAAAGACCGAATACCTTAGGGAGTGTTCAGCGTCTCGAGTTAGGCCTTATATGCATCAGCTCCAAATCATGTCTTTGGTCAAATGTTGGGTTTGCCCGGCTCCTGTGTTTTGCTGCCTTACGTTCCGATTTATCGGCTAACGCGGCACCAGGAGAACTACTGCGATTGTGCCCGGTTCTGCCGGCGAGCACCTCGAGAGAAAGCCGAAAACTGACCGTCATGATATAGCGAGAGACTGGTCAACCACTCGATGACTCACTGGAATGTTTAGGATTCCTCCGCATTAACGAAGGACGGTTTTCGGTCGAGCACATACGCACCCGAATTCGGGAGAGTGCGGTGCCCCAGGGCTATATAGTAGCCCCACCCTCGAACTCCTATGGCTAAGTGAAAGTGATAAAGCATTATAGTCCGGTTGCACGGTTTGCTACGCTTATCACCTCCTTAACAGGACCAAGACGTTGTATTAAGTGTGAAAAAGCGCTTTCTTTGCAAACACCCCGCACTATGTGCGTGGGGGCTGAAGCCAAGGACTGCCATCTTTCAGGTTATATATACATATACATAAACGGCCGCACAGGGAGTAGTTTACTACTTGAACGCACAAGTATAAAATGCTCTTATATTATATGGAAACATTGTTTTCACAAATCATACATGTCATTTAAACATAATATCCTTCGAGCACTGCGTCTCTATTAAACGAGCGCCCCACATGACTTCTTCAAAGTAGTGCTCGGCTTCTGTCCGAATCTTGGGATGCAACATTGGTGGCCTTCATCTCTGCCCAGTATGTCTTGACACGGGCCAGAGCCATCCGCTCCCTCAATACACGCCAATCGCTTCATTGCATCGACACGCGGTACCGCACCAAGGAACTGCTGCACTAAACCAAAATAGCTCTTCGGTGAGGTCCGCCCGCCACAAGTGAGTCAAGACATGCTTCATGGCAAATCCAAGCAATCGATTCAGCTCGGCCCATTCGCCAACCGATCGGTCGTGGCGGAAGGGCCTTCCGGACTATGGAATTGCGACCAATATAGCTCTTCCCATACGTGCCCTTCTGGCCCCGGAAGTGCTCGACCGCGTCCGTAGCGCTCGCCGCCAAGTCCAGATAAGCATCCTCCGAACTCCACAACTTATCCAACTGAGCATACTTTGGATCCGTATATTTCCTCTGCAGCAGAAATGGTTTTCCAGCCGCAATTGCCCCGGCCTGACTCAGCTCCTCCTTGGCAGCTCTCAAAGCCGACTGGGCATTCTTGGATTCAGCAGCGGCCTTTTTCAGGCCCTCTTGTTCCGCTTGACGTTCTTTTTCAAGAACCTCGCAGCGATCGGTAAAATTCCTGAACTTTTTGGCCATATCGGCCATTTCCTCTTTGCTTCGGCAGTGAGCAGCCCGTTCGGCTTCGAGCTCTTCGGCCGCCTTTAAAGCGTCCGCATTACTATTTCTGGCTTGCTCTTTTCGCTGGCGAAGCTCGCCCGCAGCTCCTCCACAGCAGCGGCACCATCTGCATTAAGCATACAAATAGTGCGACATGGGCGTCAAGCTCCCTTACCAGGTGTCCGCATAGAAGTCGCATACCTTGTGACTCGTCAAACCGTTTATTGAGCAGCGCGATGTCCGCATCCGCCTCGTCAAGTTGCCGCTTTAGTTCGGCATATTCATCGATCCGCTACACGGACGCCCGCCACCTGTTTAGGAGCGGCGATATGTTATAACTGAGAATTTGATCCCGACACGTTGTCAATTTTGACAACATACCGAATCTCGAGGCTACTATCTATAGAGGCGCATTTTATATGCATAAACTGTCAGAAGGTACATCATTTTTGCGTACCTCAAACCCCGTCAGTAAGCTTCTGACGGCTTCATGCAATCCGCTCTCCGCGGATGCAATTCTTTCAATCACCGTACCCATTAGAGCACGGTGATCTTCTGAGATAGCCGCTCGCCCGAGCAGATCCTTGACTCCTCCGACCACACACCACTTGGCGCGGACCTTCCGGCCCGCCGAACTTGGGAACCCTCGCGACGACACCTCCGGGTCAGTCCGCTTCACATGAGGGTGCGACAATGGAGGCGTTTCGCTCTCCATCATCTCCGGAAGAAGATCCCCGAAGACGAGCTCTGGCGAGAAGGGCTGAGATCCGAACTACAAGGTACAATTTCGGTTATCTTCAGAAATAAATACAGGGATGTTCCTTATTTACAAGACCCCTTCTTTTTACTTACGGCTCGCTGGAGGGCTGATCCCCTTGGGGAAATAGTGCGGCTGGGTTACTTCCCAGCGCCGGACTCTCCGACGAAGATTCCCTTCCCCTCTTTGAGGCCTTAACCTCCGGATCTTCCGAAGCAGTCCTCTTCTCTCCTCGAAAGACGGGACTTTTAATCCCTCCTTCATTGATAGCCTCCTTCGTAGAGGCAGTTGCTTCCCCGCTCCCCCCTTCACCTTCTTCAAAAGGCGCGACCTTCAACATCTTGGTCAGCATGCGTGGTCTCCGGGAGGGGAGCCGGACACCTTATTAACTTTGCCTTGGCTATCCACTCATGTTCAAGAAACGGCTCCTTTAAAGGGCATATATATATGAATGAATGAACAGCTTGTCCGATTCTGTGACTACTTACTTGAGTATCTGGCGATTGCAGCTTAGTCCTGCATCCTCGGTCAGTCCTGGACACTTCTCTTGTGATCCAAGAACAGTTTATACATCTCCACAGGCGCCGTGCCCATAAAATTTTGGAGAGCTCGTGGTCCCTCCGGATTAAATTCCCACAGGCGGAGGGGGCGACGCTCGCAGGGCAGAAGACGTCGGGTCACCATAACCTGCGCCACTCCAACCAGATTAATCTCTCTTTCCTGGAGGTCTCGAATACGGCCCTGCAGCAAGGGAACGTCCTTGGACGGCCCCCAGTCGAGCCCCTTGTTGACCCATGACGCCAACCGCTGTGGTGGACCTGAGCGGAAGGCAGGGAGCGCCACCCATTTGGTGCCCCCGATCGGTGATATAAAACCACTCCCGTCGCCACAAACCAAGCTCCTCTTGAAAAGAGCCCTCAGGCCACGGAGCATCAGCACATTTGCTTTTGACCGCCCTTCTGCACTCTGCTTGTTGCCCCTCAATCATCTTCGGCTCCACCTTGAAGGTCTTGAGCCACAATCCAAAGTGGGGGGTAATATGGAGGAAGGCCTCGCATACGACAATGAATGACGAGATATGGAGGATGGACTCCGGATTCAAGTCATGGAAATCAAGCCGATAATAAAACATGAGCCCCCGCACAAAGGGATCCGTCGGGAAGCCTAAACCCCAAAGGAAGTGAGACACGAACACCACGTTCTCGCCGGGCTCAGAGTGGGAATGACCTGCCTGGAGCAGGCAGCCTATGCGAGATCTCGCCCGGTTAGATACCTGGCGTCCCCGCAGCTTTAGCACATCTTCTTCGTGACGGAGGAAGACATCCATCGGCCGTCTTTGGTCGGAGCCGAACATCGTCGAAAGTCCGAAGCGCTGAATCTGAAGCTTTGGGTGTTGGAACTCGGCCGAGGCGAACTCGATGGAGGGTGTAAAAGAAGAGGGCCTTGGTCTCATTATAAAGAGGTTGAGTACCAAGAGCCCACCCGTGGTCGATTAGGACTCGCCGATAGAGGAGGCGTGACGGCACGGGTTGGGTTACCCACGTCCGTATTGATGAGAATCCCGGAATAAGGGGGCACGATCTATGCTTTGATAAGGCGTGCCAAAGGAAACCGCCTCGCTAAACGCCGCTTAAGGTGAAAGCGGTAAAAAACGATTCATATAAAGGCCTGGCCGTGGTGTGATGTCACGCCGCGGAATATGTCAGCAGATCTGTGCAAAGGTTATTCTCTCTACGGTGGAATGTGGAACTTGTTTTGCAGAGCCGGACACTATCCTTATGTTCGAAACCTTCTATGAATTATTCGGAGGAGGAACCCGCCTTGCAATGCCGAAGACAATATGCGCGCCGGACTCATCGCCATTGAAGCCTAGTTCGTGGGCTCTTGAGGAGTCCGGACTAGGGGGTGTCCGGATAGCCGGACTATCATCACGGCCGGACTCCAAGACTATGAAGATACAAGATTGAAGACTCCGTCCCGTGTCCGGAAGGGACTTTCCTTGGCGTGGAACTCAAGCTTGGCGATACGGATATGTAGATCTCCTACCATTGTAACCGACTCTGTGTAACCCTAACCTATCCGGTGTCTATATAAACCGGAGGGTTTTAGTCCGTAGGACGAACAACAATCATACCATAGGCTAGCTTCTAGGGTTTAGCCTCCTTGATCTCGTGGTAGATCTACTCTTGTACTACCCATATCATCAATAATAATCAAGCGGGGTAGGGTTTTACCTCCATCGAGAGGGCCCGAACCTGGGTAAAAACATCGTGTCCCTTGTCTCCTGTTACCATCCGCCTAGGCGCACAGTTCGGGACCCCCTACCCGAGATCCGCCGGTTTTGACACCGACAGTAGCACTAGGAGAACTACTGCGATTGTGCCCCGGTTCTTCCAGACGAGCACCTCAGTAGAGAAAGCGTCATGATACGGCGAGAGCTGGTCAGCTGTTCGAGAGGTCACAAAATCTTTAAGGATTTCTCCCGCATAATGCCATAACCAATGCAGCGTGCGATGGATCGGTTTTTTCTCTGATCAGGTGCTTATAGAGCCCCTAGTACGGTCTTCCGAACACCAGGGGCTGCGCCTACCATACTAAAGCTCCTATGGCGAAGTTAGAGTGATAAATCCCTATAGTCTGATTGCACAGTTCGTTGTCTTTGAGCACCTCCTTGAAGGACCCAAAACTGGGATAAAGAGTGCTCGAGGTTTATCCCGAACACCCCGTGCTTCTTACGTAGGGGCGAGAAACGGCGCCAACTCTTAGGTTTAACATATAAAAAGGCCGCATACGGGAGGGTAAACTTTTATATAACAAAGCGACAAATAAATGACCTTGTTCAAACATTACAAAGGACAACATGATTGGCATTCATGGAAATATAATGTCCTTGGTGCATAGCTCCGCTGCAAGGTAGGATCCTTTCAGGACACTCTCATAATATAATTCGGGCTTGCGGTGCTCCTTCCCCTCTGGCGGTCCTTCAGTCATCAGCTTTTCGGCATCCATCTTCCCCAGTGCACCTTTGCACGGGCGAAGCCCATTCGCGCACCTTCTATACAGATCGACTCCTTGATGACGTCAAGTCGAGGGCAAGCGCTTACGAGCCGCTTCATGAGCCCGAAGTAGCTGCTTGGAATCGGCTCGGCAGGCCATAGCCGGATTAGCAAATCTTTTATGGATAGTTCCGCCGCCTTATGCAGTTCGATCAGCTGTTTCAGCTGATCGGTAAAAGGCACCGGATAATTCGGTGCCAAATACTGTGACCAGAAGAGCTTATCTGCAGTTTTCCTTTCTTCGGCTCGGTAGAATTGGGCGGCATCTGATATGCTGCGAGGTAGCTCGGCAAATACCCCTGAGAAATCCGGATTCAAATTAGAAACATAGTTTTCCCCCCAAATACTTGCTCTACATGGAAAAAGCCTTACCAGCCGCGATCTTTCTCGCCTCTTGGATCCCCTGCAGGGTGCTTTGGGTTCCCCCCTGGGCATCGCTCGTGGCCTGATGCACCTTGGTGAGTTCGGATTCTTTCTTCGTTAAACTCTGCTCCAAGGTCTCGCATTTCCTCACGGCCTCTTGCAGCTCCTGCTCAGCTTTAATAACCCTGGCCTCGTGCTTCTCACGAAGAGCACCTTTCGATGGCTGCCTTTTTCTCGGCCTCGGCCACAACCTTCTTAAGGGCTTCGACTTCGGTCACAATCCCTAGCGCAAATCATGAAGCTCAGTTCATACTGAAAATTCATTCACAATAAACACGAACAAGACTTGTGTATACCTTGTTTATCTCTCAACTGCATTTTCAATTGGCCAAGTTCTTCTGTGGCCCGCTCCAGACTTTGATTCAGCCCAGAGATCTCCGCAGTATGAGAAGTAGCAGCCGCTACAGACACCTGCTTATAAAAGAAGAGAAATAGATGCCATTGAATGAGTCTTCCTGCAAACATAAATTTGATCCTCTGTCCGGTTCTTTCTTTCCCCGAACAGTGTATCAGGGGCTACTATCTATACTATGACACTCTTCGAAAACTCATAAAACATACCTCAAAGCCTTTTATAAGGCTGATACAGGTTTCGTTCAGTCCACTCTCAGCCGACTGAATCTTCTCAATCACCGCACCCATAAGGGCACAGTGTTCATCAACGATGGAGGCGCTCTTCAGCGCTACCAACAAAGCATCCGACACCTCTGGTTGGACAGAGGTTGCCGATGGAACAGGCACACCCCCTCCAGCAGAGGGAGGCTGCCTGCTTGATTCTGGAGCCGTATAGATCTCCGGAATCGTATCCGGCTGGGAGCCGAACTCAGGATGGCCCCCGCCGTCAGCCCCCATGGGAATCTTCTTACCCATGTGTCCAGCCCGTGAGGTTTGACCTCCAAGTGCCGCCGTCACGGTCTTTTCCTCTCCTCCTTGGCCGGGGTCCTTTTGGGACGAACCCTCGGTGTTATGCACCTGTTTGGGGGAAGGGGCCTTTGGGGGCGTCCCGCTCTCCATAACATCTGAGCTCAGCAAATCCTCTGATGAGGATTGTTTGGTATGGTACCTCGCCGGACTACAAAAATATGGCTTAGGTTAAAATAAAATGCCATGATGAGTCTGGACGCCTAAAAATGTACTCAGATTTTATATTTACGAGTTCACCAGGGGCTGGGCCCTGGGATCCCATATCGGGCCGCTGTCGATGGCGGCGTTGGACTCCTCTAGAAGAGGAGCCTTTCCCCTTTTGGGCAGCTCGGCCTCCAAGTGTACGGAGGCCGTCCTCTTTTTTCTTCCTCCCACAGGGGATTCATCCTCCTCCTCCTCCTCGTCCTCTTCGGAGCCGAAATGGGCATCAGAGCCTTCGGATATTGTGCCCGAAGTGCCGCGGCGATGAAGGCCGCCTCGGGTCTTTTTGGCCTCCTTCTCGGCTGTCTTCTTTGGCACCTTGTAAGGCGCCGGGACCAGCATCTTCGTCAGAAGTGGGATGGCCGGTTCTTCAGGCAGCGGGGACGGACAATGGATCCGATCCGCCTTCTTCGTCCAGCCCTGGGAGAATTGTATAAAACACGTTAAGCGCTTCCTTTGGGTTATGCGGATAGAAAAGTTTGATAAACTCACCGAACTTGCAGGGCGGGACAGTTGATACCCGCGGTCCTCGGCGGAGTCCGGCCACGATTTGCTGGACTTGAAAAGCACCTTCTAGATGTTCTTGTGCAAAGAGCCGAAGATCTCTCGCAGGGTTTGGTGCCTGGCCTGATCGAATCCCCATAGATTGCAAGTCCGGTGCTGACAAGGCAGGATCCGGCGAACTAGCATCACCTGGACCACATTGACAAGTTCAATGTTCTTGTCTCCCATATCTGTAATGCGCGTCTGGAGCACCGACAGTTCGTCAGATGAAGACCAGTCCAGGCCTTTCTTGACCCAGGATGTGAGCCGCAGGGGGGCACCGGATCAGAACTCGGGAGAGGTGGCCCATTCCGTGTCGCGCGGCTCAGTGATATAAAACCACTGCTGTTGCCACTCCTTGACAGAATCATTAAAGGTTCCCGTTGTCCATATGATGTTGGGCATCTTGCTCACCATGGCGCCCCCGCACTCGGCATGCTCGCCGCCCACCACCTTGGGCTTCACATTAGAATCTTCAGCCATAAACTGAAGTGCGGCGAAATGCGGAGAAAAGCCTCGCACACGACAGTGAATGTCAAGATGTTGAGGAAGGAATTAGGGGACAGATCATGAAGATCGATCCCATAATAATACATGATGCCACGGACGAACGGGTGGAGGGGAAACCCTAGCCCGCGGACAAAGTGAGGGAGGAATACAACCCTCTCGTGGGGTTCCGGAGTAGGGACGATATGTCCCGCCGTACTCGGCCTCCCGAAGCTTTTTGATATCCTTCTCTCGGATGGTAGAGGCCATCCATTTGCCTCCTGCTCCGGATATGGACATCTTCGGAAGACCTTTTGTGGGCAGAGAAGATGAACGCTGGGCGCTGGAGCTTGAGCAGAAGGGAATGAATCAGGAAGTAGAAAGCGTGGGTGCGAAAAGGAGTCCTTATCCCCTTATAAAGGCAGCAGAGATTCTGCGCCTTCCCACTTGCCTGATAAAACCTATTATTCCCCAAGCGCCGTAATTGATGGCGCGGTTGGGTTACCCACACCCGTATTGATGAGAATCCCGTGATGAGGGGACACGATCTCTGCTTCGACAAGACGTGCCAAGGAAACCGCCTCGCGATATCTGCAGTGGCTGGTTTTGAAAAATGGTTCGAATAATGACCGGGACGTGGTGTGTTGTCATGCTGCAAAATACGTCAGCAGATTAGATTTGTGGAAATATTATTCTCTCTGCGGTGGTATGTGGAATTTGTTTTGCAGAGCCGGACACTGTCTTTGTGTTCAAAATCTTCTATGGAGTATTCGGAGGAGGAACCCGCCTTGCAATGCCGAAGACAATCTGCGCGTCGGACTCATCGTCATTGAAGCCTGGTTCAGGGGCTACTGAGGGAGTCCTGGATTAGGGGGTCCTCAGACAGCCGGCCTATATCCTTTGGCCGGACTGTTGGACTATGAAGATACAAGATTGAAGACATCGTCCCGTGTCCGGATGGGACTCTCCTTGGCTTGGAAGGCAAGCTTGGCAATACGGATATGTAGATCTCCTCCCTTGTAACCGACTCTGTGTAACCCTAGCCCCCTCCGGTGTCTATATAAACCAGAGGGTTTAGTCCGTAGGACAAAAACAATCATACCATAGGCTAGCTTCTAGGGTTTTAGCCTCTACGATCTCGTGGTAGATCAACTCTTGTAATACTCATATCATCAAGATCAATCAAGCAGGAAGTAGGGTATTACCTCCATCGAGAGGGCCCGAACCTGGGTAAACATCGTGTCCCCCGCCTCCTGTTACCACCCGCCTTAGACGCATAGTTCGGGACCCCCTACCCGAGATCCGCCGGTTTTGACACCGACAACGATCACTTGTATGTTGGTCTTCAAAGAAGCAGAACTGTGTATCTCTCTCCACAGCTGAATCTGAATACATTGCTGCTGGATCTTGCTGTGCTCAGCTTCTCTAGATGAAGCAAACTCTCAAGGACTATGGTATTCACCTGAAGCATGTGCCACTCTACTGCAACAATGAAAGCACCATCAAGATTGCCCACAACCCAGTTCATCACTCGAAGACAAAGCACATTGAAATCCGTCATCACTGTCTCAGAGATCATGTCATGAAGGAAGATATTGATATCATTCACGTCAGCACTGAAGATCAATGTGCATATATCTTCACACAGCCCTTGGATGATAAAAGGTTTTGCAAGTTGCGGTGTGAGCTAAATATCTTAGAATCCTCAAATGTCCTGTGATTGGACACACACCCTAACACTTATGCATGTTGATGACTTAGATGTGCAACACACGAAGTAACGTATATCTTCAATCAAAGAAGACATACACTCTAAGTGTGAATACATTAACGCGGAATTTGACTTCGGAGCGCCATGATAATTGTGCGTCGTGTCTGGGTCTAATACTTCCTATACGGTGGGTAACGCCACCACCAAACTTTTGTTTGAGTTGTTTCGTTTGGCGTCACATTTGCAAAGACTTCGCATTTGGTTTGTCTTCAACATTGATTTGACTTCATGTTTATCTTCACAATGTTGATTTGGTCTTATTCTGATATATACATATATTTGTGTTCTTTTTTCTACAGCATTCACTTATAGCTATGTCTTCATGTTTGAATCTTTTGATCTAAGTGAATGTGATTGGACCCTAACCCCTTCTTTGGTTCTACCTCACATCTATCTATCCAAATCATATGCATTCTATTGAATCTGTCAAATGTCTTCTCTGTGTCCTTGTCAGCAGAAGAGACAGAGACAAAAGTTGAATCTGGTTTAATGCTATATCTTTATTGCTTGAAAACCGGTGAAGCCGGAACGACCACCCGACAGTCCAGGCGTGCACGGGAACATGGAACAACTTCCAATGTGTTGCATGCCTGCCACGTGTCCTTCAGATGTGAACCGCCAGGGGCACCTGCGCAATTGCGATGTGCTGTCCCTTTCCTTATAAATACACAACTCACCGCGGTCATTATCTCTTCTCCACCTTGCCACCTTGCACAAACCCTAGCGCTTCCGCTAGCCCACGTCGACGCCGGAGACGAAGCGCTTAGCTTCCGTGACTTCTTCGACGCCGTCCTCACGCCGGCCTTGGACCTCGTCCTCTCCGCCGCCGCCGTAGGTGTCTTCTGTCGCCAAGTTAGGGCGCGACAGATTGAACTACTCGGTCTCCCTCTCAACTTCGTCTAGCAGTTCTTCGTGCGGTAATTAAATCTTACTTTTACTGCCTTTTTTGATCCATAAGATCCATCCACTTTACCCAAAAGTGGTTTCTTAGCTTCCATATCTGGATCTATCTTATTCTGATTCTCATACCTTGCCAAGTATATTCACTTATGCTTCACAACTAGTTAGATTCCTCACTTGTACTTATTTTTGGATTCGTACAAATCTGGAACCAACTCTCCCCAAATAAGTGAATGTCTTCGCGCTATGAGGTCAATGTCTTCAAACTGATTTATCTTCAAAATCTTCTGAGAATGCATATGACCTCTTCCCCTTCCTTCGCACCTCTAATGCTGTCACAGGTACATGCCCGTGGGAGAATCCCTTGGTTCTCATAGTCTACATTCATTTGTAGAATTCTTACAGCGTCACATCAATTCTCCTGAAGCCAGTTCCTGTCTGACTAGCAGAAGGAAGCCATTCACTGTTCTGAAGCCTCTCAGTCTGAATATTATGGCTACTGAAAAATCTGTAAGGAAAGGCGGCAGGCAGCACCGTGGAAATACATCCAAGGATCTACCTCCTGATCTGTATGAGCTGTACAAGACAGATCCTGAAGAAAGCTATGACCAGCGCAAGACTCGAATCCAATGGATTCAAATATATTGGGCAGAGGAATGGTTCAAGTACAGATTTGTCACTGCTGAATATGCTGAGAAGAATGCCATCAAGCGACCATGGGGAGATATTTTATACAAAAATCTTCAACCCAAGTCGAAGTCCGAAGCCATTGCTCAAGGTTTCTATCCTTGCATGGTCCAAGGACCACAGCCCCAGAATGCCGACCCATCCTCTTTGCTATGGTGTCGAGATGACAATCTGTTCAAGCACAACTATAAGTTTGCCAAGGATTCTGCTGTGAAGAACAAGAAGAATCTTGGATGTGACTTCAACTCAGGTCCTTCTGCTCCTAGGACTGATGGCACACGCGATGCTAATCCAAATGTCATCGGTCCCTTTGGAAACTATGACGGCCTCCTCTCCTACATCGCAGCACAGAGGGCCACAGTGGAGCAATCAGGTGATGACGCAGATTCTGATGAAGTGATAATCCCCAAGTGCAGGGAATCATCGTAGCAATTTCCAAATGTGGAAGTGATAAGTATGGAGTGTCGAACCCACAAGGAGCTAATGGTAAGATCAATATTCTCTCAAGCCCTATCTTCCACTGATACAACTCTACGTATACCGAATGTTTGCTTCCAACTAGAAACGATAAATAAAACTACGTTGTGGGTATGAACAGGATAACTTTGCATGGTATCGGAGAGCTAAAATATAAAAGTAGGTGATGTTATCATAAAGTTAGAATATATTACTAAATATTATAAATAGCGAGTGTGGAATAATGGTGGATCGGTGTGCGGAATTGTCCTAGGCAATTATTAACAAGACTGGTAGTCGTCATTGCAATTTCATGTGAGGGAGAGGCATAAGCTAACATACTTTCTCTACTTGGATCATATGCACTTATGATTGGAACTCTAGCAAGCATCCGAACTACTAAAGATCATTAAGGTAAAACCCAACCATAGCATTAAAGCATCAAGTCCTCTTTATTCCCATACGCAACAACCCCCTTACTCGGGTTTGTGTTTCAGTCACTCACCAACCCACTATAAGCGAATCATGAACGTATTGCAACACCCTACAGCGCCCTCACGCTTGCGTGACACGGAGGGCACAATAGGACTGCACCAAAATAAAACATACAACTCGTGCCAATCTAGATCATCAATCAACCCAAAGACAAAGGATATCTACTCAAAACATCATAGGATGGCAACACATCATTGGATCATAATATGTGGCATAAAGCACCATGTTCAAGTAGGGATTACAGCGGGCTGCGGGAGAGTGGACCGCGTAAAAGAGATGAGGATGGTGATGATGGTGGTGATGTTGATGAGGATGATCACCGCGGCGATGATTCCCCTCTCGATAGCACTCTGGTGCCACCAAGAGAGAGGAGGAGAGGTTCTCCCCCTTGTGCTTCCTCCTCCATGGCCTCCCCCCTGGATGGGGAAAGGTTCTCCCTCCGTCCTTGGCCTTCATGGTGATGTTGGCCTCTCCGGGATACTCCTCCATGGCCACTGGTGATGATGGCCCCCTCCGGCAGGGTGCCGGAGAGGGCCTAGATTGATTTCTCGTGGCTACAGAGGCTTGCGGCGGCGGAACTTCCGATCTAGGTTTCTTTCTGGAAGTTTGGGTATATATGAGAGGTGTTGGCGTCGAGAACAAGTCAGGGGGTCTCCGGGCTGTCCACGAGGCAGGGAGGCGCGCCCAGGGGGGTGGGCACGCCCCACACCGTCGTGGGCAGCCCGGAACTCTTATGGCCCAACTCTTTGACTCCGTGGCCTTCTTCTGGTCCATAAATAAGCTCCGTGAAGTTTTAGGTCAATTGGACTCCATTTGGTTTTCCTTTTCTGCGATATTCTAAAATAAGGAAAAAACAGAAACTGGCACTGGGCTCTAGGTTAATAGGTTAGTCCCAAAAACCATATAAATGCATATAAAACATCCATGGTTGATAATATAATAGCATGAATACTTCATAAATTATAGATACGTTGGAGACGTATCATGAAGCGCCAGCTCCACCTAAGTCGCAGAATCAAAAGAAAACAAAGGCTTCAAAGCCCTCTGCCGCACCAAGTGCTTCACGTATGAAGCCATTGGCCACTGCACCTCCTGAAGCCAGTGTGCAATCAGAAGATCTTTCTCGTGTCTCCAGGAGGACAGAGAAGTCCAAGAAGAAGATGCCCATCAAGAGTTCTGGGCATGCACTGACACCAGCTGCCGTTCTGAGGAACGGAGATGAAACCATTGATCTGTCAAGTGATGAAGATCTTGGTGATGATGCTCTTGAGCTGCTGATAAATAGCAAGCAAGAGGCGGAGATCTTAAACGATCTGCCCCTCTTTGATGTGGATATTTTGAATAACTTCATCGATGAATGGTTTGACAACCCCAACCTCAGCATTGATGATCTTCAGTGCGAGTTGATATCAGCGTCACTTTCCATGGAGCCATTGCTAATGAGCTGGCTCTAGCTCAGAAGATCGTCGAGCTGAAAAATAAAATTGACTATGAAAAGGATCAATTCAAGAAGCACATGGCCAAGCTCAGCGTGGCTGATGTTCAAAGCTTCAAGCAGATGCTGCATGACCTCAAGGAAGAGTTTCACAAGAAACGTGAAGAGGCAAAAGGTTCAAGAGAGCGCATGAAGTATTTTTCTCAGAAATGTATTCAAGCCCACAATGAAGCTGAGAAGCGCAAGGCTCTTGGGCGTCCTGGCATTGACCCCAAGATGGCTGCCAAAAAAAAGAAGAAGCCTGTTGTGGCCCAAGCTGAAGCATCAAGGCAGGAAGCACCTCGCATTGTCTTCCCTGCCAGCATGACAGGCTCGAAGCCTAAGGTCCCCACAACAGCTTCAGAACTGAAGAAAACAAGGGAAGCTGAAGCCGAAGCCAAGAAGCGCAAGCACATAAATACTTCTGATGATGCTCCATCTAAGAGAAATTAAAGAAGTCTTCAAAGAAAGAGCGTGCTGCTGCTTCCAAGCCACTTGTTGTTGAGCCCATTTCTGTTGCCCGTCCGGCCTCCACCATTCAAGAGTGTCGCATTGTGATCCACGAGCCTGCTTTCACAGAGGCTCATGAAAATGAAGAAGTTCCAGGTGTTGACCCCATCACAGCTGAAGACATTAGTCGCGAAGACAATGTAATGATGATGAAGTCCTTCCTCAAATCGAGCACCAAATGGTATCATCGCCTGTTCTTACGAATAGTGAACTCATCAGCATTGGTCGTCCCTTGACGCAAATTGCTCAAGATGATTCATGGGCCGGTCGCCCTCAAGACTCCCCCATTCAAGATGAAACCCCAAGAACTCCACCACCTCAAGTCACCTCCGCGGTGCTTCACAATGACAATTACATGGTGCAGACCTCCCCATCACCACAGACGTCGCCAGCTTTTCGCCGGCTTCGCAAAGGCCCTAGGCCACAGGTTGCCATGTCGAGCATTCCAAAGGGAGAAGTGCAACAAAGTTTGGTAGCACACAAGATGTTCCCTGAAGCCACTCCCACTGTGAACATCTCTGAGTCTGAAGCAAAACCTGCTGAAGACATTCCGGCTGCATCAGCCGATGACAATCAAGAACCAAGAGAAGAAGAAAGAGTTGCCACACCCCCTGTTACTCAAGAAGCTGTTCTCGAGGAGAACGTGTTTGTGCCCGACCCTGCTACTATTGAAGAGGAGGTTGAAAACCTTGAGGCGGCCGCACACAACACTGCTGAGGCCAATGACGTTGTCATAGCTGAACACACTATGGCGCCTGAAGCTAATGTTGTGCCTGAATCTAGTATGCAACCTGAAGCCCCCAGTCAATATCGAAGCTATTGTTCCAGCCGCAAGGCCTCACACAATTGAATAGGACTACAATCGTGGTGAACTTGTCACAGTTCGATGGCCTATTCTGGTTCCTCCCCTGCTCCAGGACCACAATTTGAATACCATGTGGAGCAAAGGCCTCAGGTCTAGAAGCCAAAGCCCAGACTGCCAAGATTCCCCGGTGCTGCAACATCTCCAGGCTCATTCAATGTAAACAGCTTCAGGGCACACAACAAGTTCTTTGACAGTGACAAGAACCCATACTCGAAGCCAAGGATCTCATCTGATCGCTTCTGGAGCTATCAGTAGCGCAGTTATTACTCGTGCATCTTATACAATCAAGGGCGAATCTTTCCTCACGTGCGTCTGGATTGTGAAGCCATTGCTGGTCTGCCCAGCTTGGAAGAAGCTCTAGACTGTTTCAGAGATGCTGGCCTTCTGCAGTTTGTAACTGACAAAGAGCATTGGAATGAGGAGTTTCTGCTGCAATTTTATGCCACTCTTCACATTCGTGGCTACAACAAGGATCCGAAGACTTGGGTCCTTGAGTGGATGACAGGTGATGTGCACCATGAAGCCAAAGCTCAAGATATAATTGAGCTTACTTCCCTGCCCACTCTAGGTGAGCTCTATGAAACTGATTGTCAGCTCCACAAGAATGCATTGGAGAGCATATTTCAGAAGCCTGAGCCCAACATGAGTCAGATGCTCAGCATGATGAAGCCACTGCCACAAGATGCTGAATATCCTAAAGAATTCTTTGTCGAAGACCTCGAGTATCTACCCGGTACCATCTATCACATTGTAAGGCGAACTCTATGTCCCGCCAAAGGACATTCTCCTGCAGCCAAGCTTGAAGGCACGATGAAGACATTGGTTTTCTATATTCTCAATGGCATCAGCTTCATTGCTCAAGATTTCTTCATCAGACAACTTGCCGCATCTGGAATTGATCTTTTTGGACTGAAGTTTTATGCTCCATGGGTGATGCGCTTAATCAAGCTTCACTCTTCTGTCAACTATCAGCCCTCTGCACGCAACCATCTTATCTTCTTGCCTGAGGTCGATATGTCAGTCGAAGCCATCTACCCTGAGCCTGCCAAGGAGCCAATTTATCTTCACAATGTTGATCACCAAAGCTTTTCACAACCAATTGAAGGAGTTCTTGCTGCAACTCGTGTTTATCCTCTGGCTGGAAATACACGTGCACCTCATCGTGCAACTACTGAAACCACTAAAAGCACTATTGCTCAAAGGCCTCAGAAGCGATCTCATGTACTCAATGACCGAGAGCTTCTCGTGGCCTTGCATCAGAAACAGGATAAGCACCATGACTGGCTAAAGCGTCAGATGCAGAGCCTCTTGGTGGATGTTAATCGCATTCGCAATCTTGCCACCAAGAACGCATACATGTCACATGAAGCCTGTCGAAGGTCTTGGAAGAGTCTGACTTTGCTGAGATCTGAAGACGACCTTCGCGAAGATGGCTTCACTGAGCACTACAAATTTGATTCCACGCCTCCTCGTAATGCAGTTTTGCGTCGTACTCCTTCCTTAGAAGATTCAGAGTATTCATCTTCGGCTGCAACTGTTGTTGCGAGAGTCGTCGATGAAGAAGACGATGCTACTTCACCAACCACGACTTCGCCACGTCTTGACGCTGCACCAGGCCCCTCTGCACCACCGAATTCCAACGTTGACCCTGCACCTTCATCTACTCCTGATGGGAACGAGTAGATGCTCTATGTCTTCAAACCTTTTTGGTCCTTACTGACAAAAGGGGGAGAAGCATATGAGTTGATAGTCTTCAAGCGGGTCCATATGGGTGGTTGCTATATTTTTCCAAGTGTTTACAACTCTCATCTTTTGATACATTTGGTTCTTTGGGTTGTAACACTTAAACTTGATGGTCGTCTGCTATTTTTCCTGCTACTCTGTGATGCGATGATAAATTTCGCATGAAGTCATTTCACAGACGTCCATTTTTCATTATGCATGTCATTATCTTCACTATATCTTTATATGCATGATGAATTGTCTCCATAAGTTGAAGAGGATCTCCACAAGTAAAACCTGCCATGTGCATTTGCATTCAAAAGAAAATTACTTATATGCACATCTTCAGGGGGAGCATTTTGCCACTTATGAAGACAATGTCTTATCCTTAAAATAAATTCACATACTTTTATCCCCGTTGAAAACTTCAACCAGTTTGTCATCAATCACCAAAAAGGCGGAGATTGTAAGTGCATCTAGTGCCACCCCTAGTTGGTTTTGGAGTATTGACGACAAACTTGGTTGAGGGACTAATGTGTTTGTGAGAATTGCAGGATAACACAGTAGTAGTCCCATATTGATTCGGTTTACCTACCGGAGATGACCCCTAAAAATGTGTGAAGACATTGAAGATAATGGTGGTCTGTGAAGATATTCACATTGAAGACTATGACATGAGAAGACATCACATGAAGACTATGGAGCGCGAAGACATAGTTGTTTCGTAGTTTCCTTTTCTTCTTTGTTGAGTCATAGGAACCACCGCCTTTGTTAAGTGGGGTCCAAGTGAATAAAGTCAGAGTGACTGATGTGATGCTCAACCAAATCCTATGTCTTCGAGCGAAGACAATGAGAGCAAATCTTATCCAGAGTCGGATAAGTCAGCTTTACTTGTAGCCCAAGTCAAGCTGTCGCGTGTGTTTGAAATCTGACTGTTGGACACGTGTCAGTTCCTTAGTGACCCAGGGTCATTTCGGACAAATCAGGTCGGGTTGCCTCCTGGCTATAAATAGCACACTCCCTACACCATAAATTGGTGGCTGCTCAGAGTTAGTGCACGGCTTTTGTCGTTTGAGAGCAACCCACCTCCGAAGCATTTGAGAGAGAGAGATACAGATCCTTGCGAGGATAAAGCCCAAAACACCCAGAGCCAAAAGAGTGTTTGGCATCACTGAAGTCTTTCTGTCCGCGTGATCTGAAGACTTGTTACACTTAAGGACTGTGAATCCTCCAGCCGGTTAGGCGTCGCGTTCTGAGCATCCAAGAGTCATTGTGGATTGCCGGTGAACGAAGTCTGTGAAGGTTCGGAAGTCTACCTTGAAGACTTACCAGAGTGATTGGGCGATGACTAAGTGTCCTTAGCTCAAGGGGAATAAGGTGAAGACGCGGTCTTCTGAGTTAAATCTCAGCCTCCCTAACCAGACGTACAGTTGTCACAGCAACTGGAACTGGTCCAACAAATTCCTGTCCTCACCAAGAAACTGGTTCTATCTCTTACTTTTCTTTACTTACAATTTGTCTTCGTGAAGTCATTGCCTGCTTGCATTATCTGTTTGACTTCACTGTGTGACGACTATTGTTGTTTGGCTTCATACTATCTTCCACCCTGATCCATACTACCTACTCCCTCCGTTCGGAATTACTTGTCTCGGAAATGGATGTATCTAGACGTATTTAAATTCTAGATACATCCATTTCTGAGACAAGTAATTCCGAACGTAGGGAGTAGCTGCTAATAGTCTTCGTGCTTTCACTTCATTGAATACTTGACTATGGTATGTCCAGTGTAGTCTACCTTCTGCTACATGTCAATAGGTTCATTTCTATTGTTTGTCTTTGAAACTCCCATGTTTTGAAGACTTACATAAAAATCGCCTATTCACCCCTCGATAACTAGCACTTTCAATTGCACCCACATATACCTTCCTATCCATTTTGAGAAGAATCTTCAAGTTTCACCTGTGCGCTAAAACCACCCCTTAGCATGATCACTGTGGACATGCCCTCTTACGCCCAACAGTGGGTGGGAAGTGGGTAGCCTCGTGCCATCAATCCATGATCCGAGCTTCAGGAGTAATGAACGGTCGATTGAATACATGAAAGGACCCAGTATCAGAGGGTGCGAGAGAAAGGGCACCCGGTGATTAGATGGTCCATCAACTCAGTGGAAAAAGTTTCAACCAGCATAGGAAAAGCTTCAACTGGCGCTGGAAAAAGCTTCAACTGGCATGAGGGAAAAGTTTCACCTTTGGAAGAAAGCTTCAACCATGAAAAAAGCTTCAACCGGCGGTGGAAAAGCTTTAAGCGACGATGGGAAAAGCTTCAATCGGCATGGGAAAAAAGCTACAACATGTGGAAAAAGCTTCAATCGGCGTGTAAAAAAGCTTCAACCGGCGGTGTAAAAGCTTCAAGCGACGGTGGGAAAAGCTTCAATCGGCATGGGAAAAAAGCTTCAATCGGCGTGTAAAAAACTTCAACCGACTGATGATGCCAGCGACGATGCTGAAAGCTGCGGCCGACGACACATTGGTGCTGCGGCGGACATGCTATGACGGCGACGGCTAGGTGCTACCATGACAGAGGCATCAGGTGTGCTACAAGGCGATGATGTTTTTACTACAAGAGCAACAATGCCCTGCTGGAACCAGTAAGGACAAGTGCTGCAAGGGTGGTCACCAGCGATGAGGGCGGCAACTAGCGGTGAGCGTCGGCGACGAGGCAACCAGGGCGAGGACGGCCGACGAGCTTCACTCCGCGGATGGGAGGATTACGGGCAGTGGCGGAGACAGGGGTGGCGAGGCCTGCCCCACGATCGAGCTTCACTCCGCGGATGGGAGGATTACGGGCAGTGGCGGAGACAGGGTGAGCGAGGCCTGCCCCCCCCGATCGAGCTTCACTCCGCGGATGGGAGGATTACAGGCGATGGCGGAGGCAGAGGTGGCGAGGCCTGCCCCCCGATCGAGCGAACATGAAGTACCTACTATATAATTGACGATAAATAGTTAGGTACGCATGTATTTGCCCCCCCGCCCCCCTAATTATCTCAGCGTCCAATAGTGGTAGCAAGAAAAAAAAGGCCCGTGTGAAAAAAGCCCACTAAGGCCTCATTTGGTCGTCCGGTATCCGGAGGATCCCGTCGAACCAGGCTCGGAGCCCATGGGGCAATCGGCCCGTGGAAAGCTAAGCGCATTGTTTGGTCACTCATAGCTCGGGGACTTTCTGGCCCGATCCTGTCGTTTTCCTAGGAGAGAAATCCACGCCCGTGAGGTCGGAGAGAAAATCCACGCATCCGCTTCTCGACGTGATCAACGCCCACCTAGCGACACAGGCGATGTCTCCTCGTCACCGAACGTCCAAATGATAAACAAGAGATTGGGGAAATCTCCCTGTGGTGGAAGGGGATCTCATATGCCATGAAAATTCCCCGGCCTGGGGTTTGCTGCCCTGGTTTTGACTCGGCTGCTACCAAATTAGCCCTAATAGCGGCCGATGGGCATTGGCTCTACCGCTCTAGGCTAGCTGGCTAGCTTTCTCGTAACTGTACATCCATAATTAGCGTATACATGGGATTAGTCGCCGCCGTTGTTCCAGTTTTCGACGCCCTCGCCCCCTTTCGCCTCTCGCCCTTCTCGCCCATCGCCTGCTTCTGCTTTCGGCTGCTCCTGCCCAGGACCAGGCCTGCTTCTCCTCATCTCCTGGCTCGGTGGCTCCTGCTCTTGATTCTCGATCAGGGATCAGCCGATCTGATTCACATATTCAGGTAAATGGCTGCTGCACTTGTCAATTCTGCCTGCAGTCCCGTTTCAATCGACGAACTAGCAAGTCAATTCTCATCCTGTTATCATGTATCCGTGTCGAATTGGTGCTCCAGATTTTTTTTGCTTTGGTAATTTAGTTGTGTAATTTGTGATTCTATGGTCTTTGATTCTATGAAGAGTTCCCTGTTCCCATCTTCCACATGTCCACAATTATCATGATAGTGTTGTACTGTGTGTGCCGGCTAGTTCTTATTTTTGTGATGCAAATTATCCACTATCTTGTATTAGTTCCTATCTGTGATTATGTCGAACTTATACAGTATGTTAATTCTCCATGACTCCAATCCAATCTGCAGGCAGCAGCTATGAAGAGAAAAGCAGGGCCAAACACCATTAAGATTAATGCATTTTTTAAACTGGTTGCTTCAAGTTCTCAACCTACTGAAAGATTAGTCGCTGCTCTAGCAAGGTTAGCACATCAGACTCTACGAATCTCTCCCTATTCTCATCTTCTCCTGGTGTTACATTATAAAATCAGATTTTACTTGTTTTGTTGTGTGATCCGAGATGTCCCAATTCTCATCTTCTCTCGGTATTGAAATTATACATCAGATTTTACTTGTTTTCTTGTGTGATTCGAGATGCTATAAAGAGTTTATATCTTCTACATGTCCTATAAATTATTGTGATCCAAATTATGTTATACGATTCCTTATCTATCTGTGATGCCAAAATTTTCTACGTCGAACTTATACAATATAGTTAATTTTGTGATTGCCAATTTGCCATTTACGATTCAGCAGTTATGAAGAGAAAAAACGCCGCCAAACATCGTTAAGATTAATTCGTTTTTAAGCTGCTTGCTTTCGAGCTACCTACTAACCTTGTTTTATTTGATTTTTTTCGTCGGATTTTTTTCTTAAGTTGGCTTGGCTCCCCTATACTCAAATCCTGGCTCCGCCCCTGATTATGGGCTGCAGACATGCGCCATGACTTTCCTTTTTTCTAATGAAGCAGTTGAGAAAGGAAAAGGCATCATGCGGCTATCATGACGCTAATCCTATGTGAGCTGTGTGACCGGCCAAAATTTCAACCGGCGCGCCGACGCCTATCACTACCCATAACCACCCATAACCATACTCTCAAAAAACACTACAAATCCACTACGCTAGATCTGAAAAGAATGCTAAATCTAATCCCATAGCCTTAGGCTAATCTTGCACGCCGCCACCGCCGCCGCGCCGGTTCAGCGCTGCCCTCACATCGCCGGCAGCGCAGCCCAGACGCTGCAGCCGTGGCGCTGTCCTCTACGCCCTCCGTCGCCGCCGTCCTCTACGTCTCTCTGCCGCCGAATCTCTCTACGGCAACAACCCTCTCCGCCGTCGACGCCACCCTGTTGTCTTGTACGCCTCCGACTTCTGCACCTGAAAACTGTTATCCAACACAAGTGGTAGTACGTCAGGATTTAATTTGTCCCTACGGTAGCCATGATTCTTTAAAGCAGGCCTAATAAGTGAACTATGTGAACCGTGAAGTGTGAAAAACTGAAAACTGTGACTACTACTGCCTCTGTTTCTAGTCAACTGTGAGTCTGTGAACAGAGCACTATTGTGATCTGAGCTGAACTACTATGTCTATGTTTTTGGTTCTTTGACGACTTCAAGTTTTTGCGTTGCCGAAATTGAAAACATATGCGCAAATGGGCATCTTATCGTATAACCATGATATATATCATAATATTTTGTACTCATGTTTGCAAATTGGACAAGTTTGTTGGTTTGCTTTTTTTTCTTCTTCTTCTATGGCTGGTGGCTGACTCTTGTTTTGACTTTCTTGAATGCTTGATGGAACTTCTCTTGCAGAGACAGGCTAAGATTTTTAAATGGCAAAGAGAAAGATGGGTTCAGAAGAGGACATACATGGGAAAACGGTGAAAAGAAAGAGACCGGGGCTTCAGCTGACTAGCCTGCCAACGATATGGGAAATTTGTATTGGAGTATCAAGTTAGAATCGCGTTAGGAATGTGTTGCTATTCTCCTTCCTCAGCATTTTTCTTTCCCAAACATTCTCCTACGTCGGCATGATCTTCCACATAACATGGCAAAATATATATTGTTGCTCAATCCAAAATTTCATTGATGTAGGAAATTCTCTGTTGTATCTTGTCGCAACTGCCGGTACAAGAAGCTGTACGGACTAGCATACTGTCGGAATAGTTGAGATATCTTTGGCGTTGCCACTCGAATCTAGCATTCAGTCTTATATCAATGTTGCCTGCAGTTCCTCGTAATCGTATCATTGGACCGTTAAAACTTGATGATAATAAACTGAGGAAGCAAGAGTTTATTCAGAGAGTTGATGCAGTCCTAGAGCGACACAGTGGTGCAGGGGTTGACAGGATTCAGTTTCCTGCTCCATTTGATAATAAGCATAGGGACCAGATAGAAAGATGGGTGAACTTTGCTACTGCATCGAAGGCGAAGCAGATTATTTTCGATTTCTCGACCGCCAGCGATATAGCACCATGTAACTTTGATTTGCATCGTCTTGATGATGGTAAAATGTTTAGGTTTGCGGTCTATAAAACTCTGCTCCGTTTCTCTAAAGGTGCCCGCAGACCTCGAGGGTTTTCAAAACCTTAAATGGATTTACCTAGCAGACACAAATAGTACTGATGATGGTCTTCAACATTTGATGTCCAACTGCAGTGTTCTAGAGTTCCTTGGAATTGCAGGTTGTGCAATGCTTACAACGTTGCAAATATCTCATCCTTCAAACACACTTAAGCATTTGCATGTATATGACTGCTGTTTGCTTCAAGAGATGGAGTTAAACTTTGGTCTGGTAAGACTTGAGTACAGAGGTCTGCCGATTGTGTTATCGCCTCCTGGAACCTTGCTTCTAACAAATATGTGCATAAAGTTGGAGGGTATTTGTACTTCTCTAGAATACATCTTCACCAAACCTCGTGATAATGTGCCTCGTCTCGAGATTCTGAAACTAAAATGCCAGGAGTATAAGGTTTGGGATTCTCTGTTTCTTTCCATCAGTTTTCAAAGTCGGTTTTGTTCTTTGTTTCCTTATTTGTCTGTGTGGTTCAGATGACTACATTGCCAGGAAAGCTGCATGAGTTTGTTTATTTGAAGCACCTAATATTGGAGTTAACTTTTGAGAGCTGTCAGAGAGGGAAGACTGATATCCTTCAATTTGCCTGCCTTCTGGTTGCTGCTCCTTTCTTGGAAAAGCTGGAATTTCACGTAAGTTTGGCATTTTCAACTTTCATTCAAGTAACCATTAGAAATCCGAGCATTGTTCTCAGCCGACCCTGCTTATGCTTTTGAAATAAAAATATGACAACTATCTATCAGAAGCATGTGTCAAATAGTTCGCCTTTTATCGATTATACATGAGCTACTTCAGATTGCTAAGAAGTAAGCACAAAGTATTCACATCCTTGATTTTATCTACAGATGTGGCTGCGCTGGGGTCAGGAACGGTATAGAGCCAAGGACGGGAGTCTCCGGAGCCTTCCTTCCCAGCCGCACTCCCATCTCAGGTCGGTCGATATCACGGGGTTTTAGGGCGAGAAGGACCAGCTGGAGCTTGCGCTGCACATCCTCAGAGATTCCGTCGCGCTGGAGTCGATGAAGGTAGATCCAAGCCCTGTGGTTGCTGCTGATCTTAACCAACTGGGGGGACTGGGGAGCATACATGTTCCTCATTTTGTGGATGGCTACGAAGTCGCCCTTGAGTTCCTCTGCAGCAGAGACCGCCGCAATGTTGTCCATGTCGTGGAGCCTCTCACCGGTCTGGGGGTGCTTAGGCTCGGCGCGAGCGCGGATATCATCGAGAGGGTCCGACGTGGGTCTTCCCCCTGAGTCCGCGCAACAGTAGTGCAAAGGCATCCTGGCAACGCGTGAAGAGGGTGAAGGGATTGTCGCGGCCTTCCTCCAGCCGAGGAGCTTCCTGAAGCTGCTCTATATACCGGCGAGTACCTGGAAACAGACGAGAAGCAAAAGAATCCAGCTTTGCCGAAGTAATAGAGCCGCCGGCGTTGTGGGTTCCCTGAGCTTGCTATATTTTCTGGCTTTGTTGTGTTCAAAAAACTTCAAATGATTTCAGCAACTTTTGAGATAATTTCAAGGGACCTGCGTTTGAGAAACACAAATTTCAAGTTCATTTATTCTGTACATATTTCAAAAGTTCAGTAATAAGTTCACAAATGTTGCAACAATGTTGCAGGCGTAGAGGAAAACATTAATAAGTTTTACGCATAGTTTCAGTTACGATGGACCAAAATTACAGTTTAAGCCGGATAGGACCGCCAGGAGGAGGCTGGTTTCCGCCTCGGGCGCCTGACAGACGACTAGCGCAATTTGGTAATGCGCGCAGGGGAGGTCAATGATCTTTACCAAGTCTCGCATCACGCATGTGCTTTCTTCTCTTTGGTCTTCTCGGCAAGGTGATAAACATGTTCTTCTGAACATGCAGTTGATGCAGCCGATGTCGGAAGTGGTAGTCCTGTACTCTCATGGGCGGTGACATGGCAAACTTCCTAGCTAGTGATGTCAATACACTGAGCTGCATCAAATGTAGCATATGGTCAAGGATAAAGCTGTGGCGGAATGGTCTTATACAATGCTAAGAACTTCAGAGTTCACAGGACATGGAGTTTATTACGAGCTCACGTGCAGCCTGGTGAATATAGTAATCCAGAAAAAATAGTAAACAAATTAAAGAACAGTTGATTTTTGTGATAAACATTGATAAATGTTTCTAGTGCGTGTGAAATTTAGTGATGGAATGACATTTGTGAAGGTCTGGAAAAAATTGATGCTTTAAAAAGACTATTTTTGAAAGCATTTTGAAACATCTTTTTTTGTCCGGGCCTCCACGAATTTCGCTCCATCACGATTGATTGCACATAAGAGAAAGCATTCGTCGATATTTATCACAAAAGGATACATTTTTTATTGTTACTTTTTTGGAATTTACTGTTCACCCAAGTGGATGTGAGCTAGAATAACATTTTTGGCGAAGTAACCGAGAGTCACCTAAGCACTTTTTTTCCCTGGCTAATCTTACAAGGTCGCTTTTGCAGCAACATGGTACGATTGCATGTTGCTTAAAACCTTCAGAAGCCTCCAGGGACCTTTTTGAAGGCGTCGTCGTTCGAGGGTCTACACCCTCCTCTCTTGCAGTCCAGGGAACCTTTGTTTTAAATTCTTGGAAAGGGTGATGGCAGTGCTCCAATGTCGAGGTCCTTTTGGAGGCACTGTCTTACATTGGTCTTGGTTTGCGGGTTCTGTCGTTGCTTGTTGCAGGGATTCTAAGGTGGTGACCCTAGATCGTGTGGCGTGCTCTTTTGCTTGACGATGATAGTGACTCCAAGTGGAGTTGGGTTGCGGATGAGTTTTGGTGGCCGGTTTCATCCGGCATGTTCCACGCAGGAGGGGGAGGGGGGCTTTGTTTCTCACAGTGCGCTTGGAAATGCGTAGGTAGCAGTGCTGGTATGTACGGTTGTCTGCCTCGTGGTGAGAAGGATAGATGACATGGCGCGCGACGCCTCCCCTTCCGCCACGTGTTCACACGGCCTGGGGCTATAAAACCAGAGGCTTCCCCTCGCCGGTGGCCACACCAGCCCGAGTCCGCCGAGCCCAAACCAGCCGCCGTCCTTCCTGTCCAATATTTATAATTGAAAAAACATTCTCTAGGGCCAATGAAATAAAGTGTTTTATATAGAAAGGATTTTGTTTAGTATGGAAAGCCTGAAAAAATCTCATGTTACAATAGCTTTTCTAGTATAAAAATATAAGAAAACCAACATTACCACATTACTCCACAATATAATACGTACATGTTTTTTTACGAAAGAATATGTGCATGTATTATATGTATCATTTCTGTAGAATCCTTATGAATATCTAAAGAACAATTGGTAAAGTGCTTTGGAGTATTTGAATTTGGGAGAGATTTGTAAAGTACAAGTCTATTAAATTTATGTGTAACTAATTCGATAATTCTAGATTATATGAAGTGCCAATGTTGTCCTTTAATCTTACTATCACAACCGCTTGTTGGCGGTATTCATTTCTGGTCAAATTGTGGGAATATGCAGAATTTGAACATTTGTAAATTGGAAAATTTGCACTTGATTTTTTGATTTGGTTTCCTCAAAACAAAAACTCGTGTAAGTTCTCTAAACCGTGTACACATATACCTTCTAACTGACTTGAAACCAATCCAGTCCTCCAAAGCCTACCTATTCAATAAGATTTCTGTATCATACGCTAATTTTATAAAAAAAATCATGTACCCTCTCTCCGTTTCAAATTAACCAATTTTCTAATTTTGCCTTAAGTCAAACTTCTTAAAGTTTGACCAAGTCCATATACTACAAGAAAAGTATATAGAATAGAAGTTTTTTTTCTCATGTAGTGTAACTTTCCAGACTTGCCTAGGGTGTATAGAAATAAATCACCTAACCGAACAAAAAAAGAGTAGTATTTGAATCTGAACATTAAATCAATCATAGAAAATGGTGTCATACTTTATGAGCGCTGGAAGGGAGCTGAGTTAGATGACTATTGCATTGAGCTAGAATAACTCACGGGAATTGAACAAAGGAACTACCGTCATAATCATATATATACCATGTAGCAAATTAAACAGGAAATGCATTGTTTGCCAAGCTTAACTAAAGATAAAATATGCTTGTCCACGAAATTACAATATACATAATCAAGAACTTCAAGACACAAATGTGTTCATGCACATAACAATTAAAAGCATTAAACAAGGAAGAATAACTAGCAAAAACTAACCGATACCTTTTTTGTGTGTGTTTTTTTGAAGTGCAGGGCAGGAGCTTTGTCGATTTTATTAATAAGATAGAAAAACAAAAATGAGTGGCCTGGTTTATAAGGGAAAGTAGGCCAAAAATCGAGAACGGCGTTTCGGTGCCCGGGTGCATCTGCACCCGGTCAAAAAGAAATTCGTAAAAATTCAGAAAAATTCAAAAAATTCCAAAAAAAATTGGGTGGTAGACAATTTGATGCGTGAGGTACGCTTCAATGTTTTGAAAATTGGAGCGTACCTCACGCATCAAATTGTCCACCACCCAAATGTTTTTTGGAATTTTTTGAATTTTTCTAGTATTTATTTTGATTTTTTTCGTGAGCGCAGATGCAGATGAGCTCAGGCTCAGATTCAAATTTTCCCCAAAAATCACACATCTTACGATTAATTAAGGGACAAACGTGCAAACAGAAATCAACCATATGATTGCTTAAGGGACAATCGTGGAAAATAAAAAGCACAACTACGTTGATGGCGGGAAACCAGAATTCCTCTACCAACAAGCCCATAGCCCGGAGAGAAGCTAGCGAGCTCTTCGGAGACGAAGGAGAATGGTACACGTGTGCGCTGCCGCCGCCGGCATCGACCCATGTCGAAGACTTAGAGCATCTCCAGCCGCGCCTTCAGGCCCTTTTCAGGCGTTTTTGCCGGACCGGCGCCCAAAAATCGGCCCAGACGCGTCCCCAGGAGCCCGTTTTCGCCAGTTTGGGTCGAAATCGGCGCCAGCGGCACCAGGCCGAACCCGGTGCGCTGGGGGCGCTCGGGGGCACCGCGGCGAGGGGTTTTGGCGCGAAAGCGCGGCGGTCCTGCCGAGTCAGCGGCACGCGCCTCGTCTTCCCCAGAACACCTCGGTTTCTCGCGGGGAATCAATGGCAAGGCTGCCGCCGATCAGTCTTGCCATTGATTCCTCACGGGCAGCGCGTCACAGGTTGGCTGGCGCGGCGACGCCTTCCCTTCTGCCACGCGTTCACACGGCCTGGGGCTATAAAACCAGAGGCTTCCCCTCGCCGCTGGCCACACCAGCCCGAGTCCGCCGAGCCCAAACCAGCCGCCGTCCTTCCTGTCCGCCGCCGAACTCTGCCGCTCTTCCCTTTCCTCCCCTCCCCCTCCCCTCTCCATGGCCGAACGCTTCCCCGGCGACGCCGCGGCGGCCAACGGCTTCGGCCGCCGCTCGCTCCAGAAGTGCGAGGCGTGGCTTCTCTTCGAGGCCAACATCCTGGCGCCGCCGGACATGCGCGCCGGGCCGACGGGGTGGAAGCTCAGCAACGGCGGTGTTCCCATCCCCCAGGTGCCCGACGTCGACGCGCGCCCAGGCCTCTTCGCCACCGAGGTCGACCGCGTGCGGTCGTCCCTGACGGAGGAGCAGCGCGCCCTTCCCCAGTACGCCGCTGACAACCACGAGGCATGGGCGGACTATTTCCAGCGGCGGCAGGCGCAGCGGCTGGCGTCCACAAACGGGCACCGGTGGTCGGCGGCCTCAAGAATAGTGACGACCGCCGCGTCTAGTGGGGCGTCCCCGGACGCACCCTGCACGAGGTGATGGAATTCCTCGAGGGCGGGAATAACCCGCCGCTGGCATACCCTGCCGCGGCGGCCGTCCCGGCCCCCCGCCGGAGCGCCGGGCCATGGGTGCCCAGGAGGTTCGCCGGCTCCTCCTTCTCCCACTCTTCCTCCTCCCACTCTTCCGGCTCGCCCACGCTCTTCGGCGTCAAGGCCGCGCCCGCCGCGGAGACGCTGCTCGGCTGGCGCACCCGCAGCACCGGCATCGTCATCAACGAGGGTGGCCGGCGCGCCTCCTCCTTGGCTCCTCCGCGCTTCGTCAAGCCAAAGATGGAGCTGGGGCTCGCCGCCGTCAAGCCGGAGCCGGGGCTCCCCGTCATGAAGACGAAGCCCGGGCTCGCCGGCGGCGTCAAGGAGGAGGAGCTCGACGACGAAGCGGCCCTCAAATGGGTGTGCGATGACTGGGCGGCCACAGAGATGGAGCGCCAGTGCACCGCCTTCGCGCGGTTTGAAGCTCGTCGCCGTGGCCGGGACGAGGGAGGCATCGTCGTCCTCGACGACAGCGACGACGACGACGCGCCGTCACCACCGGTTCGCCATGGAGACACCGGGCAGGGGTCCAGCAGGGGCGGCCGCGCCATCAAGGAGGAGAAGGCCGACGACGACGACGAGGACGGAGGCGACTTATTCGCCCCATAGATGTCTTTTTTTTAAATAATTTATGTAAACGCCGAACATGTTGAATATGAATGTCAAGTTTGCCGAACTTTACCGAATTTAGATTTTTTTTAAAATAAAAAAAACTCGTCTGGGGCGACCCTGGGACGAGCGGCTGGGAACCCGCTCGCCAACGCGCCGATTTTAGCGCCGGCTCGCTCCAAGGGGCGCGTAAAATCGCCGCCTGAGAGGCCAACGGCTGAAGATGCTCTTACTTTGGCACAAAGCCGGCCACAACCACCTCTCCAAACCTCGAGAAAAGGCAGGCCACACCAACATCCACTCACTCACGACAGCCCACAAACCAACGAACCACCGCCAAGTGGAGAGGAGGAATGCTTCGACGACTACATCAAAGGGAGGGGCGCCACCACGCCATCTCGTGGCCGGTCCTACACGATTACAGAATTAAAAGCGAGCACAGTATCTCTCCACTCCAAACATGAAACAAACAAATCAAGTTCAGCTTGTCATCGTTTGGCCGATCTGTTAGACGCTGGAGTACAGAATACAGACACGGTCTGCTTTTTTACATTTGTGTATTGAAAGATGGCAAAGTTAAGAATTTTTGATCCATTGACATGTCATAGCTCAAAATTATTTTATACATGCGCAATGTTTTTTTTATTTTTTGTAGAAATCTTTTTTGTTCTATCATATATGTTCATTTTTTTTTTGTTTTTCGTTATATCATGGCAAACTTCCACAGTCAAGTGCGCATGAACATCATGCCAAATCATGTAAAATTCTCTAATATATCTTTTTTCATGATTATATGGTAGTTTTGTTCTTCGTTGGTCCAGTGAATTTTTTTAGGCCTTTTTTGTGTTTTCTCTATTTATTGGGACAGAAGCAGTTTCTGGCCTAGAATGTTGTCAATCTTTTTGTTTTTTATTAAATTCTCAAAGGCAATCATGTTTTTGGGCTGGTCACATTGGGCTGACCCGCTAGAGGGGAGGGAGGGACATCGTACCGAACGGAATCGTTCAGGAGCTCCCCTCTCCCCAAACGTCCGCGCGATATCGGGATCCAAAAATTATAGTTTATATTTGTCTCAGTGGCTTATAATGTTTACTTCCTTCATCTATTTATACAAGGCTGTTTCATAATCTTGGTTAAATTCTGATCATCCGTTATATGCTCATAGGTTCATGACCGATAAATTATTACTCCCTCCGTCTTCGTCCCATAATATATTACGGTAATGATAACTCCCGAACGTTCGGGAGTTAAGCATGGCAACCCGAACGGGTTTAGATGGCAAATTTAGTTTGTGTGAGATTAGGGAAACATGGCAATTTTTATAAGAAAAACGAAGAAGGACGAAGTTGCCATCCCCATCAACTAAAGTTGCCATTCTCCATGAACTAAAGTTGCCATTTTCTATGAACTAAAGTTGCCATGTAAAAACGTTCGGGACGAAATGCTCAAAATCCGAACGTTCGGGAGTTATTGGATTCCTTTTGACGTTTTTGCAATACGGAATGAGTACGTATTAGACTATGATTAAATTGGTCTTTGATCCTTTTTTATGCGGGGCTAGCTGCGAGTCTCGTGAGGCCGCTTCCAACTCACTGCCATGCGGGGCCGAGCTGCAGGTGTACCACAGCAAGCCCTCTACGCGACGCGTGTGCTGGTTCTTGGGTGGTTGTAGTTCACACGTGTCCACCACTTTTCGGATTGGGCGGTTCCAATTCTTGATTAGTTTGACTGAGCATCTCTGCTCCGTGCGTCATCACGTCAAGCCTTAAAACCAAAGCAGCACGCTCAGCTAAAAAAGACAAAGCAGCAGGCTTATCCAAATAATCACGGCGAAATGGGTTTCTTTCTAGTACTCCCTCCGTTCTAAATTATTTGTCTTGAATTTGTCTAGATACGGATGTATCTAGACTTATTTTAGTGATACATTCGTGTCTAGATAAATCTAAGACAAGTAGTAATTCGGAACGGAGGGAGTAGCTCTGTATTCTGTACAACACGCGGCTTCCGTCAGAAGCAGGAGTTAACAACCAAAATGAACACGCCGATCATACGGTGATCAAACAAAGAAAGAATCGGTCTCGCACGCGCGGCTGGACCAGGAGCAGCTCGTGATTCGCTCACTCATCAGTGGCACACGATGGTTTCGAAGCATTCGATCCCGTCGAACTCCGGCGCGAACCGCGGCCGCAACGTCGGCGGCGACAGCGATTTCCTCTTGTCCGGTTGCCGCTCCGCCTCCGCCGGCGGACCTCCCTGCTTCCCCTCTTGCCCTGCTCTGGCCTGGTCGTCGTCCCGCAGCTTCCTCCCCTGCCAGGAGACCCGAGCCCAGCTGGTGCCGGCGCCGGCGCCGGAGGCGACGTCGGCCGGCGAGGCGCTCAGGATGGAGAAGGCCAGCACCTTGTCCATGCTTGATTGGTGACGGTGATTATCCCTGCAGCAGCTCCGGTGGCCGATGCTTTCTTGCACGCACGCTCTATGGCTTTGCTTCAATCAATCAGTTGGCTTTGCTTGCTTGCTTGCTCGGGTTGGTGAAGGGAAAGGGAAGACGCGACCCGGGTTATATACTGCGGAGCGTGGTCTGGAGGAAGATTTGGTCATGGCGGTTTCTAGCAGCGCTGGAGGAGTCCAGAATATTTGTGGACGCGGCTGCGAGGGAAAGCCTCGTGACGCACGCGGTGGCGTCGTGGAGGTTGCAACCGTCTCCCGGTTTCGGGGTTTCGCGCGTGTTTATTTTCTTTTCCTCCGGTGCTGCTTTCTCAACCCGTGAAAATTGACAATCTAGCACAAAATAACCCGGTCCAATTTCGCGCGCGTGTTTATTACTACACGAAGAGAGTTTTCTAAAAAACACTCAAGCCTGAAGGAACAAACTAAATGAAATTCATGCACCATGATGCATTCTAAGAGCATCTTCAATAGAAGATGCAAATTTGGAGATGTAAAAATCTCCAAAAGTGCTTTTACATCTAAAAAAAAAGGCTACTCCAATGGATGATGTATATTGGAGATGTAAAAGTGCAACTCCAATAAATGATGCAAATGAAGATGTAAAACTAGTCGGCACGATCGCCGAGAGCCAGGAGGAGCGCAGGCGGACCGAGCGGCGGCGGCAGGTGCGCCGGCGGCCGAGCAACGAGAGCCGGGAAGTCAAATGCGACGGCGCGGCTGTGAATCGAGCGGCTGATTAGTCGCGGCAGTGCGACGGTCGTGCTGCGCGAGAAGGTTGAATCGGCGGCGGCGTGCGCCGCGGCCGAGCACGAAGCGCGGCGGCGTAGCGCGCCGTCGAGCAACGAGAGCCGGGAAGTCGAATGCGACGGCGCGGCTGTGAATTGAGCGGCTGATTAGTCGCGGCAGTGCGACGGTCGTGCGGCGCGAGAAGGTTGAGTCGAGCGGCGGAAAGCGTCGGCGGCGTGGCGGTGGGTGTGCGGCTCGAATCCGGCGACTACGAGGCGACGGGGAGGAGTTCAAATCATGCGGCAGCGTGGCGGTGGGTGTGCGGCTCGAATTCGGGGACTGCGGGGTGACGGGGAGGAGTTCAAATCATGCGGCGGCGGAGAAGCGGCCAATTCAACCGATTTGGAGGCGGCCGGCGGTGGAGCAACAGCGAACTGGTGGCGTGGGTAGTGAAGCGGACGGATCTGGCAACGGGGTGGCGACGGCATGGTGCGGTGGGCGAGTGGCGCGGCGGCGAAAGTGCGGTGGGACGGGCTCAAATCGGCGGCTACGGTGGCGCGACGGTGATAGCCGGCGGGTTCGGGGATGGACGGACGGGCGGTGGCGGCAAAGTTTCCGGCAAGAAAACGCCGGCGCCGAAGGCGAGCAGCCGTCGGCAAGCGGGCAGAATGAAACTGAAAGCAGTTGGGCGGTTGGCGTGCGGCCATCGGTTTTACATCTCTAGTAGGTGGAGACGTATATTTGCATCTTGAGATGTTGTATTTTACATCTCCGGGAGGTGAAGACGTAGGGGCTGTTTGATTTTTAGCCACATCTTGTCACACTTTGCCACACTTCACCTTAGACAAGTTTGATCAAGTTAGGTGGGTGTTTGGTTCTAGCCACATCTAAGGCTAGAATTTTTTTATGAGAAGTGAACCCCACATGTCATAGACACAAAAAATGCGGCGAGATTCTTTTAGGCAAGCCAAAATGTGACTAACAATTTAAGCAACTCAAGTTAGGCAAGTATGACAAAAACAATGTGACAATATATGGCAAACATAGTCACAATCCAAACTGCCCATATTTTCACAAAGAAGAAGAGGGGCACAATACTTACATGTCAAGGTTGTCGTCATCACTACACTGACCCGCCAGAGGCGCCAGGAACTCATGGACTCCAGGGATCCATGAGGAGAAAAAATTCTTCTCGAGCCGCCGCTGCCACCGACGGAGAAGGGAGTCGATCCACCGCTCGATTGGTGGATCAGCAGGACGAACACGTCGCAGAAGTAGTACCGGCAAGGGGATGGGAGTGCGGCAGAATTATTCCTCCGGATCGGCGCCAAATATTTAACCAAATCTTACCCTATCTACACGCCCAACACAGAGCAAACCCATAAATTTGTAAGAGCATGACTAATATAACCGTTGTGTATACATGTCTAATACGTAACTAATCCAAGTACTCCAGTACTTTTTTCTGAACACAGTACTTAGCTATATATTAGTACTATGTTATTTTTTTATTTTTTTGCAAAAAAGTACTACCATGTTATTAACGTTTGGTACACCCCTCACAAAGTTTTCTGGAGCTCATGCTACTTTTGGCTATAAATTTTAAGTCTCGTTCCTCTTCCCTCTACTTTACGGTAGAGGCACTCTTTACCTTATCTTCTTTAATATATGATATGCACACTCATGCATATTCGAGAAAAAAAATAAATTTATTGTGAAATTCCTATAATCTGCTTAATATTACTTTACATATACTTTCTCTGACAGTGAGAACGTGCATGTTGACATTCTACGGCAGCATGTGCTATTTTGGACTAAACTGAAAAATTCAAGCTTAGGAATACTGGTGTGGCTTACATATTCATTGACTAACGTGAATGGAGAACTACATTCTCATCAACATGATAAAAAAGGGTGTAAATTCGTTCCATCTACCGTTATTATCCGATGAGGCAAACCATCATTTCACAACCTTTTCTTCGTCCGAGAAACATCTATAATTTTCTTCACACTCGTAACTATTGTAGTACATTGATTTGGATGTAAGATCAAAGGAAATACACAGTAAGTCCTATGATTAACAAATACATTAAAATCTATTGGAAACTTCTCCTATGTGGTATCAATATTTGAAAAATGAAATATTCAGAGGTTGCCATTAGACCAGAGCAATGATGCTGACACTCTTTCACCCGCACGAACTTGATTACCAATAATGGTTTCTAAAAGCGACGTGGGTCGCATCCAAAAATATGAGAATCCTTGAGCGATGAACATTTTTAAGACGATGATGATCCTCTATAAGTGCAGGCTATTGAATCCCAATATCTTCATCAAGGTGTCAATGAAAGATTTCAAATCCACAAAGAAATAAACCAATAAAAACAACTTGACACAATAACATAAACTTATCAAATCCAAATAGTCCGATTTGCAATGATATAAACCTCTCAAACTTCATCACATCACAAAAATAGAACAAGAGTAATTTTATTCGCAGAAAACTATGATTAACACTATTGTTGGGGATATTCCCCACGACCAAGACCCAGCTCATAAGGATAAGCCGCCCTGAGGCTTAAATCATCTTTCGATTTAAGTCGCCCTGACGTTAAGACGTCTCAGATCCTAACCCGGCAGGTGAGACCCTGCAGGTGAGACCCGGCTGGTGAGGCCCAACTGGTGAGACCCAGCAGACATTCTTTAAGCCGGCAGACAGTTATAAGCCGGCAGGCAGTTATGACCCGGCAGACGCATGGAGTCACAGAGATGAGTCCCGGAGATAAGTCGCTTGGGGTTAAGAAGGCTAAGACGTTAAGATGCCCACGGAGAGAAGCCCAAGACGTTAAGAAGAACATGGTGAGAAGTTATAATAGTTTAAGTCTTAATCCGACTTGGACTCTACATGTAACCCGCCCCTTCAACTTATATAAGGAGGGCGGGCGCCCAAGAGGGGGGGTTAGGCGTCTCAATGCACAAGTTTCAATAGACAGGTCTTAGACAATGTCAAAATAGATGCTCTCAAGATAGAGGTAGCGAAACTCCACCCTTGTAACCGGGATCGTCATCATGATCAATATCAATCAAGCAGGATGTAGGTTTTTTTTACCTCCATCATGAGGGGCCGAACCTGGTAAAAATTTGCATCTCTCGTTCCACTCACCCTTCTCAAGCTACCACATAGATGCGTTGGCCTCACGACTAAGTCCTCACACTAGGACATCTGCCGTGACAAATCCACAACACTTATGTCAATGAAGATTATACAACCCTTAATGATATGGGATCTCCTCACCCGGGGGCGGAGACAAGGGGGGCGAGCAGGGGCTACACCCCCCCCCCCCCCCCCCCTCAAATGATCGCATTAAGTTATACAGTTAATGGCTGCAAATAATTCCAAATTTGTTAGCATTTTAGGCCTAGTCCAGATCTCATGCAGCTACTTCCGCGTATGTATGCACCAAAGGCCGACTAAAATAGCCCATGTAGGCCATCGTGGAAGGCTCGGCATATTTTTCCATCTCGTTCACCTCAAAAAACAAAAAATCCATCTCGTTGCACGTGACCTAGCGCCGCACGTCGTATCCGATGGATCGACTGATCGGCCTGGTGGTTTTGCCCATGAATGGCCGCCGCCATTGTCCATCGATTTTACGACAGTCGCCGGGCTGTAGAAGACACGCACACTGCGGCTGCCAGGGTGCTACCGTGCTACGGTGTTAGTCATGGCTGCTCTATCAATCGATTGATTCTGGCGAGTGCCAAGGTGTTGGCGTATTCTGTCTTCACCACTGCGTATACTTGATCTACAATCTAAATCGAAAGGTATGTCGATACACAAACTTTAACTAGTAGCTAGTTTATTTTTGTGTGGATTACAATCTACTAGCATAGTTTTTTTAATATGAGCTCTAAAGCCAGTATTTTACTTCACAAATCAGGTGTAATATTTTTAATTTGCTTTTTCTAATTTTGAGTTGTCTAGATTTTTCTTAAATCTCATTTAGTGAAATTTGCACATTAGTTAGCATATAATTCATTCTTGAAAGTTTACAATCTAAGAATAATGTTAAAACAACTTCCCTCCATGATTAATGTGTGAGAGATGCCTAACGCAAAAGAAAAAAGTGAGAGGTGAAATGACCAAGGGTGGATGTCAATTCAAAACATGGAGAAATGGCCGAGATAAAAAATATGCACTTTTAATACATAGTAAAATTTTGGTAGAGGAGAAGACATTTTAATTTCATATTTTCTATGCGATCATATTCTTCTTCGCCCCCCTTAAGTCTAAATCATGGCTCCGCCCTGTCCTCACCTATCAACGCCAAGATGCCAGTTGCAGGTGAGAGAAACAAATCTTCTCCAATGCCAGCACAATGATTCTGGCCACATGGAGAATTTTTGCAGCAACATTGTCTAATATGTAATTACTAAGTGTTGCAAGAACCCAAGTGTGTCGTACAAGGTCAAAGGGACATGGAAATTTTCATAAAAATCTTACAATGAGTACCATCTTATGAGATAAATCCATGTTAAATTATTTATACCAAATTTTTTTATTTCATTACAAATAATCATGTGAAGATTTTTTTTGTTTTTATTGATACATATTTTGATATATTGTCCCGGATACTATTTTTAGGCAATGTAAACACATTTCTATATATTAAGATAAATATTTGGAATAAGTTTCTAATATTTATCATTATGTTTTTCTAGTCTAAATAAACAATGTATTATATATCGCAAGATACTTTTTTACTTTGAAATTTCTTCAAAAAAATCTCTTGTTTGTAATTTTTTTATAAATTTAAGAAAACCAACATTACTCCACAATATATCATGTGCATGTATTATGTGTATTGCTTTTGTAGAATTCTAAAATATCCAAAGAATAGTTGGTAGATTATATAGAAGTCTTGGAATCTAGCAAATAACTTGGCAGAGGTTTGTAAAGTACAAGACTATTAAGTTTATGTGCAACTAATTTGATAATTCAAGACTGTATGAAGTGTCAATGTTTGTACTTTCATACTTCACTCCTAGCTACTTGATGGTGGTATCTATTTCTTGGTCCAATTGTGTGGATATATAACAATTAACCTTTTGTATATTCCAAAAAAAAATGCACTTGATTTTTTCTTTGATTTCCTTCAAAATAGAACTTGTGTTAACTGTGTCCGGAGATACCTTCTAACTCACTTGATTCCCAATCCGGTCCTCAAAGGCCAACCTGATCCATAAGATTTTTGTATCATACAGTAACTTAACTAAAAAAAAGACATGTACTCTCTCCATACCAAATTAAAGTTCTAGTTTTGTCTTTAGTCAAACTTAGGTTTGACCATTTCTATAGAAAAAAGTGTGGAGACATCTGGTTTTGTTTTTTTATTTTTCTTAGATCTATGGATATACTTTGTGAGGTTTGGGGGGGGGGGGTGATAAAGGGGAAAATAATGTTTGTGTTCAGTGAAAGAGTGTACCTTTTGTTGTTTTTGAGCAAAGCAAAACTGACCTAGTGTCGAGCCGCCGCACGAGAAGGCTAATTTGGCTCGCCCATTGCAGCTGGTCGCTCAACATTTTGATATATATCATTTTTTTATGAGGGCATGTACATCAGTTCCGACGCATATTGTCTGTAGCAATCCTCCAAGTCATCTATAGACAGGCTTAAAAACACTTTGTATATATTTTAGGCTATCTATAGGACCAAAAAATTAGGAGAGTTTGTGTAGCAAGGATACGGTAGTTGGATGGGGAAGCGTCAACTTAAACGACGACTAAGCGTACAATGAGGAAAAGTCTGTCGGTAAGTAGCGATGTACTCCCTCCGTAAAGAAATATAAGAGCGTTTAGATCACTAAAACAGTGATCTAAACAAATAGAGGGAGTATCAGAGAAATTGACCGCCTGTTAAATTCTAGACACCCTCGTTGTCTCTCCACGTTCTCTTGCCTTCACGTAGAAAAATATCCTATGTGACATCCGTTACAGACTGCTGACTAGACAACGTTGTACATGCCTTGAAGGAACAACCCAAACGTATGGAATAAGATTTTCAAGGTATTACCTGTAGTTGGATGGTTAGAAGGATTGTGGTAACCCCAGCCCACCAGGGTTCGAATCCTGGTGCTCGTATTTATTTCTGAATTTATTTCAGGATTTCCGGCGATGCGCATTCAGTGAGAGGCCAGCTCAGTCTTTCGGAGGTGCCCATAGGGATATGGTGTGCGTGTGTACGTTCATAGGAGTGGGTGTATACGCATGTATATGAGCACTTGTGTCTGTATTGTGTTAAAAAAAGGTATTTGTTTTTTTCTTTGCGAGAAACTGTCTACCTATTCATCTTCAATCACAGTTTGAACCCATAGTTTTGATGATTCATAAAATACAATTAATAAAGAGGCTAATGATCATCAAGTCCACTTCGCTATGCAATGTACACAAACCATGGTGATCCAAGAAAAATCGAGATGTCAAGTTCTTAGGTGGTGTTTGGTTCTCTAGTCCTAGGACTTTTTCTAGTCCCTGAGACTTTTTGAAAAAGACTCTCAAAGAGGTGCTTCTAAATACCTGTAGCAAAAAGTTTCAAAAAAGTCCCACCATGTTTGGTTTGCTAGGGAATTTTTCTAGTCCCGACACAAAAAAGTCCCTGAAATCAAACACCCCCTTAGCCATGCTAACGGTTTGATGTCAAGTTCTTAGCCATTCCAAACGAACGCCCTCATATGCGTCGAATCCCAGATGAATGTTTAGTATACCTGTCATAAAGTTTTGGGATGCTCGTGCTACTGATGGCTATAAATCTACATCTCATTTTTTTTTCTGCTTCTTCCATTCACAGAAATCTGGTTTGACAACTCCTATAATTTGTTTCATATTAAACTTGTCCTAAGGTAAGCAACGCAGACGCCATGCAACATGTTTGACATTCCATGATGGCATGTGCTATTCTGAACTAAACTGTAAAATCAAGCTCAAAGTGCCGGTTTGGCTTAAATCGTTAATGGACTAAATTGTACGGAGGAGCTACATAGACATCAACATGATAAAAATACGTAAGTTTGAGAATCAACTTGGATGGTTAGGACGCAGTGGTATCTCCGGCCGACTAGGATCGGACCCCAGGTTTGATGCTTTGGTGTCTTCTTTTCGATACAGGATGTATTTAATTAGCTTAAAATGAAATATCAAAAGGATACAAACACAAAGCACACACATCCGGCCTCTGTATAATTAGGATGCATATAACCGATACCAACACATGCCAACAAATAGCAAAGTCATCTAAGACCCAAGCTATATTTAGGCGAGAAAGAAACCCCCCAAACGATCAGATCAACAATCGGCAAAACTACAACAAACACCATATCCACACCAACTATATTATGACACCACATGAACAACAAGGTTCTTCAATAGCAACGTCTTTAGAAAGGGGAGAAGCGCTCAATTTCCGCCGTCACCAGATTCAACCATCCAAGCGCAGTGTATCTTAGGTGTCATTAGTAATGGGCTGGTCCAGTAGCCATTGTTGCTTCATTTGTTCGCTTAATCGTCCTTTACTTTTAAAATAAACATATAGTTTGAAACTTAGTTTACTTAAAAAGAATAAGAAATTTCATCGAGAATTTGAAAAATGTTAACATGTGTAAACTTTTTCTGTGCAATTTGATAAAAATCTTCAAACCATTAAAAATTTATGAATTTTTTAAAAGTTGACACTTAAAAAAAAGTTCACACAATGAAAAAATACTCGCGTAATTTTGAAAATATTTTGTACTATTCAAAAAAAGTATTGTGTCGTAAAAAATGTTACCCACAAAAACAATGTTGACCTGCTTCAAAAATAGTTTTCATGATTTTTTTTTAAAATTATACAATGTAAAAACAGGTTTGTATCATTAAACAAAGTTTGAAGTTTCAAAAAAATTCACGCATTCCTAAAATATATTAGTGAAATTTTAGGAAACAACCTAAAATAATATTCATGTAATTTTTACAAATATTTTTTACAATTCGAAAAATTGTTTTCACATTCACAAAAATGTTGATGCGTTTCAAAAAAAATGTAAATTTTTATACAATGTAAAAATGTTTCAATTCATTGAGAAAAGTATTTATAACATTTTAGAATAATATTTGTGTATTTGGAAATTATATCATGAGTTTTTAAAAAGTATTAAGACAATGGGAAAAAATATTTATATAATTTATCAAAATTTGTTGTAACGTTTCAAAAAATGGAAATTGTGTTTGAAAATATTTTAGCATGTATTTATAGAAAAGTTCAATCATGTATATTAAAAAAAAGGTCATCATGCATTTGAAAAATATTCAATGTGTATCAAGAAAATGTTCCGGACGCAACATGTTTTTCTTTGGCCCATTCCCATCTGTGGTGTCAACAGGTTTCGACGAACGGCTATGATTGATTATCAACAAAGTTACAGGTGTTTCCAAAAGAAAAAACGTAAAAGCGGCCGAACTTTACAGGATGTTTCCTCGGTGCCAAGCCACGAGCACGTCCTTGTGTCGATCCGATTCCACGGTGGTCCAGATTAACCCAATCGTCCTTAGTCCTTAGTCGCGTAATGCTCTAGCTGTTGGAATCCACCATCGGTCAGAGCAGCCGCAGGAGGGTGTGCCGAAGCTTCTCTGAATTACGGTACTACTCCTACTGAAATATTTCCAGCCTACGTGCTCGGATGAGTGACCATCGCTCGTATATTAGACTCGTTTTTGGTTAGTTCTAGGAACTGGGTGGTGTCCCCCGCGCTGACTGTGAGAGGAGGGGAGAATCATTCGTATACATCGGCGGAAGAGAAGAATCTTCTGGGCGCCGATGAGTACAGAAAGAAGAGAACCTGATGCTAAGCAGCAAAGAGGAATGAATATCCGATTATCAGGCCATTATTCAGAGCAAGAGCAAGGTGTGTCCACCAGGGCGGGACTGATCCGGCCGGAGCCTGCCTGTGTTACTCCGCACTCCCCGCGTTTCGCCGGTAATTTGGACGGGCAAGAAAATCCCTAACCATCTCACTAGAAGCAAACACTGCAACTGTACGACGGTGCAAACGGGTGGCAACGCATCGCCATCGCCCCGAGTGTTTGGGTAGGCGACGTGGGTGGGCTGACGTCGCCGTCCACTTCCGCCGGCCTCGTGCCGGTCAAACGAAAACGAACGGCACGGCCGGCCGCGCGGCCCCGGTCCCCGTTGTGTGTGCGTGTGGCCCTTGTGCCTTCGCCTGCGGCGCTGCGCCGCTGCGGCAACAGCAACAGCACACGGGCGGCACGAGCGACGCGAGGGATGGATCGGCGCGTGGCACCGCGTCCAGCGCCCCGAAGCGCCGTGCCGTGGACGGAAGGCTCGCGGGTGTACGTGGTGTATCCGTGCGGGGCTGACCGCGACGTACACTATCGAGTACTGGTGGGTGTTTCAACTTTCATCCATGTTCACTTTGATGTTCCTAGTTGCAGAATACCACTGGTGTAAAAAAATTGCTCGCGCGTATGTCATGGGCGAAATGAACAAAATTGACCTATGGGCGAAACAATTTCACAAGTGAACCGTGGGTGAAATAATTTTACCCAGCTGACCCTTTTATGTGACGCCTGACAGATAGGCGCTGCACTACACTGTGCAATGCCTTACTCACAGGCGCGACACGCCTGGCCAGCGTGACACCTTGCACCCCACTCCTGGTTGTGCAACGCCTATCTGAAAGGAGCTGCACAGTGTAGTGCAGCACCTAGTTGAAAGGAGTTGCACTACTTCATATTAAAACGGTTGTAACTTTTAATCCGTGCATCCGATGAAAACGTGCCTTATATGAATGTTGTGCATTTTTCGGTATTCTATGCAATGGTAACATTTTCATCTATGTTAGGATTAATTTGCTTGATGAAAACTCTGTTGCAAAAGTGCATCATAATATAACTAACAGAATATGTTAAAACTTATAAACTTGGCATGATAATAGCCATTGACCTATAGCTCTTACTCATTTGCATCCTACATTAGTTTTGCACTACACTAGGTAATGGGGCCCGCCAATGGCGGGCCTCCTGAGAGCGTTCTTGTGGCGCACTTGCCTTGTTGAAGCGCCTCATTGTGCCCCATATAGCCATTTTCACACACACACACGCGCGCGCGCGCGCGCACACACACACACATTTCTATAGTAACATTGAACTAACGGTTGTTAGCCTCACGTTTTCAAATGTCTAACAATGCGATAAAGCCAACATATATAAAGCAAGGCATATCTAACCTTACAAGAACCTCGATCAGGACAATAATATAAAAAGAAGCTATAATTGTAGCTATCCATCACATATTGTTTGCTTCAGAAGAACTGACAAAAAAACTGCAAACTTATATCCTTTCAAAGGGAATCGCAGAAAAAATCAAGAGCCTGCAAGGTGCTATTTGTTCATCCTACCAAGAACAGCAACATCAAGTTAATATAACATCCTTTTCTTTGAGAAGCAAACAAGAAACACCTACAATTTGTTCCACTGAAATGTTATAATCCACTCCACCGCATGTGACATAAAAATTTCTGAGAAAATTGCAGGCTAGTTTCAGCATGCCAATTTGCAAGATGTACTACAACTGCCTGCTACTATCAGAGTATCATGCATCCATCCACCCCAAAAAAGGAGTAAACGCGGGAACTGACATTGGATGTGGATGAAGTGATCACCTTGAAGATGCGTGGCTTGAGGTGCTTGGAGCAGATCCATCACGCGTGTGCCCCTCTACTCCTACGGCTTCATCAAGATGAAGAGGCTAGAGAGAAGGAGCGACAGAGGTCGTCCCCCTCTCCCTCTGCTGGCAGACCCAAACCATCAGCTAGAACACATCTAGGGCGCGGGGAGGCCATGCCATCACGGATCAACAGCGAGAACGCAGGTCCTCACAAGTTGTAAGAGCCCCTGACCACCACGTCGGGATGGTTGAGAAGAGATGGATCTGGGCGGTGGTTTCCGGTGACGAGCGAAATAGAAGTTGCGTGTACCCATAGTAGCTGTGTCGGCAGCAGCCATCACAATGAAATATAATCATTGCGTGTCGTCGTGAGTTCTTGAAAGGTTTCACCTGGATTTTCCTGGACCAATGAAGCAAAAACATGCACAATTTCTCAAACAAGGTTAGATGAAGTATGTGAATCAGGTGCAGTATTAATACAATAAAAAATAGAACTGTCATCAAAGGATTCACTTACAATCGAAAGAAGAAGCAGCAGCACGATTTTGCTTGTCTCCGTCGGATCTGGACCAGATACCTGCACCATAAAAATACTCAGAAAATGATGGCATAAGAAGATTACCCAGCAATAGAAAAGCAAACTAAATGTAGACGACTGTATCCTTATTGTTAAGATTCATTTAACAGGAATTTCCCGACCATCATTTAAATGAATTGCAAGAATTTTTTCCTGATATTTAATGTAGAAATCTAACATTAAATTATATGGTGTGTCATGAACTTATTAAAATTTCCTTGATGTACCTGTATCATGGGATCCATGAGATTCATGGCCTAGTGATAACTAACCATGCCACCCATTGCCATTCTGTAACCTCTGAATGTAGTTTTTCTCCTCCTAGCATTGACATGGATATGAGCATGAGTCATATTGTTGAATTCTCTAAATGGTTCACACTTAACTTTCCAACACAAAACAAAGAAAAGATATATTTGTAAAATTGTCAAATAAACATGCTGGCCAAGGTCGCTATCAAATAAAAAAAGAGCTATAAAAATTGTCGTAGTTAACAAAAAAAAGTCAGGGCTATTACAAAACGCAGGTGCCCAGATTCAGGTCGCTACAGACATCACAAATCCAACACTACAGATAATACTACCATGGTAGCCAGGAATCATAGTTCACGTTTTGTTGAGTACATACATGATACTACCAGGTCAGAACCTACAGACACATGATAATTGATTTGTACTATTCAACCACACTGACAACAATCGCAACCCGAAAATTAAGTGGCTTGAAACTGGCAACCCAACCCATGAACAAAGCGGCATCGATCTGGAACGCAGGACAAAGCGATTGCCTTGCAGATGCAGTTTCAGCATAGATAAGCATAAGTAGCATATATTAAAAAATATTAAAAAAGGCTTGTGTTCAGTTGGACATGAATAGCCTCATGATTCCCGAGTCAGATGAACAAAACGAAATCAAACCAGCACAAGGATAGGAGATCCCACATCGCCCAATTCTACAATCGGCATCACCACACTTGTAAACAAGATAACAGATTTACTAATTCCAGCGCATCAATTTCTACATAAACAAAATTACCACATAATGAAATCCACGTCACTGGAGTTAAATTACGCAAATCTGCATAACACTCACGGGTGGAGGACAGCCATCAGTCATACTAGTATTGGAGATTGTGGCCGTACTGGTGTCACACTCGATATGTTCAGGTGGGAACCTTTGCCACTGCTCACCTCGATGCTGCTATCATGTATCTGGAGCTCGGGGGGAGAGGCGGCACTGCTGCTTCCCATCTGCCTTGCATGATCCCGGCTGCCGAGGCACAACACCATCGACCCAACGCTGATGGCATGCTCGCAACCACCTCCCCTCCTTTTATAGGGAGTCAAGTTGGGCGCAGACCCTACTCTCTTCTCCTTGGATTGCTTATCCGTGGGCGACGAGATCACCCTCCGAAGAGGAAATACACAAATGATGACCCTTGGTAAGAATGGAATTTATCAAATCAAGCGAGTCAAGATGTAAACCTAATTATATGATCAAAATAGAACCATTAAACAGTAGGCGAGTCAACATGATTTTAACTGACCAAACTTCAAGTAGAACACAGTTTATATAATTGTATAATTTAGTGATGAAAACTTGCAAACATACTTCCTACTTGTCTTCTTGGGAGATAATCAATCTTGTAAATATTCATCCTGCTGACATGACTTGTCATACTAATCAAACTATACTTAATTATCCTTGTCTACTCCATAACCTTAATGTGTTGATGTGAACTTGCTCGGCTCCTATAAAGAACAGCGCTGTAGCACCTAAACGTACAACAATTGCTATACACTCCTCAAGCAAACAACAAAGCTACTATACTAATCAACAAGCCATGGCCATGAGTATGGCAACCGGCGCCATGGGCTCCCTGCTGCCCAAGCTGGTCGAGCTCCTCAAGGAGGAGTACAAGCTCAAGGAGAGCGTCAAGGAAGGCGTCCGATTTTTTCCCCGGAAAATAAAATTCACCTTTCAAAATATGCCTACATTAATACCTTTGATTTGATGATGTCCGTAGCGAGCCTAAACAACTGCCTTTGGACCGTAATGCCATCTATTTTGCTGTTTTCTGTAAACTTCATATGGCTCCAGCAATTCACACTAACACTGAATGGAAATTCGTGTAGCACAGTTTGAATGATCAGTAAAGGTATGAATGCCATAGAGAAAAGTCATCAACCATAACAGAAACTTCCATCCCTTTATATGTGCTCGGACAGCAATATCCATGTCTTCAACTGTTGTTCTCTTCATCCATATTCCAGAGTCCTCGAGTGCCTTAATTCTCCACACTCCTGCTGTTCCGTTGAACCCCAAAAAAATTGAGGAATGCTCCCTTAACCTGTTGTTCAACCTCAAAGTGGAAGCACGGATTTAAGCAAACAAACAAACAGAGCATAGATGTAATGTGATCAACAAAATTGCGATCATATGACAATTGTGATAAATCATCACATTTATGGTTCAGATCAACAAATTCCAAATCACTTGATATTGGCTACCAACTCTCAGTTAACATGGCAGCATCAAACTATGGCAGAGGAGAAATAATGGCCTCCAACATGTTTAGATCATGAAGAGAAAAGACTTTTTTTTGCGGAAGAGTAGAGAAAGACTGCCTGAGCATGGCCCGAACAGAGAGAGGGAAGGGAAGGGCCTTACATAGAGAGCCATGGCCTGCACACCCGCCATGGTGCTCCTCCGTCACACCCGCATCCTGCAGAAAGCAACCGCACGGATCAAATCAAAAATCCAGAAGAAGATGAGGTGAGGGGAGGGGAGGGGAGGGGAGGAGGATGGAGTGCCTCAATACCTTTGATGTCTACGTGCTGCAACTCGTCGCCGGTGTCGATGGCCACCACATCAGCAAGCACCGAGAGAAGGCCGCTGCCGCCGTCGTCGCCCCATCCCATCCATCCCGTGTGTGGGTGTTGGGCTAGGGTTTCATCCCCATCCATCCATTGGTCGGGCCGGACCTCCATGGCCGACCTCGAGCAGACTAAAAAGCAAGTAGGTGGTGAATCCAAATTCAAGAATGGTGTATTATAGTGGTAGAGATATTGGTATACACAGAACACGACACTACAATGGTAAGTAGTAATTCTGTAGTTTTGATGCATAACAATCCGGTGATCCAAGTATATAGGCAGAGGTTCTATACATAACTTAAGAAATATAGCATAGTAACATATAGTGTATTTTTTCAGTCACACAGGTAACTGAAAATACAGGAGTAGACAGATCTAATGAATAGAGTGTTATACAAAATAGCGTGGCCTCTGAAAATATGCTATTAGTGAGAGATTGTACACTGATTAATTTAACTAGACAATTTTCTACACGCTATAGCACGCAAGTAAATTATGTCCAGGTACCATCTCGGCAAGCTGATTACCAAAACCAATATTTCAAGCACTTTGAAACTTGGAACTGAAGCTGATTACTGAATCAAATATCCTGGAGTTGGACCTGAAGCACTTTCGAAATGTGAGGATTGCTTAGTGTTTTTGTCAACCAAGGACAAAGGAAGAGGTCAGGGGGGACCTGGATCCCGCTGCCGGTGGAGTCGACAGGGGTGGCACTATACAACTCCGAACAGGAAGCCGAGAACAAAGCGAACTCCGCTGCATTCCTGAGCATCCGACAACAACCTATCACTCCCTGCAAATCTTTGCCACAGGTGGTGACCTGCAACAGTTGTCAAGTTCAACGTTTTGTACTACCATGCCTCATAGAAGAGAAAACTGAATCAAAGCAGCACATCGGCCTAAGGCATCAGCACGAACAAAAGTAATAACACACTAAAAAGTAAAAACAATTCTCAGAGAGAGCACAATTTCTATCTATAGAGAGAAAGGAAAAGAAGTGGGTAGACACTTGCATCTTCTGGCCAGCGGGGAAGAGGACCAACTCTACCACAACCTCATGGTAGAGCCGTGTGTCGTGGGGATCCCATGGAGGTGCACACAGAGTACGGCGTACCAGCGACCTCCACCGCGTGACGTTACTGCCGCCATCCTCTACGCCCCCCTCCCCCCACCCATTTGATGTGGTGGGCGGCGCAGCTCTGGCCGGCCGGCATGGAGGGGCTGCTGGGCGGGCCGAGTCCGCTCGGGAACGGACAGAGATGGGCGGAGCAGCTCCGGGCGATGGCGAAGAGGACTATCGATGGGCGCCGGAGTGGAGGTGGCTCACGGCGACTGTCTTGTGACGGCGGCTGACTAGGAACCCTAGCGTCACGGTGGAGAGCGGGTTGTGAGGAAAAGAGGATGCGTTTTCGCAGGACTATCGATGGGCGCCGGAGTGGAGGTGGCTCTGGCCGGCTGTGCCCACGGCGGCGGCTAGGAACCCTAGCGTCACGGTGGAGAGCGGGCTGTGAGGAAAAGAGGATGCGTTTTCGCCGATGCCATCGCTACTCTTTACAGGGGAGGTGCGGTACAGTAAAAGGAGACATGGCTAGCGCGGTTACTCGACCTTGATGCGCACCTGAATGGTTTTAATAATGTGTACTTTCACGTCATGCCTATGCTTGCCATGCTAATCACTTTTAACAGGCTCATTTCTTGCATCTAAGTGACTAACATGATATAAATGAACATCTGTTACAGAAAGTTGTATTCTGTAAGATCCATAGTAATTAATCCTGGCATCATATGAATATGATCTAATTATGAAAGTTAGAAAATATTATGATGCCCCATGCCTATGCATATATATTCTCGGCCAAGCTAGGTCCTGGAGTGTCCACCTATATAAGTAGATAGCTTCCTGCTCGAGGTACATCAACATACATGCATTCTCCACTGGTCGACAACTTCTCACACCTCCCTCTTCGTATACGTTCACGACCAAGCAAGCAAGCTAGCTGCTGTTGGGTAACGTTACATGGAAAACAAAAAAAATTATACACACACGCAAGATCTATCCATGGAGATGCATAGCTAGGGGAAGATCATTTGCATACCCTTATAGATCGCTAACACTAGTAGAAAAAGGGCCATTTGTCCCGGTTCTTAAGGCCCATCTGTCCCGGTTGTGGAACCGGGACTAAAGGGTCGTTACTAATGCCTTAGGCCTTTAGTCCCGGTTCTTACACGAACCGGGACAGATGGACCTCCACGTGGCCGCTGCGGCGAGCTCAGGCAGGAGGGCCTTTGGTCCCGGTTGGTGGCACCAACCGGGACCAAAAGGCATCCACACGTCAGCAGCTGGCAGGAGTTGATGTTTCTGTTTTTTTAAAGGGGGTGGTTTAGGGGTTTTGGGGGTTAATTTAGGTTGTTAGCTAGCTAATAGAGAGAAGTGTCCTCTCTTATCTCCGTGCTTGGTTTACCAACGTTACCACTAGGCCTAAACATGGCTTAGATTGAAGTGAAGGCAACATGTGGTGCATGTCGAAAATAATACTAATCCTAACTTGATCAAGTTTGGATTGTACTACTTTCGACATGCACCACATGCATGTTGCCTTCACTTCAATCCAATCAATGTTCATTTCACCCACTAATATATAATAACTCTTCATGCTCGAATCATGCATCATCGTAATAACAAGTCCTACTAATCATCATCATACAACTTCTACTCGTTATTAATAACAAGTCACACGATCATAATCTTCATAGTCATCGAACCAACCCTACTTAATTGTTCTTAGCACATGATCATCAATATTAGGTAGTGTGACGCCCCGATTCAATCGTACACTAGTCATACACGCAAACGTGTACGATCAAGATCAGGGACTCACGGGAAGATATCACAACACAACTCTAAAAATAAAATAAGTCATACAAGCATCATAATACAAGCCAGGGGCCCCGAGGGCTCGAATACAAGTGCTCGATCATAGACGAGTCAGCGGAAGCAACAATATCTGAGTACAGATATAAGTTAAACAAGTTTGCCTTAAGAAGGCTAGCACAAAATGGGATACAGATCGAAAGAGGCGCATGCCTCCTGCCTGGGATCCTCCTAAACTACCCCTGGTCGTCGTCAGCGGCCTGCACGTAGTAGTAGGCACCTCCGGTGTAGTAGGAGTAGTCGTCGACGGTGGCGTCTGGCTCCTGGGCTCCAGCATCTGGTTGCGACAACCAGGTAGAAGGGAAAGGGGGAAAAGAGGGAGAAATGCAACCGTGAGTACTCATCCAAAGTACTCGCAAGCAAGGATCTATACTACCACTACAACAGGACCCCACCTATAGCAACGGATTTTTCCGTATCTAAAAGTCCATATATGCGTTGTTAGTGTCTTTACCAACGCTTTGGGATGCATTGCCTTATCCAGTGTTGCTAGCTCATAATGCAACACTTACACTTCCGTTGGTAAAATGGACCGTTGCAAGCAACACATAAAATCGACTATTACAACACTTTTATACGTTGGTGGTTAATGTACAGAAATCCCAATCTCATTGCTTGAAAGAATTTGCAACACTTCAGGTGTTCATGCATATATTTTTAATAATAATATGCAATTAATGCTCTAGATAATGGAAATAATTATCTATATCAAGTGCGGAGAAAAATAAAAGAATATACTCACAAGAGAAAGAAAACATATATGTTGATAACATTGTTGGATTACAATAGTGGATATGAAAGGGGTACATCATCCAAATGTGATGCATAATCTAAATATATTTTTGACAAAGAAACTTAAACCGAAAGCATTCATCAACATCCCTACAACTTAACAAAAACTTAACCTAGGAACAACATCCAACAAGAACAACATCCCTACAACTTAACTAAAACTGAAAGCATCCATCATCATCATCATGAACCAGAACATCATCATCATCATGACCGGAACATCATCATCACATCATTGCAGTATACTTGTCACGCACCCATATAATCATCCATATATCTTTTGAATCTACAAGGAAAATTACAAAATGAACTGTTAACACACAATGCAATTGACATGACGCAACTAGTGATAGAGGCAGGATATTAGAGCGTAATCTTTGTTGTTTCTGCATTACCAAGAGTATTGTAGTAGAACGATAGGAAGAGTGAGAGAGTATACCTTCCATGGTATCATCCATGACTTGCTCCATAGCGCCCCCTTCCATCTAGTTGGTGCATGCAACTGCAAAACCAAGGGAAAAAGGTGCAACACAAGTGAAGCGTCATCAAGTTCCATCTATTATATTATTTAAACAAGAGACAAACAAGCAATCATGTTCATCCACATAGATTAAATTATCTTGATCATCAATTACATATATTATCGATTAAGATTAAAAAGATGTAGTATTACGTACAAATAAAATGATGTAAAAACAGTTTAGCGTGTCACGTGCACATCTTACATCCAAGTCTTATATGCCTTTTCTACTAAAAAAAGATATCTCCAAGACAATCACATGCAAACTCGTACGTTGCTATTGCATAACATGAGTGCCAACTATAAGGAATAAGGAAGTCTCCGACCACCACAAAAAATATTAAAAAATCCATGTGGACTCATATATATTACTAAAATAAAATCAGCCGAATATGCCTTTTTCGTACACCATTGATTTCTTCATTGGTGATTGGGATTAATAGATATGTGCAAGTTACGTAACACTAATCTTATGCGCGTACAAGTATACATAATCTTACATAATGATAAGTCCAAAAGTGCATGAGCGAGATTCTCAAGGAAAAGAAAAAATGAGGTCCGTCAATTAATCAAATATGTATATGCATATATCTATGTTTGTGCCCGAGACAAACAAGGTACTGTAGGCCAATCCGGCCAGCCGGCCAAGCCGTACGCTAATTCCATGCATGTGACATCATGCTTCTGTCACCCATTGATTAAGATGTGTTTTCCATGCTTTTTTTAATTAAAAATTCCATTATGAATTTAAAGAGATACCAAACTAGGCACTATTTGCATGAATGTTGTACATGCATACTAGCATATCTAATAACAAAATATTTAGGCAGCACATGCAAGTATATGCGACTAGAGAAGAATGAAAGACTGACTCATGTGAATAAGAAAAGAAAAAGAAGGTTAACTAGCTTGCTGATATGCTTAATAATTTAACAAGCTTCAGCAAAAAAAAAAAAACAAGTTTACCTTATCCAGTCAACTTCATGTCTTTTTCGTGTAGATGCATCAGATTGTACATTTCTAATTTAAAAAATATACTACGTAATTGCCGTGCGTTGCAACAGGGGCATACATATTTTGTATGCAATCTTCATGATTAACCTTTCATACCATCGTGCACACGCTTTGCTCTAGAACCACAATAAAGAAAGGTCGACAAAATAATTTGTCAAATGAGTACAAATTCAACTATCATTTCAGCTATCGCACATGCAATGTTTTCAAATTCAATATTTTTCAACTACCATTTGAACTACATTTGCAATAGCTATCCTTATATAAGAGCACTCCTTAAACAAACCAAATATTTTTGAAATGTGCTTATCTGTTCAAGGGCTAGCAAAGGCGAGCGTGCACTGAATCTTTCCCAGGAGAGACCGTGCCCTGCAAGCTGCTGCCGTTCGGCACTTGCTGCTGCAAATAATCCACACAGGCTCGATGGTACATAGAGCTACAGAGAGAAAGATAGGAGGTCAGAGGTGTTGCTAGCCTGCTCCGCACAAGCCTCCGCTCTACTCACATCCAGCAGCAGCCAACCTACTGCACAAGTGCAGATCCAGTGATGGCCATGCTCACCTCTACATGCTGCCGGTCTGTGATAGCTTGAACAATAGTAAAATAAACTTATTCAAATTAACTCACCTCTTTATTCTAGTGTTGTCATTTTGATTCCGGTTAGTTTTGCAACCTTTGTCACTCCGTTAACATCCTTCTCCATGCACCTTTTTATCTCTGTAATTCAGAAACAAAAAAATGTATTTGCAAATTAGAATTCGAGCAAGGCAAAAAAGTTAGCCAAATCATGTTTGAAGAAAACAAACCCAATTGCATATGTTACCTTTCATAGTTGTTACTTTGACGACAATTCTGATTTCTCCTCCGAGTTCTACATACAGATACAAGACTGTTAGAGAAATGATAGAGAGCATCTTATTTCTGTTCTTGATAGAATGGACATATTCAAGAAAAAAGACACAAAGAATCCACTAAAACCAGGCTGCATGGAGCTCAACATACTTGCATCTAGCTCAATATCTATATTTTCTGGGAGGTCGTTCCTCTTTACTGAGCAATGAGGAACACTGGCCCGGCCCCTGGTGCGCATGCAACACTACTGGGGAATCTTAATGTGATTACGCTAGCTAATATGCTCTGTCCTGGCCCCTGGTGCGCATGCAACACTGCTGGGGGGAATCTAATGTGCATATGATGGATAGATTTCTGCCAAAATCCAACTTTAGAGGTAAATTATTGATTAACAGGAGTGGACCAACTCACCTGAAGCCAGAGGAGGAGAAAGCTACATGGTTGCTTCGTCCCGAGCAGCAGCAAGGCTGTCCAGTGGCCATTACTCCCTGCACGTCTACAGGAGAAGAGAAGAGCAGAGGTTAAAAAAGGGGGAGAGAGATAGGACGGAGCAAGGGGAGAGGATGGGATGCACTCACCGGATGAAATGAGGACGACATGGCCAACGGCGCCGGAGTCGACGCCCGAAACCCTAGGCATGGGGGGAGGGTCGCGGGTGGGCTTTGGTGGCCGCGAGCGCTGATCTAGGTGGATGGGAGGGCGCCGCGGTGCGAGAGGACCTCGGGATGTGTTTCGCGGTGGCGAGATTGGCCGAACGTCGCCGGAAGCAGCCACCGCCGGTGGCGCAACCAGGAGCCATGTGAAGAGAGAAATTGGACGCGCGAGGGATGGGTAGGTGGGGGGTGCGGCGGATCCGGTAGCCTCCGGGGTTGCGAGATGGAGATTGGAAGGAGAAGGGCCGGCGGCGAGGTGGGCGGAGGAGGGAGACGAGACGGTTGGTGGCGGCGATTTGGGAGAGACCAGGGCAATCGGAGGCTCTGTTTCTCGCGCGTCTCTCTCTCCTTTCCTATGTTTATTTATCTCCATATATGTATATCAATCTGCAACGCATATGCTGCACTGTTTATATGCGTATCTATTATTAATTTTACAACGAATAGTCAAAATGTTGTACAATTTGTGTTGCTTTATAAGGGGTATTCTTGTAGTGTACATATGCATGGGTATCTATGTAAAGGGCCATATCGGTGGACTAGACTGCAGAATGCCAGAATAAGAGGGGGATAGCTAATCCTATCGAAGACTACGCTTCAGGCCACTTCCATCTTGCAGCATGTAGAAGAGAGTAGATAGTAAGTTCACCAAGTATCATCGCATAGCAAAATCCTACCTGGTGATCCTCCCCTCGTTGCCCTGTTAGAGAGTGATCACCGGGTTATATCTGGCACTTGGAAGGGTGTGTTTTATTAAGTATCCGGTTCTAGTTGTCATAAGGTCAAGGTACAACTCCAAGTCGTCCTGTTACCGAAGATCACGGCTATTCGAATAGATAACCTTCCTTGCAAGGGTGCACCACATAACCCAACACGCTCGATCCCATTTGGCCGGACACACTTTTCTGGGTCATGCCGGCCTTGGAAGATCAACACGTCGCAGCCCTACCTAGGCATAACAGAGAGGTCAGCACGCCGGTCTAAATCCTATGGCGCAGGGGTCTGGGCCCATCGCCCATTGCACACCTGCACGTTGCGAGGGCGGCCAGAAGCAGAACTAGCCCCTTAATACAAGAGCAGGCTTACGTTCCAATCCGGCGTGCGCCGCTCAGTCACTGATGTCACGAAGGCTTCGGCTGATACCACGACGCCGAGTGCCCATATCTTTCCCGCATAGTTGGTTAGTGCGTATAGGCCAGTGGCCAGACTCGGATCAAATACCAAGATCTCGTTAAGCGTGTTAAGTATCCGCGAACGCCGACCAGGGCTAGGCCGACCTCTCACCTAGGTGGTCTCAACCTGCCCTGTCGCTCCGCCACAAAGTAACAGTCGGGGGCCGTCGGGAAATCAGGCCCACCTCTACCGGGATGGAGCCACCTGCCCCTTCAGCCCCCATCTCCAAACAATATCATAAGTAATGTAACAGTATAAAGTATATAGCATCTGCCCGTGATCACCTCCCGAGTGATCACGGCCCAAAGAGTATAGCATGGCGGGGCGAACAAGAGTGTAGGGCCACCGATGGAACACTAGCATCCTATACTAAGCGGTAGGATAAAGGTGTAAGGGTAACAACTGTAGCAACAATGACAGGCTATGCATCAAAATAGGATTAACCGAAAGCAGTAACATGCTACACTACTCTAATGCAAGCAGTATAGAGAAGGAATAGGCGATATCTGGTGATCAAGGGGGGGGGGGGGGCTTGCCTGGTTGCTCTGGCAAGAGAAGAGTTCGTCGTCGATGTAGTAGATTACAGGGGTACCGGCATCGGTCTCAGGGTCTACCGGAAAGAAGTAACGGAGGGGGAACACAATAAATAACAGAGCAATCAAAGCATCTCAAAGCATAACATGACAAACGTGGTGCAAGATGTGCCCTAACGCGGTAGTAGGTGATATCGGCAAAGGGGGGAAAGTATCCCCGGTGTTTCGCGTTTTCGGGCAGATGAACCGGAGGGGGAAAGTTGTGTGTTCGATATGCTAGGGGTGTGTGGCGGACGAACGAGCTACGTATCCGCATTCGTCTCGTCGTTCTGAGCAACTTTCATGTAGAAAGTATTTTCATCTGAGCTACGGTTTATTTTAGATGATTCTTTTAAAGTTTTAATGATTTTCTAGAATTACTTTAATTCAAAAATAAACTGAAAATACTATTTACACATAGCAGTAGCCAGCCCCTGTGTATGACAGGTGGGGTCAGGGTCAAGGCCAACAGTCCAGTCAGCAGTTGACTGTTGGAAATATGCCCTAGAGGCAATAATAAAAGGATTATTATTATATTTCCTTGTTCGTGATAATTGTCTTTTATTCATGCTATAATTGTATTATCCGGAAATCGTAATACACGTGTGAATAGATAGACCACAACATGTCCCTAGTAAGCCTCTAGTTGACTAGCTCGTTGATCAATAGATAGTCATGGTTTCCTGACTATGACCATTGGATGTCATTGATAACGGGATCACATCATTAGGAGAATGATGTGATGAACAAGACCCAATCCTAAGCATAGCACAAGATCGTGTAGTTCGTTTTGCTAGAGCTTTTCCAATGTCAAGTATCTCTTCCTTAGACCATGAGATCGTGTAACTCCCGGATACCGTAGGAGTGCTTTGGGTGTACCAAACATCACAACGTAACTGGGTGACTATAAAGGTGCATTATAGGTATCTCCAAAAGTGTCTGTTGGGTTGACACGGATCGAGACTGGGATTTGTCACTCCGTATTACAGAGAGGTATCACTGGGCCCACTCGGTAGTGCATCATCATAATGAGCTCAAAGTGACCAAGTGTCTGGTCACGGGATCATGCATTACGGTACGAGTAAAGTGACTTGCCGGTAACGAGATTGAACGAGGTATTGGGATACCGACGATCGAATCTCGGGCAAGTAACATACCGCCTGACAAAGGGAATAGTATACGGGGTTGCTTGAATCCTCGACATCGTGGTTCATCCGATGAAATCATCGAGGAGTATGTGGGAGCCAACATGGGTATCCAGATCCCGCTGTTGGTTATTGACCGGAGAGCCGTCTCGGTCATGTCTGCATATCTCCCGAACCCGTAGGGTCTACACACTTAAGGTTTGGTGACGCTAGGGTTATTAGGAAGACTTGTATGTGATTACCGAATGTTGTTCGGAGTCCCGGATGAGATCTCGGACGTCACGAGGAGTTCCGGAATGGTCCGTAGGTGAAGATTTATATATGGGAAGTTGTCATACGGTCACCGGAAAGTTTTGGGGGCATATCGGTATTGTACCGGGGCCACCGGAAGGGTTCCGGGTCCACCGAGGAGGCCACCTCTCGGAGGGCCTCATGGGCCGTGGGGGCAGGAACCAGCCTGGAGGGCTGGGCGCCCCGCCCCGCTTGGGCCCATGCGCCTAGGGTTGGGGGAAACCCTAAAGGCGCCCCTGCTTGGGGGCAAGCCCCTCCTTGGCCGCCCTCCCCCTCTAGATCTCATCTAGAGGGGGCCGACCCCCTTGCCCCTTCCCCTATAAATAGAAGGGTGAGGGGAGGGCTGCAAGACACATCCAAGGCGCAGCCCCTCCCCTCCCCAACACCTCTCCTCCTCCGCGTGTGCTTGGCGAAGCCCTGCCGGAGAACTGCCACTCCATCACCACCACACCGTCGTGCTGCTGTTGGAGCCTTCTTCCTCAACCTCTCCCTCCTCTTTGCTGGATCAAGGTGCGGGAGACGTCATCCGCTCCGTACGTGTGTTGAACGCGGAGGTGCTGTCCGTTCGGCACTTGGTCATCGGTGATTTGGATCACGGCGAGTACGACTCCATCATCCCCGTTCCCTTGAACGCTTCCGCACACGATCTACAAGTGGTATGTAGATGCATCTCTCTCCTATCACTCGTTGCTTAGATGAACTCATAGATGGATCTTGGTGAAACTGTAGGAAATTTTTATTTTCTGCAACGTTCCCCAACAGTGGCATCATGAGCTAGGTCTATGCGTAGTTCTCTATTGCACGAGTAGAACACAATTTTGTTGTGGGCGTAGATCTTGTCAACTTGCTTGCCGCTACTAGTCTTTTCTTGCTTCATCGGTATTGTGGGATGAAGTGGCCCGGACCGACCTTACACGTATGCTTACGTGAGACAGGTTCCACCGACTGACATGCAATAGTTGCATAAGGTGGCTAGGGGTGTCTGTCTCTCCCACTTTAGTTGGAGCGGATTAGATGAAAAGTGTCCTTATGAAGGGTAAATAGAAGTTTACAAAATCACGTTGTGGTTATTCGTAGGTAAGAAAACGTTCTTGCTAGAACCCAATTGCAGCCACGTAAAAGATGCAACAACAATTAGAGGACGTCTGACTTGTTTTTGCAGCAATTGTCATGTGATGTGATATGGCCGGAAGTTGTGATGAATGATGAATGATATATTGTGATGTATGAGATCATGTTCTTGTAATAGGAATCACGACTTGCATGTCGATGAGTATGACAACCGGCAGGAGCCATAGGAGTTGTCTTAATTATTGTATGACCTGCGTGTCATTGATTCAACGCCATGTAAATTACTTTACTTTATTGCTAAACGTGTTAGCCATAGTAGTAGAAGTAATAGTTGGCAAGCAACTTCATGGAGACACGATGATGGAGATCATGGTGTCATGCCGGTGACAAGATGATCATGGAGCCCCGAAGATGAAGATCAAAGGAGCTATATGATATTGGCCATATCATGTCACCACTTTATATAATTGCATGTGATGTTTATTATGTTTTATGCATCTTGTTTACTTAGAACGGCGGTAGTAAATAAGATGACCCCTTATAATAATTTCAAGAAAGTGTTCCCTAACTGCACCGTTGCTAAAGTTAAATGGTTTCAAGCACCACGTGATGATCGGGTGTGATAGATCCTTACGTTCACATACAACGGGTGTAAGACAGTTTTACACATGCAAAACACTTAGGGTTAACTTGACGAGCCTAGCATGTACACACATGGCCTCAGAACACAAGAGACCGAAAGGTCGAACATGAGTCGTATGGTAGATACGATCAACATGGAGATGTTCACCTACGATGACTAGTCCGTCTCACGTGATGATCGGACACGGCCTAGTCGACTCGGATCATGTAACACTTAGATGACTAGAGGGATGTCAAATGTGGGAGTTCATTAAATAATTTGATTAGATGAACTTAATTATCATTAACAATAGTCTAAAATCTTCACAAAATGTCTTGTAGATCAAATGGCCAACGCTCATGTCACCATGAACTTCAACGCGTTCCTAGAGAAAACCAAGCTGAAAGATGATGGCAGCAACTATTCGGACTGGGTCCGAAAACTGAGGATCATCCTCATAGCAGCCAAGAAACAATATGTCCTAGAAGCACCGCTAGGTGAAGCACCCATCCCAGAGAACCAAGACATTATGAATGCTTGGCAGTCTCGTCTTGATGATTACTCCCTCGTTCAAGGCGGCATGCTTTACAACTTAGAACCGGGCTCCAAAAGCGTTTTGAGCAACACGGAGCATATGAGATGTTCGAGGAGCTGAAAATGGTTTCCAAGCTCATGCCCGGGTCGAGAGATATGAAGTCTCCGACAAGTTCTATAGGTGTAAGATGGAGGAAAATAGTTCTGTCAGTGAGCACATACTCAAAATGTCTGGGTTGCACAACCGCCTGTCCCAGCTGGACATTAACCTCCCGGACGAGGCGGTCATTGACAAAATCCTTCAGTCGCTCCCACCGAGCTACAAGAGCTTTGTGATGAACTACAATATGCAGGGGATGGTGAAAACTATTCCTGAAGTATTTTCAATGCTGAAGTCAGCAGAGGTTGAAATCAAGAAAGAACATCAAGTGTTGATGGTCAATAAAACTACTAAGTTCAAGAAGGGCAAGGGTAAGAAGAACTTCAAGAAGGACGGCAAGGATGTTGCCGTGCCCGGTAAGCCAGTTGCCGGGAAGAAGTGAAAGAATGGACCCAAGCCTGAGACTGAGTGCTTTTATTGCAAAGGGAAGGGTCACTGGAAGCGGAACTGCCCCAAATACTTAGCGGACAAGAAGGCCGGCAACACTAAAGGTATATATGATATACATATAATTGATGTGTACCTTACCAGTACTCGTAGTAACTCCTGGGTATTTGATACCGGTGCCGTTGCTCACATTTGTAACTCACAGCAGGAGCTGCGGAATAAGCGGAAACTGGCGAAGGACGAGGTGACGATGCGCGTCGGGAATGGTTCCAAGGTCGATGTGATCGCCGTCGGCACGCTACCTCTACATTTACCTGCGGGATTAGTTTTAAACCTCAATAATTGTTATTTAGTGCCAAGTTTGAGCATGAACATTGTATCAGGATCTCGTTTAATGCGAGATGGCTACTCATTTAAATCCGAGAATAATGGTTGTTCTATTTATATGAGAGATATGTTTTATGGTCATGCTCCGATGGTCAATGGTTTATTCTTAATGAATCTCGAGCGTAATATTACACATATTCATAGTGTGAATACCAAAAGATGTAAAGTTGATAACGATAGTCCCACATACTTGTGGCATCACGCCTTGGTCACATTGGTGTCAAGCGCATGAAGAAGCTCCATTCTGATGGACTTTTAGAGTCTCTCGATTATGAATCATCTGACACATGTGAACCATGCCTTATGGGAAAAATGACCAAGACTCCGTTCTCCGGAATAATGGAGCGAGCAACCAACTTGTTGGAAATCATACATACCGATGTGTGCGGTCCAATGAGCGTTGAGGCTCGCGGAGGATATCGTTATGTTCTCACTCTCACTGAAGACTTGAGTAGATATGGGTATGTCTACTTGATGAAACACAAGTCTGAGACCTTTGAAAAGTTCAAGGAATTTCAGAATGAGGTAGAGAATCAACGTGACCGGAAAATAAAGTTCTTCTGATCAGATCGTGGAGGAGAATATTTAAGTCACGCAATTTGGTACACACTTAAGGAAATGTGGAATCGTTTCACAACTCACGCCGCTGGAACACCTCGCGTAGCGGTGTGTCCGAGCGTCAGTGTCGCACTCTATTGGATATGGTGCGATCTATGATGTCTCTTACTGATTTACCGCTATCATTTTGGGGATACACTCTAGAGACAGCTACATTCACTTTAAATAGGGCACCATCTAAATCCGTTGAGACGACACCGTATGAATTATGGTTTGGGAAGAAACCTAAGCTGTCGTTTCTAAAAGTTTGGGGATGCGATGCTTATGTCAAGAAACTTCAACCTGAAAAGCTCGAACCCAAGTCGGAAAAATGCGTCTTCATAGGATACGCCAAGGAAACCATTGGGTATACCTTCTACCTTAGATCCGAAGGCAAGATCTTTGTTGCCAAGAACGGATCCTTTCGGAAAAGAGTTTCTCTCGAAAGGAGTAAGTGGGAGGAAAGTAGAACTCGATGAAGTACTACCTCTTGAACCGGAAAATAGTGCAACTCAGGAAAATGTTCCTGTGGTACCTACACCGACTGGAGAGGAAATTAATGATGATGATCAAGGTACTTCGGATCAAGTTACTACTGAACTTCGTAGGTCCACAAGGACACGTTCCACACCAGAGTGGTATGGCAACCCTGTCATGGAAATCATGTTGTTAGACAACGGTGAACCTTCGAACTATGAAGAAGCGATGGCGGGCCTGGATTCCAACAAATGGCTTGAAGCCATGCAATCCGAGATAGGATCCATGTATGAAAACAAAGTATGGACTTTGACAAACTTGCCCGATGATCGGCGAGCGATAGAAAACAAATGGATCTTTAAGAAGAAGACGGACGCGGATGGTAATGTCACCATCTATAAAGCTCGACTTGTCGCTAAAGGTTATCGGCAAGTTCAAGGGATTGACTACGATGAGACTTTCTCTCCCGTAGCGAAGCTGAAGTCCGTCCGAATCATGTTAGCAATTGCCGCAAACTATGATTATGAGATATGGCAAATGGACGTCAAAACGGCATTCCTTAACGACTATCTTAAGGAAGAACTGTATATGATGCAGCCGGAAGGTTTTGTCGACCCTAAGAATGCTAACAAGGTATGCAAGCTCCAGCAGTCCATTTATGGGCTGGTGCAAGCATCTCGGAGTTAGAACATTCGCTTTGATGAGATGATCAAAGCGTTTGGGTTTATGCAGACTTATGGAGAAGCCTGCGTTTACAAGAAAGTGAGTGGGAGCTCTGTAGCATTTCTCATATTACATGTAGATGACATACTTTTGATGTGAAATGATATAGAACTCTTGGACGGCATTAAGGCCTACTTGAATAAAAGTTTTTCAATGAAGGACCTTGGAGAAGCTGCTTATATATTAGGCATCAAGATCTCTAGAGATAGATCGAGACACCTCATAGGTCTTTCACAAAGCACATACCTTGATAAGATATTGAAGAAGTTCAAAATGGATCAGTCCAAGAAAGGGTTCTTGCAGTATTACAAGGTGTGAAATTGAGCTCTGCTCAATGCCCGACCTGGCAGAAGATAAAGAAGAGATGAGTGTCATCCCTATGCTTCAGCCATAGGTTCTATTATGTATGCCATGCAGTGTACCGGACTGATGTAAACCTTGCCGTAAGTTTGGTAGGAAGGTACCAAAGTAATCCCGGCAAGGAACACCGACAGCGGTCAAGAATATCCTGAAGTACCGAAAAGGACTAAGGACATGTTTCTCGTTTATGGAAGTGACGAAGAGCTCGTCAGAAGGGTTACGTCGACGCTAGCTTCAACACAGATCTGGATGACTCTAAGTCACAAACCGGATACGTGTATATGTTGAATGGTGGAAGCGATGGTAGTGCAGCTGCTAGCAGAGCGTCGTGGCGGGATCTACGTGTGAAGCGGAGTACATGGCAGCCTCGGAGGCAGCGCATGAAGCAATTTGGGTGAAGGAGTTCATCACCGACCTATGAGTCATACCCAATGCGTCGGGGCCAATCAAACTCTTTTGTGACAACACTGGAGCTATTGCACTTGCCAAGGAGCCCAGGTTTCACAAGAAGACCAGGCACATCAAGCGTCGCTTCAACTCCATCCGTGAAAATGTTCAAGATGGATACATAGAAATTTGCAAAGGGCATACTGATCTCAATGTCGCAGATCTGTTAACTAAGCCTCTACCGCGGGCAAAACATGATCAACACCAGAACTCTATGGGTGTTCGATTCATCACAATGTAACTAGATTATTGACTCTAGTGCATGTGGGAGACTGTTGGAAATATGCCCTAGAGGCAATAATAAAAGGATTATTATTATATTTCCTTGTTCGTGATAATTGTCTTGTATTAATGCTATAATTGTATTATCCGGAAATCGTAATACACGTGTGAATAGATAGACCACAACATGTCCCTAGTAAGCCTCTAGTTGACTAGCTCGTTGATCAATAGATAGTCATGGTTTCCTGACTATGGACATTGGATGTCATTGATAACGGGATCACATCATTAGGAGAATGATGTGATGGACAACACCCAATCCTAAGCATAGCACAAGATCGTGTAGTTCGTTTTGCTAGAGCTTTTCCAATGTCAAGTATCTCTTCCTTAGACCATGAGATCGTGTAACTCCCGGATACCGTAGGACTGCTTTGGGTGTACCAAATGTCAAAACATAACTGGGTGACTATAAAGGTGCACTACAGGTATCTCCGAAAGTGTCTGTTGGGTTGATACGGATCGAGACTGGGATTTGTCACTCCGTATTACGGAGAGGTATCACTGGGCCCACTCGGTAGTGCATCATCATAATGAGCTCAAAGTGACCAAGTGTCTGGTCACGGGATCATGCATTACGGTACGAGTAAAGTGACTTGCCGTTACGAGATTGAGCGAGGTATTGCGATACCGACGATCGAATCTCGGGCAAGTAACATACCGTCGACAAAGGGAATAGTATACGGGTTGCTTGAATCCTCAACATCGTGGTTCATCCGATGAAATCATCGAGGAGTATGTGGGAGCCAACATGGGTATCCAGATCCCGCTGTTGGTTATTGACCGGAGAGCCGTCTCGGTCATGTCTGCATATCTCCCGAACCCGTAGGGTCTACACACTTAAGGTTCGGTGACGCTAGGGTTATTAGGAAGACTTGTATGTGATTACCGAATGATGATCGGAGTCCCGGATGAGATCCCGGACGTCACGAGGAGTTCCGGAATGGTCCGGAGGTGAAGATTTATATATGGGAAGTTGTCATACGGTCACCGGAAAGTTTCGGGGGCATATCGGTATTGTCTGGGGCCACGGAAGGGTTCGAGGTCCACCGGGAGGGGCCACCTCTCTCGAAGGGCCTCATGGGCCGTAGGGGGCAGGGAACCAGCCCCTAGAGGGCTGGGCGCCCCCCCCTTGGGCCCATGCGCCTAGGGTTGGGTGGAAACCCTAAAGGGGGCGCCCCCCTTGCTTGGGGGCCAAGCCCCCTCCCTTGGCCGCCGCCCCCCCTCTAGATCTCATCTAGAGGGGGCCGGCCCCCTTGCCCCTTCCCCTATAAATAGAAGGGTGAGGGGAGGGCTGCAACACGCATCCAAGGCGCAGCCCCTTCCCTCCACAACACCTCTCCTCCTCTGCGTGTGCTTGGCGAAGCCCTGCCGAAGAACTGCCACTCCATCACCACCACACCGTCGTGCTGCTGTTGGAGCCTTCTTCCTCAACCTCTCCCTCCTGTTTGCTGGATCAAGGTGTGGGAGACGTCATCCGCTCCGTACGTGTGTTGAACGAGGAGGTGCTGTCCGTTCGGCACTTGGTCATTGGTGATTTGGATCACGGCGAGTACGACTCCATCATCCCCGTTCGCTTGAACGCTTCCGCACGCGATCTACAAATGGTATGTAGATGCATATCTCTCCTATCACTCGTTGCTTAGATGAACTCATAGATGGATCTTGGTGAAACCGTAGGAAATTTTTTATTTTCTGCAACGTTCCCCAACATTGACTGGGTCAACGTTGACTGGTCAAACTGGCTGGTGGGACCCAGCTGTCATAGAGACAGTGTAAATTAATAGTTTAATTAATTTTAACAGATTAGGTGGGGGGCCACATGTCATTGACTTAGGTATTTTTAAACAGGCCTTTAAAAGAAATGGGTCCACATGTCATTGCCTTAGACTAACTTAACAGGTTTAATTAGTTTAGTTAATTGATTCGGTTATTTAAACACAATTAATTAAGTGAACTAATTTAATTAATTAATTAATATTTTTATTTTTAATTCTTTTTTATATCTTTTAAAAAAACGTTTTGGGGTGGGTCCCCCTTGTCATAAGGCCACTGGGCCTTAGCGGGAGTCTTGAGCAGTGCACAGCCCGAGCAGGCGAAAAGGAAATGGGTGCGATCTGGCGGCGTGATGGCGGCGAGGCCACGCCCGCGCATGCGCGTTAGGGCGCCAGCAGGGGTGCGCCGGGCGAGGCGCGGCTAGCCGGCAGCTGCAGCCGCAACAGGCTGCAACGGGCGATGCGGGGCATGCGCGGCGGACTGTTGGAATATGCCCTAGAGGCAAGAATAAAATGGTTATTATTATATTTCTTTGTTCATGATAATTATCTATTATTCATGATATAATTGTGTTATCCGGAAATCGTAATACATGTGTGAATACATAGACCACAACATGTCCCTAGTGAGCCTCTAGTTGACTAGCTCGTTGATCAACAGATAGTCATGGTTTCCTGACTATGGACATTGGATGTCATTGATAACGGGATCACATCATTAGGAGAATGATGTGATGGACAAGACCCAATCCTAAACATAGCACAAAGATCGTGTAGTTCGTTTGCTAGAGCTTTTCCAAATGTCTAGTATCATTTCCTTAGACCATGAGATTGTGCAACTCCCGGATACCGTAGGAGTGCTTTGGGTGTGCCAAATGTCACAACGTAACTGGGTGGCTATAAAGGTGCACTACGGGTATCTTCGAAAGTGTCTGTTGGGTTGGCACAAATCGAGATCGGATTTGTCACTCCGTGTATGACGGAGAGGTATCTCTGGGCCCACTCGGTAATGCATCATCATAATGAGCTCAATGTGACCAAGTGTCCGTCACGGGATCATGCATTACAAGACGAGTAAAGTGAGTTGCGATAACGAGATTGAACAAGGTATTGGGATACCGACGATCGAGTCTCGGGCAAGTAACGTACCGATTGACAAAGGGAATTAAATACGGGATTGATTGAATCCTCGACATCGTGGTTCATCCGATGAGATCATCGAGGAGTATGTGGGAGCCAACATGGGTATCCAGACCCCGCTGTTGGTTATTGACCGGAGAGTCGTCTCGGTCATGTCTGCATGTCTCCCGAACCCGTAGGGTCTACACACTTAAGGTTCGGTGACGCTAGGGTTGTAGAGATATTAGTATGCAGTAACCCGAAAGTTGTTCGGAGTCCTGGATGAGATCCTGGACGTCACGAGGACTTCCGGAATGGTCCGGAGGTAAAGATTTATATATAGGAAGTCAAGTTTCGGCCATCCGGGAAGTTTCGGGGGTCACCAGAATTGTACCGGGACCACCGGAAGGGTCCCGGGGGTCCACCGGGTGAGGCCACCTATCCCGGAGGGTCCCATGGGCTGAAGTGGGGAGGGGAAGCAGCCCCTGGTGGGATGGTGCGCCCCCCTTGGGCCTTCCCCTGCGCCTAGGGCAGGAAACACTAGCGGTGGGGGCGCCCCCCTTGGCTTGGGGGGCAAGCCACCTCCTTGGCCGCCGCCCCCCCTTGGAGATCCCATCTCCTAGGGCCGGCGCCCCCCCCCAGGGGCCCTATATATATTGGGGGGAGGGAGGGCAGCCGCACCCTAGACCCTGGCACCTCCCTCTCCCTCTCCAACACCTCCTCCTCTCCGTAGAGCTTGGCGAAGCCCTGCCGAGATCCCTGCTGCATCCACCACCACGTCGTCGTGCTACTGGATCTCCATCAACCTCTCCTTTCCCCTTGCTGGATCAAGAAGGAGGAGACGTCTTCACCAACCGTACGTGTGTTGAACGCGGAGGTGCCGTCCGTTCGGCGCTCAGTCATCGGTGATTTGGATCACGACGAGTACGACTCCATCAACCTCGTTCTCTTGAACGCTTTCGCTCGCGATCTACAAGGGTATGTAGATGCACTCCTTTTCCCCTCGTTGCTAGTTAACTCCATAGATTGATCTTGGTGATGCGTAGAATTTTTTTTATTTCTGCTACGTTCCCCAACAGTGGCATCATGAGCTAGGTCTATGCGTAGTTACTATGCACGAGTAGAACACAAAGCAGTTTGGGCGTATATGTTGTCAATTTTCTTGCCACCTTATCTTGCTTCGGCGGCATCGTGGGATGAAACGGCCCGGACCGACCTTACAGGTACGCTTACGTGAGACAGGTTCCACCGACTGACATGCACTAGTTGCATAAGGTGGCTAGAGGGTGTCTGTCTCTCCCACTTTAGTTGGAGCGGATTCGATGAAAAGGGTGCTTATGATGGGTAAATAGAAATTGGCATATCATGTTGTGGTTTTACGTAGGTAAGAAACGTTCTTGCTAGAAACCTATAACAGGCACGCAAAAACATGCAACAACAATTAGAGGACGTCTAACTTGTTTTTGCAGCAAGTGCTTTGTGATGTGATATGGCCAAAGGATGTGATGAATGATATATGTGATGTATGAGATGATCATGTTCTTGTAATAGGAATCACGACTTGCATGTCGATGAGTATGACAACCGGCAGGAGCCATAGGAGTTGTCTTTATTTTTTGTATGACCTGCGTGTCATTGAATAACGCCATGTAAATTACTTTACTTTATTGCTAAACACGTTAGCCATAGAAGTAGAAGTAATCGTTGGCGTGATAACTTCATGAAGACACGATGATGGAGATCATGGTGTCATGCCGGTGACGAAGATGATCATGGCGCCCCGAAGATGGAGATCAAAGGAGCAATTTGATATTGGCCATATCATGTCACTATTTGATTGCATGTGATATTTATCATGTTTTACATCTTATTTGCTTAGAACGACGGTAGCTTAAATAAGATGATCCCTCGAAATAATTTCAATAAAGTGTTCCCCTAACTGTGCACCGCTATGAAGGTTCGTTGTTTCGAAGCACCACGTGATGATCGGGTGTGATAGATTCTAACGTTCGAATACAACGGGTGTAAGCCAGATTTACACACGCAATACACTTAGGTTGACTTGACGAGCCTAGCATGTACAGACATGGCCTCAGAACACGGAAGACCGAAAGGTCGAGCATGAGTCGTATAGAAGATACGATCAACATGGAGATGTTCACCGACATTGACTAGTCCGTCTCATGTGATGATCGGACACGGCCTAGTTGGCTCGGATCATGCTTCATTAGATGACTAGAGGGATGTCTATCTGAGTGGGAGTTCATTGAATAATTTGATTAGATGAACTTAATTATGATGAACTTAGTCTAAAATCTTTACGATGTGTCTTGTAGATCAAATGGCCCACGCTAATGTTGCCCTCAACTTCAACGCGTTCCTTGAGAAAACCAAGCTGAAAGATGATGGCAGCAACTATACGGACTGGGTCCGGAACCCAGGGGCCCTATATATAGTGGGGCGAGGGAGGGCAGCCGCACCCTAGCCCCTGGCGCCTCCCTCTCCCTCTCCAACACCTCCTCCTCTACGTAGAGCTTGGCGAAGCCCTGCCGAGATCCCTGTTGCATCCACCACCACGCCCGTCAGTCTGCTGGATCTCCATCAACCTCTCCTTTCCCTTGCTGGATCAAGAAGGAGGAGACGTCTTCCCCAACTGTGCGTGTGTTGAACGCGGAGGTGCCATCCGTTCGGGCGCCGGGTCATCGGTGATTTGGATCACGATTTAGCACGACTCCATCAACCCCGTTCTCTTGAACGCTTCCGCTCGCGATCTACAAGGGTATGTAGATGCAGTCCTTTTCCCCTTGTTGCTAGATAACTCCATAGATTGATCTTGGTGATGCGTAGAATTTTTTTTATTTCTGCTACGTTCCCCATCACGGACAGTGCGAGGGCGCGGCTCACGACAGGTGCGGTGCTGGACACGGTCGTCGCCGGTGACCGATGGGGGAAGGGGAAGAACGGGGTCCTCACCCCACCACTACTAGGGAAAATCCTAGCAGCAGCGCGGGTTTTGGGCCTATTAGTAGCGCGGGGGCCTGCGCTACTAATAAGGCGCTACAGCTAACGTATAGCAGTAGCGCGGGTGGTACCCGCGCTACTACTACGTCCTTTAGTAGTAGCGTGGGTAAAAACCCGCGCTACTACTACCAGCTGGTTTTTTTGAATTTTTTCAAAAAATATTTCGATTTTTTCCCTAATTTTCAAATTTCTGAATTATTTTAACCTCAAAGCTCTAATCACCCCTCATCGCTGCTCGATTTAATCTCTAATCACCCCTCATCATTCCAAATCATCTAACTTCCCGGACGGTCACCCATCCTCTCAGTACTCCAGCCACGCTTAACTTCCGGGTTCTATTCTCCCTCGTTTCCAAGTCTGCACTACTTGTTTACCTGACAATAGTAAGATGTCAATCCTATTAACCTCAGGAATTTAGCTTGAGCATGAAGTCACACATTTCACTATTTGAGTTTGAAACTATTGTTCTAAAAAATTAGTAACACTAATATTTCTTAAATAATTAGTTTGACCACAGTTTGACCACAGTTTGGCCATAGTTTGACCAGATTTGACCAAAATTCAAAAAAACAAAAATAATTATTTAGTAACACTAATATTCTAGAATAATTATTTTGACCATTGTTTGACCACAGTTTGACCACACAGTTTGAAATTTTTTTGATTTTTTCCACTCTAGATCTTAAAAGCCCCGTAACTTTTTTTCTGTTTGGTTTTTGAGGATTTTGAAAATGTTTAACGAGTCACCCCTCATCTGCACGTCTGCGTGCGTGTGTCATGTGTGTGCGGGAGGTGGCGCTGGTAGGGAGAGGAAGGAGACCAGGAGGGGCAGCGCTGGTTGCCAGAGGCGGGCGACGGGGCGGGAGGTAGGAGGAGCACGGGGCTGGGCGCTGCCCTGCGCGTGCGCGAGTGTGTGGCGGCGCGTGGGGAGCGAGGGAGGAGAGGAATGGGGTTGGGGGTCTAGGGTTCGGGGGATGGAGAGGCAGGCCATATAGGCCAGGGGCGGGGTGGGCCGGTTGGCTGGCCAGCTGGGCCTCACAGCCCCGCGCGGGGGGGGGGGGGACTGGTCTTCTGTTTTTTTGTTTGTTTTCTTTTTTTGTTGCACTTTTAACAATAATCCATTTTTGTAAAATGTGTGGCTAGTCTCAATATTTAGTACTCAACATACCTCACTGTCACTAAAAGTTTTGGAGCGATTAGTAGTTGTTTTGTATTTTTATTAAATGGAAATGACCTAAATGCGGCGGTCTTGGTTACTGTTTTCATATCCAGGGGCATCTTAAACCTTTAGAAAAATGTTGATTGGTGCATGACAATCATCTAAGGAATATTTACAACCTAATGAACATTTTTAATTCACTATTTTATGAAACTATAATTTGATTTGTTATTTGTATTTGTATTTAATCTAATTTTCAAAACGAGCGAGGTTTAGCAAAACTTTAATTACGATGACCTGGCATCATTAACAGGGGTTTACTATAGCTATATTTTGGGGTGTCACAGGTAGGACCTAAATACCCTCTTTAAGGTAAAATAGATAAAACAATATAGACCCTGATACGTCCATTTTGTATCATGCTTTTATATTGATATTTATCGCATTATGGGCTGTTATTACACGTTATGTCACAATGCTTATGCCCATTCTCTCTTGTTTTACAAGTTTACATGAAGAGGGAGAATGTCGGCTGCTGGAATTCTGGGCTGGACGCTTGCAATAGGAGTTAATCATAAGTGGGATGCTTGTCCAAGAAAGGACAACACCCAAGCACCGATGCACCCACATACCAAATTATTAAAGTAACGTACGTGAATCATATGAGTGTGATGAAAACTAGCTTGACGATAATTCCCATGTGTCCTCGGGAGCGTTTTCCTTCATATAAGAGTTTGTCCAGGCTTGTCCTTTGCTACAAAAAGGATTGGGACATCTTTCAGCACTTTATTTACACTTGTTACTTGTTACCCGTTACAAATTACCTTATCACAAAACTATTTGTTACCGATAATTTCAGTGCTTGCAGAGAATACCTTGCTGAAAACCGCTTGTCATTTCCTTCTGCTCATCGTTGGGTTCGACACTCTTAATTATTTAAAGGACTATGATAGATCCCCTATATTTGTGGGTCATCAAGAATCTTTTCTGGCGCCGTTGCCGGGGAGTGAAGCACCTTTGGTAGGTGGAATTTGGTAAGGAAAAATTTATATAGTGTGCTGAAATTTACTGTCACTTGTTACTATGGAAAGTAATCCTTTGAGGGGCTTGTTCGGGGTATCTTCACCCCGACCAGTAGAGCAAATAGTTGCTCCTCAACCTACTGAACCTACTGAAAATGTTTACTTTGAAATTCCTTCGGGTATGATAGAGAAACTGCTAGCTAATCCTTTTGCAGGAGATGGAACATTGCATCCCGATTTACACTTAATCTATGTGGATGAAGTTTGTGGATTATTTAAGTTTGCAGGTATGCTCGATGATGTTATCAAGAAGAAGGTCTTCCCTTTATCTTTGAAGGGAGAGGCACTGACATGGTATAGGTTATGTAATGATATGGGATCATGGAACTACAAATGATTGAAATTGGAATTTCATCAGAAGTTTTATCCTATGCATCTTGTTCATCGTGATCGTAATTATATATATGTAATTTTTGGCCTCACGAAGGAGAAAGCATCGCTCAAGCTTGGGGGAGGCTTAAGTCAATGTTATATTCATGCCCCAACCATGAGCTCTCAAGAGAAATGATTATTCAAAAAAATTATGCTCGGCTTTCTCTCAATAATCGCTCCATGCTCGATACCTCTTGTACTGGATCTTTTATGATGAAGACTATTGAATTCAAATGGGATTTATTGGAAAGAATTAAACGCAACTCTGAAGATTGGGACCTCGATGAAGGTAAGGAGTCAGGTATAACACCTAAGTTTGATTGTGTTAAATCTTTTATGGATACCGATGTTTTCCGTGAATTTAGCACTAAATATGGACTTGACTCTGAGATAGTAGCTTCTTTCTGTGAATCCTTTGCTACTCATGTTGATCTCCCTAAGGAGAAGTGCTTCAAATATAATCCTCCCATTGAAGTAAAAGTAGTTGTACCTATTAAAGTTGAAGAAAAGACTATCACTTATGATGATCTTGTTGTTCCTGCTGCTTATATTGAGAAGCCACCCTTCCCTGCAAGAATAAAGGATCATGCTAAAGCTTCAACTGTAGTCAACAAAAGTAATATTAGGACACACAAACCCCCTGAGAAAGTTAAAGTCGAACTTAAAATTGCTATGGTTAAAGATCTCTTGGCTGATAATATCGATGGGCATGTTATTTACTTCTGTGATGAGACTGCTAGAATTGCTAAACCTGATGCTAAAGATAAACATAGACCTGTTGTAGGCATGCCTGTTATTTCTGTTAAAATAGGAGATGATTGTTATCATGGCTTGTGTGATATGGGTGCTAGTGCAAGTGCAATACCTCATTCCTTATACAAAGAAATTATGCATGATGTTGCACCTGCTGAGATAGAAGAAATTGATGTTGCAATTAAGCTTGCCAATAGAGATACTATTTCACCGATTGGGATTGTTAGAGATGTTGAAGTCTTGTGTGGGAAAGTTAAATATCCTACTGATTTTCTTGTTCTTGGTTCCCCACAAGATAATTTTTGTCCCATAATATTTGGTAGCCCCATCTTGAACACGGTTCATGCTAGGATAGACTGCAAAAAGGATGTTGTTACTATTGGTTTGGGTGATATATCTCATGAGTTTAATTTTGCTAAATTTAGTACACAACCCCGTGATGAGGAATTGCCTAGTAAAGATGAAATTATTGGTCTTGCTTCTATTGCCGTGCCTCCTAGTGATCCTTTAGAACAATATTTGCTAGACCATGAAAATGATACATTTATGAATGAATGAATGAAAATAGATGAAGTATTCTTTAAACAGGGACCTATTCTGAAACACAACTTGCCTGTTGAAATCCTAGGGGATCCTCCTGCACCCAAGAGGGATCCCGTGTTTGAGCTTAAACCATTACGTGATACTCTTAAATATGCTTATCTTGATGAAAAGAAGATATATCCTATTATTATTAGTGCTAACCTTTCAGAGCATGAAGAAGAGAAATTATTGAAAACTCTAAAGAAGCACTGTGCTGCTATTGGATATACTCTTGATGATCTTAAGGGCATTAGTCCCACACTAAGTCAACACAAAATAAATTTGGAGAAAGACGCCAAACCGGTTATTGATCACCAACGATGGCTAAATCCTAAGATGAAAGAAGTGGTAAGAAAGGAAATATTAAAGCTCCTTGAAGCAGGTATAATTTATCCCGTTGCTGATAACCAGTGGGTAAGTCCTGTCCATTGTGTCCCTAAGAAGGGAGGTATTACTATCGTTCCTAATGATAAAGATGAATTGATTCCGCAAAGAATTATTACAGGTTATAGGATGGTAATTGATTTCCGCAAATTAAATAAAGCTACTAAAAAAGATCATTATCCTTTGCCATTCATTGATCAAATGCTAGAAAGATTATCCAAACATACACATTTTTGCTTTCTAGATGGCTACTCTGGTTTCTCTCAAATACCTGTGTCAGGTGATGATCAAGAAAAGACCACCTTTACTTGCCCTTTCGGCACGCGTTGACGTGGGCGGAAGGTTCCCGGGTGTACATGGTGTATCTGTGCGGGGTTGACCGCGACGTACACTATCGAGTAGTGGTGGTTGCTTCAACTTTCGTCCATGTTCGCTTTGATGTTCCTGGTTGCAGAATACCACAACTGTAAAAAAATTGCTGGCCCATATGTTATGTGCATTTTCATACGTATCTGTCAAACCTACATGTGTGACATCGTATTTTCGTCCTCAGTCGTTAACCTTTGTTTGTCAGACACCAGGCACTCCTTTTGACTCATGGGCGTCACTTACCTGCCACATAAACAAATAGCGATTTTATAAAATTGACACAATTCTTTTCTCTTGATGACACCTTTGTGTTGTCAAACTAATGAATCCCTCTCTGCCCCTGCTCTGAAGAAGAAATAAGCACTACTGTATCCACCCACCCGTTAGTTCGAATAGCTCCGCTTCCGCTCAAGCTAAAGGTTCTAAATTTGCTACTTTCTTTAGTTTAGTGATAGATATCTTACACTCTATACCCGTAGTAACCTCTGAGGTTGCTCAAGAAAGTGAAACGTAAGCGATGTTTTGAAGAAACGATGCAGAATATACATTTATCCTCGCCGTCTCTATATTCTTTGAAATGTTCACAAGTTTCTTCGGGGTTCTATTCCAACCAATCCTTAGTCCTTTGGTAACCGAACTATCGGTGCCAAAAACATCGTATTTCCCATTTTTAGAGAAACCGATCGGTCATCACTTATGACATAACCGAATTTCTTTGGTACCCGAAGAACCGGACCGACCGGTACGGTTAAACCGAACGGCCAGTCCTACGTGGTAAGTAGTGAGACCAAACGATAACATCAAGATATCTACCAAGTAAAGTTAGTAATAGTATCCAAGGTAATCATCGTCCTTGACTATAGTGTCCTCAACTTCATAATAAGTTTTCCCTTACGAGAGATGGTCACCCAATTCCTCGAACTTCGTAATGCTGTCCGCCTCTATGGATAAACCAAATCAGAAAATGACATAATTCAAAGCTAAATTATTTATACCAAACTTTTTTATTTTGTTATAAATAATAATGTAAAGAAAATTTGTTGTTTATATGGATGCATATTTTGATATATTGTCCTGGATACTGAACACATTTTTTGTATATTAAGATAAATATTTGTAATAAGTGTCTAATATTCGTTATTATGATTTTCTATTCTAAATGTAAAATGTTTTGTATATCGCAAAATACTTTTATACAATGAAATTTCTTCAAAAATCTCTTGTTAGTATTTTTTATAAATTTGAGAAAACCAACAATACTCCACAATATAACATGTCATTGTATTAAATGTATCGCTTTTGTAGAATCCTAAAATATCTAAAGAATAGTTTGTAGAGTATATAAAAATCTTGGAATCGAGCAAATAACTCTGCAAAGGTTTGTAAAGTACAATACTTTTAAGTTTCTATGCAACTAATTAGATAATTCTGGATTATATGAAGTGTTAATGTTTGTACTTTCATGCTTCACTCCTAGCCAGTTGCTGGTGGTGTCCTTTTCTTGGTCCAATTGTGTCGATATATAACATTTAACCTTTCATAAATTCCAAAAAAATGCACTTGATTTTTGCTTTCATTTCCTCTAAAATAGAACTTGTGTAAAATGTGTACCCATTTAGAGATAACTTCTAACTCACTTGATGCCAATCTGGTCCTCCAAGGCCAACCTGGTCCATAAGATTTTTGTATCATAGGGTAATCCACTATTCTTAAAATGTTGATTCCCACTAAGTCTAATTCTCTCAATATACGACCTTCCACCTCATCAAGTGTGTCATGTCAACATCCACTAGCACTATTGAAACCCATGCAAACCACATCCATACTCTTTGTTCCCACATAGTGCAAGTATTAAACATTTCTACATTTAAAGTAGTAGCTATTGATTTAGATCATTTTTTTCATATATAATACATCTAAAAGTAATCTTCAAATTCCCGCCGCAACGCGCAGGGTAACCACCTAGTTCTATAGAAAAAGACATGTACTATCTCCGTACCAAATTAAAGTTCTTGTTTTGTCTTTAGTAAAACTTAAGTTTGACCAAGTTTAGAAAAAAAGTGTTGAGGCATCTAGTTTTGTCTATTTCATTTTCTCAAATCTATGGATATAGTTTACGAGGTTGAGAGGCGGGGGAGCAAGATAAGGGCGTTAGTGTCAAGTTCATAGGTGTTCTGCTATGAGGTGCTATCTTTTTAGTTTTGACATGTCTGTCTTTACGTGACTTGTACTTTAATTTTTATTATATAAATGAGACATGTTTTACCATGCAAAAAAAACATGTCTGGCAACTATACATGCAACTCCTTTTTTTAGAGACATCTTTATATGTGCAACTCTTCTACCCGATTAAGAGAGGCACGATTTTATCTTTCTTTTTTTACCGGGTGAAAGAAAATTATTCCAAGATAATATGGTTACAATCAAGAGGCATAATCTCCTCAATACACGATGGTCCTCTATGTAGCCATATAGCAGTGCTATGTTCAATACAATGCCAGACGATCTGCTACCCTGTTTTGAACACGTTTAAGCTTCATAGGAATAAACTCTCTCCTTTCCATCAAGAACTTAATCTTAGCAACCAAGTGACTCTAAGTCGAACATGACAAACCCTCCCCAGAGAGAGTCGCCAAAGCCTCCGAAAAATTTGACTACACAATAACTGGGTCGTTAGTGTGTTGCAATGCTAGAGCCATGTCTTGCATCAGCGCATGAATTTCTACTTCCAAGGCATCGTTGCAGTTGAACAAGAATCGGTAAGCAGCAAATATCACACTTTCATCCCGACATAGAAAGATTCATGCCCCATTCCATGGTAACGTCCTCAACCGACGAGCCACCCACTGAGATGGCTGCATTGTCAGTCGGGGAGACGGCCATGGACTAATACCTTCGTCCTTCTGACCACCACAAGACGATCGTCCACCGGAGGGAACTTTCCTTTGATAATATCATTAGTTGAATACAACCTTGCATTCGAAAATAAAATCGTACAACTCTGTAGATAGTCAATCGTAGCCTCTAGGGGAGGGATTTCCTTGCCATGCACAATATCATTGCGTAATGACCATATGCGCTAGACTAGCATTATGATCACATCTTCAATGGCACGGCTTTGTCTCTCTTGCACGTCTCTCCTTAGGTGTTATTACGGGTCGGTCCAGTAGCCATTGTTGCTTCGTTTGTTTGGTTGTTCGTTTGTTCTCTTGTTTCTTGTTCGTTCTTATCTTTTACTTTTAAAATATTTGAAGTACATATATTTTGAAACTTAGTTTACTTAAAAGATTAGAAATGTTCACCGAGAATTTGCAAAATGTTAACGCGTGTAAACATTTTGTTCCGCCCAATTTGATAAAAATCTTCAAACCATTAAAAATTGTGACATTTTAAAAAGTTCATGCATTTTGAAAAAAATATGTGACTTTTAAAAAATGTTTACACAATGCAAAAAATATATTCTTGCAATTTAAAAATATTTTGTACTATTCAAGAAAAGTGTTGTGTCGTAGAAAAAATGTTACCCGCAAAAAACAATGTTGACCCATTTCAATAATATATTCATGACATTTTTTCCGAAAAATATTCAAACAATGTAAAAGAATGGTTTGTATCATTCAAAAAAATTATATTTGACGTTTCCAAAAATGTACACGTGTTCCGAAAATATATTAGTAAAATTTAGAAAATATTAATACAACGCTAAAAATATTCATGTAATTTTTAAAAATGTTTGTACAATTCAAAGAAGTTTTTGTGGCCTTCTGGAAAAATGTTGATGCATTTCAAAAATATGTTAAATGTTTATAAGTTTTGATTTTTAATACCTTTTAGAATAATATTCATAAAATTTCAAAATAATATTTGTGTATTTTAAAAATATATTCAGGATTTGAAAAATATTAATACAACGTAAAAATAGTAATTTAAAAAAATGTTATGTAACATTTCAAAAAATGCCAACATGTATTTGAAAATAGTTTCTTATCCTAAGGTCAACAAGTACGTAAGCAAAAAGATTTACCAAGGTAGCACCTTTCAGGTGATATGCATATCCTGTCCTAAGATCAACAAGTAGGTAAGCACAAAGATTTACCAAGGTAGCAAACAAGTCCAGTTCCGGGCGAAAATGGGGTTCTCTTTTATTTGCCAACTCAGACTGGATAGACAAGTCAGAAAATAGTCCATAAATCATTCTTAATCTTTTTTTTGTCTAAGAAAGGAACTGAACCAGGCTTTCTCTCCGCTTTATACATAAAGAAACAGTTGAAAGTACACGAACCAACGATACAAAGTGGGGAGGTGGTCGATGTGTCCATGGTGTGATGTCCATGGGATGCTTTACATAGCCTTTTAAAACTCACTTCATCTATAAAAGGTGTTGCGTTAGGAACCCTAGGATTCCGTTGCATGCCCTTTGTTTAGGCTCCCCCCTCCCCACGGAATCTGGTATTCCTGGCTCCCGCTTATGACGCGCATTGAGAAATATATCCATGTGGGTATACCCCCCAGGTGATTTTACTTAAAAAAGTTTTCTAAAGCTCATGCTACAGTGGGCTATAAGTTGACATCTCGGTCCTCTTAGGGTAAGGGTTTGGGAATGGGTACCCGCAATCCGTGAACCCGACGAGTAAAAACCCTATTAGGGTAAGGGTTTGGAAAAATTAAATCAATGGTTTTATAAATGGGAAAAAATTGTACCCATCGGGTAAGCCGGGTATGGGTATGGGAATGCAATACCCATACCTGTGTACCTGCATACCCGTGCACGAAAATGCAACAGCTAGCCTCGACGCAAAATCCCCTCCCCTTACCCATTTGCATGATCTTATTTTAATGTCTTGATCTTGTTTTGTGAACTCATGATTTTTTTTCTCTGATTTTGTTGATCTTATTATAGTCTCCTTCATTTGATCATTTTAAAGTAGGGGCTGCATAAGTAACTTCAATAAAAGAAATTATAGAAAATTGTGTCCCTCTTGTTTGTCTTGTAATTGGTAAAAAGAAGAAAGAACATATGTTAATGTTTCTCTAAGAAGTTCACTTAAAACCTATTCATCCATGAATGTAATTTGACATTGTTTGGTGCTATCTAGTTCATGCTTATTGCTGACCACTTTTGTAAACTAATATCATTTTTCGGTGATATGCATGTGCTGAAATGCTAAAATGTGGTATGTATTTGCTGAAATTTTGAAGTATACATGCTAAAATTTTGTGTATATATGCGAAAGTGCTAAAAAATACATGGTGAACTGTGAATTGGGTAAGTTGGTCGAGATGGGTATTTTTACCCGTTGGTATTATCCGCACCCGCCGGGGTATGGGTATGGAAACAATTTGAAACCCGAGGTGCGGGTACGGGTAAGGGTTTGGGCGACCATTACCCGTACCCGAACCCGGCGGGTGTCATGTTGAGTCCTCCGGTTTAGTACGAATCTGACGTGCGAATTGCCGTTCCATGTTGGCATGTGCTATTTTGGACAAAACCACAAAATTCAAGCTTAGACTGTTGGTTTAATTTACATCGAGTCTTGATGGACTAGAGTCAAGGAACTACATCCTGAACGTCTTTTTTCGAGGGTACGCCAATGTCGTACCTTAGCTTTATAGAAGAGAGAATAATATGTACAAGAGATTACAATTTTGCTAGTTAGGTGTCACAAGCCGACCCTAACCAAGCCTCCACCCCACTCCTACATGCTACTCGACTACTCGGATACTAGTTGTCCTCCAAACGCTCCTGCCGTGGCCCAAGTCCTCAAGTCGTCAAAGATCATGTCCACCGTATCACCCTCACTCCTAACTTGTCCCGAGCCGAAGACCCTCGCGTTTCTCTGTTTCCAAAGTGTCCAGCAGATTAGCATCACGAACGTGTCGAACCCTTTCCAAGTTTGCTCGTGAATTTGTTTCCTAGCTTCCGTCCACCATTGCACCAACCTAGAGTCATTTGTCGGGCAAAGTTCGATCCTCAAACCCATTCTGGCAAAGCAACGAAACCAAACTTTTCGCGAGAACACGTACTGCTGCAAAATGTGGTCCACCGTGTCCTCCTCCTGGTCACATAGGTAGCATCTAGTTGTTTGGTCTTGCAACCCATGTCTCGTCCTTCTATCCGACGCCCACAGCCGGTATTGTACTGCCAACCACATGAAGATCTTACACGCCAGTGGAGCCCAACATTTCCAGATGGCTCCGAATGAGTGAAATCTCACTCCTCCCTCACAAAGCATCTTGTATGCGGACGATGCTGTGTAAACTCCTGACTCGTTCCAAGCCCAAATGGGACGGTCCTCCATCTGTTCCTCCAATTGAACCTCCGAGATGATCTCCCAAAGTCCAATGAACTGGGTCAAACCTTACGTGCATAGGTTACCCACGACGTCGTTCATCCACACATGCATGCCCAGCGCATCATATACCAGTCTCCTGTTGGCCACTTGAGTGCAAACCGTAGCCACTACCAAGGGTGCAACCTCGGAGATTATTGGACCCTGCAACCACCGGTCTTTCCAAAATAAGATTTTGTCTCCCGAGCCCACCTTCCATTTGACTAGACTCCCAAAGGCTTGGTCTACTTTTTTGTCCGCCGTCAAGTTGAGCCCTTGCCAAGGTTTGGACGCATCCGTCCGTCGGAGCCATTCCCATCTTAATCTTAGGGCCAGACCATGTTTATATAAGTCAATGACGCCCAATCCTCCCATGTGTTTTGGCCTAAACACCTTTGCCCAAGACACCACACTTTTGCCACCGCTCACTTCCTCCGTCCCGGCCCAAAAAAATGCCTGACAGCCTTTGTCCACTCTTTCTAGTGCCCATTTAGGCGCCTCCGCAATCATGAGATGATGAGTGGCCCGCACCCTCATGACTTGGTTGACGAGGATAAGTCTCCCAGGTCTAGTCACCAAGCCCCTTTGCCATCCTGGCAAAATATGTAGGGCTGCATCAACAACCGGCTGCCACTCGGATCTTTTAAGTTGTCTTATGCTAAGTTGTAGCCCAAGGTATTTGCACGGGAAGGTCGCAATCTTCCATGGAAGGGCCGACTTTACGAGCTCCTCATCCTCCGTCTCTGCCCGGATCATAATTGCCGCAGATTTGGCAAAGTTTACTTTATGACCAGGTGCCACTCGAAGATGGTGAGGGTTTCCTTAACAAAAAGAAGGTCTGGCCAAGTTGGTTTGATGAAGAGCACCACAATATCCGCGTACAACGATAGGCGCTGCATCGGGCTACATCCATTAATGGTGCTCAGAACCCTATCCTCATGTGCCTTGACAACGATAGCCGTAAGAACGTCCATGGCAATAACGAATAGCAAAGGGGAGATCGAGTCCCCTTGCCTCAGACCTTTTGCGTGCATGAACTTGTCTCCTGCACATCCATTTACAATCACTCTTGAGTTGGCCGTGGTAAGCAGTGTTGCTATCCAAGATACTCAGTGAGGGAGTCCTAGACTAAGGGGTCCTCGGGCGTCCGGCATGTTATCCATGGGTCGGACTGATGGGCTATGAAGACATGAAGGCCTAAGACTGTACCCGTGTCCGGATAGGACTCTTCTTGGTGTGGAAGGCAAGCTTGGCGATCAACTATGTAGATTCCTTCCTATGTTACCGACTCTATGTAACCCTAGATCCCTCCGGTGTTTATATAAACCGGAGGGCGTAGTCCGGATGGGAGACACTTATGACCATAGTCATACAGGCTAGGCCTCTAGGGTTTAGCCATTACGATCTCGTGGTAGATCAACTCTTGTATCACTCATATTCATCAAGATCAATCAAGCAGGAAGTAGGGTATTACCTCCATAGAGAGGGCCCGAACCTGGGTAAACATCGTGTCCCCCGTCTCCTGCAACCATCAACCTTAGACGCACAGTTCGGGACCCCCTACCCGAGATCCGCCAGTTTTGACACCAACATTGGTGCTTTCATTGAGAGTTCCACTGTGCCGTCGATGAAAGGTTCGATGGCCCCTTCGATCGTCTATAGTGATGTTGTCCAAGGAGAAACCTTCCTCCCCGGACAGATTTTCGTATTCGGCGGCTTCATGCTACGGGCCAACTCGCTTGGCCATCTGGAGCAGATCGATAGCTACGCCCCTGGCCATCAGGTCAGATTTGGAAGCTTGAACTACGTCACGGATATCCGTGGAGACTTGATCTTCAACGGATTTGAGACCACGACGATTGTTCCCCCTTGTACCGATGAACATGACTTAAATCTGTCATCGGACCAGATTCAGGAGATGGTTCCTGTAACTGCTACCGCCTTGGGTCCGGAGCAAATCGTGCCATCCGAGGCCACAGAGTCTGCAGCGTTGGAGCCGCACACAGACTCGACACCCTGCAATATTTGCGTCAACGGAACTCCGGACTCGTCTCCGGCTATAAGTTTCGGACTTACGCCTGCGGACACCGAGCTGGATCAGTTATCGGTTTTCAAGTTCAGCGCCGCAGATATCTTCCAACACTCGCCCTTCGGCAATGTGCTAAATTCATTAAAAAGCATGTCCCTGGCGGGGGACTCATGGCCGAACTATGTCCGGTACGAACTAGGGGCTAAGGATGGAGAATTTTGCTTCCCACCTGCCATCCACTTCATAGCCATTGTCGAAGACTTAACCGACATACCTGATTATGGCCCCGAAGGCATTGATGGTATCGACGATGATGTCGATAAGGAGCAGGGCCAAAGCCCGCCAGTCACCGGACATGGGACGGCCACCACTTCGTATGACGTCTATATAGTCGAGACACTTAAAAAAGTGTGCAACGATGGCACCAGAGAAAATAGTACTTCGGACGACGACGAAAATAATGAAGACCCTGTTGGAGCAAGATCCGAACAGGAGGTGATGAAACTATGTACCTAGGGTAGGGTCATAGGCCTAACCTAAATACCCTCCCCAAGGACATCACCCTAAAGTCAGAAGCATTCGAAGGGTACTACCATCCACTCGACCAGAAAGATTCCACTTGGAAGATTGAATGTCACTCGACCGCAACAGAAATCACTCGATGTACAGAATGTCTAAAGCAACTCTGCGCAGCAACGTTCAGGCATTTACTCTTAGACTTAATAGCCATTTATAGCACTTTACTACGGACGGTACCTGTAACGCTTACTCTTTATGAACATTGAACCCTGTGTAATGGAGGGGAGCTGAGGTCCTGGCGCACTCTATATAAGCCCACCCCCCCTCCTCTGGGACAAGGGTTCGCACCCCCTGTAACACACCACACATAATCCAGTCGACCGCCTCAGGGCTCCGAGACATAGGGCTGTTACTTCTTCTGAGAAGGGCCTGAACTCGTAAAACTCGTGTGTACAACTTTGCCATAGCTAGGATCTTGCCTCCTCATACCTACCCCCCATTCTACTATCAGTCTTAGATCCACGACAGTTGGCGCCCACCGTGGGGCAGGTGTCTTAGCGACTTGTTGGAGAAGTTGCGATTTTTCCGATTCCCATCATCATGGTTTCCGGCGAAGGATTGGCTGAGGGCCGCGAGATCCGTCTCAGCGCGTTCATGTTCATCGCCGACGACTCCGCTTGGCTCCAAGAGGCTCCACTCGACGTCGAGGCACTCCCTGTCCGCGGGGCAACGCACTTTCGCGCGTGCGTCCGCGGCATCCTTCTTCGGCAGCTGTCGACTCAGTATCGGTCGGCTCCTATAGCGTCCTCACTCCCCGCTGTTCGACGGCGCAAGCGATCCAGTCGGTCGTGGCTCCAGCGGTGGGTGAGGCATGCGATGGCCCGCCAATTGGCTACCCCACAAATCGCGGCAATCGAGCCCGATGAAACTCTCTACGGCATGTTCGACCTGTCGACTGGCTCCGTCGAGACTGCATCCGAGTGCGACAGCAGTGACCCCGCAGCGGAAGTCCTGATGGTCAACGGACCGCGTAGTCCTCCTGGCTTCCCCTACGACGACGGCGGCGATGGTGGCGGCGATCCGTCGGGCGTCCACGTGCAGTACCGCCCCAAGCCCCTCTCTTCGCAGCAGAGGGAAGAGCTTCACCGCCGCAACATGGATGCACTTCACACTCCTATCGTTGGAGAAACCCCCGAGGCCCGGGCCTTGGAGGAGGCGCGCCTGGCCAACTTGGTTGAGCGCACTCGACTGGAGAACCTCCAGCATGCACTCGACGAATGTGCTCGGCAGTGGATTCCTGAGTCCAGTCGACGACAACTTTTTCCGCCTCCGACTCAGGTATACCGAACTCCGATTCAAAATCTCACATCTGCAGCCCGAATAGCAGAGTCGATTTAGCCTTCCCAGTCGGAGGCTGGCAGAGGTTTGATGCAGATCCGAGGTTTACTCCGAGCAGCGGGAGAGCAGAACACAACGGTATCTCAGTCGCGGAATAGGATTCACAGCAGATCTATGATGGCAAACACAGTTCAGTTGGCCCATAGCCCAAGATCGCCTCTGAGGCGTGAGGGACGTGGAGACCGGCGAGATCAGTACAGAAACCGTGAGCAGTATGATCACTGACTCGACCGCGATGACCGTCGCCGAGCACCTACACCTCCCCCGAGGAGTGGGTCACATGTGCCTCGGCAACACGATGACAGGCGCCCTCACAGTGGCGGACGAAGAATTCCAGTCGATCCCAGAGAGCCGGGCTTTGATGCGAGATCTATTCTCGTTCAAGGTCTGGTTGACAGGAACAGGGCACACAGAGAGGGCCATGATAGAGATTATCCGACTGGCAGCAGAGTGCATGTTTCAGGTCCCGAGTGTTTCAGCAGAGCCATCAGAGCAGCAGTGATTCCTCCCAACTTCAGGTTGGCGACTGGAGTCAGCAAGTTCACTAGTGAGTCCAAGCCTGACACTTGGCTTGAGGACTACCGAGTGGCTGTGCAGATTGGTGGTGGCAATGATGAAGTGGCCATGATACACTTTCCTATGATGTTGGAGGGCTCGGCCAGAGCGTGGTTGAATCAGTTAGCGCCTGGCAGCATATATAGTTGGGAAGAACTTGCCCGAGTGTTTCTTAGGACCTTTAAAGGTACATGCAAACGACCGGCGGGATTGACAGAGTTGCATTCCTGTGTGCAGAAACCGAATGAGACCTTGAGAGATTATATCCAGAGATGGATCACATTGCACCCCACAGTAGAGAATGTGTCAGATCACCAAGAAGTTTGTGCCTTCAAGGAGGGTGTTAAATACCGAGAGTTGAACCTGAAGTTCGGTCGGACGGGAGATATGTCCCTGATTCGAATGATGGAGATCGCCACCAAGTATGCCAATGGTGAAGAGGAGGACCGACTCCGGAGTGGCAAGCACAAAACAGTCGCCCAGAAGACCGGAGGAGGGACTTCCAGTCATAAACAGAAACGCAAGGCCGAACCAGCAGCTCCTGGTGAAACTTTAGTTGTGGCTCAAGGGAAGTTCAAGGGGAAGCCTAAAGGGCCATGGAACGCCAAGAAAGTTCAAGGTCAAGACGAAAATGATGTGTTGGATTTACCCTGTCACATTCATATCAAGAAAGATGAGGAGGGTAATCTTATTTACCCTAAACACACCACTCGACAGTGTCGGCTCCTGATCCAACAGTTCCGAGAGAAACAACCCAAGGAGAAGGAAAAGGAGTTGGACAAGGGTGAAGATAAGGAAGAAGACGATGATGGTTTTCCCAACGTCAATTCCACTCTGATGATTTTTGCTGATGTTGAAAGCAAAAGTCGACTGAAAGTTATAAACAGAGAGGTGAACATGGTTTCTCCGACAACTCCAAGTTACTTGAAGTGGTGTCAGACTGCCATCACATTCGACCAGTCTGACCATCCAGCTCGTATAGCCACCCCCGGGAGGCAAGCGCTGGTGGTCGACCCAGTTGTTGAAGGCACTCGACTGACTAAAGTGCTGATGGATGGTGGAAGTGGCCTGAATATTCTGTATGCTGAAACCTTGAAGGGAATGGGCATTCCGATGTCCAAGCTTAGTGAAAGCAACATGAGTTTTCATGGCGTCATACCTAGCAAGAAGGCTGAATCACTCGGCCAGATCGCCCTTGATGTGTTTTTCGGTGATTCCAAGGATTACCGCAAAGAAAAGTTGACATTTGAAGTAGTGGATTTCCAGAGTGCTTATCACGCCATTCTGGGTAGGCCCGCTTATGCACGTTTCATTCCTCGACCGTGTTACGTGTATCTAAAGTTGAAAATGCCTGGTCCCAGAGGAGTGATCACTATCACTGGCAATAGGCAAAAGGCAGAAGAGTGCTTCCAGAAGGGCTCAAAAATCGCCGATGCGCAAATGGCAGCAGTCGAAATGCAAGAATACCGGAAGAACACAGATCCGAGTGATTTGTTGCGCTCCAAGAAGCCTGCCACTGATTCTACATTTCAGTCGTCCGGTGAAACTAAGCCGATTCATATTCACCCAACCGATCCCAGTGCTGCTCCTACTCATATTTCAACTTCACTCGACAGGAAATAGGAAGAAGCGCTCATCCAGTTCCTCCGTGAGAACTAGGACATCTTTGCATGGAAACCGTCTGACATGTCGGGTGTACCCAGGGGACTGGCTGACCATCGTTTGCGAGCCGACCCGAAAGTGAAGCCGGCCAAGGAACATCTTCGATGGTCCGCCGTACAGAAGAGAAAAGCAATTGGCGAGGAAGTGGCTCGACTTCTAGCAGCTGAGTTCACCTAAGAGATTTACCACTCCGAGTGGCTTGCCAATGTTGTCATGGTCCCCAAGAAGGATGATTCATTTCACATGTGCATTGACTTCAAGCATATCAATCGGGCCTGCGCGAAAGATCATTTTCCTCTCCCCCGCATTGACCAAATCATCGACTCGACTGCGGGGTGTGAGCGGTTGTCTTTTCTGGACGCCTATTCCGGGTATCATCAGATCCGACTGTATGGACCCGATGAGATTAAAACGGATTTCATTACTCCATTCGGATGCTTCTGTTATGTCACCATGCCATTCGGCCTGAAGAACGCTGGAGCCACATTCATGAGGATGATTCAGAAGTGCCTGCTCACTCAAATCAGTCGGAATGTGGAAGCTTACATGGATGACATTGTGGTCAAGTCATGTAATGGTTCCGACCTGCTGAATGACCTTGCTAAAACTTTTGCCAACCTCAGAGGGTATGATGTCAATCTCAATCCATCAAAGTGCACATCCGGAGTTCCTGGCGGAAAGTTACTCGGTTTCCTCGTTTCCGAACGAGGGATCGACGTTAACCCAGAGAAAGTTGGTGCTATACTCTGGATGAAACGCCTTGTGCGTGTGCATGATGTCCATAAGCTTACTGGTTGTTTGGCCGCCTTGAGTCGATTAATTTCTCGCCTCGGTGAAAAGGCATTGCCTCTTTACCGATTGATGAAGAAATCTGATAAGTTCGAGTGGACTCCTGAAGCTGATGCGGCATTTGCAGAGCTCAAAGCCCTGCTTTCCACCCAGTCGGTGCTTGCTGCCCCAATCAGCAAAGAGCCTTTACTGCTTTATATCGCAGCCACTGGACAAGTTGTCAGTACAGTACTCACGGTCGAGCGGGAAGAAGAAGGAAAATCCTATAACGTTCAACACCCAGTATACTATGTTTCTGAAGTTCTGACTCCATCCAAGAAAAGATGTCCATATTATCAGAAGCTTGTTTATGGGATTTACATGACCACGAAGAAGGTTGCGCACTATTTCTCAGATCACTCCATTACAGTCGTCAGCGACGCACCATTGTCAGAGATTGTGAACAACAGAGATGCAAATGGTCGAGTGGCAAAGTGGGCGATTGAACTCCTTCCCTTAGATATCAAGTTTGAGGCAAAGAAAGCTATCAAGTCCCAAGCAATAGCAGATTTCCTCGCTGAGTGGGTTGAACAACAACTGCCGACTCAGATTTACTCTGAGCATTGGACCATGTTCTTCGACGGATCCAAGATGTTGAATGGTTCCGGTGCTGGGGTGGTATTGGTATCTCCCTGAGGTGATAAACTCAGTTATGTTCTCCAGATTCATTTTGACTCCTCCAACAACGAAACTGAGTATGAAGCTCTTCTGTACGGGTTGCGAATGGCCATTTCACTCGGAGTCCGTTGCCTCATGGTCTATGGCGACTCGAATTTAGTGGTCAATCAAGTGATGAAGGAGTGGGACGTCAGGAGTCCAGCTATGACTGGTTATTGTAATGCAGTACAAAAGCTAGAGAAGAAGTTCGAGGGTTTAGAGCTCCATCACATACCCCGACTGAAAAATCAAGCAGCTGGTGATTTGGCAAAGATAGGTTCCAAGAGGGAGGCCATTCCCAGCAATGTGTTCTTGGAACATATTCGCACACCTTCAGTTCAAGAAGATCCTTTCACTGAAGAGCCCCCACAACCAAAAAGTGCCACTGACCGGACTTAAGTCGGAGTCCCAGCTGTGGTCGACCTGATCATGGAGGTTTTGGTTATCACTCCTGACTGGACAGTGCCGTACATTTCATACATTCTCAGAAAGGAACTTCCAGAGGATGAAGAAGAGGCCCGACATATCATCCGTCGATCCAAAGCCTTTACTGTGATAGGAGGACCGTTGCTTAGAGAGAGAGTGACTGGAGTCTGTCAGAAATGCATAACACCTGAAGAAGGTCGAGTGATCCTCAATGACATCCACTCGGGGACCTGTGGTCATCATGCGTCTTCTCGGACCATTGTGTCCAAAGCATACCGAGCGGGATTTTATTGGCCATGAGAAAATGAGATGGCAAAAGAAATAGTCAACAAATGTGAAGGTTGCCAGTTTTACTCCAACATGTCTCACAAGCCAGCATCAGCCCTGAAGACCATTCCACTCATCTGGCCCATTGCTGCTTGGGGTTTGGATATGGTTGGACCTCTGAGGACAGGTAGGAGCGGTTTCACTCACGTGCTCGTGGCAGTCGACAAGTTCACCAAATGGATCGAAGCCAAGCCTATCAAAAACCTTGAAGCCAGTACTGCTGTCATCTTCATCAGAGAGTTAACATTCAGATATGGTGTTCCACACAGCATCATCACTGACAATGGGTCAGACTTTGATTCTGATGAGTTCAGAGCTTTCTGTGCCTCACAAGGTACTCGAGTCTACTATGCTTCAGTCGCTCACCCCCAGTCAAATGGGCAAGCTGAAAGAGAAAATGGATTGATTCTCAAAGGGTTGAAACCCTGACTGATGCGTGATCTCAAACACGTAGCAGGAGCCTGGGTTGATGAACTTCCGTCAGTACTATGGGGACTGAGGACAACTCCCAATCGGTCGACTGGTCGAACTCCTTTCTTCTTGGTTTATGGAGCTGAATCTGTACTTCCGAGTGATTTGCTCCACAATGCACCCCGAGTCGAGCTTTTCACAGAAGATGAAGCAGAACAGCCACGGCAAGATGCAGTTGATCTCCTGGAAGAAGAAAGAGAGATGGCCCTGATCCGGTCGGCCATCTACCAGCAAGACTTGCGTCGATTCCACGCCAGAAACGTGAGGGTCGGGCATTTCAAGAGGGAGACTTGGTTCTTCGAGTGGATCAGCAAAAACCACACAAGCTTGCTCCTGCTTGGGAAGGTCCCTTCATTGTCACCAGAGTGCTCCACAACGGAGCGTACTACCTCTACAATGTTGAGCACAAGAAATACGAGCCGCGCGCTGGGAATGCGGAGCTGCTCCGCCCCTTTTATACTTAAGCACTCATTTTGATGAGATGTAATAAGAAATACCTTTGTAGTTTGTTTATTAAAGACAAGAGCTTTACAGTCTTCTAAAAACGATTGTCGTTGCTTAAGTTTGTGTCTGAAATCCCCCTGTGGGTGACTTAGCCGCGAATCCATTTCGTCTAAGTTTATAAAATCCTAACAAGTGATGAGCAAGCCTCTCACTCGGGGGCTTAGCCGCGAATCCGTTTCGCCTAAGTTAAAAAAATCCTACCGAGTGATGAGCAAGCCTCTCACTCGGGGGCTTAGCCGTGAATCCGTTTCCCCTAAGTTTAAAAAATCCTACCGAGTGATGAGCAAGCCTCCCACTCGGGGGCTTAGCCGCGAATCCGTTTCGCCTAAGTTTAAAAAATCTTACCGAGTGGTGAGCAAGCCTCCCACTCGGGGGCTTAGTTGCAGTCCAGTTGTGACGCCCGGATAATTAGACTACAGTAATCCCAAGCTAATGATGCCACGTCACTTCCATTACTGTGATTAAACTCACGTTGATTCGAACCCGATTCAAATTCAAATTTAAAACATAGGCAAACAACAAAAGTTTCCAAACTTTAAAACTAAAATGTTCGGAGTGAACTAAATAATGCATAGGTAATTATGGTGGAGAAACCAAACTTTGATAAAGTGTTTAAAGGCTCTAAGATAATTAAAACAGTAGTTAAAACAATTAAATACATGCCTATTGAATTTTATAAAATATTAAACTATTTTATTTTCGGTTGAGAATTAAGGTGGCAGTAGTATATTTATAAATACAATTTTAGGTGCTAGTGTTTATTTTTATAAAACTAAAAAAAAAGGGAACTTAAAAATAAAATAGAAAATGATAAAAAGAAGAAGAACAAAAGACCAGATCCCCCCTGGGCCGTGAGGCCCAACTGGCCAGCCAGCCGGCCCACCCCACCCTGGCCTATATGGCCTACCTCTCCACCCCCCGAACCCTAATCCCCACTACCCCCACCTCTCCCATCGCTCCCCTCCTGGCGCCGCCACCACACGCAACGCACGCGCGCACACACACACACACCCACGCACGCCTCGTGCCTGGGGGAGGGGCGCCCCTCGATTCCCTCCTCCCGCACGGCCGCGCCCGACGCAAGTCGTCGCGCCGCTAAGGCCACCGCCAGCCGGGCTCGGCGCCGCCCCTCAGGGACTCCTCTGCGCCCCCTCCTCTACCTCGCGCGGCGCCCGCCTGATGCCCTGACCTCGCTCGACCCCGTCGCCCCAGTTCAAGCCTTTCGCCGTCCCGGCTCCACCTCGTCGGCCGCGCGCCATCCATCCACAGGGCGACCTCGCGGACGTCCCCGATTTGCCTGCTTCCCTGCGTCGTCGTAGTCCCCGACCCTCCACGAGCTCCGCCGCCCGTCCTCATCCCTCCCGAGTGCTTCCCCGACTCCGTCCCGAGCCCGCCTCGCTCAACTACAGGGCGCTGTGAGCCCTCTCCCTTTCCCTTTCCCTCCCTGATGGATTCGTCACCGTGGCCTCCTCCCCGTGCGCGCCCACAGTGGCCGCGCCTCGCACGCGCCCCGCCCCGTGCACGCCCACCATGGCCGCCTTCCCCGCTCGCTGGCCTCGCCACCCGCCCCCCACAAACCCTCGCTCGGCTCTGCCGCCATGGCCGCCCCTTCCCTTTCGGCGGCGGTGCGCCCGTTCGATGGCGTGACGCCTCGCCGTTCCCCAGTTGGCACAGGCGGGCGCCCATTCGGGCTGGCGCCCGTCGCCTGCATGCCCGAACCCGATAGGCCCCTAGGGGCCTATGACAAACGGGGCCCGTGCCCCATAACGTTTTTGGAAAGAATTAAAAAAAGATATTAAATAAATAAATAAATAAATAATTAAAATAATTAAAATGTTAATTAATCAATTAATTAAGTAATTAATTAAGTTAATTAACCCTGATTAGATTAACCTAATCACTAATTAAATTATCTAATATGTAATTAAACTAAACAGAGAATGACAGGTGGGTCCCATCGACCCACATGTCAGTTGACCAAGTCAACTCTGTTGACTGCTGATGTCGACATGACATCATCTTGACGTCATAAATCCATTTTTCAATTAATTAATTAATTAATTAAATTCCGTAAATTAATAAAATCTTTAGAAAATCATATCTTTTAATCCGTAACTCGGATTAAAATATTTTCAACATGAAAGTTGCTCAGAACGACGAGACGATTCCGGATACGCAGTCCGTTCGTCCGCCACACACCCCTAACCTATCGAACTCGCAACTTTCCCCCTCCGGCTCCTCTGCCCGAAAACACGAAACCCCGGGGATATTTCCCGGATGTTTCCCCCCTTAACCGGTACCACCTCCTACCGCGTTAGGGCACACCTAGCACCGCGCATTGTCATGTTTTCCATCGTCATACTTATGTTTGCATTATATTTATTGTTTCTTCCCCCTCTTCTCTCGTTAGACACCGAGACCGACACTGCTGCTGCCCAGTTCGACTACGGAGTTGACGACCCCTCTCTCTTGCCAGAGCAACCAGGCAAGCCCCCCCCCTTGATCACCAGATATCGCCTATTCTACTCTATACTGCTTGCATTAGAGTAGTGTAGCATGTTACTGCTTTCTGTTATACCTATCCTGATGCATAGCCTGTCCTTGTTTCTACTGTTGTTACCTTTACCTGCAATCCTATATGCTTAGTATAGGATGCTAGTATATTCCATCTGTGGCCCTACATTCTTGTCCGTCTGCTGTGCTATACTATCGGGCCGTGATCACTCGGGAGGTGATCACGGGTATATATTTATACTTATACATGATACATGTCGTGACTAAAGTCGGGTCGGCTTGTGGAGCACCCGCGAGTGATTCACGGATTGGGGGCTGAAAGGACCTTTGTCCCGACGGCCCTCTGGATGGATCTTTGTGGCGGAGCGGCGGCAGGCGAGTTGAGACCGCCTAGGAGAGAGGTGGGCCTGGCCCTGTTCGGCGTTCGCGGATACTTAACACGCTTAACGAGATCTTGGTATTTGATCTGAGTTGGCTACGGGCCTATACGCACTAACCAACTACGTGGGAAAGATATGGGCACTCGGCGTCGTGGTATCAGCCGAAGCACTTCAGACGTCAGCGACGGAGGCGGTAGCCCGGATTGGGCTGGGCAGCCACTAGGCTAGGTGCGCTTCCGGCCGCCACGCTACGTCTTGCAGTGTGCTTTCAGGCGATGGGCCCGGACCCTGCGCGCTTAGGTTTAGAACCGGCGTCTTTGGCCTCTGTTGTGCCTAGGTGGGGCTGCGGCGTGTTGATCTTCCGCGGCCGGGCATGACCCGGAAAGTGGTCCGCCAAATGGGATCAAAGCGTGTTGGGTAAGTTGGTGCACCCTGCAGGAAGTTAATCTATTCAATAGCCGTGATCTTGATAACAGGGCGACTTGGAGTTGTACCTTGACCTTATGACAACTAGAACCGGATACTTAATAAAACACACCCTTCCAAGTGCCAGATACAACCGGTGGTCGCTCTCTCTCACGGATACGAGGAGGGGATCGCCGGGTAGGATTATTGCTATGTGATGTTACTTTGGGGTCTTCAACCTACCCTCTTCTACTTGTTGCAAGACGAAGGTGACCAGAAGCGTAGTCTTCGATAAGACTAGCTATCCCCCTCTTATTCTGGCATTCTGCAGTTCAGTCCACTGATATGGCCTTTTACACATATATCCATGCATATGTAGTGTAGCTCCTTGCTTGCGAGTACTTTGGATGAGTACTCACGGTTGCCTTGTTCCCCCCGTTTTCCCCTTTCTCTACCCGATTGCTGCAACCAGACGATGGAGCCCAGGAGCCAGACGTCACCGTCGATGACGACTACTACCCCGGAGGTGCCTACTACTACGTGCAGCCCGTTGACGACGACCAGGAGTAGTTTAGGAGGATCACAGGCAGGAGGCCTGCGCCTCTTTCGATCTGTATCGAATCGGGGGCGTCACACCAGTACTCGCCTAAGTTTAAAAAATCCTACGGAGTGGTGAGCAAGCCTCTCACTCGGGGGCTTAGCTGCGAATCCGTTTCGCCTAAGTTTAAAAAATCCTACCGAGTGGTGAGCAAGCCTCCCACTCGGAGGCTTAGCTGCAGTCCAGTACTCGCCTAAGTTTAAAAAATCCTACCGAGTGGTGAGCAAGCCTCTCACTCGGGGGCTTAGCCGCGAATCTGTTTCGCCTAAGTTTAAAAAATCCTACCGAGTGGTGAGCAAGCCTCCCACTCGGGGGCTTAGCTGCAGTCCAGTACTCTCCTAAGTTTAAAAAATCCTACTGAGTGGTGAGCAAGCCTCTCACACGGGAGCTTAGCTGCAGTCCAGTACTCGCCTAAGTATAAAAAAGCCTACCGAGTGGTGAGCAATCCTCCCACTCGGGGGCTTAGCTTGATCCAAGACTACCTAAGTTTAAAATATCCTACCGAGTGGTGAGCAATCCTCCCACTCGGGGCTTAGCTAGATCCAAGACTCACCTAAGTTTGAAAATCCTACCGAGTGGTGAGCAATCCTCCCACTCGGGGGCTTAGCTTCAGTACAGTACTCGCCTAAGTTCAAAAAATCCTACCGAGTAGTGAGCAATCTTCCCACTCGGGGGCTTAGCTACAGTCCAGCACTCGCCTAAGTTTGAAAATCCTATCGAGTGGTGAGCAATCCTTCCACTCGGGGGCATAGCTGCAGTCCAGTACTCGCCTAAGTTTGAAAAATCCTACGGAGTGGTGAACAACCCTCCCACTCGGGGGCTTAGCTGCAGTCCAGTACTCGCCTAAGTCCGAAACACATCCCTATCCGCAAGGGCGACGAGGTGCAGGTCGACTGCAACCTTCTCCTTCGGAGCTGCGCCACAAGTACAACGTGCGCTCCATCCCTGTCTGCAAGGACGACGAGGTGCAGGTCGACTGCAACCTTCTCCTTCGGAACTGCGCCACAAGTACAATGTGCCCTCCATCCCCATCCGCAAGGACGACGAGGTGCAGGTCGACTGCAACCTTCTCCTTCGGAGCTGCGCCACAAGTACAACGTGCGCTCCATCCCTATCCGCAAGGACGACGAGGTGCAGGTCGACTACAACCTTCTCCTTCGGAGCTGCACCACAAGTACAACGTGCCCTCCATCCCTATCCGCAAGGACGACGAGGTGCAGGTCCACTAGAACCCCCTCCTCAAGACTGCATCTCAAGTACAAAGATTATTCCTAGTGAAGAACAAGCTCCGCTCGAAGGCAAACACAAGCATATTCAGAGGTAAATCAAGTTCAGATAAATCCTAAAGTTCAAGACTACGGATCAAAGTATTCGGGCATTCAACCCGAAGGAGTTTAACGATTACAAAATCACTCGGCATTCCAAGGCAAATTTAAGGTGGGGCATAAAGTTTGTTCACTCCGCAGGGGGAGGGTGATACGTCTCTGTCGTATCTATAATTTTTGATTGTTCCATGCCAATATTATACAACTTCCATATACTTTTGGCAACTTTTTATACTATTTTTGGGACTAACACATTGATCCAGTGGCCAGTGCCAGTTACTGTCTGTTGCATCCTTTATGTTTCGCGGAATATCCATATCAAACGGAGTCCAAACGGGATAAAAACGGACGGATATTATTTTTGGAATATTCGGAGAATATGGGAAGAAAAATCCATGCGAGACGGTGCCCGAGGGAGGCACAAGGCAGGGGGCGCGCCCCTGGCCCTCGTGGGCTCCCCGTAAGGCGGTTGATGCCCTTCTTCGGCCGCAAGAAAGCTAATTTTTGGAAAAAAATCACGGCGAAGGTTTCAGTCCAATCGGAGTTACGGATCTCCATATATATACGAAACGGTGAAAGGGCAGCAGAACAGAACGCAGAACCAGAGAGAGACAGAGAGATAGATGCTTTAATGCTTTAACGCAGAACCCGAGTTAGGGGGTTGTTGCGTATGGGATAAAGAGGACTTGATGCTTTAATGCTATGGTTGGGTTTTACCTTAATGATCTTTAGTAGTTGCGGATGCTTGCTAGAGTTCCAATCATAAGTGCATATGATCCAAGTAGAGAAAGTATGTTAGCTTATGCCTCTCCCTCAAATAAAATTGCAATAATGATTACCGGTTTAGTTATCGATTGCCTAGGGACAAATAACTTTCTCGTGACAAAAAGCTCTCTACTAAAACTAATTTAGTCGTGTCTTTATTTAAACAGCCCCTAGCTTTTATTTACGCGCTCTTTATTATCTTGCATTCCTATCCAAAAACACCTACAAAGTACTTCTATTTTCATACTTGTTCTAGGTAATGCAAACGTCAAGTGTGCATAGAGTTGTATCGATGGTCGATAGAACTTGAGGGAATAGTTGTTCTACCTTTAGCTCCTCGTTGGTTTCGACACTCTTAATTATCGAAAGAGGCTAAAATTGATCCCCTATACTTGTGGGTTATCAAGACCTTTTTATGGCGCCGTTGCCGGGGAGCAATAGCGTGGGGTGAATATTCTCGTGTGTGCTTGTTTGCTTTATCACTAAGTAATTTTTATTTTCTGTTCTTAGTTGTTTTCTATCTTTAGTCATGGGTAGGAAAGCATAAAATACCAAAAAAATAGTTGTACCTACTGAACCAATGGTTGAAGAACCACTCAAAATCTATCACACTGCTGAAGCTTATTACTTGGATCATCTTCGATCCCTATGTGCTCGTGCTGAAACCCCAACTAGCTTAGTTGAGAGGAAATATTTAGATCAGCATGCTTGTTATGTGCGACACCGTATATCTAAAAAAGGGAAACTTTTACTGGGTCAAATTCATCGTTTGCAATGCTATGCTTGGAATTTATGTGAAATATATGATTTTACTTGTTGTTCTAAAAACCCTAAGAAACACCTTCCCTATCAATGTGAGTTTTGTCATAATGGAATCGTATCTTCGTATGCTAAGGGTGTTTATAATTACTATGATGTTCAACAAATTGAAGAATTTGTTGCTTTTAAGGGTGCTTATGAAATTGCTTCTTTGATTGAAAAGTATGATGCTACTCTTTATAAGTCTGAAAATTTTGCCATACTTAAATATTGCTATGATAATTATGCTTCTAATGCCTATGTTGAACCATATATTGAGGACTACTCCGTTGTCCAAGAAGAGACTAATATTTTGCAGGAGTATATGGAAGAAGAAATTGATGAAACTGTGAGCTCATTGGATGAAAAAGATGATGAGGAGAGCGAAGAACAAAAGGAGGAAGAGCGGATTAGCTACCCGTGCCCACCTTCTAATGAGAGTAACTCTTCAACTCATACATTGTTTAATTTCCCTTCGTGCTTACCGAAGGATGACTACTATGATGACTGTTGTGATCCCGTTGATTCTCTTGAAATATCCCTTTTTGATGATGCTTGCTATGCTTGTGGCCAAGATGCCAATATGAATTATGCTTATGGAGATGAACTTGCTATAGTTCCTTATGTTAAACATGAAATTGTTGCTATTGCACCCACGCATGATAGTCCTATTATCTTTTTGAATTCTCTCGATTACACTATATTGGAGAAGTTTGCACTTATTAAGGATTACATTGATGGGTTGCCTTATACCGTTACACATGATGATTTTGATAAATATAATATGCATGTGCTTGCTGCTCCTACTTGCAATTATTATGAGAGAGGAACTACATCTCTGCCTCTTTATGTTTCCAACATGAAAAAATTGCAAGAAACTGTTTATACTATGCATTGGCCTTTACTATGTGTGCATGAATTGTTCTTTTATGACATGCCGATGCATAGAAAAAGAGTTAGACTTTGTTGTTGCATGATATATGTTACTTTGTTCTCACTACTAAATCACAAATCATTGTTAATTAAAATTGGCTTTGATATACCTTGGGATTCGGGTGGATCCATTACTTGAGCACTTTATGCCTAACTTAATGGCTTTAAAGAAAGCGCTGCCAGGAAGACAACCCGGAAGTTTTAGAGAGTCATTTATTTCTGTTGTGTGCTTTCATATAGTTTAAAAACAAAAAAATAAAGAGGGAAACCTAAAACTTTTTCAAAAAGGAAAGTGAAAGTGAGAGAGACAAGCATTGTTGAAGTGGGAGCTAGCCTTGAACTTTGTTCATGCTCACGGAAACTTTGTGAATCTTGATTACAGAAACTTTTCAACAAAAATAATTATCCCTTGTACAAGTCCATTGTATTATAAAAAATAATGTGCCAAGGTTTGCCTTTAGGACGTTTATAATGCTTGTTGGTTTGTGCGGTGCAGGACAGAAACTTTGGCTGTAGTGCGCGATTTTACATTTTTTACTGGAACTTCAAATGGTTCTGATTCTTTTTTCACTGTCTTGCTGTAATTTTTTTCCTAATTTTGGTAGAATATTTTAAGTATCAGAAGTGTGGTGAATGTTCAGATTATTAAAGACTGTTCTGTTTTAGACAGATTCTGTTCTTGATGCATAGTTTGCTTGTTTTGATGAAACTATCGATTTATATCAGTGGATTAAGCCATGGAAAAGTTATGCTACAGTATAAACAATGCAAAAACAAAATATGAATTGGTTTGCAACAGTACTTAGAGTAGTGACTTGCTTTATTATACTAACGGATCTTACCGAGTTTTCTGTTGAAGTTTTGTGTGGATGAAGTGTTCGATGATCGAGAAGGTCTCGATGTAAGAAGAAGGAAGAGAGGAAAGAGCTCAAGCTTGGGGATGCCCGAGGCACCCCAAGTAAATATTCAAGGAGACTCAAGCGTCTAAGCTTGGGGATGCCCCGGAAGGCATCCCCTCTTTCTTCAACACGTATCGGTATGTTTTCGGATTCGTTTCGTTCATGCGATATGTGCAATCTTGGAGCGTCTTTTGCATTTAGTTTTTATTTTTCTTTTATGCACCATTGTGGTATGAGATGGTCCTTGTTTGATTTATAGAATGCTGTTTGCACTTCACATATCTTTTGAGTATGGCTTTATAGAATGCTTCATGTGCTTCACTTATATCATTTGAAGTTTGGATTGCCTGTTTATCTTCACTTAGACATCCGCCATTTGTATAATGCTCTTTTGCTTCACTTATATTTGTTAGAGTGTGGGCATATCTTTTGTAGAAAGAATTAAACTATCTAGCTTCACTTATATCTATTTAGAGAGATGACAGGAACTGGTCATTCACATGGTTAGTCATAAAACCCTGTCTTCATCATAAAAGAGCCAGCACAAGAAGTATCGAGCATGGTGCGATTATTATCAGAAAGCCGAGCACAAAAATTTTGAATAATCATTTCTCTTGAGAGCTCATGATTGGGGCATGAATATAACATTGATTTAAGCCTCCCCCAAGCTTGAGCGATGCTTTCTCCTTCGCGAGGCCAGAAATTATATATATAATTACGATCACGATGAACAAGATGCATAGGATAAAACTTCTGATGAAATTCTAATTTCAATCGTTTGTAGTTCCATGACCCCATATCATCACATAGCCTATACCATGTCAATGCATCTCCCTTCAAAGATAAAGGGAAGACCTTCTTCTTAATAACATCATCGGGCATACCTGCAAGCTTAAATAATCCACAAACCTCATCCACATATATTAGGTGCTCAGGATGTAATGTTCCATCTCCTGCAAAAGGATTAGATAGCAGTTTTTCTACCATACCCGAAGGAATTTCAAAGTAGACATTTTCATTTTCAGTAGGTTCAGTAGGTTGAGGAGCAACTATTTGCTCTATTGGTCGAGGTGAAGATACACCGAACAAGCCCCTCAGCGGATTACTTTCCATAGTAACAAGTGACAGTAAATTTCAGCACACTATATAAATTTTTCTTTACCGAATTCCACCTACCAAAGGCGCTTCACTCCGCGGCAACGGCGCCAGAAAAAGTCTTGATGACCCACAAATATAGGGAATCTATCGTATTCCTTTCGATAAGTAAGAGTGTCGAACCCAACGAGGAGCAGAAGGAAATGATAAGCGGTTTTCAGCAAAGTATTCTCTGCAAGCACTGAAATTATAGGTAACAGATAGTTTTGTGATAAGATAAATTGTAACGAGCAACAAGTAACAAAAGTAAATAAAGTGCAGCAAGGTGGCCCAATCCTTTTTGTAGCAAAGGACAAGCCTGGACAAACTCTTATATGGAGAAAAACGCTCCCGAGGACACATGGGAATTATCATCAAGCTAGTTTTCATCGCGTTCATATGATTTGCGTTCGGTACTTTGATAATTTGATATGTGGGTGGACCGGTGCTTGGGTGATGTCCTACCTTGGACAAGCATCCCACTTATGATTAACCCCTATTGCAAGCATCCGCAACTACAAAAGAAGTATTAAGGTAAACCTAACCATAGCATGAAACATATGGATCCAAATCAGCCCCTTACGAAGCAACGCATAAACTAGGGTTTAAGCTTCACACACTCTAGCAACCCATCATCTACTTATTACTTCCCAATGCCTTCCTCTAGGCCCTAATAATGGTGAAGTGTCATGTAGTCGACGTTCACATAACACCACTAGAGGGGAGACAACATACATCTCATCAAAATATCGAATCTAATACCAAATTCACATGACTACTAATAGCAAGACTTCTCCCATGGCCTCAGGAACAAACGTAACTACTCACAAAGCATACTCATGTTCATAATCAGAGGAGTATTAATATGCATATAGGATCTGAGCATATGATCTTCCACCAAATAAACCAACTAGCATCAACTACAAGGAGTAATCAACACTACTAGCAACCTACAGGTACCAATCCCAGACTTAGAGACAAGAATTGGATACAAGAGATGAACTAGGGTTTGAGAGGAGATGGTGCTGGTGAAGATGTTGATGGTGATTGGCCCCCTCCCGACGAGAGGAGCGTTGGTGATGACGATGGCGATGATTTCCCCCTCCAGGAGGGAAGTGTCCCCGGCAGAACAGCTCCGCCAGAGCCCTAGATTGGTTCCGCCTCGTGGCGGCGGAGTCTCGTCCCGAAAGCTTGCTTATGATTTTTCTTCGGATGAAAGACTTCATATAGCAGAAGATGGACACCGGAGGGCTACCAGGGGGCCCACGAGGCAGGGGGCGCGCCCCCACCCTCGTGGCTAGGGTGTGGGCCCCCTATGGTATTTCTTCCGCTCAATATTTTTTTTATTTCCAAAAATAACTTTCGTGGAGTTTCAGGACTTTTGGAGTTCTGCAGAATAGGTCTCTAATATTTGCTCCTTTTCCAGCCCAGAATTTCAGCTGACGGCATTCCCCCTCTTCATGTAAACCTTGTAAAATAAGAGAGAATAGGCATAAGTATTGTGACATAATGTGTAATAACAGCCCGTAATGCAATAAATATCAATATAAAAGCATGATGCAAAATGGACGTATGATGAAGACATGAAGGCCAAAGACTGTGCCCGTCCGGATAGGACTCTTCTTGGCGTGGAAGGCAAGCTTGGCGATCAACTATGTAGATTCCTTCCTATGTAACCGACTCTATGTAACCCTAGATCCCTCCGATGTCTATATAAACTGGAGGGCGTAGTCCGGATGGGAGACACTCATGACCATAGTCATACAGGCTAGGCATCTAGGGTTTAGCCATTACGATCTCGTGGTTGATCAACTCTTGTATCACTCATATTCATCAAGATCAATCAAGTAGGAAGTAGGGTATTACCTCCATAGAGAGGGCCCGAACCTGGGTAAACATCGTGTCCCCCGTCTCCTGCAACCATCAACCTTAGACGCACAGTTCGGGACCCCTTACCCGAGATCCGCCGGTTTTGACACCGACACCCAGTGCTCCGAGAATCCTTTAGCTCTCAAAACTTCAAACAGGAAGGTCCACGCCAGGGAGTCGAAGGCTTTAGTTATGTCGAGCTTGAGCAATACTCCTTTCGCTTTCCTACGATGCAACGAGCGTGCCATTTGCCTCACCAACAGAAAGTTATCATGCAGGCATCGCCCCTTAATGAAAGCGGACTGGTTCACCTGAACAAGTTCCCCCATACGTGGCCTGAGCCTAGCAGTCGGGAGTTTTGATGCAATCTTGGGCATGCTATGCAGGAGACAGATAGGTCGAAAGTAAAAAACTAAACATGCTTCCCGAGACTTCGGCAAGAGAGTGATCAAAGTTTGGTTTAGTCTACCGAATCCCTTTCCATTTCCAAGAAAGAGCTTGTGAATCGCCGCAACCATATCTCCCTTGATCACCTCCCAAGCTTTCTGGAAAAACAACCCTATGAACCCATCCGGTCCTGGAGCCTTGTCCGAGGGTAGGTCCTTGACAACTGCCCATATCTCCTCTTCCGTGAACACCGCATCCTGCTCCGAGAGGTCCAGAGGCTCAATTCCCAGTCTCTCCAAATCTAGTGTGAATTCACGAGCCTCATCCTTGCCTAACAGGTCTTTGTAAACCGTGTAGAAAGCCTCCTCCTTGCCTTTCTGATCAATGATGATACGCCCATCCATGGTCAAAGAAGGTATATAGTTCTTCATACGCCTCCCATTTGCTACCAAGTGAAACAGCTGCGTGTTTGCATCGCCTTCTTGTAGCCATGTTATTCTCGACCTTTGTCTAGCAATGGACCTCTCTAGGGAAGCCAGCCCCAACACCAGATGTTTAAGCGTTCTTCTGAGCCATCTCTCCTCTAATGTAAGAAGGCGGTTTTCCTGGGCACAGTCAAACCTCATGATGACTATATTTGCAATGGCAATTTGCAGCTTGATATTTCCTATCTCCTTTTGACCCCAAGTGGCGAGCGCTCTAGCCGTGTTTCGAAGCAAGATATCCACTCGCATGAAAGGATCTGAGATATTTGGGTCGCACTTCCAAGCCTCCTTGACAACATCCAAGAAACCGTCCATTTTGACCTAGAATTTCTCGAAGCGGAACCTCCTCCTCACATGCATCGGCTCATGCAGCGTGAGGTGCAACGGGCAGTGATCCGAGTACTCGGTGGATAAGGCTTACAGCAAACATTTCGGGTGTTCTAGTTCCCAATCCACGGAGACAAATGCACGATCAATTTTAGTGAGCGTGGGCGTCTCTCTTTCGTTGCTCCATGTGAATCTGCGCCCATGCAAGAACAGCTCCTTGAGAGCGTTATTGTCCACAAAACGTGATAAAAGGCGTTCCATGTAGTACTGTTCCCATCCAAAGAAGCAAATCAACATTCCATTTTTTTAGGCAAAACTCGCTCCACTTTATTAATGAATGCTCATATGAATACAATTTAAATCGGGGTGTGTGTGTTGGTGGTGGGGGGGGTATTGGACACACATGGCGTCTTCCCGGCAAGCCTTGGTTGAATATTGCGAGGCCATGTGCCTCGACAATTGAATTCCTACCTTCAAAGAAAAAAAGAGCAGGTTTTGAACTTAGTCGGTGTTATGTAATTATACATGCAGCTCTCCTCCCAGAGGCCCAAACCTAGAGTATCCGTGTTTTGTAGTTTTCAGGATCTCAAACATGGAAGCGGCAAATTCCATTTGGTGCTTTTGCATAGATGAGCAAGGCGAGCCAAGCGTACATGGTGGGCCGGCCCATTTAAGCAGCTATGTGAATCCAATCGTAGGAACCTTCTAGACTGTTCCGGTCCGGTCTGTTGTTTCATACTCCCTCTGTCTTAAAATATAAGAACGTTTTTAACACTACACTAGTGTCAAAAACGTTCTTATATTATGGGACGGAGGTAGTATTTGCTATGTGAATCCAATCGTAGGAACCTTCTTCCCATCTCTGCTTGGTGTCAACAGGTTCCACGAACGGTGGCATTTGGTCGTTGGAAGCCGGAACCTCGTAAAACCGGCCAGATCTATGTGCCCTGGTAGCCTCTTGGGCGGCCGGCACAGCTCAAGTCACACGCACGTTACAGATGGTTCTTCGGTCCCGAAACACGTCCCGATCAAATTCCACGGTGGTCCAGATTAACCCAATATATGGTCCTTAGTCCTTAGCTTAATCACCGAGCGCTAACGGTGGTGTTGGAATCCACGATCACGCCGAGCAGATCTCAGATTGTGGCCGTGGTACTGAATCTTCTCTGAATTAAAATTGTAGGAGTACTAAACTATTTCCAGTTTATTAGCTGCTCGGAAGAGTGAGCAGTTTGACCATGGCGGGCAGATCCGCAGGACTACACACTCATTTATCTATTTCTATCTCTGATGAAGAGAAGAATCTTTCTAGATCAAAAACTGAACTGCCTGAAGAGACGAATCTTCCGGGCGATATGTTGAAATGGAAGAACCTGATGCTAGGCAGCAAAAAAGAATATCCGTTTAGTAGGTCGTAGGCCATTATTCCCAGCAAGGAACAAACTGTGCACCAGGTGTCGACCGAGGGATTGCACTGGCCGGGGTGCACCTCCCACGTTTTTCACCGGTACCATTTGCTAATCCACCACCAGATCGATCAAGCTCATCCGGCCGGCCCCACAACGCACCGGCCGATCCACACGATAACGCCGCCCCGTGAAAAAGCCAACAGTGGTACCAGGATGTAAGGGTATAGTTGGGGATCTCTCTTACTTAGGTAGCAATCACTCACAGAGGAAAAATTTGGTGTAGCAATTACAACTGAATACGAGTATCAGGAGGAACAAGTTGAACAGAGAAGAGCAGAGGTAGGAGAAGAGAGGAAGGTAGTCGCCGTGCCGTTCGGTGCCGTGATCCACTGGATGCCTCCTTTGTCGCCTCCTCTCGCGTATTTGTAGCCGAGATAAATACACTCACAGTCACTCTAGTTGCGACTGAAGCACGATACGGTCACTGAACTCAGGAATACGCTCGATACGGTCAATGAATACGATGTGACGTGAAAATACGGTCACTGTAGCACGTACACGGTGGGTAGGCGGTGGGTTTGACCAACTGTTGACTGCCACGTTGTTCGTTTCGATTCGGCCAATCTTGCATGGAGGGTCTTTTTGTAAAAGTGCAAAATTCCCCATCCTCAAATCCCTAACCTGTCGCTCTCATTGCGCCGCCCCGTCAAATCCCTTGCGCCGCCCCCCTCCCGTCGCTCTGCTCCGCCTCCCTCCCTCCCTCCCGTCGCTCTCCTCCGCCTCACCTCGCCGCCGCCGCCGAGGAGGGTAGTTCCTTGCCCTCTGGTGCTCATGTCTGCCGCCAGCTCCTCCTCCGCTGCTGTTCGCCGCCATGCGTTGGCGCTGCCGCTTGTCCGCTGCCCGACCTGCAAGGATAAGGTGCGCATGTACATCTCTACCACAGAGAAGCACGACGGATGGGTCTTCTACAAGTGCCAGAAGCATGGGGTAAGTTTTGCTGTTCGATTTACATTCTTGATGTGATTTGGGTTATGTTTTGGATTCAAAGATTGAATATTTTTTCATCACATTCGTCTGTGGTTTGGATAGGTCACTTGTGATTTCTGGAGGTGGGAGTTGGAGTATGTTGAGCACCTAGTTGACAAGTAGTATCTCACTGGCGATGCGGCTGTGGATGCTATTGGTGCGGCTGAGGAACGCAGGGAGGAGCTTATGAAAGCACAAGAACTGTTCTACATGAATGGAGCTGTTAGCAATGTGAAGAAGGTTTTGAAGAAGAATGACCAGGCAGTAGATGGAACTGCCAACCTGATGACCAGGCAGCAAGCTGCTGCACTGATGATGCTTGGGAGGAGCTGGCGATGGTCATGAAGATGCTGGTTGGTGTTCTGGTGGTGCTAGGTGTTGCAGCATTGGTGGTGGTCATGCTGAAGAAGTGAAGAAGATGATGTTCTGGTGTTGCTAGGTTATTTTGTGTCATGTCTTTGTAATGGTTGTGTTGAATCCTGGTGAACCCTAATGTTAGTGTTTGTCCTATCTTGTAATGGTTTAAGCATGTTGCAATGGAAAGTTAAGTGGAATTGTCAAATCCCTTTGTTGTTCAATGTGCATTAACCAGTCCATTTTCTTTGCATTATGAATCATGATATTTGTCAATTGTTTTGTGTGCTGGTGATCCTTTATCAAGTGGCAATGCTGAAGTAGATGATTGTTAAGTGGCAATGTAGATGATTGTGCAAGTGTTGTTCTACATTGATGATCATCAACAGTTTCTCTTCATTAGACACTTTTGGTGAAGAGAAAGTTAAGTGGCAAAGAAATTGTGTGCATGGTCATCAATATGTGTTGTTCTAACTGGCAACATTTATCAACATGTGTTGTTCTAACATTTATCAACATGTGCTATTCTAACTGCCAAAGTTAAGTCCCAATATGTGATCAGCACAATAGAAGAGAAAATGGCATAAAAATGCTCAATTGGACTAATTTCAGAAGACCAAACATGATCATCCACCAAAGAAACTAAACATGATCATTCATGCAGAGTAGTAAACATCATCATCCTCCAAAATGAGTACACAAGTACCATACATGTTCATTTCAACAGCTCTACATGATCATAAACAGGCATATCTTGCAAACTACCTAAAGACATCAAACATGGATGATCTTGCTGATTTGTTGGGATAATCAGCTTCATTGGCAAGCCAGCTTGGCTTCCTTTTTGTAGCAGGCCTCTTCTCCAGCTGTTTCTTAGCAGCAGCAAGCTTCTTCTCCTCTTCTTTATTAGCAGCAGCCAACTTCTTCTCTTCTTCTTTCCTAGCACCAGCTTGTTTCTTCTCTTCTTCTTTTCTAGCAGCAGCTTGTTTCTTCTCTTCTTCTTTCCTAGCAGTTCTTCTTTTCTAGCAGCAGTTGCTTCCCTATCTGCTTTCTTGTGTGCTTCCTTCTTCTCAGCAACAGCTCTTCTCTCAGCTTCTTACTTTGCCTTCTTCTCTGCATCTATAGTCTTCATTGTTTCTGCAATAATTTGTCTAGTCTCATCTTGAGCTTTCTTGTTTATCTCTGCTTCTTCTCTTCTTTTGGCACTCCTCTCCAGTGCAGCCAATCTTCTTCTCTCAGCCAGTTCTGCTTTCTTCTGTGCTAGCTCCTGTTTCTTTCTTGCTATTTCTTGAGCTTTTTTCAATTCTTGTTCCCTCCTAGAAGCAAGCATGGCTTGCTTCCTCTCCTCCAGCTCCCTGTCTTTCTGATTTTTCATTGCCTCCAACCTCTGTGCCAACTCACCTGGCCTAATGGTGCTTGAGCTAGCTTGACTACCTTGACTTGCATTACTCTGGTTGAGCATCACTTGTGCAGCAGTAAGAAACCCAGAATAAGGTAGTGGCCTCTGTTGAACAACCCTTGGTGTTGGCATCTGCAGAATGTATGACAAGTTAATGTTCTATCTCAACTATATGATACTAGACAAACAGGAAATAAAAGCAATTGATTATGCAGTAAATTATACCTGGGCAATCATGTTGTCCACCATAAGATCTTCTAACACAACACTTGGCTCTTCTTGTCCCTGCAATTAGACAGAAAACATTGTGTTAGTTCTCTTGCAATCATCAAGGTAATGCATTTGGATCATTTTGAGGAGTTGCAAGTCTTTAGTACCTGATTTAAGACTGGATCATCTTGATGTGATGCATTTGGAGCTGTTGGTGGCACACTAGCTGCACCATTGTCTGCATCCGGAGATGTGGGTGCATCACTGCCTCTTCTATTTGGTGGTGGAATTTCAGCCTTCAAGTACTTGCATCCAGACTTGTTATGATCTGGCTCACCACAATATGAACAATGCATGATTACACCATGCCTTGTGATTTTTCCCCCCTCCCTTTCTATGATCAACCTCTCCAGGTGCTTGTCTTCTTGTAGTTGATGGCCTTCCTACATGCTTCTGGTACAATGGTGGCAAGATTGGGGGCCCACACATGTCCTCCCACTCTCTCCTATCTTTGCAAGGGTAGATAATGCTTTCATATGCCTTCTTGAACATTTGCTTGGAGTAGCAAGGGTCAACCAGTTCAAGTGGATCAATTCTTTCATGCCTACAACAGGCTACCACATGAGAACATGGAACTCCAGATTTCTGAATTCTTCTACAAGTGCAGGTTCTTTTATGCAAGTCAACTATGTAATCTGTCCCTCTGTCACCTACTAGGAACAGACCATCACCTGAGCAATCCAGATAGCATGTGTTTGCAAAATCACATGCTTTCTCAACTTGTTTCCTTATTTTAGGGCATACATTGCCTGGCCACTTGTCTGATTCAACCTGCTTATTATAATGCCTGCTCATAAGATGTCTGTATATTCTGTCAACCATAGTTATTGGAGAGAATTCCTTATTTGGCCCTTTCTTAAAATTTGCTTCCCTTTTTGGCCCCAAAAATATTTTTCTTCCCTTTTTGACACTCAAACTTCATTTTGTGCCCTATGTGACATTTCCATCCATTTTTCTATCCAACTCTGTTAACTGGCACGTGCAATTACAATTTTACCCCTGGTGGTGGTATGTCACCACAAAGAGAAGAGAAGGAACCTGAACCAAGAAAGAAAGGGGGGGTAGCACCGCTCCTGTGTCGCTGGAGCTGGCCATTGTGCTCGTGCGCGTCGATGCCGGACCATGAACCAACGACGATACTAACGATGAACCAAACTCTGGACGATGCACACACCGTAATACAGAGCTGGCTTCCTGAATCCCTAATCGATCCTTTGCTTGAACGTCTACTAGTAGTACTAGTATGTACGAGCACCTTGCTGGAGCGCACGACGAAGACGCCGCTTTGCACGCGAGTGGCAAGACGCCGTCGGCGCCCGGGATGAAGGTGCTGAGCAGGCCGGGGCTAAAGACCTACCAGGCGCGTCGACGATGCTCGGAACCCGCGGACCTTCTGCACCGTGGCGCCGCTTCCGAAGAGGGAGTTGCAGTGGCAGCCGCCCTTTGGCCAACGGCGGCGCACCGCAAGAGATCGGCAAAGCCGGGCGCGCGCGCCAGGATCTCCAGCTCGACGTCTTCGGGCAGCCTCACCAGCGAGAACGCTGCGCGTGCATGCATGCCAGTGCCGTTACGCGTGTGTGTATGTCATCGCTGGTATGCGCATGTACGCATCAGGCAAGCATGATTAGTTTTTTCCTCTAATTAACCTAGGTACGTATCTAATGGACGCTATCTAGCTAAGAGATGCATGCATATCAGACAAGACTAGCTACAAACCTGATTGCTATACATAAGAATAATATGTGAAATTGTTTCTTATACTGAACTTCCTTTCTTTCCTTGCAAAGAAACCTCTTTTTCTATTAGTTTTTAGGTCTATTACTACTATTGAATATTTGAACCACATACATTTGTTGAATTTTGAATCATATAATTTTGTTAAATTTAGTTTTTACCGTCATAAATATTTCTGCAGCAAAGCGCGGGGAATCATGTAGTTTATTCAACACCACAAAACATATCACGTCATCCATGTGTTTGTATGTAAATAATCTGATCACAAACTACACTAGGGGTAAAACAGTCTTTTTAGTTCAGACTTAACACCGTTAGTGGCCAAAACTGACGGAAGTGTCACATAGGGAACAAAATGAAGTTTGAGTGTCAAAAAGGGAAGAAAGGAAAATTTTGGGCCAAAAAAGGAAACAAAATTTAAGAAAGGGCCAAATAAGGAATTCTCTCTAGTTATTGGCAGCTCCCTAGCCTCCAGAATATACCTGCAAATGTCACATTATGTTCTTCAGTAACCTAACCATCAAATGACCTAAGCATCATAAATAATCTAACAATCAAAAGATGATCATGCTAACCTGTTAAAAACTTCACATATGTTGTTCAGTAGTATATCACATTTTGGCAAATCACTTTGAAAGGCTTTCACCCAAGTGTTTGGTTCCAGCTCATGCAGCCACTTGTGAGCATCTGCATTAAGTAACTTCATTTCCTCCATCCCCTTCTCATATAACTGAACTGTGTTGCTCCTTGCTATCTTCCATAGTTGGTTCTTCAAAATATCCCCTTTGAAATGCTGCTGGAAGTTCTGCCACATGTGCCTCACACAAAATCTGTGCTCTGACTGAGGGAATAGTTGTTCAACAGCACTAATGAGACCCTGCACATTGCATGAATGAGAGCCTTTAACTATATGTTCATCAGCATTATATGAAGCAAGTACAAGATGAAGATCAATAGTACCAGAATATACCTTTTGCTTGTCTGACATGATAGTCCAGGGTTCAGTGTTGATAATGCCAAGATCCCTTTTCAGTGTGTCAAGGAACCAGACCCAGTTAGGGGTGTCCTCCACTTCAACAACTGCAATTGCTATTGGAAAGATGCAATTATTTGGATCAACACCAACAGCTGCAAGTAGTTGACCTCTGTACCTTCTTTTTATGTGGCAGCCATCAAGGAAGATCACTGGCCTGCAACCCAAAAGGAATCCTCTTTTGCAAGCATCCAGACACATATATAGTTTGTTGAACCTTGCATTCTCATGAAGTGACACATAGAATGATGAGCCAGGGTTGCTTCTCCTGACTTCATTAGCATAATTCCACAGTAGCTTGTACTGCCCTTCTTCATCACCATAAACTATTTTCATTGCCATCCTTCTAGCTCTCTGCAACTTCATCCTGCCTGGTGTCATATGCCATTCTTTCTGAACAACCCTAGAAAAATTCATAAGGTTCATGTCTTGATCAGCCCTGAACATTTCTAGGTACTTATGTGCTAGGAATTTAGGTGTGAAAGCCCTAATCTTCCACTTCTTGTTGCATGTGTGCTCACTCACATATCTTTTCACCATGAAAGCCATGGTCCTGTTGTCATATGATGCCCACAAGTACCATGTGCAGTCTTCATCACACTTTGCTTTCAATCTCTTCCTATCATTCACAGGCAACTTGACATCAACTCTGTTCTGACACGAGTACTCTTTGATGGCAGCCTTAACAGCTCTACACTCTCAAACACCTGCCCAACATGAAACTTTGGCTTATGAAGATCCTCTTCTCTGAAGGATTTGAACTTCAAATTGAGCTCTTCATCATCTGAATCAGAGCCCACAAATCATCATTCTCCTGCACGCCTTCATCAGTGGTATGCTTGTTTCCCTTTTGTTGTTTGGTAGGAACTACTCTATCTTTCCCTTTTGCTTTGCTTTCTCACTTGATTTCTTTTCATCTCTCTGCTCGAGTTCATCCTCATCTACATTATCTGCATATAAATCATCATCATTATGTCCTATCTCATTGTCACCGGTCCACAAGCATATCAGGTTCATAATCTTCATCATCACTATCAGTTGCTCCTTCCTCTTCTTCCATTGCATAGTTCACATGGTTTTGCCTAGCACTCCTCCTCACTCTCATGTTTCCACCTGCATCAACTTGTACCTCTGGCCATTCTTCATCTCTTTGATTGCCATCCTCTGCCTAAACTGATGCCCTCTTCACAAACACATACTGGTTGACATCCTCCTCCTCATCACAATCAGGATACACAACTTGAATAGGAATAGGTGCTGCTTCCTCTCCATTTCCATGCTCTGCTTCTGCCTCAGCTTCTTCCTCTCCATTTCCATGTTCTACTTCTGCCTCAGCTTCTTCCTCTCATTTTCCATGTTCTGCTTCTGCCTGAGCTTCTCCATGCTCTGCTTCTGCCTCACCATTCTCTGCATTCTCTGCATTGCTATGAACTCTTCTTGTTGGGCTGAATATTGGTGGCAGAGTTGCTCTTGGATGATTTAGAACATCATCCTCACTAAGGTTTGCAGAGAAGCTATCATCATGATCCAAAAAAAGACTGAAAAATGGTGACCAATATCAAGAAACATAAGCATTCTGGAAGCCTGCTCATCATCACTAATTGCCCTGAGACCATTTCTGCTAAGTGTGAGGATGGGGACACGGTAGAAAACCTTAACCCTCGCTGCCATCTCATAACCTAGTTCTTCCACAAGATTTTCAATCATAATAGGAGACCAGGTTGCCCTTTCAACATGATCATACCAACAGGCACGTCCATCTACATAAGAACGGTTACTGCCTTGCCCAACAAAAAATCCACCATGGTTGATCTGCATCGAAAAATTGCTGCTTCGACGACCTGAAAAAACAACAACATTATATGCATCACAATCGATGTAATCTTCAATTTGGTAACACCTCAAAAACCCTAAGCCCCAATTCCCTTAACCCCCAATTCCTGACTGAAAACCCTAGAACAATCAGTCCTACCTAGCAACTAGAACACATCTAGGATGGAAATGCGGCCATAAAAGGGGGTCTTTTGTCGATCAAAATGCACAAATAGACTCGGGTTCAATTGGGGGCCGGAACTTACTGTAAAAAGGGGGTGGCGCCCCTTCTGCGCGACGAACAGGGGCCATCCCCGACGCCTCCGACGAGAAGAGCACGCGCGGCGGCGCCGCCCGTGGAACCGCTAACGAGCTCCACGCCTCAACTTCGCTCGCACCGTCGACGATCGCCGGGCGGCGGCGTCGCTTATGCAGCAGCCTCCTGCTTCTAATCAAGACGAAGAGGCGGCGTGGATCGGAGGAGGGGTGAATGGGTGGATTCCGTTGCGACCAGGGGGTAAATGCAAAAGAGCGACGGGACGCCTCCGCGGTTCGCCACATGGCCTGGACGACTGGTCAACACGTGGTCAACAGCGATGTACCCACCGTGTACGTGCTACAGTGACCGTATTTTCACGTCACATCATATTCAATGACCGTATCGAGCGTATTCCTGAGTTCAGTGACCGTATCGTGCTTCAATCGTAACTAGAGTGACCGTGAATGTATTTATCTCTTTGTAGCCTCGGGGTTCTCAAGCGGGCTAGGCCCATGAGCTGGATGGGGCAAGCCCATCCAGAAATAAGAGAGGAGTGGATGCACAAGGCTCCTCAGCGATTAGAGCTTCTCGGCCGTCGGATCGGCTCCTTGATGCGTTTTCGTCCGTCCGATCGAGAGGTGGGAGGATCTGGCCCGTCAGATCTGGAAGATGGCAACATAATGTAAATACCATGCCCCCACCAGGACATTTTGGTAATTTCGCGTGGTGGGGGTATAAAAGGGGGCGCTCATTTGACGAAGACCTAGCCGCCTCCTCCCTTGCTCGCTCCTGCAGCCGGCTCCCTCCTCCCTCGCTCGCGCCTCCGCCCCGCGCCTCACCCGCGCCCAGCTCCTCCCGGCTCGCCGCCGCCTCCTCTCCCCTCCCCTCCCCTCCCGTGCGCCTCCTTTCCTCCCAGCCACATCGCCACCGCCGCCACCCACCGCCTCGAACGGCGCCGTCGGCGGCCAGATCCGCCGCAGCAGAGTGCCCCCCCCCCCCAACGACGACGAGCAGCAGAGGAGGGAGGACGAGGAGCATGACGGCGGCGGCGGCGGGGAGCAGCAGTAGCAGGCCAAGGCGGCGCAGCAGCAGGCCTTCGGTGATGCCGACGAGCAGCAGCGGAGGGAGGACGAGGAGTGTGACAGCGGCGGCTGCGGGGAGCGATGTGGCGCTGCCAAGGCCGTGTTGGAGCGGCTCGACGCTCCGGCCACGTGCGCCGAGGAGTCGGCTGCTCACGGACGCCGGGGCGGCCGCGCTGCTCTGGTTCGCGATCCACCTACGCCGCCGGCAGGAGGGGGCCGCGGCGGCCGCCGTGCAGCCGGAAGCACCACCGCTCTGGCGCCACCAAGCGCCACCACCACCACCCATTCCTTCGCCCCCTCTCGGTGCCGCGCTCTGTCGCCAGCTCCCTGCCAGAGTGCGGAGCCCTCTGCCGCCAGCTACTTGCCGGTTCGAGATCCGCCCCTTGCCTCGCCGCGCCACCACGTGTGGCTGGCGGGAGATCAACTGCTCTGCTCTCTGCAGGTGGCCTCCGCCAGGACGTGGATCGGCGTGAAGTTCCCTGTTTCCAGTGAGAGCCAACCACGACCATGTCACCGTAGCCATCGAGGACCTCAACGCCTTCGACGCCGAGCTCGCCGACAGGATCCGCAAGGCGCTCGCGGACTACTTGCCGCTGGTGCGTCGCCCTCTGTGAACTGTCTTTTCTTTGTCTGACGAGTTGTCTGAAACTATTTCATGTCTGTCTTTTATCTGTTGATGATTCAGAGCTGCGTTTAACTCTTCATGTGGTGGGTTTCTGCTGTTTGAGGCGGCTGGGTCTGAGGTTCTCGCCAGCCTTAGGTCGAAGGTTGCCAGGGAGACTGGGGAAATGGAGGAGCTTGTCACCGGTGATGTGCAGATCTTCCTCTCCTCCAAGGAGAATTGCGTCTCCATGTGATCTATTGGGGTTAGTTCTGGAACTAAGTCTACAAATTAGCCAATTCTAAAGAGTTTTAGGAACTCCATTCTGATAACCAACAAACAAAATTACAGGCAGATTACATGCATGTCGAAGCTGGGGAAGATTGCGGGTATCGCAATTGCCACTTCAAGGGTGAAAGCCAATGCCACTCATGTGACACTGCTCTGCAAGAACTGCAGGAGGGTGATGAATGTTTCGTGCAGCCCATGCCTAGGTGGGGTTATTGTCCCACGGTCCTGTGATAATGTTCCTCAGGTATGTGTCTCAGTAATCATGTTTAATGACTGCCCTGCTGTTTAGTTTTATATTGTTAATGGTGGTGGACTGGTGGTACATGTATCTTATTGTTTTATTTCCTTAGCCTGGAGAAGAACCTTGCCCGCTGGATTGCAGTCCCTGCCAAGAGCAAGTATGTAGATCTACATACTCTCAAATTGCAGGAAAATCCTGAGGTTAGCATTATGCTCCCTGCAGAACTGCTGAGTTGTGCAGTAATCCATTTTTATACGTGTTCACTTGCCAACTACTATATCATGACAACAATCATCAGTCTTTGTTATATCATCTTCCAGGATGTTCCAACCGATGAGCTTCCACGGAATGTGCTGCTTTCTGTAGACAGACATCTTGTTCAAACAATTGTTCCAGGGACTAGATTAACTGTGCTTGGCATCTACAGTGCATTCCAAGCATCTGGGACAAACAAGTATGATGTGGAACTGATTTTTTGTTGTTAGCCAGGCTGGTTACATACATGGCTGATGCTGCTGTATATTCATTTTGCGGCCAGAAAGGTGTTGTTGGAGTTAAACAGCCCTACATTAGAATTGTGGGGTTAGAGCAGTCTCGAGATGACAACACAAATGTCCCCTCGCATTGTGGGGTTACATCTGGCTACTTGCAAGGTAATATAAATTAAACTTTAGTTGTTTTATGCCTCAATTTCGCTCATACCATGAAACTGGACTTTGTCGGATGTGGTTGCTTATATTTTTTTCAGTTGTAGTGGTGGTTGCTCAATAATTCATTCATTGTGTGAGAAGCTGAAGGATTAGATTTTTGCTTTGTCTTGGGATAGAGCAGGAAGATCCATTCATAGTTGTTTTCTTACATGATTTTTTCTTTCATCCTCCAATAGAACAATTCTTTGTTATTACTGGTTGATTTCATTTTGCAGCACACTGATTTATCTTCTCTATACTAGGTCTGAGTGGAATTCCCTACATAATTCACCACTACATTGGTAGTCTGCATCACGACAGTGGGCAAACTCGTGGTACTCAAGCAGGAGCTCCTCATGATGCCACTAGGAAATACCCTGGGCTAGAGATTTCAGGTCGCTTGGGCGTGGAATAGAAAACCCGATGGGTTTGTTTTGGTGTTCATGGAGAGGCAGATCTGGCTTTACTTTTGTTTTCTCATGTGTGTTGTTCTTCAATTTTGCAGGAAGTGCTCATGTATCAAATTCCAGTTATTTATATTTTATAGGGAATAAATAGAGTCTTTGCAATCTTTTACATGATGTCGTTCATCGATTCAGATCCATTGTGCCATTGGAATGATTTGGATTCTGATGTCGTTCATAGAGGCTTTACTATTTTTCTTATTCATCCTTTCAAAAAATTTAGTCTCTAATGATTTGGTATAGCCAACGTGCATACTATCAGGTGTAGGCATCTAATTTGTTTTATTCTTTGTTCCATGATGAGATGATGGATTGTAACAGGGTAGCCATTTCCTTCTCTTTATAACTCTTAGAAAACGAAATGGTTTTGGTTATATGGTTTATATCGATGTTTCATTCGGACCAGGATAAAAAGTACATTCAGAGTGCCCGTTGAACAATCTGAACTTAGATATGAGCACTACTTCTATTAAAATTAAGAGTTGCTGAATATCTATCTGAACACTACTTCTATTAAAATTAGAGTACTCTTAAAACTATCTCATTGTGTGATATCGACTGATGTATCTATGATTTGGGTGTCTTTCTTCAGGAGCAGCCTGGTTGGGTGGTGACGCGTTTCCGAGTGGCCAAGCAAGAGCTTTTTTTGGTCTTCACCTATGCGGTGGTGACTTCTGCTACAATGTGCATCAACACCAGAACCATGATCCCGATCATGGTATGGTGCTTAGCATCATCATTTGCTTCCATTTGGTGTAGTTGAAGGGCTCCAAGAGTTTGTGTTGTCAAATGCTACCTCATTTTGGGATGTCCCTCTAACTGGTCCTCCCATTATCTTGGTTTGCAGGACGCTGTTGTGTCCCTCACCGGCTCTCTCCTTGCCATCACCGAGAGGGTTGTGCAGGCCACTACTCGCGCGACTACTTTGCAGTGTGGAGCATGCCATTGAGATAGACCACAAGAAGAACATCGCCCAACAACACCAATGGGGGCCTCCCTGGTTGCCACCACCGCCACGCTGCCGTCGCCTCCCCACCGCCCACACCACACTGCCAGATAGGTCTGTGCTTTTCCTTGCCCCGCTTATTGCACTCAGGATGTGTTGGTGCCATGCTTTGCCTATATGTGATCTCCTGCTCTGTTGTAAAATTCTTTTTGCTTATGATTTCTTCTGTAGTGTGAAATTTTAATTGCTTGGGTTGTTACTGCTATGAAAATATATTGCTATATTTAGGTTTGTTACTTTAGTCTCTCTTCCTCCCTTGTTTTATAATGGTATGAAATTCTATTTTGCTGAAAGATCGAAGAGATTCTTTTTGAACACAATCTGTGTCATGAGGACTGAATTACATGTAGCTATGATATCTTTTAATTTTGATCATCTCATATTTTACAAGAGTTCCAGTGTATATTTATTTTCCATCCTTATCAGAATAAGGATGCACCTTGAATTATATGCAGTTTTCAAGACCATCGTTTGGAATTTTATGCAGTTTCTTTTGATGAAAATATTTAGTTTGTTGTAAAATTCCAATGAATATGAATCTGGATGAGGACAGAATAATGTGTAGCTATGATGGATGTTCTTATTCCAGTGACTCATCATCCGGAGATAATAGTAAGATGAATTATCAATTATGGCTTTCTTTCAATATATCATATTGAACCTTCATCCTTTGGGCATCTTATGGTTGCTTCGAGGCCACAGTTGAGTGAGAGAGAGAAAGAGAGGAAGGGAGGGAGGGAGGTTTTCAGTGTGTTCCTGACTATTTCAGTTTTTTCAGCAAGATGGACTCTCTTGACTCTTTTACATCAGAGTAGTGACTAATACATCATATTGTTTTTCATGAAGTGAAAACTAAAGTCCGTGTATATGTGTTGGATGCAAGCAATTGTTTTGCTTCCTGTACTTCTTTTGAAATACCAAAAGCTTCATCTCCCCGTTTTAGATAAAAGCAATACTACCAACTTCATTAAGCCTTTGAGGTTGATTCACCTTTGCCAAAACAGGAGTGGAATATTTCTAAAAACCAAATAGAATTGGTCGCCTTGTTTTCTAATTCTTGCTTGCCATTCACAAGGCATTAATTCTTGTTCCATGAATCGACAGGTAAGTTCTATCATATGTTTCTTATCTTTGTATTGCACACATACATATAGAGAGGAGTGTGTAGTGTTGTTGGTCAAGCTATGTATATGTACGTGCATCTTATATAGATATAGGCTTGTATGCTCGTTTCAGGGTCCCATTTCTGATATACGTGTAGTAATTTATGCTTGATGATCTGCTCAAATTGTTCGATAAAAATCCAAACTACAAGTTGTTCGATACAAATCCAAACTACATGATTCTGATATACGTCCACCTACCTACAAGGTGTTCGATAAAAATCCAAACTACTGCAGGGGCAGATTAATATACGTGTAATAATTTATGCTTGATGATCTGCTCAAATTTCTACTGACATTTACCTTCAATCCTTGATTAGTTCTTTTGCAAAGCAGGTTCAACTGTTGAAAGCTATTGATTTACTGCTTGGCCATCATGTTTGAGCTGATATTCTGCTTTTTTTCTTTCTAGAGATATTCAAGAAAGAAGACAGTGCGACAAGGCTAAAGGGCTACTATGGTAAAAATATTTCTTTCTTTGTTGTGACCTGTCTTATTTGGTTCTATTGTGCATAAAGAACACTTTGTTTTATCAACTCCCAGCTTGATAGTTAACTCCTTCCATCTATCAACTCCCAGCTTGACAGTTAGATGTTTCCATCTTTATATTCTAATTTGATGTTTTTGATTCACGGTATATGGAGGAAGCAGAAAATGATGGAGTGCATGATGCTTCAGCAGATTCTGCATTATTGTCAAATGCCTTTCCTGAGGTGTTATTTGTTTACACCTGAGGATGAAAATAAAGTTTTATGTCCCACTAATTAGATCAACTGCTTAGGAAAAAAAGAGACGTGCCTTCTTTGCATCCAGAAGTATCAAATCAGTGCTCCATATTAGTAGTTATTTGAAAAGTATTCCATTGGCTTCTTTGTCAGGTCTATTTATGTGCACATGAAAGAGGGTGGTGGCAAGGAAGACGAGCATGTGGGAAAGCAGCATCATCGGCGTCCATATGTTGCCACCGGCCTCGACATCATGAAGGCGTCACACTAAGCTGTCTATACATCACCCCACCACACCAGGTATACGTGATGCTCTTTTATCCTGGCGATGGTCGATGGTTCATTAGGATGGTCCACACCAGGAGCACCAATTTAGCCGAGCTGATGGTTATTGGTTTAGAAAATGACGATTTGCTTATGATGTGGTTATGCTATGTTTAGATGAAATATTTAGTGAGATGTTTGTTCACCGGATCGGTATTTGCTTCAGCATGTGTTCAAGCTATGCTCTTAGGAGTTGTTCTTTCATATGGGTGTTTAGTTTATTCGTCCCTCCATTCCTAACATGAATACTAATCTGAGTCATTAAAAATAATTGCACTGGCAGAATAAATTGTTTGGAAAACATGGAGTTATGACGTGTCTACCTTCTATTAGTGTTGTGCTGCCTAAATATAATTTACCTGCATCTACAATGTTTTGCTTATGCAATGCCACCTTCCTTCTTATTTGGGAGGATTACATTACATAAAGTGAAAGGTCACGACTCGCCTCTCTGGATCCTTCGCCTAGGTGGTCGTCCTCCTTCACCGACCCCCTGGTTCCATAGTGCTCAGCGTGTGTGTCGTGCTATGGTTTCTAACCCCAGCGCTTGGTACCACCCAGAAGGGGGTGGCCAATGCTTTTGAGTTTCCCCATCATTAGAGCTTTTGGCGCTTGATTTCATTTGTGATTGGGAAATTTACATGCTTTTTGTGCTGAGATTTGGATTTTGACAACATCAATCTAATAACCAACTATATAGTGGATGAGAATATGTGGCTCTAATAGTCAACTATATAGTATTGAAAAAATACCAGGAAATTTATAAAAATCATGGAAGTTTGGGATATCAAACCTGGGTGGCAATTGTTCACCGGTGTTCAGTTCCGTGGGGAATGGGTGCCTATGAATAGCAAAAACTGTTTGGATGGATCGTATGGCGGATCATTTTTTACCATGGATACCACGGGTACCCATTCCCCATGAAACTGAACACAGGTGTACAATGGGCACCCAGGTTTGATATCCTAAAGTTCCAGTTTTTTTAAATTTCCTTGTATATTTTTATTACTATATTCATATAGAGGTGTGTGGCACCCGAGAGATCCCATGCATTTTCCACTATATAGTTTACTACTATGCAATATAAAAGCATTGTAAATAACTCTCTGAGACTACCACTATGGCCTGCTCATGGTATATCGTACTGCACCGCGATGCTTTATGTATTTAATGCTACATTTTCTAACAAACACACCAACGACAAGTAATGAAACTCATGATCTGTCTTTGGACTATTACTGCTACATGCATCTACTATCTCCTATTCTTTGAGTAGATGTTGGATTGTTAGACTTCTTTTATGGATCATTAAACTTCTTTTATCGGTCTGCCCCCTTGACCGCGACAAAGGAAGGGCCTCATTAAGAGAGCGACGACGATAGCACTCCAGTAGCTAAAAGTGTCAATGAATTAGAGGTAACCACAGTATTTGTCGACTTTTCACTTGCATTACTATAATACCACATATCATCTTACATACAAATGGACATTGATCTCTAGGATAGCCTCAACAAAACTGTTGGCTCGCTGCCACCATATGAAGAAACATCAAACGAGTAACCCTCCCTCCTGCTCTTCAGTCTTGTACAACTATATGCATTACTCATGTTTGTTGCTTTCCCTGTGAAACAGACCACAGGCCCAACAAAAAACAAAGTCTAAGCCTCATCGCCTGCAGGACTTTAGTCTTTAAAGACTAAAATGCACGGATTGCATGTAAGCCAAGATATCTAAAATCGTTTTCGTATGTAGCATCCTTTCTGCTTTGTAAATGTTAGTCAGCAGATGTACTGCTCAAGCCTTGCTTGCCTTGCATAAAGATGCCATCCTTTGATTATTTTGTGTTTGTCCTTATGGCTTGCTGAATGTAAATCTCAATGTTGCATTATTGCTATATATATTCTTCTTTAAAATTTAAAGAATAGATATGTCACATGTAGATATGCCTTTGAATGTCCACATCTAATTGCTTTCTCATCCCCACATCCAGGATACATTGATGGGGATGACATTCTCAAAGGCGGGCGTATGTGACCGTGTGAAGGAGTTGTGGCCTCTGTCTCTGCCTCAAATGTCGATGATGCCTCTGTGCTGTCACTCCCATGTCCTTTTTATTTTGTTTGTTCGGTGAATGCTGGATTAGACAAGAAGGATTTACTCATGCTAGAAAAAGGGCCTATTGTCCCGGTTGGTAAGGGCCTTTAGTCCCGGTTGGTGAACCGGGACTAAAGGGTTGTTACTAATACTAATGCCTCCCCCCTTTAGTCCCTGTTCAATCCAGAACCGGGACTAAAGGCCGCGGCCACGTGGAGCACCACCTTTAGTCCCGGTTGGTAACACCAACCGGGACTAATGGAAATTTTATGATATTTTTTTTGAAATTTTTTTTGAATAATTTTTTATTTTCAAATTTCTGAATTATTTTAACCCCTAATCTCTAATCAGCACCCCTCATCACTGCTCAATTTATCTTCTTCTCTAATCACCCTCATCATTTCAAATCACCTAACTTCCCGAACGGTCACCCATCCTCCCACTCACCCAGCCTGAGCACGACTAATGGAAATTTTATGATTTTTTTTTGAAAATTTTTTTTGAAATTTTATTTGAATAATTTTTTATTTTCAAATTTTTGAATTATTTTAACCCCTAATCTCTAATCAGCACCCCTCATCACTGCTCAATTTATCCTCTTCTCTAATCACCCTCATCATTCCAAATCACCTAACTTCCCGAACGGTCACCCATCCTCCCACTCACCCAACCTGAGCACGCTTAACTTGCGGGTTCTATTCTCCCTCGTTTCCAAGTCTGCACTTGTTGTTTTCCTGACAATAGTAAGATGTCAATCCTATTCACCCTCGTGAATTTTGCTTGAGCATGAATTGACACATTTCACTGTTTGAGTTTCAAACTATTGTTTTCAAAACAATAATTATTTAGAAAACAATAGTTATTTTGAATAATTAGTTTGACCATGGTTTGACCACAGTTTGACTACAGTTTGACCAGATTTGACCAAAATTCAAAATAACTGAACAAATTATTTAGTAACACTAATATTCTAGAATAATTAGTTTGACCATGGTTTGACCATAGTTTGACCAATGTTTGACCATAGTTTAACCACAGTTTGACTAGATTTGACCAAAATTCAAAATAACTGAACAAATTATTTAGTAACACTAATATTCTAAAATAATTAGTTTGACCATGGTTTGACCATTGTTTGACCACAGTTTGAAATTTTTCGATTTTTCCACTCTAGATATTAAAAGCCCGTAACTTTTTTTCTGTTAGGTTTTTGAGGATTTTGAAAATGTATAACGGGGTTCCCCCGATTAAATTTGGATGTAACTTTTCGAGTAGATGATTTTTCATATAAAAACTTTTTCATCCGAGTTAGTATGCAAAAGTTATGCCCATATTTACAAATTCCAGAGAGATTTTGCAAATAAAGTCGAAATTCACATTTGCAAATTTTCCCAACAAGTAGACCACATATCACATGGGAAACTTTTTTTTTAACATTTCCATCATTTTCTTTTATTTTTTTTAAAATTGAAAAGGCGATCCACGGGTGGGGGGGGGGGGGTAGAGTTTGAAAATGGAACCTTTAGTACCGGTTCGTGAGGGGAACCGGGACTAAAGGTCTCAACCCCATTAGTCCCGGTTCGTGCCTCAAACCGGGACTAATGCCTTAGCCGGTTTGAGGCATGAACCGGGACTAATGGGCATCGCACCCTTTAGTCCCGGTTTGAGGCACAAACCAGGACTAAAGGCCACAGGTGAACCGGGACTAATGCCTTAGCCGCACGAACCGGAATAAATGCTCACATTAGTCCCGGTTCTGGATTGAACCGGGACTAATGGGCTAAACTGGCATGGACGAAAGCCCTGTTTTCTACTAGTGGGATTATTGATATGAATCACGACAAGTAGAATTGTTGCACTACAAGTTATCATGACATGAAGCCTTAATCTACTATCATTTTTATGTGTTGTGAACTGCTGCATAGGCTCTTGCTCCTGACTGATTGGTTTTTATAAGGCTTTTATAATGCCTATTGCTTGCATATCTTACAGCTCTTCCATGAAGGAATACCATCTATATATGAACTTTTCTATATTTGCAGTTTTTTATACTTGAAATGATTCAATGGTTGTATAAATAGAATCGATATGAATATACCTGGCAGCACTGCTGCCGGGTGCGGCAAGCCGCACTATTTATCTAGTATAGGTAAGGAGGGCTCCTAACACAGGACTGGGCGGTTGACACGTCATCGGACTCCAACCTCATCCTGTTCAGCGACGTGGATGGGCTGACGTCGCCGTGCACGCACGTCCGCCGGCCTTTTGGCCACTCGTGCCGGTCAAACGAGCAAACTGCACAGACGGACGGACGGACGGCCGGCCGGCCGGCAGCGCAGCTCCGGTCCCCCCGGTGTGTGTGTGGCCTTCGTCCGTTCGACTGCACTGCAGCGCTGCGCCGCTACGGCAACAGCAGCGGGACACGGGCGCGACGATCGGCGCGTAGCACCGCCGCGGAAGGTTCCCAGGTGCACGTGCTGGATGCGTGCGGGTTCACCGCGACGTACACTATCCTTGGAATACATCACCTCGACTTGACACAGCTTAAACTTGCCGTCCGTGTTGGGACAATTTTTTTTTCAAAACATGTTGGGGCAGTTCTTTTGAGCCTTATTCTATATTCAAATTGTCTGAAAATATATTTTATGTAAGTTGATTTTCTAGGCCATTAAATTAGAGCAATTCCAATGGGGCGACCCATTTCGTCCGTCGCCGTCCGTTTGGGTCGGTGCGGACACAAAAGGTGACACAACGCGCCGACCCAAACGGACGCGCGTCCGCTTTTTGTCCGCCGGCGACCCATTTCCGGTCATTTTTGAGCCGGATTTGCGTCGGCGCGGACACGCGATGGACGCGCGCACGCTTGTCTTCTCCTCCCCCGGACCCGCTGGTCGGTGGCACATTGGCCTCCCCCCCATCATCCCCATCCAACAGCAACCCTCGCCCGCCTCCTTCGTCGCCGCCGCCGCCGCCCATTTTCGTCGGCGACTCTCATCTGCCGCCGCCTCCACATCTGCCTAGCAACGCCACCCACTCCCACGTCGCCCGCCACCGCCGTCTTGCTGCCGGGGAGCCGACTGCTTCCCACCACCACTCCCCCCACCACACAGCCGCCCGCGACCAAGAAGCCACCTCGCCGCCCCGGCCAGATCCTCACCGGCACGCTCGTAAGACACCGGCAGGGCAACTAGCTGGTCCGTGCACGCCACGACTACCCTCGCCAGCTGTCTCCTTCGTCGATGCCCACAAGATGTTCGACTGTTTGCCAAGGTACAAAAGGGACTCCGCCGACGAGTTCTTTTTCCACAATTTCCTTTGCGACTCCGACGATTCGTCGTCCGACGACAAGGAGGAGATATTGGCTGCCGTGTTGGTCCATCACCACCTCAACAGCCAGCGGCCGTTGTTCCGTGGCTCCATTCCGGGCCACCTTCCGGCGTTAAATCGCAACCGAGAGAGCGGGCATTTCCTTCTTTGGAAGGACTACTTTGATACAACAAACCTGTTGTTCAAACATAAAAAATTCCGCTGCCGTTTCCATATGAGTAGGCATCTTTTCAAACATATTAGAGAGGGAGTGGTCGGCTATGATGACTATTTCGAGTGCAAAGAGGATGCCGTCGGCAAGATTGGTTTCTCCTTTATCAGAAATGCACTATCGCCATCCGAATGCTTTCATACGGAATGCTCGGTGATCTCATTGACGAGTACGTCCGTATGAGCGAGTCTACATGCCTAGAGTCCCCGTATAAGTTATGCAAGGCTGTTATTGCTGTGTTTGGCCTTGAGTACTTGAGAGAGCCGACAGCTGAAGATACAGCTCGTTTGTTGGCGATGAATGCCAGTAGGGACTTCCCAGGGATGCTTGGCAGCATAGACTGCATGCACTGGGAGTGGAAGAACTGCCCTTCTGCTTGGCAAGGGCAGTATAAGGGCCATGTCAGGGCTTGCACTGTCATACTAGAGGCCGTGGCGTCTCAAGATCTCTGGATCTGGCACTCTTTCTTTGGCATGACTGGATCACACAATGGTATCAACGTGCTTCAGCGCTCGCCGGTGTTTGCTAGGCTTGCCGAAGGCAACAACCCATCGGTGAACTTTACTGTCAACAGCCACAACTACGACAAAGGATACTACCAGGGTGACGGTATCTATCCTCAGTGGACCACTATTGTCAAGACAATACCCAACCCTGTCGGAGAGAAGAGGAAAAGATTTGCCCAAGAGCAAGAGAGTGCTAGGAAGGATGTCGAGCGTGCCTTTGCTGTTTTGCAATCTCGATGGGGCATAGTTCGGTATTCTGCTAATACCTGGAGCACGCAGAAACTATGGAAGGTGATGACTGCTTGTGTGATCATGCACAATATGATCGTAGAAGATGAGCGCCCGGAACGTCTGTACGATCAAGGGTTTCAGTTTCAGGGTGAGAATGTTATGCCTGAGCATGGAGAAGTGGCAACGTTTGAACAGTTCACCCAATTTTATCATGACATGCGTGATTGGGAAACTCACGTGCAACTGCAAAATGATTTGGTTGAGTATATATGGGCTCATGTTGGCAACCAATAGATGTATCTTCTTTTATTCGTTTGCAAAACTATGTGAAACATTTTTATTTGTATTCGGCTTGTAAAACTATACTATTTTATTCGGTTTAAACTATGTTATTTGACAATGTATTTGAATGTAATGTAAAATTGGATGGCCAGCCGGTCATGCCGGCACATATGGGTCGACGCGTTGGGCGCGCTGCCGATCAATATCTAAAACAGGGCGAATGTTGGGCGAGCAGCCAACCCAAACGGACAAAAAGCGAACGAAATCACCGTCCATTTGAGTCGCCTCATTAGAGTTGCTCTTAAGGATCCAACGGCCGGTCTCTTTCTTCTACCTTCAGCTTCCTTCCTCTTTTCACAAACCCAAATTACAAATTTAGTTAACTCACATATAGCTATTGTGGCTTATTATTGCAGCTTAATGTGAAAATAAGCTAGAAAGCTCAAAGAACTCGTTGAGGAGGATATGTCGAAGTGCCCTTGTTTTTCGCATGCAACCGCTCATTCCCACATCCCACCCAACCCTAGACATAGGAAGACCCTCCTCTTCTCACGTTTGTCTGCTGGCGGGCACAGGAAGCTAGGGTTCCTCCTTTGGGCAGCAGTAGTTGCAGCCGGTCCCCTTCTGTTTCGTTGCTTGACTCCCATTCCAACATGCATATTTGATAAACGAAGAAACAAAAAATAGTATCTTTTGTATTGGAAGTGGGGTTGCTCCAATGCTTGTGAACAAGAAATAGTATCTTTTGTATTGGAAGTGGAGTATGTAATTTGTTTGTATTGAGATAGTATCGGATAAAATAGATGAAAGCACAATGGGATAGTATCGGCCTTGGAATTTTCCTTCATATTATGTGGAAGAAGTGAATGCAAATAATTGCGGCAAAGATGGATGGTTGACCAACCTTGATGTTGCATCAGGAACCCTAGGGTTTCGTTGCCTTCCCTTGTTCAGGCCCCCACCAAATCTTGTACTCTTATGACGCACATTGAGAAACATATATATTCAGGTGGGGACACCCTTAGGTGATTTTACTCAAAAAAGTTTTCTGAAGCTCATGCTATAGCAAGCTATAATCCGTTCTCTTCTCTCTCCTCAGATTCAGCATGAATCTGACGTGGTAATTGTCGTTCCATGTTGGCATGTGCTATTTTTGACAAAACCCCAAAGTTTAAGCTTAGACTGTTGGTTTAATTTAAATCGTGTATTGATGAACTAGATTCGATCGATGAACTACATCCTCAACATGATAAAAGACGCTCCATGTACTAGTTTTGTTCGCATTCAAAAAAGGAAATCAACCTTATGTAATTGGGTCTGCACTTATACATGCAGCACAAACAAGCGAGGGGAGCATTCATGGTTGGCCGGCCCATTTTAAGCAGCTACGTGAATCTGTTGTGTGGAACCTTCTAGAATGTTCTGGTCCCGTACTTCCTATAATTTTCTTTTTATTTTGTTTTCTTCCCTTTTCGGATTTTTCTTTTTCATTATTTACTTTTTCATTATTTATAAAAATTTCTGAAATTTCAAAACAATGTTTGGATATACAAAAAATATTCAAATTCTCAAAAAATGTTTGTTTTTTCAGAAAATGTACAGGGATTTGAGAAAACATGGTTGTAAAAAGTTTCGCATTTTCAAAAAATTGTTTGAAACTGTTAATTATTTTCAAAACATAAATAAAGAATTTTAAAATGTTACTTCAAAAAATCAAACTAAAACAAAAACACTATTAAAGAGTCACCATTAAATGTAACCGAGCTGAACCGCTACATTGACCCATCGCTATAGTTGCAGTACGAATGTACTCCATGCACGACATCCTGCTGCACGATCGCAGCACGATTGCTAATCATACGGCTTGTTGTAATTTGGCGCTCTGTATCGACGGTGCCATCTGGAGTGTCGTCCACATTTTGTGCGTGAAGTGTCGTGTGTAGCAGCATTCTTGCAGTAAATGGTCCGGCCCAGTGGTGACCTCCCTTTGTATTGCGGTCGCTATTGGAGGCAGAGAGCGTCACATATAAGGCTGCAAACGAGTCGAGCTCGAGCGAATTGGAGTTGGTTCAGTTCAATTCATATGAAAATTCGAGCGAGCACAAACTGAATGAAGCTCACGATCGAGCTGTAGAACATGACTCGTGCTCAATTTGTAACGATCTCGAGTCGATCTTGAGCTAGTTTCGAGCTAAATGAGATGGTAAAAATTATAAATCTATGGATGAAAAACAAAAAAATTAAAGTGAATATGCTGGGAACCTTTGCCAAAAATATAGGATATTTAACACATAGTCAGCCACGTGCCATAATTAGGCCTAAATCTTCTCCACACTTAATTAAGTTTCCATGTTTGTTGGTAAATAAAATGGAGAAAATTTATGGACAACATATATGGTAATAAATTATCTTATTTCCATTTCATATATAGCATGATCATTTAAAATAATTATTTTCTTCGAGCTATCGAGCTAAAATCGAGCGAGCCAACATTGGCTCAAGATTGGCTCGTTTCTCGGTCGAGCTACATAAAGTGTTCAAACTCAGCTTGTTTCTTTTTGAGTCGATCTTGAGCCGAGTCAAAAGATGATTCGATCTCGAGCGGCTCACGAGCCTCGAGCTTTTCTTGCAGCCCTAGTCACATATGATCTCCCTTCGGCATCCGCCATTTGTATTATTTTTTAGGTTGTCACTAGATTTTATTTAATTAAAATAGAGTTGGTGATACAAGCAATCTATAGGGAATTAAGAAGCCAAACATGATGCCCTAGATCTAGTGACATTGCTGCTTTATAGCTAAACAATGGGCTTTCATAGTTCGCAGCTCTACTCTCGCGCTCCACCTTCACATCTTCAAAGTCTTCCATCATAGCTTTCGCGTCCCTGATAAATAACAACGCTACTTGGTTCCATATAAAAAAAAATGCTACTTTTTTTTTACGGTCGCCACGAAATCGGTTACCACATGGATCTTTGTAGCACATACATCATCAGCTAATGCAATTGCTTCTTCTCTTGCATGCCATTGCCTCTAAAACCTCAGGATCGGTCAGATCTTGTAATCATCTGAACTGGCACCTTGCCTGAGATAGAATGGTTGGGCACCGCCGCACCGCAGACAACTCAGCCGCCATTTGTAGAGCGATGGAATGGATCTATTTGCTTGTCTTCATGGCCTGTTCCCTTCACTGCTTGGTGTCAACAGGTTCCACGAACGGCACGGAGCCGTGCCATTTGGTCGTTGGATGCCGGAACCTCGTAAAACCGGCCACATCTATGATGCACTGGTAGCCTCTCGGGTGGCCGGCCGGTCAGCTCAAATCATACGCACGTTACAGATGGTCCTTTGGTCCCCGGCCCTCGCCCATCCGATCACACCAGGGGTGAAACTGGGCCTGGGGCAGCTGGGGCTATAGCCCCAGGCGTGGCCCAAATAGTGTTATGCATCCAATAGAATTTTTTCTCTGGTTTGTAGCCTTAAAGAGGCCCAGCCCTAGGCGTCCTAACCCAACCACAGCCCCATGCCTCAGCCCACGTAGCTCCGCAGCCCAACAGAGTTCCCACGAACCCATGCTTCTTCAATCGCTACCGTTTTTAGGGTAAATCACTACCATTTTCATCTCTCGTCTGATGTCCCGATCGTCGTTAAAATAGTCCTTAGTTCCCCCGCTGCGCCACCTCAAGCGTTTCCCTCAGACGTACCAGGTGTACGAACCTGTTTCTCTTCCGATCAACGTCGTCGGATGAGCCCCTTCAGCCATCCTATTTCTGCTCGGGTTCTGGTTCATCTTACAATCAATTGGAAGGGTAAAATCATGAATCAACCTGTGATTGAGTTGGTTAGGTGGACAGTGGTATCCCCAAGCCATCAGGGTTCAAATCCTGGTGCTCGCATTATTCCTGAATTTATTTCAGGATTTCCGGCGAGGTGCTTTCTCTAATAAGATTAGAATTAGTCAAATTTGTTTCATTTTTATTTTTAATAGAAAGAAATAGAAATCCAAGATGTGTGGTATTTGACCTTTTTGGAGGTATTTTTTAAAGTAGCGGCATTTGGCATTTTTTGGAGGTATTCTTTTAAAGTACCGGTATTTGGCATCATTCATAGCCATTTAACTTTAGCCCTAGGCTTTGAGAAATTCTGGTTGCCTCTGGATCACACGGTGGTCCAGATTAACCCATTATATGGTCCTTAGTCCTTAGCCTAATCACCAAGCGCTAACGCGATGGTGTATGGTGTTGGAATCCACGATCATGCAGAGCAGGTCTCAGATCGTGATCGTGGTCATCGTGTGTAGTCTGCTCTGCAACACACGGGAGGTGGGGGTAGTACTCCCTTGGGTCCTTCTTAGTCCGCGTATTAAATTTGTGTCAAGTTTAACAACATATAGTTTGACCAAATTTAAATTAAAAAATGTCAACGCGTCTACAATATCAAATATATATATATATATATATATATATATATATATTGTGAAACAACATTTCATATCAAGTCTAATGTTTATTTTTTTTATAAGTGTGATCAAAGTAGGGACACTTTGATTTTGGACAAAACTTATACACAGACTAAACTATTTCCAGTTTGGCTGATCAGACGAGTGGCCAGTTTGACCATGGCGTTTTCGCAAAAAAAAAAGTTTGACCATGGCGGGTAGATCCGCACACTCATTTATCTATTTCTATTTCTATCTCTGATGAAGAGAAGAATCTTTATAGATAGAAGTTTCTGCTAAATGAAATCGGAAGGGAGCTCTCTTTTATCAAAAAAAAAATCAAAAACTGAAGTGACTGAAGAGAAGAATCTTCCGGGTGATATGTGGAAATGGAAGAACCTGGTGCTAAGCAGCAAAGAAGAATATCCGTCTTTTAGTAGGCCATTATTCCCAGCAAGGAATACAAACTGTACGCCAGGTGTCGACCGAGGGTTGCACTTCCCACGTTTTTCACTGGTACCACATGCTAATCCACCACCAGATCGGTTAAGCTCAGCCGGCCAGCCCCACAACGCACCGGCCGATTGACACGATGACGCCGCCCCGTGAAGAAGCCATCAACAGTGGTGCCAGGACCGGGCGGTCAACACATCATCGCACTCCAACCGCATCCTGTTCGGCGAAGTGGACGGGCCGACGTCGCCGTGCACGTCCGCTGGCCTTTTGGCCACTCGTGCCGGTCAAACGAGCAAACTGCACGGACGGACGGACGGACGGCCGCGCAGCTCCGGTCCCCCCGGTGTATGTGTGTGTGGCCTTCGTCCGTTCGACTGCACTCTGCGCCGCTACGGCAACAGCAGCGGGACACGGGCCCGACGAGCGACGATGGGCGCGTGGCACCGTGCGGCGGTGGTGCACGTGCTGTATGCGTGCGGGTTGACCGCGACGTACAATGTCCTTGGGATACTCATCGGCTCGACTTGAGAGAGCTTGAACTTGCTATCCATGTTGGGACAGTTCTTCTGTGGCTTATCCTATATGTAAGTCGCCTGGAAATATATCTTGGGTAAGTCAGATTTTCTAGACCATTAGATAAGGATCGAACGGCCGATCTCCTTTCTTCTAACATCAGCTTTCTTTCTCTTTTCATAAATTTGATTTACTCAAAGTGTGTGGCTAGGTCTCAGTCAACTGAGATTTAACCAAGTCTCCGTCAACTGATGTAACATATGAGCTACGTAGCACCGATACGGCGACACCCATACGGTGATACGGATACGGTGATACGGGATACGGTAATTTTTAGAAACATCAATACGGCGATACGGCAAACATATATAGATAATAATAAAATGACATGTAATAAAACCAACATAATAAAATATGTGAGTGAGATCAAAATACCGCCCCACTGGTTGCCTGATGAAATGATGTAAACAAGTTGGCTTGTAGCAGTAGCATACCAAATGATGAAATGAATATAAACTTCCTTGCTCTCAGCCTCCAACAAGTTTCAATTCTAAATTCTCAATGGCCATAGACAAATAATGCAAAAGTTCACTAAGTAACATGATAAAGAGGAAAAACCATAGTCAAACAATGCATTACAACATAACAACAAGAAGATACAAGGCCCAGGTGGCCATAAACCCGTAGTCAAATAGTTATGCAAGATTCACACGGATGCAAATGTTGCAGATCCGTTGACTAAGCCGCTTCCACAACCCAAGCATGAGGGGCACATTAGAGCTATGGGCATTTGATGTCTATTTGATTGACTCTATTGCAAGTGGGAGACTGTTGGAGATATGCCCTAGAGGCAATCATGTATGATGATATTTCCTATGTGTTATCATCATACATGATTGCCTCTAGGGCATATCTCCAACACATAGCCACCCAATTCATTATTTGCAATAAAATTGTAGGACTCCCGATAGTAAGGATTTCTTGCTAGATTGAAGGGAACCCCTACAAACAAAATAACTAGTCAACAACTATGCTTCAAAAAGACAAGAATACTTGACATTGTAATGCAAAATTGCATACCTCCAGTGATGAACATTCTTGCAATAAGAGCATCAGCTTGTTGTCTAAGCTCTGAACGGAAACTTTCTGAAATCCCAGACTGCTTTCCTGCTGCCTTCCTTTTCCTTGATGACACTGGACCAGATTCCTCAAAGGGTGGTAGAGAAAGTGTGTTCCTATTTTTAACATGTGAAATAAGTAGAGCAGCTGCCTTATCTTCCTTGCGGAGTTCCTCGAAGAGAGGCTGTGTCATCTTGGTACAAGAGCTTACGCCGGCATTTAGTATCTTAAGAAGATGTGCTCTTATTCTTGTATAGCTTCCGGGGAAATCATGCATACAGAAGTGGCAACGGAAACGAGTATTGCCTCCTCGACCTGATGGGTCTCCTGCTAGTTTTGTCGCATACTTCCAGAATGGATATTTCGGATTGACAACACTATTCTCAACCCCTTCCTGTGCACCATCAAACTCAATGCTATTGCTCGCAGTACCACAGACTGAAGATAGGCTTGCTGCCATGCGACTCCCCGCATATGACATGGTGTATACTTGTATCTTCTTCCCTAGCAATAGGAGGCAACAGCAATATCAGCAAGTAATTTTACCCCACAAACATCAATAACCAGCAAGCCAGCAACATCAACTAGCAATTTTATCCAACAAGCAGCATCCTTAGCAAGCATTTTTATCCAACCAACATTAGCTAGCAGGAACCGATCGAACTATTACTAGAGTATACACCTATGAGCTATGACTATGAGAGTGCTATTACTGCCTACATAAACGGATCAACGATACATCAAGCCACCAGTAGACAAGCCCCAAGCATACATCAATGGATCAACCATACATCAGTACAACATCGGGGCTCGGGTGTTTACCTTGCGTCGTCGGCGGAGAAGAGCAGAAGAGAGGCAGAGAAGTGATTTCAGGAAGTTGGGGCAGCGGCGGCGAGCCACTCCAGGCGGCGGCGTGGGCGGTGCCGGCGAGTCACTGATGGCTGCGGCGGGGGCGGCGGTGGGGGGCGGCGGCACCCTCGATCCCTTCCTGGTGAGTGGTGATGACAGGGGTGCGAGAGAACTAGGTTTAGTCCACCCATCGTGGGCTATTGGGCTCGCTCAGGGCTGCCTCGGTGTGTCCCAGCCGTGTCTCGCGCGTTTCACAGCCGTATCGGCATTTTTTTTCTTTTTTTAAATCAAAAAAAGGGATACTTCTGGGATACCCGTATCTAAGCCGTATCTGGCGTATCGGGGTATCGGTGGCGTACAGAACGGCGATACAGAGATTTCTGCCGTATCGGTGCTTCATAGCATACGAGAAAGAAAAAGAAAAAACTGAAATGTGAAAATAAGCTAGAAAAAAAAGGTTTTGCACGAATCTCAATGTAAAATCCCACGGATATAGCATCGACTGAGACTTACCAAGACTGTTACCCAAATTGCAAATTCAATCAACTTACGAATAGCTATTGTGGCTTATTATAGCAACTTAAATGTGAAAATAAGCTAGAAACCTCAAAGAGCTCGTTTGAGGAGGTAAGGCTTAACGTATTTTCACCCACACCCCCTTCACTACGGAAATATGGTGGCGGAGGGGAGAGTAGTGATTCGGTGTCCGGGCTCATCTACACCCACGGTGAAGAAAAATTCAAAACAAATACTACAAAATAAAAAAACATTTTTCGCATGGTAGATAATTTGGTGCATGAGGTGCGTTCCAAATTTCAGATCATTTGGACATCTAAGTAGCTTTTGACAAAAAAACATTTGGGGTCTGTAAAAATGTTTACTATTCATGTATTGTTCTGACCCAATTGTTTTTTTTTCTGAGAGCTACTCATATGCCCAACTGATCTGAAATTTGGATCGCACCACACACACCAAATTATCTACCATGAAAAAAATGGTTTTTTTTTGTATTGTTTGTGAATTTTTTTTTGACCGGGTACAGATGAGACTGGGCTCAGAAATGGATATTCGGGCAGAGGGCAGCTTTTCGAGCAAGTCCACTTAGAACTGAAAGGGCATTGAAAGAAAACCATTCAAATGACCCTCCTCTTCTCGCGTTCTTCTATTGGCGGGGACAGAAAGCTAGGTTCCTCCTTTGGGCAGCAGTCGTCGCAGCCAGTCCCCTTTACTCCTGTTGCTCGACTCTGTTAGACTATGTATAGCTTCTGTATTTATGTACGTATATTGTACCTATTGTAACACACCATTATATATATGAGATAAGCTACTCCTAGAGGGTTGTGCTGGTTCCCCCAAACCTATTGTCTTACATGGTATCACGCTAGGTTACGATCGCTTCCGTTAAACCCTAATTCCCGCACCACAGCCGCCGCCGCCGTCTTCACCGCCGCGGCCCCGATCGCACCGCCGCCATGTCGAGCGCCGCCCCCTCTGGTTCCACCACCGCAGGGTTCCTAACGGCCTCCCTCGCGGCGCTGCTGAACCTTCCGTTGGACGCCGCTCCTGTGCCGCCCCAACTCGGGACCCAGAGCATCGGCTCCTTCCTCTCGACTACGCCGACGCACTCGCCGTTCCGGCGCGAGCTCGCGGTCCACACCGCGGCTGCATCCTCCGCCTTGGCTCCTGCGGGTGCTACCCCGTCGCTACCACCGGTCGCTCCAGAGACCGCCCTGATGGCGGGCCTCGCGGCGTCAGCCCGGCCAAGGCGCTGCCGGCCCCGTGCCATCTTCGGTCCTCCGGCTGCCTCCATGGTGCTCGTGCCCCGTGCAGCTTCTTCGATTGATCGTTGCCGCCGCCGCCGTTTCACTTCGCCACCTCATCACCATCAAGCTGTCCGCCGACAACTACATCTTCTGGCGTGCGCAGTTCTCCCACTCTTAGGGAGCCACTATCTCGCTTTCGGCTCGTTGACGGCTCACTTCCCTGCCCCCCCGCCGGTGGACAGCGTGCGAGGACCGGTCTGTCTGGCTCACCGCGTCTGGGCGAGGCAGGACCGGCGAACCTCTCCTCCATCCAGTGTCGCTCTCGCCGGCTGTTGCCGGGCTTGTTGTTTTCGCCAAAACGTCTCATGAGGCTGGACCATCCTTGAGCGCACCTTTGCGGCGCAGTCTCGAGCCCGTGTCTCTGCACTCCGTCGTCGGCTTGGCGAGTGTGAGAAGCTTGACTCCACGGCCACGGAGTTCTACAACAAGGTCAAGGGCCTGGCGACACGTTGGCCTCCATTGGACAGCCGCTCACCGACTCGAAGTTCAACTCCTTCATCGTCAACGGGCTCGACGAGGAGTATGATGCCTTGGTTGAGATCATCAACGAGCGGGGCAACTCGACTCCCATGATGGCACATGAGGTCTACTCCCGTCTTCTCCTCACCGAGCAGCGTGTCGAGGCGCGTTGCTCCAAGTCCAGCCACGGCTCACTCTCCGCGAACGCCGCCACCAAGGGCGGCCGCTCTTCTTCATCACCCCGGGCTCCTTCGGGGCTGCCACCACAACCCGCCTCGGCCCCCTCCCATCTGCGGCGTTATCGGGGCTGGCGGTCCGCGTGTGTCGACTTTGTGGCCGCGATGGGCACTGGGCCTCCAAGTGTCACAAGCGCTTCCAGCGGAGTTTTCTTGGTCTTGGCAATGACGACAAGGATACACGTAACCTTGCCCGTCAGGTCGCCATGGCTGATCGTCCAGCGCCGCAGAAGCAACAGGGACACACTCAGTCCTACTCCATCGATCCACACTGGTACATGGACTCTGGGGCGATAGAGCACCTGACAAGCGAGATGGGGAAGCTTCACACTCGTGAACCCTACGGCTCCGACAAGATCCACACCGCCAATGGAGCAGGTATGCACATCTCTCATATTGGTCAAGCATCGCTTCTCACTAGACATGCCAATAGGAGTCTTCAACTTCGCAATGTTCTTCGAGTTCCATCTGTGACACGTAGTCTTCTTTCAGTTCCTAAACTCACACGTGATAATAATGTGCTTTGTGAATTTCACCCTTTTGATCTTTTTATTAAGGATCGGGCCACGAGGGACATTCTTCTTAGTGGGCGGCTCTGCTAGGGCCTCTATCGTCTGGAGCATCCTGGCGTCGCTCGCGTTTTCAGTGGAGTTCGGGTCTCTCCGTCACAGTGGCATGCTCATCTTGGTCACCCGACCACACCTATTGTTCGTCATGTTTTGCGTCATCATGAGCTTCCTAGCCTATCTAGTAATAAAGATGTAGCAGTGTGTGATGCTTGTCAGCAGGGGAAGAGTCATCAACTTCCTTTTTCGGAGTCGATCGTGAGGTGAAACATCCTTTAGAACTTGTGTTTTCGGATGTATGGGGTCCTGCTCAGACTTACATCGATGGTCATAATTACTATATCAGTTTCGTTGATGCTTATAGTCGCTTTACTGGCTTTATCTTATTAAACGTAAATCTGATGTGTTTGACATTTTGTTCAGTTTCAAAAACATGTTGAACGCCTTCTCAAGCACAAAATTGTTCATGTCCAATGGATTTGGGGGGTGAGTATCGCAACCTCAACTCCTTCTTTCAGTCGCTTGGGATAGCCCATCGTTTAGCATGTCCACATACACATCAGCAGAATGATTCAGTAGAACGTAAGCATCGTCACATTGTTGAAGCTGGTCTTACTCTTTTAGCCCATGCATCTGTTCCGTTTCGGTTTTGGAGTGATGCCTTCACCACTGTATGCTTTCTCATTAACCGTACTCCCACTCGTGTTTTAAACATGAAGACTCCCATTGAGGTTCTCCTTAATGAACAACCTGATTATACCTTTTTCAAGGTTTTTGGGTGTGCTTGCTGGCCGCACCTTCGTCCATATAACAAGCGCAAGCTTGAGTTCCGTTCCAAGAAGTGTGCCTTTCTTGGCTATAGCTCTCTTCATAAAGGTTACAAATGTCTTCATGTTCCCACAAATCGTGTCTATATATCTCGGGACGTCGTGTTTGATGAGCATGTTTTTCCCTTTGCCAAACTTCCTGTGTCCACCGCTGAACCACCGTCTCTGCATTCATCCTCTGTTGCCTCTGACCAATTTGATGATGTTGCATACTCTCCTGTGCTATTACCTAACCATGGTGCAGGAACCGGACGTGGGGCTCGCTTGGAGCTGTTGGAGGACTCACCATCATCACCGCCGCCCTCTGATGGGCACGTCGATCGCCCTTTGTTGCATGGCATCGATCCGTGTGCCCATGCACGGTCGCCCGAAGAGCTCGTCGCACGGGGCTCGTCCACTGCTCGGCCTGCTACGCCGGAGTCGCCTGCGGCTCGGCCCGCCATGCTGCCTTTGTCCGCGGCTCGGACCGCGACACCGGCCTCGCCAGTGGCTCGGCCCGCTACGCCGGTCTCGCCCACGGCCCGGTCCGTGTCGCCGGTGTCGCCAGCGGCTCCGCCTGCCTCGCTGGCATCGCCTGTGGGCCGGCCTTCTACGCCGACCGCGCCCGAGGCCACCGCGTCTTGCTCCTCGTCGTCTGAGCCTTCCATGATCAGTCCCTCGCCGGCTGACTCGTCTTCATCGATGTCATCCAGCCAATTGCCGGCTGCTCCGTCGACCTCGGTGGCTCCTGTGTCCCGACCACATACACACGGTCGCAGTGGCATTTTTCGACCCAAGGAACGTAAGGATGGTACTGTTGCTTGGTTGGCTGCTTGTCTGGCTGCTGCTGTTGCGGATCCGTCTTCTGAGCCCCGCTCATACCAGGCTGCCATGCGTATTCCTCATTGGCGAGAGGCTATGGAGCAGGAGTTTCATGCTCTTCTTCGCAACAAGACATGGACTCTCGTTCCTCCACCACCACGGGTAAATATTATTGACTCCAAATGGGTGTTCAAAGTGAAGAAGCATTCGGATGGATCTATTGAGCGTTACAAAGCGCGCCTTGTTGCTAGAGGATTTCGGCGCTATGGTCTTGACTATGAGGACACCTTCAGTCCCTGTCGTCAAGCCTACCACCATTCGGCTTCTTCTTTCTCTTGCCGTTACTCGTGGTTGGTCACTTACGTCAACTTGATGTGCGAGAATGCTTTCCTCCATGGATTCTTGGAGGGAAGAGGTCTATATCGACATGACCGCTGGTTTTTTCTGATCCCGATCATCCCGACCATATCTGTCGTCTCACCAAAGCGCTCTATGGTTTGAAGCAAGCTCCTCGTGCCTGGCATGCCCGTCTTGCCTCTGCTCTTCATGCTCATGGGTTTGTGGCATCCACTGCTGACTCTTCATTGTTCCTTCTACAGAAGCCAAAAGTCACTATGTATCTTTTGCTCTATGTCGATGATATTATTCTTGTCAGTTCTTCTCGGTATGTCTTTGATGCTCTTGTTCGCTCTCTTGGTGCTGATTTTGCTGTCAAAGATCTTGGGAAGCTTCACTACTTTCTTGGAGTGGAGGTCATTTCTCGTCTTGATGGTCTTGTTACGACACGGAAGAAGTACTCATTGGATTTGTTGCGGTGGCATGCTGAAGTGCAAACCCACTACCACACCCATGTCGTCTACTGACAAGATCACTGCTGTTGATGGTGAGCTTTTGTCTTCCGTGGATGCCACCGAGTACCGGAGTATTTTTGGTGGCCTTCAGTACTTGACGATCACGAGACCAGATATCTCTTATGCTGTTAACAGGGTTTGTCAGTATCTTCAGGCTCCTCGAGACACTCATTGGGCTGCTGTTAAGCGCATTTTGCGTTATGTTCAATACACGGTGTCTTTTGGGATGCATATTCGGCCGACTTCCTCTCGGGTTCTTTCGGCCTACTCTGATGCAGATTGGGCTGGCAGCCCAGATGACAGGCGATCAACGGGGGGTTATGTTGTGTTCTTTGGCTCTAACTTGATCGCCTGGAGTGCTCGGAAACAGGCTACTGTTTCGCGGAGTAGTACTGAAGTTGAGTATAAGGCTGTGGCTAATGCTACTGCAGAGATCATCTGGGTGCAGTCTTTGCTTCAGGAGTTGGGTATGTCTCAACCTCAGCCTCCCATCCTTTGGTGTGATAACATCGGTGCTACATACCTTTCTGCAAATCCGGTATTTCATGCCCGAACGAAACACATTGAAGTTGACTATCACTTTGTACGGAACGTGTGTCACGAAGCAACTCCAGATCAAGTTCATCTCTTCTAAGGATCAACTTGCAGACATCTTCACCAAGCCTTTGCCTCTACCACAGTTTGAGGCATGTAGGCGCAATCTTACCCTTCTCAGTTCTTTAGAAAGTGGCTAAGATTGAGGGAGGGTGTTAGACTATGTATAGCTTCTGTATTTGTGTACGTATATTGTACCTATTGTAGCACACCATTATATATATGAGATAAGCCACCCCTAGAGGGTTGTGCTGGTTCCCCCAAACCTATTGTCTTACAGACTCACATTCCTTCGGCGCCGTGTACATGGACGGAGGATAGGCCATCTCCAACCGCCGCACCTCCCTCTGGAGTCTGGACGATGCCCCACTCTAGCTGACGCTGCCGGATCCAGCTGCGTGGACCCCTCGTACCCCTCCCCACAGGCATTGGTTGTGAGCCCGAGCAACAACTTGTCCGAGCAAGATGAGACCTCATCTGCCTTATGTCCGCCCAAATGCTTCTTTTCTCTCTCTTTTGATTAGATGTAGTACTCTGGTGTGGTGCTACTATATGATGTAGATTGGATGCAGTAGCCTCTCAACGTTGCACTATACATGCATATTTGATAAACAAAAAAAGCAAAAAAAAATATCTTTTGTATTGGCAGTGGGGTTGTTCCAATGCTTGTGAATAAAATTCTTTGTTTTTTCTTGATATTAATTTATGTAATTCTTTTGTATTGCCATGATGAAAAATAGATGAAAGCACAGTGGGATAATATCGGACTTGGATTTTTTTCCTTCATATTTATGTTGGAAGAAGTGAATGCATAATCATGGCAAAGATGGATGGTTAACCAACCTTCGGTACGACAATTTTATAATTTTTCTAAGCACACTCAGAAATTACACCGCAAACTCAGGAACAAGTAGGATATACTGAAAAAAGAGTACATTGTTCGGAAGGCATTGAGCCAAAAGTCATCCATCGTTTGATTAGATCTTGTTATCAAAACCATTGCGGATAGCGATGAATGGTGGGCAAGTGAGATGCATGTATTCAGATGTTCACATTTATTTCATTGGTTACCTTTTACTCTTCGAATTGTAGCACTAACTTGCGATATATTTATTCAGAGAAATGAACTAGCGGCCAAGTTTCCATTCGCTCCTCTAGTGGTTGAGGACAAAATGAATATGATATTTGTTGATGTTTGTGTGACAAATGAGTATGCGGGGGCGCCACCTCCCTCGTCTCAAGTTGGTGGCTCTCGAATTCGCAATGGATATACTAACATGGCAGGCTTAGGATGTGAATTAGATGCTACCCATGTTGGTGCAACTCTAGTAGAATCGTCATATTGGTCAGATCTCCATAATAACTGCCATTATGACGATTTTGGTCAAAAAATGCACTCTAGCAGATTTGGAAAGTCCATCCATATCTGGCCTCCCAAACTCCATACATGGTGATTTGGGTTGCCTTTTGGAGCACGCTTCATATGGCAGTTATGTGTGGCGGGAAGGAAACTTCAAGTGGCCCCCCACCTCACATGGGATCTTTATTTTAGTTGGAAAAAAGGGATGCCCCATTGATACATGGGTCCCACAATTATGGTAATATGGTGGCTCAGTGTTTGCACGCAGCCTCTGCAGCCTCCATAATCCATATGAAGCATGTCGATATGATGACTCTGCTAGAGTTGTTCTTACATCTACCAAAGTTAAAGGTCTAAAAAAGAGATGATGTCCTTATGCACCTAGTCATGCGATGGTGCAAAAGATAGTGACGATAGATTGCAATTTATGTGTATTTATGACCTTTGGGGAAAGAGAGAGATTAGCCACAATTCGGTGACATCTGAAATGAAGGAGGATCTTCTGAGAGATGTGATTAAAAAGATGAAGGACATGGTGATGAATGATGGAGGTCTGCCTGGAAATGAAGTGTATTTCCATGCTCTACAGTTGTTTGTAAAGAAGGAACATCGTGATGTCTTCAGTGTCCTCAAGGAGGAGATGACTAGTGTGAGGCTGGAACGGATCAAGAGGACATGGGATACATCTATGAAAAATATTAGAGCATGTGCTATGTTAATTTCTTTGTTGTGAACTTATTTGTGTTGATTTTAACTTGTACATATTGTTGTGGATCTATTTGCTACTAATTTGTAATGGCATATATCATGTGTTGTGGACCAAATGATTTGTTTTGTTGTGGACAAAATTTAATGATATGTATCATGTGTTGTTTGTGTCATAGATGGACATCTGTATTGAGGAGGAGAGTTAAAAACTTGATTTATATGTTGTTGCAATCACACATTTTTTTTAAAAAAAAGAGAGGGTGCCATATGCACCTAGAAGAGCATGGAAGATGACATGATTACAGTGGGTGGAAGAGAAACAGAAGCAACCACAAACATTGTACTTCATGTTCAGGATGCGGATGTTAGGGCACCTCAAACACAATTACACAAACCCCCAAATCAAACACCATATTCGTCCGCAGGCCGGTCCGGACACTGATATGGGAGCCGGCCATCTAACCCTGTCCGCATCCATTTTAAAACAAATTTGAACAAGCCGGACTATATGTACAAAATAAGCACTTAAAAAAGAAATGAGAACCTTCCGCCATCCTAAATAGTCATGCTAGCTAACTAGTGTCTTTCACCTTCCCACAACATGATAGTACTAAAAATCACTTGAAAATAAAAAGTGTTTCGAAAAAAAGTGAAACAAGTGCTTCCCCGAACATGATGCGAGATGTGAATGGCGGCAGGTGAATTGCACATCACACATGTTTGCGGAAACCTATAAAAACGCCTTCATCTTCCACCAAAGAGACAAAATTAGCAACCACTTTCCGCCATCCGGACAAGGGGGGGCGGGGGGGGGGGGGTACGTGACGCCCTTTGGGTGGTCAGACGGATGTTTGGACTCGTCCGGACTCGTGCAGAGCCCCCTTTGTTATCACGGATTTGCGGAAAAAAGTGCGTTCGGACCGGCCGGCGGATCGATGCAAAACTGTGTTGAATTACGTCTGGATAGCCCCGTCCGGATGCCTGCGGAAAGTTTGTGGATCCACTTTCAAGATGCCCTTGGCGTTTTTTCCGCTACATAACATTTAGTTGAGAAGAACGGACTAGCTAGGTCAGCATGCAAGATGTCAAGAAAAGAAGCATCAACACGGCCGACGGATCAAGCCCAGCAGGTCAGCGCGGCGACGTACGTACTACGTACGCATCGAGTGGTCGATGATGTTTGGCGACAGGAGGCGTAGGGGGGTCCACCACGAAAGAAACCCCTAAGCCGATAGGAGACGATCGCGAGGCGATGGCGGCCGCAAGGAACAAAAAAAGTACGCCCATGGCGGCGGCGGCTCCGGTGACGGGGGGACTTCCAAGCAGGCTACTCCGAAGACGGCGGTGCCGGCTACGCCGGCGACATGTCGGTCGGGTGGACCAGAAGCCGGGGGAATCGCAATCCCCCTTGATGAGTAAGACCCCGAATCCGACGTCGAGCTTGTCTGTGAGATTGGGAGGGATGGTTCTGATGGGGATGGAAGCAGAGGGTTTCGTCTTTGAAGATCAGGAGTCAGAGCTGCCAAAAAGCTCACGCTGGTCGGCGATGGGGAAGGCGTGTACCAATCGCCCCATGAATAAGACCAGATTAGAGCGAGCGATGACACGGGCGTGCGGGCTGCATCGAGAAGCTCAGTTCAGGGACATGGGCTCAAATATCTTTGTGCTGCACTTCGGTAGTGAGGGAGAATTCAAGCATGTGATGAATAATGGGCCTTGGCAATTTGATTTCAGTATTCTCATTATGATGGAATATGAAGGGAAGACGAGACCCTCGGAGATGGTGTTTGATAAAGTGGACGTGTGGGTGAAGGTGGTGGATCTTCCACCGGACAAGAGGATAGAAGTGTTTGGAAAAGCCTTGGGCAACTGGTTAGGAGAGGTGGTGAAAGTCGATGTGGACAAGGATGGTATTGCTAGGGGGAATCAGCTACGGGTCAGAGCTAAGATTGATGTGTATGAACCCCTTGTCCGTGGTTTCCATCTGAAAAATCCAAGGAGGAGAGGGTGGGCACATGGTTTGATTTCTACTACAAGAAAGTTCCTCACTTCTGCTTCGATTGTGGGCGACTTGTGCACAAGGCTGGATATTGTGAACCCTCTGTTGATTCTTCGTCGCAGTGGGGAGGATGGCTGCGTGCATCCCCGGGAAGGAACACAAGCAAAGATACATCAGCGGGAGGAGCATCTAGCAGTAGCAATAGTAGAAGCCAGGCGCAGTTTGAGGATGGTAGCAGGCTCAGGCACCAGGATGAGCATATACGCGTGAGGGATATGCCAACAAAGAGGAATTTAAACTCTCAATTCTCTCAGACTGCTGAAAATCGCACTGGCGGACAGAGTAAGCAAAGAGATGGAGAGGTCAATAGCCCTAGACGCGATAAAACCAGAGGTGCTGATGAAGGCCAGTACGATCTAAGGGAGGGAGTGGAGTTGAGGAGAGAGCAAAATCTGAGGGACAAGCTGATAGACTCCAGTGTAGAGAGAGAGTGGCGTTATGCCAGGGATATCTCATCGGAAGGGAAAGGAAAGGACTCGGTCGATGCTCCACATGTGGGGCGGCATGAGGGCGTCCTGGATTAAGGGGTCCTCGGACAGCTGGACTATATCCTTTGTCTGGACTGTTGGACTATGAAGATGCAAGATTGAAGACTTTGTCCCGTGTCCGGGTGGGACTCTCTTTGGCGTGGAAGGCAAGCTTGGCAATACGGATATGTAGATCTCCTCCCTTGTAACCGACTCTGTGTAACACTAGCCCCCTCCGTGTCTATATAAACCGGAGGGTTTAGTCCGTAGGACAACAACAATCATACCATAGGCTAGCTTCTAGGGTTTAGCCTCTACGATCTCGTGGTAGATCAACTCTTGTAATACTCATATCATCAAGACCAATCAAGCAGAAGTAGGGTATTACCTCCATCGAGAGGGCCCGAACCTGGGTAAACATCGTGTCCCCCGCCTCCTGTTACCATCCGCCTTAGACGCACAGTTCGGGACCCCCTACCCAAGATCCGCCGGTTTTGACACCGACATTGGTGCTTTCATTGAGAGTTCCACTCTGCCGTCACCACAAGGTTTGAGGGCCCCTTCGATCATCGGCAACGATGCGATCCAGGGTGAGGTTTTCCTCCCCGAACAGATCTTTGTGTTCGGCGGCTTTGCACGGCGGGCCAACTCACTTGGCCATCTGGAGCAGATCGAGAGCTACGCCCCTGGCCATCAGGTCAGGTTTGGAAACTTGAACTATACTACCGATATCCGCGGAGACTTGATCTTTGTGGATTCGAGCACATGTCAGTGCGCCGCCTGATCCACGCGAACACGACTTAGCTCTTCCGCCGGACGGTGTTCGGGAGATCACACCTATGCCTACTCCGGCCCTAGCTCCGGAGTCGATTACGCCGTCCGAGGACGGGTGGATGGACCCCACCTCGGAGGCCACACACTCACTGGCGATAGAGCCAAATACTAACTTCACCTCCTATGAGACATGTGTCGCCGGATCCTCGGATTCATCCCCGGCCACAGGCCCCGAACCGCCTGCGTCCATGCATATCGAATCTGATTGGGCGCCGATCATGGAGTTTACCTCCGCGGATATATTTCAGCACTCGCCTTTTGGCGATGTGCTAAATTCATTAAGGTCTCTCTCCTTGTCAGGAGAACCTTGGCCGAACTATGTCCGGCTCGAATGGGATGCGGACGACGAAGAAATTCGCTCCCCACCCACCACCCACTTAGTAGCCACTTTCGACGATTTAAGCGACATGCTCGATTTCGGCTCCGAAAACATCGACGGTATGGACGATGATGCAGGAGACGAACAGGAACCACCGCCCACAGCCCGCTGGACTGCTACCTCATCATATATGATATAATACATGGTGGACACCCCCAAAGAAGGCGATGGCGATAAGACAATGGAGGATAATCCCTCCAAGCATCAATCCAAGCACCGACGTCAGCTGCGCCGCTCTAAGTCCCGCGATAGCAAAAGCAGCGATACCGGCACAAGAGACAATAACGCTCCGGATAGTGCCAAAGACGACGACAATCCCCTCCAGCCAGACCTCGAGCGGGAGGATGAACAAGCTAGCCCTCTAGAACAGGCATCAGACGGAGAATCAGAGGATGACAATTACATGTCTCCCTCCGAAGACGAAGTGAGCCTCGGCAACGAAGAATTTATCGTGCCTGAGGATCCCGTCGAGCGAGGCGCTTCAAGCGCCGCTTATAGCCACGACAAACAGCCTGAAGAAAAAGCAACAACAGCTTCGAAGCTGATCAAGATCTGCTAGCGTATAGATGGATCAAGTCCTGGCGGTCGAGGAATACAAACTCGAGCGCCCAACCAAGAGTTACCCAAAGCGCAGGTTGCTACCCCAACTCGAGGAGGAAGCATTAAAACCTACATCACCAGCGTATGATGCGGCCGATCGGCCACCTCATGGCCGAGACGGAGGGGCATACCAGCCCGAAGTCCAGCCCGCACCCCTCCGCCAGTCAAACAAAAATACCAAGACCCGGGGCAACACGCGGGACCTGCGAGACGTATTGGAAAACAAAGCAGGACATGCGAGATCGATCTATGGATCACGGGGGCGCGCCCCAACGCGGGACGATGACCGTCACGCCGGATATACTAAAAGCAAATCCGGCCGGGCCGAATACAGTAGACAAGACTCGTATGAACTACGTCGTGATATAGCCCGACACAAAGGCGCCACACACCCCCTATGCTTCACTGATGAAGTAATGGATCACGAATTCCCAGAGGGTTTTAAACCCATAAACATTGAATCATATGATGGTACAACAGAACCCGTGGTATGGATCGAGGATTTCCACCTCCACATCCACATGGCTCGTGGTGATGATCTACATGCCATCAAGTACCTCCCACTAAAACTCAAAGGACCAGCTCGACATTGGCTGAATAGCTTACCAGAAAAATCCATTGGCAGTTGGGAGGATTTCAAAGACGCATTCCTTGACAACTTCCAGGGCACTTATGTGCGACCACCGTATGCCGATGACTTGAGCCATATAACTCAGCAGCCAGTGGAATCGGCCAGGAAATTCTGGACCCGGTTCCTCACTGAGAAGAACCAAATTGTCGACTGTCCGGATGCAGAGGCCTTAGCGGCATTTAAGCATAATATCCGTGATGACTGGCTCGCCCGGCACCTCGGCCAGGAGAAGCCGAAATCTATGGCAGCCCTCACGACACTCATGACCCGCTTTTGCGCGGGCGAGGACAACTGGCTGGCTCACAGCAACAACACATCAAGAAGTCATGGCAATTCAGATGCCAAAGATAGTAACGGCAGACCACGTCGCAACAGACACAAGCGCCGCAACAACGGCGACAATGCCGAAGACACGGCAGTCAATGCCGGATTCAGTGGCTCTAAATCCGGTCAGCGGAAGAAGCCGTTCAAAAGAAGCAACCCGGGGCCGTCCAGTTTGGACCGCATACTCGATCGCTCGTGTCAAATTCACGGCACCCCCGATAAGCCAGCCAATAACACCAATAGAGAATGCTGGGTGTTCAAGCAGGCCGGCAAGTTGAATACCGAAAACAAGGAAAAGGGGCTGCATAGTGACAATGTGGAGGAGCCCCGGCCGCCGAACACAGGAGGACAGAAGAAATTTCCTCCCCAAGTGAAAACGGTGAACATGATATACGCAACCCATATTCCCAAGAGGGAACGGAAGCATGCACTAATGGACGTCTGTGCGATGGAGCCAGTCGCCCCAAAGTTCAACCCATGGCCTTCTTGTCCGATCACTTCCGATCTCAGGGACCACCCCACTAGTATCTGTCATGGCGGTTCTGCCGCATTGGTCCTTAATCCCATCATTGACTGATTTCACCTCACCCGAGTCCTTATGGACGGTGGCAGCAGCCTAAACCTGCTTTATCAGGATACAGTGCGCAAAATGGGTATAGACCCCTCGAGGATCAAACCCACTAAAACCACCTTTAAAGGTGTCATCCCAGGTGTAGAGGCCCGTTGCACGGGCTCAATCACGCTGGAAGTGGTCTTCGGATCTCCGGACAACTTCGGAAACGAGGAGTTAATCTTCGATATCGTCCCGTTCGCGGTGGCTATCACGCACTGCTCGGGGGAACCACATTTGCCAGATTCAATGCGGTACCTCATTATGCATACCTCAAGCTCAAAATGCCAGGACCTCATGGGGTTATAACAGTCAATGGAAACACTGAACTCTCACTCCGCACGGAGGAGCACACTGCGGCCCTCGCAGCAGAAGCACAAAGCAGCCTTTTAAGGCAGACCGCCAATTCGGCGATAAAGCCCCCGGACACCTTCAAGCGAGTCCGAATAATCTACTGTGAGGATCGCCTAGCACGTTCAGAGCTCGCCTAGCAATTCGGCCTCCGTCCTATTCCCATTCAAGCGACGAAATCTGTGCCGCGCAAACATAATTACGCACTAAAAATACCATGGGCATAGGCGGGGGCACGGACAGGGAGCGTCCCACAATGCGGCTCAACCGCCCCAGGGGCTGCATACCTTTATCATTTTCTCTCTTGAAGCCCTTTTCGACAGTCTGATTGCTGGACGCATTACGGGAAGGAAATACCAAGGAAGCAGGAAGCTCTGACATACAAGGGAATCCCCAGGTGGTCTCTGATAACGATTGAAATACCTATTTTAAATACCCATACGCAGCTTGCCCTTGGATAGGGCATGTCAAATAGTCCTATTTTTTGCTTACTGCACTACTTGTATCCGTACGCTTCGACGTATTATTTAATAACAATGCATAGCGTTAGTCTATTATTGCATTACCCTTTCTTTTTTTCCTTGTCTGCTTATTTACGACAAATTGCACCCGTACATTCTGGTACGACCAGTACGCCAGGGGCTTCAGTATACCCCATAAATACGGCGTGAGAAGTCCGAACACTTTTGACAGTGCGGCACCCCGAACTTATAGCACTATATGCATCAGCTCCGAATCATGTCTTGGGTCAATAGTTGGGTTTGCCCGGCTCCCATGTTTTGGTACCTTACGTTCCGCAATATCGGCTAAGGTAGCACTGGGAGAACTACTGCGATTGTGTCCCGGTTCTTCCGGACGAGCACCTCAGTAGAGAAAGCCGAAAACTGATTGTCATGATAAGGCGAGAGCTGGTCGCTGTTCGAGAGGTCTCAAGTCCTTAAAGACTTTTTCCGCTTCGGGCATGGAGTCGGCTTTTCCCGACTTAGGCGTATATAGTGCCCCAAATTCGGCCTTCCGAATACTAGGGGCTTCGCCGAAATTTAAAATTGTAGACTTCTATGGCTAAGTGAGAGTGATAAAGCCTTATAGTCCGATTGCACAGTTCGTTGTCTTTGAACACCTCCTTCGAAGGACCAAAAATTGGGATAAAGAGTGCTCATGTTTATCCCGAACACCTCAGTACTAGTTACATGGGGGCAGAAGCCGACGACTGGCCAACTCCCAGATTTTATAAACGGCCGCACATAAGGTAATATTTTAAATTCACAAGCGTTGCATAGTGCAAATGAACTCGTTTCATATTACAAGATCACATGAGTACATTTATTCAAATATTACATCCTTAGCACATTCCTCCGCCACAAGGCGAGCACCCTTCAGGACACTTTCATAATACTTTTCAGGGTGGCTGAGGGAGTCCTGGACTAGGGGGTGTCCGGATAGCCGGACTATCATCACGGCCGGACTCCAAGACTATGAAGGTACAAGATTGAAGACTTCGTCCCGTGTCCGGATGGGACTTTCCTTAGCGTGGAAGGCAAGCCTCCTTGATCTCGTGGTAGATCTACTCTTGTACTACCTATATCATCAATATTAATCAAGCAGGAGTAGGGTATTACCTCCATCGAGAGGGCCCGAACCTGGGTAAAAACATCGTGTCCCTTGTCTCCTGTTACCATCCGCCTAGACGCACAGTTCGGGATCCCCTACCCGAGATCCGCCGGTTTGACACCGACATTGGTGCTTTCATTGAGAGTTCCTATATGTCATCACCGATAGGCCCGATGGCTCCTTCGATCATCAACAACGACGCGGTCCAGGTGAGACTTTTCTCCCGGACAGATCTTCGTGATTCGGCGGCTTTGCATGGGCCAATTAAGCAGCCATCTGGAGCAGATCGAAAGCTACGCCCCTGCCATTAGGTCAGATTTGGAAGTTTGAACTATAAGGCCGATATCCGTGGAGACTTGATGTTCGATGGATTCGAGCCGCAACCAAGCGTGCTGCACTGTCTCGATGGGCATGATCTAGCTCTGCAGCCGAACAGTGTCCTGGAGGCCGCACCAGCATCCGCTCCGGCCCTTGATCCGGAGCCGGATTCCCCGATCGAGGAGGAGTGGTTGGACACCGCCTCGGGGGCTACGATCTCTACGGCAATTGGGCGAACTCCATCCCTGTCGCTGCGAAGACCTCGACTCTAGGGCGCCGGACTCCTCTCCGGACTCCGAACCCTCCGCGCCCCTGCCAATCGAATCCGATTGGGCGCCGGTCATGGAGTTCACGGCCGCGGACATCTTTCAGCACTCGCCCTTTGGCGACATCCTGAAATCACTAAAGTCTCTCTCTCTATCCGGAGAGCCCTGGCCGGACTACGGACAGGAAGGATGGGATGCAGACGACAAAGAAATTCAACGCCCACCCACCACCCACTTTGTAGCCATCACGGCGATTTAACCGACATGCTCGACTTCGACTCCGAAGACATCGACGGTATGGACGACGATGCCGGAGATGCCCAAGACCCAGTGCCTACAGGGCACTGGAAGGCCACCTCGTCATACGACATATACATGGTGAACATCCCAAAAGATGGGAACGGCGATGGAACAACGGAGGATGACCCCTCCAAGAAGCAACCGAAGCGCCGACGTCAGCGGCGCCGCTCTAAAACCCGCCACAGCAAAAACGGTGATTCAGGCACGGGAGATAATAACAGCCTGGACAGTGCCGAAGACAACCCCCTCCAGCAGGACTCAGCGCAGGAGGAGGGAGAAGCAAGTCCACACGACAGTGCGGCAGAAAGAGAGGTTGAGGACGATAATTATGCGCCTCCCTCCGAAGATGAGGCAAGCCTCGACGACGACGAGTTTATCGTGCCTGAGGATCCCGCCGAACAGCAGCGTTTCAAACGCAGGCTTATAGCCACGGCAAGCAGCCTCAAGAAAAAGCAGCAACAGCTTAGAGCTGACCAAGATCTGCTACTGACAGATTGACTGAAGTCCTCGCAGCCGAAGAGTATGAACTCGAACGCCCCTCCAAAAGCTACCCCAAACGCAGGCCGTTGCCTCGATCAGAGGAAGCACCCAAGTCACCAGCGTACGACATGGCAGACCGGCCACCTCGTGGCAGCGATAGAGGCCTCTAGACCCTCCGTTCAAGCCGTACCCAGCGCGTTCAAAAAGTACCGAGCACGGGAAAATGCGCCGAACTTGCGAGATATATTGGAGGATAAGGCAAAACATACAAGATCGATCTACGGATCGCGTGGGCGCCCCACGACACGTGATGATAACCGTCACGCCGGATACAGAAACTCCGGCAGGGCCGAACACAATAGACAAAGCTCATTTGAGTTGTGTTGTGATATAGCCCAATACAGAGGCGCGGCACACCCACTATGCTTCACAGATGAAGTAATGGATCATCAATTCCCCGAGGGCTTCAAACCCGTAAACATCGAATCATACGATGGTACCACAGATCCTGCGGTCTGGATCGAGGACTATTTCCTCCATATCCACATGGCCCGCGGTGATGATCTACATGCCATCAAATACCTCCCACTCAAACTTAAAGGACCAGCTCGGCATTGGCTCAACAGCTTGCCAGCAGAATCAATTGGTTGTTGGGAGGACCTGGAAGCCGCATTTCTCGATAACTTGCAAGGCACATATGTTCGACCACCAGACGCCGATGACCTTAGCCACATAATTCAGCATCCAGAAGAATCGGCCAGCCAATTCTGGACACGGTTCCTCACAAAGAAAAATCAAATCGTTGACTGTCCGGATGCAGAGGCCCTTGCAGCCTTCAAACATAACATCCGCGACGAGTGGCTTGCCGGCACCTAGGACAGAAAAGCCGAAATCTATGGCAGCCCTCACAACCCTCATGACTCGCTTTTGCGCAGGAGAGGACAGCTGGCTAGCTCGAAGGAACAACTTGGCCAAACACCCTGATAGTTCGGATACCAAGGACAACAATGACAGGTCGCGTCGCAACAAGAACAAGCGCCGCAGCAACGGTGATAATACTAAAGATACGGCCGTCAATGCCAGATTCAGAGGCTCTAAACCCGGTCAGCGGAAGAAGCCATTCAAAAGTAATACCCAGGGCCCGTCCAACTTGGACCGCATACTCGATCGCTTGTGCCAGATACATGGCACCCCTGAAAAACCAGCCAATCACACCAACAGGGATTGTTGGGTGTTCAAGCAAGCAGGCAAGTTAAGTGCCGAACTCAATGACAAGCGGCTGCATAGCGACGACGAGGAAGAGCCCCGGCTGCCAAACAATAGAGGACAGAAGGGTTTTCCCACACAAGTACGGACGGTGAACATGATATATGCAACCCACACACCCAAAAGGGAGCGGAAGCGTGCACTACGGGACGTATATGCGATGGAGCCAATCGCCCCAAAGTTCAACCCATGGTCTTCCTGCCCGATCACCTTCGATCGAAGGGACCACCCCACTAGCATCCGTCACGGCGGTTTCACCGCATTGGTTATTGACCCAATCGTTGACGGATTTCACCTCACCGAGTCACGATGGACGGCGGTAGCAGCCTGAACACTTTTATCGAGGATACGGTGCGCAAAAATGGGCATAGACCCCTCAAGGATTAAACCTACAAAGACGACCTTTAAAGGCGTCATACCGGGTGTAGAGGCCAATTATGCAGGCTCGATTACACTCGAAGTGGTCTTCGGATCCCGGATAACTTCCGGCGAAGAGTTAATCTTTGACATAGTCCCGTTCAGCGGCTATCATGCACTGCTCGGACGAACCGCATTTGCAAAGTTAAATGCGGTGCCGCACTACGCATACCTCAAGCTCAAGATGCCAGGCCCTCGAGGAGTAACCACGGTCAATGGAAACACCGTACGCTCTCTCCGAACGGAGGAGCACACGGCGGCCCTCGCGGCGGAGGTACAAAGCAGCCTCTCACGGCAATTCTCGAGTCCGGCCACTAAGCGTCCGGACACCGCCAAGCGCGCCCGGAGTAACCCACAACAAGACCGCCTGGCACAATCCAAGCACGCGTAGCAATCCGGTCCCAACCCCAGCCCTCGCGAAATTGCGAAGCCAGTACTACGCGTACATAACTACGCTCTGGAGATACCATGGGCATATGGGGAGGGGCACGACCACGGCACGCCAAGAATGCGGCTCAACCGCACCAGGGGCTCCCGATTGTGTCATTCTTTTTCTTTTTTCCTTTCTTTTTTTGCAGGACTCCGTTTTTCAGAAGTCCTGTCCGGCACTAGAATCACCGAACTCACGATGCAACAGCCAGGGAAGCAGTAAAGCTCCGTCGAGTGTTCAGGTGGTCTCTATTACGAGCATTATACCTGTTTTACATACCATCCCGCAGCTTACCCTCGGAGGGGACATGTTAGATAGTCCCATCCCTTGCTTATCGCACTATTTGTATCGTTACGCTTTCATTGCAGTACCTTTTGAATAAACAATACATAGCTTTTGCCTATTATTGCACTCCTTTCTTTATCTATATATATGTTCATTTCATGACATGTTGCACCCAGACACTTTAGTACGGCCAATACACCGAGGGCTTAAGTACCCCAAAATTATGGTGTGATAAGTCCGAACACTTTCACAAGTGCGGCACCCCGAACTTATAGCATTATATGAATCGGCTCCGAATCATGTCTTGGGTCAATAGTTGGGTTTGCCCGGCTCCCGTGTTTTGGTACCTTACGTTCCGCTATATCGGCTAAGGTAGCACCGAGAGAACCACTGCGATTGTGCCCCAGTTGAGCTGGGTCGAGCACCTCAGTGGAGAAAGCTAAAACTGACCGTCATGATAGGGCGAGAGCCGGTCGCTGTTCGAGAGGTTTTTTCGGGTCCCTAAACACTTATGCCGCTTAGAGCGAGGAGCCGGAATTGTCCGGTCAAGGCGTGGATAGCGCCCCAAACTCGGTTTTCCGAATACTAGGGGCTTCGCCGAAATTTAAAATTATAGAATTCTATGGATAAGTGAGAGTGTTCAAGCATTATAAGTCCGGTTGCCTTGTTCGTTGTGTTGAGCGCCTCCCTAGATGGACCCAATAATGGGAACAAGAGTGCTCAAGTTTATACCGAACACCCCAAAGACTCGTGGCATGGGGGCTGAAGCCAACGACTTGCCATCTCTCAAATTTGATAAACGGCCGCATAGAAGGTAATATTTTAAATTAACAAGCGTTGCTTAGCGCATATGAACAAGTTTTCAGCGTACATGATAACAAATGCGAGTCTACTAAAAAATTACATCTTTGGAGCACTCATCCGCTATTCGTGGGCACCCTTGAGAGGCCCTCATAGTACATTTCGGGCGTCGATGCTCCTTGCCCTTGGTGGCCCGTCCGTCACAAGCTTCTCCGCATCCAGCTTGCCCCAGTGCACTTTAGCACGGGCAAGGGCCCGACGGACACCTTCGATGCAGACGGAGCGCTTGATGACTTCAATTCGTGGACAGGCGACCACCAACCGCTACACTAAGCGAAGTAGCTCCCATGCATGGCTTCCAATGCCACAGCCGAACTATAAGGCTCTTCATGGCCTGTTCGGCGACCTTGTGGAGCTCGACCAGCTGCTTCAGCTGGTCGCTCGAAACACCGGACGTTCGACCTCGGCGTCTTGAGACGAGAACACCTTCTCCGTCGAACTCCCTCCTTGGCGGCGGTAGAACGCGGCAGCATCCGATACACTACGAGGCAGATCTGCGAATGCTCCTGGAGAGCTCCGAATCCGGATAAGTAATAGGTAATTCACTTTCACATGCTTGCTTTGGATAAAGAATGCCTTACCCGCCGCTATCTTCTTTAATGATTCGATTTCTTGGAGGGCTTTTTGGGCCTCGGCCTTAGCAGCTTTGACACTATCAAGAGCCGAGGCGAGCTCGGACTCTCGAGTCTTCGAGTCACGCTACAAACTCTCGTGTTTTTCCACGAGAGCTTGGAGCTATTGCCGTACCTTGGCTAGCTGCGCCTCCCCTTCTCTCGCTCGGTGCGCTCACGCCGCTTTGTTTTCGACCCACGGACACCGCTTCCTTCGTGGTCGCCACCTCATTCGTGGCCCTGCAGTACCCATGTTATTCCTGTTATTTTTGCAACCAAAACCTTTTCTATAAGGTATTTCTTTAATAAGGTATTACTTACCTTCCTTGTCCTCGAGCTGCTTCTTGGCTTGTCCGAGCTCGTTCTCGAGACCGGTCGAGGTTACGCTTCAATGCATTGACCTCCATGATCGGTCTTGGCAGAGGTCAAGGCGCCTGCATTCCCATATTGACATACTTATGTTAGACTCCTGCGTATATCTTTTTAGATCCTTAGTCCGGCTTTTCTTTCCGAACACCGAACTAAGCATCAGGGGCTACTGTCTATGCGGTAAATATTTTTACATATTCTAAAACTTACCTCAAAGCCTGTTAGAAGGCTGGTACAGGCTTCGGTCAGCCCGCTCTTGGCGGACTGAACTGTCTGGATCACCGCACTCATAACAGTGAGGTGCTCCTCCTCGATGGAGGCGCTGTTAAGCGCCTCGATGCTATCTGGTGCCTCGGTTGGGACGGAGGACACCGGCGTCTTACCCTTCTTATGAAGGGACCGCTTGCCGGACTCCGGAACCGCTGAAGGTTCCGGCATGAAGTCCGTACAAGGGTCGGTCTTAGAGCCCCTGGGGGTCTTGCCCCCCGCGCGCCTGGAGTCCGGGAGGTTGCCTTATGGCACCTCCTGCGCCACCTCCTCTTGACCGAGCCCCCCTTGGGGCACAACCTCGGCGTCGTCCGCAGCGTGAGGCGTGGAGGCGGTCGGAAGCGAAGTACTCTCCATTTCCGACGAACCCAGGGACCCGCTCGTCGAAGCGGCTAGCTCGCTCTTGGGCGGGCTGCATAATTGTTTGACATTAGAGAACACTATGTAATAATAAAAAGCCATGGGTATCCGGACACTTACGATCTCGCCAGGGGCTTGGCCCTTGTTGGCCAGTCCTCCTCGTCGCTATCGACGTTGGTAGAGAAGTCCGGAGGAAGGGTTCTTCCCTTCTTGGACCCTCCGGCCTCCCCACCAGGGGCGGCCTTCCTTTTCCTCTCCTCCCCCGCTTAGAAGGAAGCTTCTTTTCCTCCTCCTCGTCCTCGGAGAAGATTACTTGAGAATCGACAAGGCACTGGCGTCGGGAGCTCCTTCGAGTTCCGTGGCCTCCTTCTTGGCCTTCTTCTCCGGCACCACATGGGGTGCCGGAGCCAGCCTTCTTCCGTCAATCGGGCGTCCGCTAGGTCTTCCGGCAAAGGCCGGACGATTAATCTGTCCGGACGTCTTCAGCCAGTCCTGTCAAAGTTTAGGGAGTTTTAGATCCCACGTAGAGTCAATCTATGAAAAAAGAGTCCCGTAAAGGGTAAAATAACTTACCTCGCCGGCTTGACGCCGCGAGTTGTATCCGCGATCTTTGTTAGCTGATGCTGGGGCTTCGGCGCCCTTGAACAGCACCTTCCAGGCATCTTCGTACGTAGTGTCGAAGAGCCGGCTCAAGGTTCGGTGTTGTGCCGGGTCGAACTCCCACAAATTAAAGGCCCTTTGTTGGCATGGGAGAATCCGGCGGATGAGCATCACCTGGATTACGTCGACAAGCCTAAGATTCTTGTCCACCAGGTTTCGGACGCATGTTTGGAGTCCGGATGTCTCGTCCGAATTCCCCCACGTCGGGCCGTCTCTTTCCATGACGAGAGCCGTGTGGGGAAGCCAGATCTGGTCGGGGCCGCCGCCCATTCGATGTCGCGGGCTCGGTGATGTAGAACCATCCGATTGCCACCCCTTTATTGTCTCCACGAAGGCGCCTTGAGCCATGGGACTTTGGCCATCTTGCCAACCATGGCGCCTCCGCCTCCGGCAGCGGCCGCCCACTACCTTCGGCCGGACGTTGAAGATCTTCAGCCATAAGCCGAAGTGGGGCTGGATGCAGAGGAAGGCCTCGCACACGACAATAAACGCCGAGATGTTGAGGATGAAATTTGGGGCCAGGTCGTGGAAGTCCAGGCCGTAGTAGAACATGAGCCCCCGGACAAATGGGTGAAGTGGAAAACCTAGTCCGCGGAGGAAGTGGGGGAGAAACACCACCCTCTCATGGGGCCTAGGGGTCGGAAAGAGCTGCCCCGCGTCGGGCAGCCTGTGCGCAATGTCGCCGGACAAGTATCTGGCCTCTCGCAGTCTTGTGATGTGCCCCTCCGTGACGGAGGAGGCCATCCACCTGCCTCCCGCTCCTGACATGGTTGGAGAAGGTTGAGGTGGGATGTGCGGACTTAGTATTTGGAGCTCGAAGTCTTGTGAAATGGATAAGCAAAGGAGGAAGAAGGCGTAGGTGAAAAGGTGGATCCTTATCCCCTTATATGGACGGACGGAGTTATACGTCCCCCACCAAGCCTGTTAAAACTCGCTTATCTCCCAAGCGCCGTAATCAATGGCGCGGATGGGTTACCCACATCCGTATTGATGGGAATCCCGGAATAAGGGGGCACGATCTATGCTTTGATGACGTGCCAGGGAAACCGCCTCGCTAAACACGCTAAGGTGGAACGGTAAAAAACAATTCATATAAAGGCCTGGCCGTGGTGTGATGTCACGCCGCAGAATATGTCAGCAGATATGTGCAAAAGTTATTCTCTCTACGGTGGTATGTGGAACTTGTTTTGCAGAGCCGGACACTATCCTTGTGTTCAGAACCTTCTATGAAGTATTCGGAGGAGGAACCCGCCTTGCAATGCCGAAGACAATATGCGCGTTGGACTCGTCGTCATTGAAACCTGGTTCGAGACTCTTGAGGAGTCTGGACTAGGGGTGTCCGGATAAGCGGACTATCATCACGGCCGGACTCCAAGACTATGAAGGTACAAGATTGAAGACTTCGTCCGTGTCCGGATGGGACTTTCCTTGGCGTGGAAGGCAAGCTTGGCGTCTGGATATGTAGATCTCCTACCCTTGTAACCGACTCTGTGTAACCCTAACCTATCCGGTGTCTATATAAACCGGAGGGTTTTAGTCCGAGGGACGAACAACAATCATACCATAGGCTAGCTTCTAGGGTTTAGCCTCCTTGATCTCGTGGTAGATCTACTCTTGTACTACCCATATCATCAATATTAATCAAGCAGGAGTAGGGTATTACCTCCATCGAGAGGGCCCGAACCTGGGTAAAAACATCGTGCCCCTTGTCTCTTGTTACCATCCGCCTAGACGCACAGTTCGGGACCCCCTACCCGAGATCCGCCGGTTTTGACACCGACAGTGGCGATGCTCCTTGCCCTCCGGTGGCCCCTCCTTCACCAGCTTTTCGGCGTCCAGCTTCGCCCAGTGCACCTTCGCCCGGGCAAAAGCCCTGCGCGCACCCTCGATGCAGACGGATCGCTTTATGACTTCAAACCGTGGGCAGGCATTCGCAAGCCGCCTCACCAGACCGAAGTAGCTACCAGGAAGGGGCTCGCCAAGCCACATCCGGACAATAAGACCCCTCATGGCCTGTTCAGCCGCCTTGTGAAGCTCGACCAGTTGCTTCAACTGGTCGCTCAAGGGCATGGGGTGTTCGGGTCCCAGATATCGAGACCGTAACAACTTCTCCATCGAGCTCCCTCCTCGGCCCGGTAGAACTCCATGACATCTAACACCTTCTTGGGGTAGATCTGCGAACGCTCCTGGCGAGCTCCGAACTCGGGTAAGTAAAAAGAAAGTTTCCTTCACATGCTTGATTTGCATAATGAATGCCTTACCCGCCGCTATCTTCTTAACTGCCTCAATTTCCTGGAGGGCCTTTTGGGCTTCGGCCTTGGCATGTTGTGCGCTTTCGAGGGCCTTCGCAAGCTCAGACCCTTGCGTCTTAGAGTCAAGCTCCAAGGACTCGTGTTTCCTGACGAGAGCCTGGAGCTCTTGCTGCACCTCGCCTACTCGGGCCTCTTGCTTCTCTCGCTCGATGCGCCCCTTGACCGCTTTGTCCTCGCCCTCGGATAGCGCCTTCTGCAGGGCGCCACTTTGGTCGTGGCCCCTAGCAAAATTCATGATGATCCTATTATTCTAAAACCAATTGTTTATTTATCAATATTCAGACGGGGTGTCACTTACCTTTGTTCTCTTCGAGCTGCCTCTTGGTAAGGCCGAGCTCTTCCTTGGACAGCTCAAGGTCTCGCTTCAGTGTGGCGACCTCAGCAGTACGAGCGGCCGCGGCCAGCAGTGAAGCCTGCTTATTCACATAGACACATTTTATTAGACTCCTGCGATTATTATTTGATCCTCTATTCGGCCTTTCTTCGCGAATGCCAAACATAGCATCAGGGGCTACTGTCTATACTATAACATTTTCTTACAATTTGGTTACTTACCTCAAAGCTAGTTAGGAGGCTGGCATAGGCTTCAGTCAGTCTGCTCTTAGCGGACTGAACCTGCTTGACTACCGCACTCATGATAGTGCGGTGCTCTTCGTCAATGGAAGCGCCGTGAAGCACTTCCGGCAAGTTGTCTGATGCCTCTGGATGGACAGAGGTCATCAGCACAGACGGCTTGCCCCCCTTTGCGAGGGGTTGCCTGACAGAATCCGGAACCACTGGAGGTTCCGGCGTTGCATTCGGCTTGGGGCTAGACTTGCTGCCCCCGGCATCAGGGCCAGAGGAGTCTTGTCCCTCGTGTGCCCTGCGCCTGGAATGTCGCCTTGGGGAGCTCCGGAACTTTCTCCCCTTGGTTCAGTTCCCTTTGAGACAACACCTCGGCGTCTTCCGTAGGGCGGGGGGAGGAGGCGGTCGAAAGTGAATCGCTGTTCATATCTGACGGGCCCAAAGAATCATCCGACGAAGACACGTTGATATGGGCTCGGGATGGACTGCGTAATCATGCGTGGTGTGATAAGAAATAGTACAATAAGACATACCAAGAATTATTATGGTATCCGGATACTCACGACTTCGCCAGGGGCTTGTCCCTGGGTAACCACTCCTAAATCATTTGAAAGCGGCCGTCGTGGAGTCCGGAGGAGGGTCCTTCCTTCTTGGACCCTTCAGCCTCCCACGATGGGGCGGCCTTCCTTTCTGCCCCCGACTGGGGAAGAACTTTCCTCTTCCTCCTCCTCGTTTTCGTGGGAGGAGTGTGCCTCGGTGTTTTCGGACGATGAGTCCGATATAACCTTGCACCGGAGACCCTTCCTGGTCCTCGTGGCCTTCTTCTCCAGCACCTCATAAGGCGCCGGAACCAGCATCTGCTGGATCTTCGGGCAGGGGAGCTGGACAATCGATCTGCTCCGCTGTTGCTACCCAATCCTGTTAAATGGCGTGGAGGCTTAGATCACGCGTGTGGTTATACTGGGGAAAAGAACATCTTATGAGATGTAAAAGGCTTACCGGATTGGCAGGGCGCTTTGCGCTGAGTCCGCGGTCCTTGGTAAGGGGAGGAGGTACCTCGGCGCCTTGAACAGCATCCTCCAGACGTCCTTGTGCATCGTGTCGAAGAGCTCTCGCAGCGTCTGGTGCTCGGCCGAGTCGAACTCCCACAAATTGAATGCCCGTCTTTGACACGGGAGGATCCGGCGGAAGAGCATGACTTGGACCACGTTGACGAGCCTGATTTTCTTGCTCATTATGTTTTTGACGCATGCCTGGAGTCCGGTCAGCTCTACCAAGGAACCCCAGGACAGGCCCTTCTCTTTCTAGGAGGTGAGCCGCATGGGGATTCCGGATCGAAACTCGGGGGCCGCCACCCAGTTGGTGTCGCGTGGCTCGGTGATGTAGAACCACCCCGATTGCCACCCCTTTACGGTCTCCACATAGGAGCCTTCGAGCCAGGTGACGTTGGGCATCTTGCCCACCATGGCGCATCCGCACTCCGCTTGCTGGCTGACCACCACCTTCGGTTTAACGTTGAAGGTCTTCAGCCACAGGCCGAAGTGGGGCTTGATGCGGAAGAAGGCCTCGCACACGAGATAAATGCCGAGATGTTGAGGATGAAATTGGGGGCCATATCGTGAAAGTCCAGCCCGTAGTAGAACATGATCCCGCGGACAAACGGGTGGAGGGGAAATCCCAGTCCGCGGACGAAATGGGTAAGAAATACCACCCTCTCATGGGGTCTTGGAGTAGGGACGATCTGCCCCGCATCTGGCAGCCGGTGCGCGATATCCGCAACCAGGTATCCGGCTCCCCGCAGCTTTGTGATGTCCTCCTCCGTAACGGAGGAGATCATCCACTTGCCTCCCGCTCCGAACATGCTTGGGGTGGTTTGAGGAGAAAAACGCGAACTTGGGTGCTGAAGCTCGAGTGCGCAAGAATGGATGAGCAAGGAGGAAGAAGGCGTGGGTAAAAAAGGTGAATCCTTGTCCCTTTATAAGGCCGAAAGAAACTATGTGCCTCCCCACCTGCCTGGTAAACTCTCTTATTCCCCAAGCGTCGTAATTGATGGCGCGGTTGGGTTACCCACGCCCGTATTGATGAGAATCCCGTGATAAGGGGACACGATCTCTGCTTCGACAAGACGTGCCAAGAAAACCGCCTCGCAATATGTGCAGTGGCTAGTTGTGAAAAACAATTCGAATAATGACCGGGCAGTGGTGTGATGTCATGCTGCAGGATGTGTCAGCAGATTAGATTTGTGGAAATATTATTCTCTCTACGGCGGTATGTGGAATTTGTTTTGCAGAGCCTGACACTATCCTTGTGTTCAAAATCTTCTATGGAATATTCGGAGGAGGAACCCGCCTTGCAATGCCGAAGACAACCTGCGCACCGGACTCATCGTCATTGAAGCCTGGTTCAAGGGATACTGATGGAGTCCTGGATTAGGGGGTCCTCGGACAGCTGGACTATATCCTTTGGCCGGACTGTTGGACTATAAAGATACAAGATTGAAGACTTCGTCCCGTGTACGGGTGGGACTCTCCTTGGCGTGGAAGGCAAGCTTGGCAATACGGATATGTAGATCTCCTCCCTTGTAACCGACTTGTAACCCTAGCCCCCTCCGGTGTCTATATAAACCGGAAGGTTTAGTCCGTCGGACAACAACAATCATACCATAGGCTAGCTTCTAGGGTTTAGCCTCTACGATCTCGTGGTAGATCAACTCTTGTAATACTCATATCATCAAGATCAATCAAGCAGGAAGTAGGGTATTGCCTCCATCGAGAGGGCCCGAACCTGGGTACGTGTCCCCCGCCTCCTGTTACCATCCTCCTTAGACGCACAGTTCGGGACCCCATACCCGAGATCCGCCGGTTTTGACACCGACACGGCACGCCCCAGCTTATGATAGGGCAGATCAACGAGGGGGATTTGGAGATCAGGGGCAGCATGGAAGGAGAAGAGGGTACTATGTTAGAAAACCGAGACAAAGCCCCGGATACGATCAACGCGATGGTCTGCAGGACAGAAGTACTTTCGTGAACAGGAAACATGGACCGAGGCAAGTATGGGTGGCCAAGGGTGATTCTGAGAGAATGGATGGACATGATGCTTTCATTCGCGAGACGCGACGCAAGACGTAGACAGTGTTTTAGCGCATTTTAGATAATATGGATAGATCGGCGGACCCCGAGAGACGTGGCCGCCGGGAGCAGTGAACATTTTAGCCTGGAACTGTCGAGGAATGGGGTTGGACTCGATAGTGAGCGAACTCCGAGACCTGATTAGGTCCCACAACCCAGTGGTGGTGTTCCTAAGAAAGACGAAGAAGAAGGCAAGGGCTACGGAAAAGCTGAAACGGAGTTTGGGCTTTAGATGCGGTGTGGCTGTTGACTGTCAAGGGCTGAGTGGTGGCTTAGCTTTGTGGTGGAGGGATCATCTTCAAGTTACAGTTTGACCATGGTGTCAATACTTTCTAGATGCGGAAATAATCTGGGAAGGCAAGACTTCTAGGATCACTGGATTCTACGGGGAGCCTGATGTTGAGCATAGGAAGAAATCATGGGATGCCCTCAGATACTTGAGAAGACAAGATGAGTTACCATGGCTGTGTCTTGGCAATTTTAACGAGGCATTACTACAAACCGAGCAACGAGGTGGTAACCCAAGGAGTTTCATACAAATGGAAGATTTTCGTGATTGCTTGGCCGACTGCGGCCTCGCTGATCTTGGCTTCTCCGGCTATCCCTACACGTGGGACAACAGATGACAAGGAAATGAGAACATCCAAGTTCGGCTTCATCGAGGTACATGCAATACTGAATTCATGACCATGTTTCTGGATACACATGTCCAACATATAATCACGGAGGAATCATATCATAGTGCGCTGGTGGTGCATGATCTGGAGACTGCTCCAGAACGGGGTGCTTGAGGCCCCCGACAATTCAGGTAAAAGAGGCGTGGACACGACATGAGCTGTACGAGCCAATGGTAGTTGAGAAATGGGCTGAAGCGGACTCGGGAGGTGTGGGAATCACAGCAACTTGCAGCAGGCTGGGCACGCTTTCAAAAAGTATGCAAGAGTGGGGAAGGGTAGTCTTTGGCTCGATCTGAAACCAAATAAAGCAGCTGCAAGTGCAGTTAAATGATGCCAAGTTTAGAGCACTACGAATAGGCTACTCAACTAGAATAAGAGATATAGAAGAGCAGCTTCGAGAGGTCTATGCGCGAGAAGAAGTGATGCAACAACAACGATCATGAGTGGACTGGCTAGCGGTGGGGGATATGAACACGAAGTACTTTCAGGGAAGAGCCTCGCATAGGAAGAGGAAAAACACAGTTCAAGCGCTGCTCCGAGAAGATGGGTCAAAATGCATGGTTGATGAGGAGATGAGAGAGATGGCAGCAAAGTTCTATGAGGTTATGTTTACCTCAGAAGGATCGATGGGCGCCCAAGCACTTCTCCATAATATTCCAAGCATTTTCTCGGAGAGCATGAACCAGAAACTTGTGGCACCGGTCACTGATGATGAGATTGAGCGTGCGCCGTTCCAGATGGGTCCAACCAAGTCCCCGGGCCCTGATGGGCTACCTGCTCTCTTTTATCAGCGACACTGGTCGCTTGTAAAGGAAGATGTGTGCAGAGTTGTCCGAGAATTTCTTGATGGAGTGGCAGCACCAGAGGTGTTTAATGCGACGGTGATTGTTATGATCCTGAAAGTTAACTCACTAGATTTGCTTTCGCAATTTCGCCCAATTATCCTCTGCAACGTTTTATATAAAATTGCTTCTAAGGTGCTAGCTAATAGGTTAAAATCTATATTGCCAATTCTAATCTCGGAGGAACAAAGTACGTTTGTCCCAGGGCGGCTAATCACAGACAATGCATTTTGTGGCCTACGAGTGTGTCCATGCAATAAGGAAGAGGAAAAGGAAGAAACCATTATGTGCGGTTAAATTGGATATGATGAAAGCATACGATAGAGTGGAGTGAGTTTTCCTTGAGAAAATGTTGCTCAAGTTTGGGTTTGACAATGCATGGATCTCCATGATCATGAGGTGTGTAACATCGGCAAATTTTGTGGTTAAGCTAAATGGAGGGCTGTCTAGAATGTTTACTCCGTCCCAAGGATTACGACAGGGAGATCCTCTGTCCCCATACCTGTTTCTGTTTTGTGTGGAAGGATTCTCTGCATTGCTGAAAAAGGCCCAAGAGGATAATCTTATAAAAGGTGTGTCATTTGGGAGAACTGGCCCCCAAGTGACTCATCTTCTGTTCGCTGATGATAGCATTGTCTTTCTTCAAGGCTCTGTTGACAACTTTCAAGTTCTGAAGGATATTTTGGGCACGTATGAAGAAGCTTCAGGACAGAAGGTAAACCTACAAAAATCCTCTATTTTCTTTGGTAAAGGGTGTCAGCAGGAACTAAAGGTTTCCCTCAAGGAAACTATTGGGATTGAGTCTGAAACATTCAGTGAAAGATATTTGGGTGTCCCAACGGTGGTGGGGAGGGCTAAGGATGGATCGTTTCAATATGTGGTTGAGAGGCCAAAGAAGAAGGTTACGGGCTGGGAGGGGCAAGGCCTCTCAAGAAAAGCAAGAGAAGTGCTTGTGAAATCTGGGCTTCAAGCCACTCCTGCGTTTACCATGAGTTGTTTTCTCCTCACAAAGAAGATGTGCCGGAACCTGACATCTATCTCGTCGAAATTCTGGTGGGGGAAGTAAATGGCGAGCGCAAAGTGCATTGGATTGCCTGGGATAAAATGTGTGCTGCAAAGAAGGAAGGAGGCATGGGGTTTAGGGACGCCGAGGCATTTAACCAAGCGTTATTGGCCAAGCAGGCATGGAGGATCTTGAGAGTTCCCTCCTCGCTCTGTGCGCGTGTATTGAAAGCAAGATACTTCAGAGATGGTGGGATTATGAATGCAACTTGCCCAGATGGTGGCTCATACACGTTCAAAAGCATTCTCCATGGTAGGGATCTTCTTAGAGCAGGATTAGTGTGGCGAGTGGGAGATGGTTCCAAGATAAACATCCACCATGATCAGTGGATACCAAGGAGCGACAGCTTAACACCACTGGGTGCTGAGTATGTCCCGGGAGTCACTAAAGTTTGGCACCTGCTTGATCACTCGGGCACGCGATGGAACGAGCAGCTGCTGGACACGATGTTCTCACAGGAGGACGCTGAAGACATAAAGCAGGTTACTATTGGAGGACCGGGTTCGGATGATCACTTGGCTTGGAATTTCACTAAAGATGGATACTTCACGGTCCGCTCGGCATATCACCTGCATGTTTCAATGAACCAAGCAAGAACGGGCAGACATGAGTCATCGTCCTCCGTGAATCAGCACAAGAGTTGGATGGCGTTGTGGGACACTTCGGCCCCGGGAAAGCGAAGATCCACATGTGGCGTTTGCTCCGCAACGGGTTAGCCGTCAGGAATGAACTGCAGAAACGGAAGATCAAGGCGGGAGGTTTTTGCACGGCATGTGGTCGAGAAGAGACGATCTATCATAGATTTTGGGGCTGCCCCCATTCGGTTCTTTACTGGAAAAAACTGCATTCGGAAAAGGGAATTGCGGTGGCAATCCCACCGTGTCAGCTTGGTTCCCAGAGGGCAGTTGCAAGATGGCTCCTGGAGTGGTTTGAGCACGCAGGGGAGGAGGAGAGATCGGTGATGGTCCAGTCGGTCTATGCGTTGTGGCTCGCTCGTAATGAAGCCCGGGATGGAAAATGAATAGAAGAGCCACATGAAATAATGGAGCGGGTGCTGCGTTTTGACGGAAGAATGGCGAAAAGTTCATGACAAACCCACGGTTGTTCGTGAGCCGAGTGCGAGAACTAGGTGGGAGGCGCCAGACGAGGGCTGGATCAAAGCCAATGTTGATGGAGCGTTCTCCAAAGACCGAGGAAAGGGAGGTGCGGGGTGTGGTGCTGAGAGATCACAACGATGGCTTCAAGGTTGCCGCTTGCTACTTCATCGACCAAGCCTCGAGCGCTGAGAAGGTGGAGGTGGCGGCTTGCCGGCGAGCTGTTCAGCTGGCTAGCGAGGCTAATGTGCAAAAGCTTCACGTCAAGCTGGACTGACTGGGAGTTGTCGCGGGGATCAACAAAACTGACCAAGACCTCTCGGCTTTGGGGCCTAGCATTGAAGAGATCAAGCAATTGCTTAACCAGTTCCTGCAGGTGAAGGTAACGTGGACGAGGCGAGAAGCGAATGGTGCCGCGGATAAATTAGCTAAAGTAGGTTTAGAGCATCTCCAGCCGCACCCCCAACAAGGCCCCCCCAGGCGACTTTTCGGCCGCCGGCGTCAAAAAATCGGCCCAGTCGCGCCCCCAAGGGCCCAATTTTCGTCGGCTCGGGCCGAAATTGGCGCAGGCGGACCCAACCCGAACCTGGTGTGCTGGGAGGCGCTCGGGGGCGCCGGGCGAATCGTTTTTGGCGCGAAAGAGCCGTGGGCCCTTCTTGCTAGCGACTCGTCTCGCTTCTCGCCGCTTCGTCGTCCTCATCGCCTCGTTTCCCGCGGCGAATCAATGCCAAAGCTGCCGCGCGCTGGCGCGCCGACCAGCCTCCGCCATTGATGCCTCACGGGCGGCGCAGTGAAGGCGTGACGATGCGCGTCCCCGCGCATGCCACGCATAGACGCGGCGGCCACGCGTGCTCGCGGCGCCTCCGCCTATATAAGACGACCCCAGCGCGCCGGTGGCACGCACAGAGTCTCCACAGCCGACGCGCCCTCTCTCCCCTTCCTCCCTCTCCACCGCCAACGCGCCCTCTCTCCCCTTCCTCCCTCTCCCCTCGTCGTCGCAATGGCCGAACGATTCCCAGGCGACGGCACGGCGGCGAACGGCTTCGGCCGCCGCCACCTCCACGAGGACGAAGCTCGGCTCCTCTTCGAGGCCAAGTACCCGGTCCCGCCGAACATGCGGGTGCCCGGGGCGTGGAGAATTAGCGCCGGCGGGGTCCCGGTGCCACCACCGCCACCGGGCGGCGGCGTCTTGGCGGAGATCGCGTATCCGCGCCTCCCTGCTGTGGGCGGCGAGGGAGGCCGCGCTTCGTCCCCGGACAGCCCGCCTGGAGCCGTATTTCCGCCCGCCACGCCGAGCAGCTCGAGGCCACCAACGGCGTCGTGCCCTCCGGTAGGCTCAACTCCGAGGGGCGGCGCCGATGGTGGGGTGTGCCCGGCCGCACTCTGGAGGCCGTCCTCGAGTACATCGAGGGCGGCAACACGCCGAGGCTGGAGTACCCCGAGCCCACGTCCTTCTCTCGCCGTCGTGGGAGCTCGTGGACACCGAGGCGCATGGAACCCCCCCCCCCCCGGGGGGGCGTCCTCCTCCTCGTCCGGTCGGTCGAATGGCTCTCCCTGCCTCCGCCCCGTCAAGCCGGAGCCCCAGGACACGCCTGTCAGCCGGCGCACCCGCAGCTCCGGTGTCCGCATCGCCGACTCCACCCCCGCCTCTGGCCGCCTCGTCCTCGTCGCGCCCAAACCGGAGCCCAGCCTCCCCCCGGAGTACGAGGAGCTAGCCCGGCGCGGCTTCTCCGACGAGGACGCCCTACGGTGGGCGCGCGACGACTACCTCCGCGACGAGATGGTCCGGCAGCGCCGGGCCCTGGAGGAGATCGCCGCCCGCAAGCGTGGGCGCGAGAACGAGCACGGCATCGTCATCCTCGACAGCGACAACGACGACGAGGACGCCACCGGACCGTCCAACCCGCTGCGCCAACTGGGAGAGGGTTGCAGCAGGGACGACGGCCGCGGCGGAGGCGACGACGACGACGGCGGCGGCGGCGACTACACGCGGTTCTACAGCCTCCTCGGCTTGTAGAACGGCGACGAGCGGCGAGGCGAGGGAGACGTCGGGCCTAGTTGTGTGTTTTTTCTTTTTTGTAAAATATTTTAAATATGTATGAACTCTCGCCGTGTTTGGTTGAATTTGGTATGAACTCGTCAAAATATGTATGAATTTGCGCCATGTTTGTGCCACACCGGCGCCGCGAGTGGCATCACGCCCCAAAGCGTTTTATGCGATGCGTCCCTGCGGGCGATTTTTAGCGCCTCCTGGGGGCCAACGGCTGGAGATGCTTTTAGGAGATGAAGTTTGTAATGTTTGGTGGGCTGTTCCACCGGAGTCTATTCTTCAGGTTCTATCTGATGAGATCCTTAGCTACGTTTAATTAATATAAAGCGACATTGATCCTAAAAAAAAAGACTGGTCGATGATAACGACGTCGTGAATAGAAGAAGCAAACGGTGGCCGCTAGCATGACGGGGCGAGACACGTCACCGCACCGCATCGTCGTCCTGTTAAGGCCGGCGACGTGGATGCCTGGATAGAGCAATGTCGCCGTCCACGTCCCGATGCCCGTCCCCTCGCGCCGGTCAGCACTCAGCAGGCAAACAAGCAACCAAACAAACACGGACGGACGGACGGACGGCCCGCCGCTGCGCAACGGCAGTAGAGCACACGGCACACGGCCATCGGACGGCGCGTCGCACCGCGTCCCAGCGGGAACCGTGTCGCGCTCACCGCGGTCCGGGCTATACGTGTGATGCGCCCGTCGCGCCGCCATCCCCTGCGCCTGCGCGCGCGGGCAGGCTCTGCTTTGCGCTCCGTACCCCGGAGGTGAGGCGAGTGTCGTCGCTGCCAGGTGGGCCCACTGGCCAGGACGGTGAGACCGACACGTGCAACCCCAACAAAATCCATCGCCGGTACCCACCCTGGCCTTTTCTCCTCTCCGTTGGCAAAATTCTTCCAGTACGTACATACTCGGTGCCAGAGTCACGCCCCACCTACGTACGAGTCGAAGGCAACGACGAATAGCAGAGTAGGCTGGAGAAGAATCATGGCCAAAAATAAATCGAGAAAAAGAGCCCCGCTGCCATTTTCATTAACAATATTTTTTTTTGCAAAAAAAACACACACACACGCACGACACTTTTATAACACAGTACAGACGCAGACACTCATACATACGCACGCACACTCATCCTAATGAACGCACGCACGTACACCTACCCGTATGATCACCTGCGAGAGACCGAGCCAGCGCATCATCTTAAGATTCTTCGTAGTCCACGGAAACGACTCCTCCCACTAAACACATCACCGACTCTAATGAGGTCCTAGCTCGACCTTGCTGCGAGCGACAACGAGTAGCGTCGTCCCACGTAGAGGCAGAAAGAAACTTAATTGGGAGGAGGGTGTGGGGGTTGTCGAGGTTGTGCGGGTCAGGAGGGTTTAGAAGTCAGGGAGGTGGCCAACGGGGGTGAGAGGAGGGCGGGGCGGCGAGGCGGTGCACGGTAGCACCCGCCGGCCGTGGATGTCGGAGGGCGATGGCTGAAGACAAGAGTAGGCCGGAGACAGGAGGAAGAAGAAAAGAGAACTGTGCGATATGTTTTGGGTTGTTTGATAAAAATATAACTCCTGAGAAAAGTGATTGATAAGTGAAACATTTTCAGAAACCTGACATGCAGAGAGCCCTTTATTATATATATTTATGAATTTTTCTGTTCAAGACGACTCTGTTATAGACGGACGAATATCTTACTAAGTAAAGAGAAAGAGACAGTGGAATGGTTGTGTTTTTTTGAACTGAAATATTTTTTTTCTTTTACATAGTATAGATACAGACATTGATACATATACATACACACTCATCCCTAGCTATAAACGCATGCACGCACACCATGCCTTTGCCAACACCTTTCGAAAGACTGAGCCGACATACCATCACGAAGTTGCACAGACGCCTTCCTGGTCAACGAAAACATCTCTTCTTGCTGACCGCACGCCATCGAATGACCCGAAATAAATTCGAAAAAAACACGATCAACAATGCTATCATCTGAGCTGCACTTAGCTCACATTTTGAACCGGAATGGCTGTGTCTTTTTTCTCAAAAAGGATTAAATGTAGGACTCGCACAGGCGTGCGCGTGACGGGCGACGCGGGGGAGGCATCGGAGCGTGGAGCCGCGTCCGTGCTCGGACCCAAGCGCCGTGCGCGTTCACGGCCCGTGCCGGAGACCGAGGCGCCGTGCGCGCGCGCCGCGACATGTATCCGTGCGGGTTTGACCGTGACGTCCCGGATCATACGACACGGTGGCCGTCCCGGCCTCCTCCGCACTCCGTACCCCCAGGACAACATTGAGTATACGTACTTCACCTTTGCCTTAGGCAAGATTCCTGTACGTACTCGGTGACAGAGTCTCAGCCGGCCCTGCCTATGCCTCGCCTACATGTGGTGCGAGTAGAAAACGACGACGAGTAGCCGAGTAGTCTACATAAACACGACGATGTGTACACATATATCACATATGTATTTGTTTTTCTAACAAACGCAGCACTGACGCAAACGTTCATATATACGCATACCCATATATATGAACGCACACCCTACCCATATAAGCACGTCCGAGAGACTGAGTCGGCAAATCATCTTTGATATTGAAAAGTCGTCGCATATGTGTGAGTAATTGATGCGTCTCCTACCACTGAACGCATATACATATGTAATTGTTGCAATTTACTTTGACGGGTAGGTTTTCCGACACATACATCATATCTTTTGTTGGCAGTTTACGAGTGAACAGAGCACGAATGGCAAGATTGATTCGGTCGATGATGGTTTTTGGTGGATCTATTTTGATCCAGCTTTTGTTCATTTTTGTTTGTGGTTACAGGTTTAATCTACAACTCTCTTCATTGGTGACGGTTGTTGCTCTGGTTCGCTGGTCCTTTGGGGTCTTCGCACGACGAATTTCCGACTGTCTATTACAACATGGTTTGTCCCGGCTCCTGTAAGGGAGGGGCGATGACGGCGGCGGGCCTTCGGCTCGCTCCAGTGCTTGTAGTCGTCGCTAGATGGTCCATGGATCTGTTTATAATTTTTTTATTACCTCTAGTGTTCTTTGTACTGCCATGGTTGAGGAACATACTGGATTTTCTTTCTAAAAAAAACTTGCACAATGCCCATCCGAATTGAAGTCTTAGACCTACTAGTAGACTGCCCGTGCGTTACCACGGGCCAACAAATGAATTTATAAACAATACTCATTTTACTCCCATGAACAAGCACATTGCACGCAATGTTCAACCACAACACAAATACAAGTATCTTCCTCTCTATTCCAACATAAATTACCCTCTCAATTTATTGCCCCTTCTCAGCATGTGGCTTCTATGTCGGTGTTTTGTTGTCTCACTTTACTACATGCGTAACGTGGAACACCACCAACAAATGATGAGATATAATGCACCTCACCTTAGTACAAATAATAAGAAAAGGGGGCATATGGACATGGAAACATTCTCCCTACCACATGTTCATTCACAAACTAACTAGGAATAATGCTCTATTTTCCCCGGGTTCTCCTTCCATCACCACCTAAGATGTGTCTCCATCACTTTACCTAATAGGGTGACGACGGAGCATCAATATACAACAATCACACAACAAAGTCGCATCCTTGTCATTCCATATCTTCTTCCACAAGCCCTTCCACTTAAACTCTTTTGGCCATTGTTGCTCCGTCGTCACCCTATTCTAAATTTGCCTATGTTACCATCCTGGTCCAAATACACCCAATTTTTTCTCCAAGTCTATCAATTTTTTCTTATCAAGTTTGTACTTTCGACCTCAGAATTTTCATTGTTTGGAATGAGGAGGGTTGTAAGAGTTCACTTCTCTTAAAGAGAACACAAAACATATTGATACAGATTCATGATGAACAAGACTCGGTGTTATTTATAACAATGAATACCAACACAAGGTAAGTTATTCAATGGAGTAGCTACGTTGCTGTCTTTGTCAAAAAAAAGTTCTAAGAGCATCTCAAAAGCGGACTACTGATGTTTCAAACTCCAGAAAACAAGAACTTCTTCCTACAATGTTGAAGCAGTCACTAAACCCTGCAATATGAGCATCAAAACATATGTAAAACATGCCTCCTTTCATATTTGTTGTCAGAAAGAAAGCAAGTGACCGATTACTGTTTTTATTGAACCTTCCAACTCCTGACCACAAGAACTTCCTACAATGTTGAAGCAGTTGCTAATTGCTGAAACATGGGCACCAAAACATAAACAAAGGACAAATAAAAATGCAGAGTAAAGGCAAAGTATATACATCGCACATGCGTGCCATCTAATGATTTGGTACATGGATTGAGAGACCATTCGGCGAAACTGGAAGCAAGATGAGTATCCCGTCTGAACTATGACAAATGATTTGGGAAATAGTAAATGGAAGAGGAATGCAATCTTACTTTGCATTGATCCCATTCATGTGACCAAAGTAAGAAATAGATGGGAAATTGATTTTGTGGCAGTAGCATATACGCACCAATGGTTCCTTGCATCCAAATGCACCCAGAAATAATTATAGGAAATTAGCATGAATATATCAGGACCAAATTTATGTACATGTAGTTATAGTGCTGCCACAAGCAAGGTCCATCTACGTACAGTAGTCCATTATGATTCTCCCCAACCTTGAAATTTGATACCAAAAAAAACCAGCGAGGTGACACCAAAAAAGACCTGGAACGGAGACTACCAACTGCTCCATTAGGAGTAGAGATAATGCATGCTAAATTTCACACGTTGAGACAATATAACACAGACACAATTTCTTAATAATTGAAGTCCACTTCACTTGCAATGTAAATTGATAACAAAAAGATAATGATGCAAAATTAACTATATCTTGCTGTAGATAAGAATTAACATGTTGTACGATGTGACGATATTTTGATGGGTCTATGTCTTTTTCCCTGCCTTCTTTTATCTGGCCAGATACGCACATGCTAATAATATGTACCTTTTCACCCACTCTGTCTCGTAGATGGTCATGGTAATGAGAAAACAAGCAATATATGTAAGAATTTATCACCTGTAAATCTATGTTTAGAATATATTTATGTTATGCGATATTATATATTGTTTATATTATTAATGAGCCAAGTTTGTTAAATATAAAAGGCAATATGACAAAGTAAGAGTCGATAATAACATTGAAAAAAAACCTTGTGCGCTAACATTTAAATTGGCATCTTTTTTGTTTTTTATGAGATATCATCGGTTCATTATGTTGTAAAACACTCGATGACTATTCGGCCTCTTTCAGCGAAGTCGGTTCAAAAATGGGTTCTTTTTGAACACTCCAAAAACAATATCTATCTCTCCTATATTTTGAAAAAATGCACCTTTTGTATTATCATGTATAACATACATACAAAGAACGATTAGCTATATGCACATCTTCTCGTGGTGTTTCAGTCCGGTCTGTCATCGTTACATCAGTGCGGATGTCGGAACTCATTTTGTACTGCATCATATAAAAAAAATGAAAGATTTAAAATAGATATATGATAGTTTATACTACAATCATATAAACATAAATAATGTATACTATATGATAAAAATAAAAGAACTAACACAGCTGTTTCCATAATTTGCAAAAAAGAAAAACGGGTTTTTTCCTTTTCACCTAACCTTTTTTTGAAAGGTTTTCACCTAACCTTATCACCACAGCCAGTCTGCTCCTCTCCCTCTACTCATCTCCCCGCCAAGGCCGCCCCGCCTCCGCCCCTCACCCCCACAACCACCACAAATCGACGACCTCGCCTCCCATGCGCCTCTTCTCATCCCTCCCGGTTCATCGGAGAGGAAAATTGGCAGGTCGGCGACCAGATCCGCCCACATCCGCCCCAGTAATCGGCGACGACCGCGCGGTGTGGGGGGGCGGCCCCAACACGCCGCTCTCGGCCGTGAAGCTGCTCACGCCGGGCCACCTGAACCCGTCCGTCGCCTGCTCGCCTCCAACGCGTCTTCTCCGAACACACAGCCGACGGCAATACGTGCTTGTGGCGTGGCCGCTGCTCCACGGGCCGTGCTCGACCCGCCGGTGCCGAGCCCTTCACAAGACGCCACGCCGCCTCCCGCCTCGCCTACGCCTACTACGACCAGGATCGGGAGGCAAACGAGGTGATGCTCCGGGCCGTGACCGGCGTGTCGGAGCCGTTCATGGAGGTGCTGCTGCACGGGTACTGCCCCGGTGGAGGGTTTGAGGGCGTGGCGATGCTCGTCGATGTCGGTGGCAGCTCCGGCGCCTTCCTCGCGATGATCATAAGCAGGGTGCCCACCATCCGCCAGGGACTCAACTTCGACCTACCAGACATCGTCGCCGCCAGCCCCATCTCTGGTGAGACCATCGATCCCCCAATCCGCTGGCCTTCCTGCCCGTTGTTGTTGCCATTGTCCTCTCCCCTGCTGTCTTCTCCTCATGACATAGCTTTACCCGTCTGAATTTTTAGTGAAGAAGGTGCAGGCATGTAGCCACGGGAGCACGGGACGGCTTGATCTAAATGGCAAGCTGAAGTGCAGCATCCGTGTACTGACAATAATACTCTAGGTACTAAAGTGCAGTGGTCGTGTGATGTTAGTAATCTTGTACGTACTATACGGTGGGTACTTAACTGCAGCCGTCGTCACCGACAGTAATCTAGTAAGTTGAAGCAGTGATTGAAAGTTGAAGCAGACTAACTAACAAACAAATCGGCAGAACATAGCACCACAATTGACCGTGACAATGCCACGACCAATCGTTACCACCACCACACACAGAAAATCTAAAGAAACACATGTTGTTTTTGGTATCAACATATGTAGGAGACGAGTTTGATAATGAGGTTTCAGAGCATACTTGGGGTAAACTATGCATAATGCACTCTTGCTGATACTGGCTTTAAGAGTTCACATGCTAATACTGAAGATATTGTGCCATCCCTGTCCCTACCTAACATGGTAAAAATGAAAGGATAGGCACAATTTTTGCTATATTTTTTGTTAGTTGGTTTTGTAGCACACTTATGGTAAATGCATATGCATTCCTTAGCATCTTTGCTTCAGAATGTTTAACCTGTTCAGAGTTCACGGTGTCAACATCAACAGTAGATGAGTTACAAAAAAAGATGAGTTTGATAATGAGTTTTTTTAGGACCGATAATGTGGTTCACATGCTAGTATTGAAGATATTGTGTATACTGCAGTTTTATCATAGCTTCTCGCCTGTGTTTTGTTACTCAAGAAACCACAATGAAGAAATCTAAGTCATACATGGTATTTCTCTGTAAAATTGAACTGCTGCTGCATGAGCCAGAAGCTGATTATGAGCTGAAATCTACCATTTGTGTTGAGGCTTGAGACACACCCATCTTGTTAATTGCTTGCCCTAAAAACTGTTTGTCTACTGATTGCCCTCAAAACTTTTTGTCTACTGCTTGCCTACTCAATTTTGTGTACATATGTACATGTGTGTGGTGAACTGTTGGATTCATGCCAGGATTTTGCATTGTGCTTACAAGTCCTTAGAGTCATCTAATGCCAAATAATCTGCTGGGCGGACACAATTGATTTATGTGAAATACACTAGTAGAAAAGGGGCCTATTGACCCGGTTGGTGAGGGCCTTTAGTCCCGGTTCATGAACCGGGACTAAAGGGTCGGTACTAATACCCTGGCCCTTTAGTCCCTTCAATCCAGAACTGACCGATGGGCCTCCACGTGGCCTGTTCACTGAGCCCAGGCAGAGGGCCTTTGGTCGGTTGGTAGCACCAACCGGGACCAATAGTCATCCACGTCCACAAGATTTCTGTGGCTGGGGTTTTTGTTTTTTTTTAAAGGGGGGGGGGGGTTTGGGGGGGTTTGGGGGTTAATTTAGGTGTTTCATATATTGTGTTAGCTAGCTAATTAATAGAGAGAAGTGTCCTCTCTTTTGTCCGTGCTTGGTCGACGCTACGTACTATACATATGTATAGAGAGGACTAGCTAGACACGCTAGCTAGCTAGTAAGAAAATGAAGGAAACAAAAGATCGTCATGAACATATATGCATACAGAGGGAAGTGATATCGACCACCTCTCCTTCTCCGAGAGATTGGTCAAACAACAAGTTCTCGTATATCTATCCGACACTACCGGCTACATATATACAATAATTATATTTTACAAAAATAATCTCCTAACATACGGACGCGTGGTCCACATAGTATTCTCCGTCTTCAGCGATACGTGGTCAAGAAAGAATGCCGCCAATTCCTCTTGAATTGCTCGCATGCGATCTGGTGCTAGTAGTTCATCCCGCATCCGAAACATCTAATTTTAAGAATGGGGTCAATACATACATACATACATATATATATATATATATATATATATATATATATATATATATATATATATATGAATGAATGAAACTCAACACAAATGATGGTAATAAAATAAAATTGTGAATATTGTTATTTACGCACTTCATATTGTTTGTCGAGTAGCCCGCTCACAGGTCGTGTGGCGGATGGACTCAAAGCGTAGTATCCACAGAAATCATTCTCTTGTTCCTGCCACAACCACTTTACGAGAAACAGAGGTCAATCAAACTGATAATTAGCAAGCATGTTAAATGGTATTGATGAAACTAGCGCTTGAATCATTAGGAGATGCGTGGAATATGCTACTATAGTACTTACTTTGGTGTCTAAATTGCAGCTTCTTGGCAGTCCCGGAGCTTTTTTGGTGAATTTTCTCCAAACCCTGCCATACAAAGAAAACAATTACTTGATATCAGAAATGAACAAAGTTGCTGATATGGTGGATAATGATCGATTTAACTTACTTCTCGAGCATTTCAGTCATGTCCGCATACTCCTTGGGATCTTTTAGTCTCGAGTCTAAGACAGTTACTACTCCCTGCTCAAGCTTAATCTTTAGGAGAATATAGTGGTACCTGCGCACGCATGCATAACTCATCAATATTACATTACTATAACCTGGACTAATAAGGGAAACCGAATATGCCACAAGACAGTAACACTCACTTGAAGTTGTAAGGAAAGAGTATTATATCCTTGTGTTCATTTATTACGAACGATTGTAGCAAGTTGGCCTCGGTATTTTCGGCATGAAATTCAACTTCAGTTGCATCTATGAGATATGTGTTAATGAACCCAATGGAACCCACTTGTCTTTTCTTCAATTCGGCGATCTTCAATCTGCATAATATAGTGAAAATAATTATAAATACATGCAATGAAAGAGCTGAGTTATATAGAGAGACTTAATGACAGAAGTAGTACTACTTACGTACAGAGCAGGTGACCGTTGCTTTATCGAGGGCCAATTGATTGAAAAACTGATAGAACTCCTCAAATGGAATAGGCAACAGTTCAATTCCAACGAGGTCATGCTCCTTTTAACTCTCACATACAAAGTACTCCTCCTCTCGGACTCTCTGCAGGTTTTCATGTACCAATCATGCAATCTTCGCATCATCGTTGATAGAGAGCTTTCATCTTTGACGAGAGGCTTCCCGTACTCGTATCTTTGTATCTGCACCTCCAAGAAATCATAATGTACATCGTCGGGCAGGTAATCTTCAGGATTGCCATAACCGGGCACCATCCTGGGATCTACGATGTCGCTAGCAGGCACCTTGAGCGGGGGGCACGATTGCTTCGCTTGTTCACCGAGCTGGGCAATTTGTTTCCCACCTCGTCGTTCTTTCATTCTTTGATCACTTTTAGTACTTCCCGGCCTCTCCGCTTCGGCAAATGCCTTTCCAATAATGCGCTCATAGTTGCCTTTCGGCGGAGACTTGGGTGGTTTTGTCAGGGCAGCCAGAGTGCGCTTCGCTTTCACCGGATCTACCTTCTCCTCCGGAGGTGGATGTCTCTTTGCTTTCAACCCTTGAACCAGTCATGCACTTGATGCTGCGCGATCTTCGCGTTTTCCTCGTCGGTCCTCTCGTACGGTAACTTCTCTAGATTCTTCAGAGAAGGACCGAATCTGTATCTCCTCCCGCCTTTGGCTGTACTGCTAGACGCCGGCAGAGCAGATGGAGCGGATGTCTTCTTTCCTTGCCTACGAGGCGAAGGAGAAGGACTACGACGCGCCGGAGCAGCCAGAGCGGCGGCGGGTCTCTTCCGCCCTTGCTGACGAGGCGGTGAAGGAGGAGGCTGGCTGCTCGGGCGCGCCGATGCAGGCGGAGAAGGAGGCGGAGTGCCGCCACGCGCCGGAGAAGGAGTCGGCCGAGTGCCCTGATCGTCACTCGCCGGAGGAGGAGGCGGTGGAGGAGGCGGAGTGCCCTGACTCGCTGGAGGAGGAGGAGGAGGCGGAGGCGTCCAGTTCGGAAGGTTGATAAGATCCTTCCGCCATAGGCATGGAGTCTTCAGAGCAAAACCCAGCCGATACTCCCCTTCACCGGTAGGGTGGTCAAGCCGGAGGTCCTCAAATCCCTCCGTTATTTCACCCACCATCACCTTAGCATATCCTTCTGGAATCGGCCGGCAGTGGAAAGTTGAGTCGGGTTTAGTAGGATAAACAGAGCCAACAGCCGCCTTGACCTTCAAATTGCTCCATTGGGCCATAAGGTGGCAATTTTGAGACTCCGTGATAGCATCCACGGGATAGCTGGCAGGAGCCGTCAAGGCATGCTCCGGCTGAAGCAGCTCGGTGGAAGCCATGCTGCTTCTCCGCTGAGATGGCGGGTAGCCGGGGAAGCTTCGGCAGGTCGTTTGCTGCGATCTGCTGCTTCTCGTTCCTCTTCTCGTTCCTCTAGCCCCATTACCCTTTCGTGCAGCGCCTGCATTTGGCTATGCTCCAGTTTCTTCCTCCTCTCATGGGTTTTCTAACCCCCTGCGTCCGGAAACCCAGCCTTCCACGAAAGGGAGCCTGGCGTGCCTCGTGTCCGTCTGTGGTGCTCGAGATTCCCGAGGGCCATTGTGAGCTCGTCTTTCTCCCTGTCTGGAACGAACTACCCTTGTTGCGCTACTTCGATATATTGCTTTAGCCTCTTGACTGGTATGTCCAATTGCTCGTCCGTCCAAATGCACTTCCCGGATACAGGGTCCAAGGTTCCGCCAGCCCCGAAGAACCAAGTCCGACAATGATCTGGCCAGTTCATTGTCTCTGGTTCGATCCCTTTATCAAGTAGATCAATCTCAACCTTGGCCCACTTAGGCCGGGCTATGAGGTAGCCACCTGACCCCGTGCGATGGTGAAGCTTCTTCTTCGCAGCATTTTGCTTGTTTGTCGCCGACATCTTTTTACTCTTTTCGGATGTCCTGTGGGCCACAAATGCGGGCCAGTCATCTCTGATCTTCTCAAATTTGCCCTTGAATTCTGGTGTCTCTTTTTTATCGACAAACTTATTCAGGTCTTTCTTCCAATGCCTGAATAGGTCTGCCATCTTCTTAAGAGCAAAAGACTTGATTAATGGCTCTATAACTGGCTTCTCGGGATCATCCTCTGGCGGTAGGGTGAAATTTGACTTCAGCTCAGTCCAAAGATCATTTTTCTGCAGATCATTGACATAAGACACCTCGTGGTCTTCATTCTTGAGGCTTATACCATTGCTGGATGCTGATCGGGATCTTGTCCCTAACCGTAACCCCGCACCGAGCAACAAATGCCTTCTTTGTGCCGATGGGTTCAATCGGTTGGCCGTCATGCGATTTCTTTGATCTCAAACCTTTCATCCGAGCTCAACTTTTCTTGGGCCTCGTCTCCTTACTGAAGTTGTGCTCGATCCGGAGGGCTAGAAAAGGAAGAAAGACGAGAGTTAATTAATATGTGTACATACCAAAACAATGAATGCATCAATTAGCTAGTCGGCCTGAGCTTAACTAATATATATACTGGCGGACTCGATTCGGTGATCACCGGAGCAGTCCTCACGGTCTACTTCTTCACCCTCTCCTTCTTCCACCGGCATTGGGTCATCGGAGCCATCATAAGCATAGCCAGCTGCTTCTTCACCCTCTCCTTCCAAACCATCGGTGTCGTTGAGAAACATCATCGAGTTGACGGCATCACTTCCTTCTGCAATTATGTGCCTCAACAATGCTTCTTGTGCTTCGTCTCGGGGCGGGGTGTCCATAGTTTCTACAAATATTTACAACATGGCAATTATTATTCAAACATGACATATATGGATATATTAGTGGCAAGCGTAGAACTAGCTAGCTAATCACAATAAGGAATCATATTAATTAGTGGCCTCGACGCTGCTTCTCTAGGGTTTCGGGTGGCCTCGACAACGCTTCAAGGGTTAGTGGGTGGCCTCGAGAACGCTTCAAGGAGGGGGTAATATCGACCCCCCCCCACGTGTTGAAGCTATCGGGAGGGGGTCGGCGTTGAACACTACATCCATGTCCCACAAGTGACGTGGGCATCGACGCCCATGTAGGGTAGAGGGTCGTGGATCGCTGATCGAGGTCGAGGGTCGAGGATCGCCAAGGGTTCGGGAGGTTGCCTAGTGTCAAAGGATTCAATAAAACCATGTCTTCATCATTAGGCGAAAATGTGAGGTGCATGATGGTACGAAGCTCTCAAAGTTATTTTGGAGCGGAGTCCTAGATAGGATAATTGGCTTTTGGTACAAAGTTCAGCAAGAACCTTCCGAATATCGTTATTTGGAAGGCCTTTGCTGAAATTGCATAAAAAGGCAAATTATCCTATCCGGACTCCATTCCGTATCAACTTTGGAGGACTTCATACCATCATGCCATGGTTACTTCCGCTAATGATGAAGCCATGGATTTCTTCAATACTTTGACACTAGGAAACCTCTCGACCTCGGCGATCCTCGACCTCGAACCTCGACGACCTCGAACCCTCGAATCCTCGGCGACCACAGAACCCTCGACCCCTAGACGACCTCGAACCCTCGACCATGATCCTCGACCCTAGAACCCTCGAACCTCGACCACGAACCCTCGACCCTTGACCCCTTAACGACCCTCGACCCTCTACCCTAGTTCCCGACCCTCGACCCCTCGGCGATCCTCGACACCCTCGTTCCCGATAAAAATTAAGAAGAAGAAGAAAAAAGAGAGGAGAAGAAGCTCCTCTATTCCTTCTTCTTCTCCTCTTTTTTTTCATCTTCTTTCTCTTCTTCCTCTCCTCGCCTTCTCCTTCTTCTCCTCCTTCTTTCTCTACTTATTTTCCTTTTCCTTATTTTACTTTTCCTCTCCACTAACATAAAATGCACTAACCTAAAATGCAACAAACATAAAATGCACTAAATCGATCAACTAACCTAAAATCAGTGATAAAATGCACTAACCTAAAATCGATATCTACTAACAACTTAAAAATAATACATATATGAAAAAATACATATATGAAAAAAACATCATCATATCATCAACAGAAAAAATAGTATTTTTCTAAAGTCTATCTTTTATGATATACATCAACATATATATATACACTAACCTAAAATGCACAAAATGATATCGGAGAGGGGGTATATCGACCCCCCTCATGTATCCACATACATACATCTATACATACATATATACTTACATATATACTTACATATATGTATAAACTTTTGCATATATAAACTTTTGCATATATAAAGTTTTTCTAAAATCTAACTTTTGCATATATGAACATATATACACAGAGAACATATACATATATACAGAGAACATATGCATAAAATGCACAAAAAATAAAAGTAAAGGCGCGCGGCCGGACCAAGGCGGCGGCGTGTGGTCGGGCGACGGCGACGTGGTTGGGGAAGGCGTGTGCGACGGGTCGGGAAGGCGGCGCCGCGACGGCGACGGGTCGAGGAACGGGTGGCGGGCGACGGCGACGGGTCGGGGCAGGCGCGAAAGGGCGATGGCGACGGCGACGGGTCGGAGTAGGCGGCGGCGACGGCGACGGCGACGACGGGCGACGGGTCGGGGAACGGGTGGTGCACGCGGCGACGGCGACGGGTCGGGAAGCGGCCAGCGGCGACGGTGACGGGTCGGGCCGGGCGAAGCGGCGCGCGGCGACGGTGTCGGGCTGTGGCTCGGCGGTGACGACGAGGTGGACCAGCTGACGGCATCAAGGCAGGCTCGGCGACGGCGAGGAAGCGAAGGCGTCGGGGCGAGAAGAAACAGATGGATTTTGGCGAAAACTGCTAAGTGTTGTATATATAGAAAGAGCATTGGTCCCGGTTCGTGGCACCAACCGACTAATATCCTTTAGTCCCGGTTGGTGCCACCAACCGGGACCAAAGGCCTCTTTTCAAGAGCCCAAAGGGCGGAAGCGGCGTTGGTCGGTTCGGCACCAACCGACTAAAGGGGGGCATTAGTCCCGGGTCGTAGCACCAACCGGGACTAATGCACCCCTTTAGCCCCGGTTGGTGCCACCAACCGGGACCAAAGGCATGTGCTGCCCCGAACCCAAATATTTAGTCCCACCTCGCTAGTTGAGAGGGAGGCGCACCTGTTTATAAGGTGCGGTGCGCCTTCCCTCTCGAGCTCCTCTCTAAAGCAGGCTTTCGGGCCTAACCACAATCTGTGCACAGGCTCATCTGGGCCTCCCGGGCCTGAATCCTGGCCAATGGTAGGGTTTCTAGTCGTATTCAGGCCGTGGGGGCCCAGTAGGTGGCAATTTTTTGTTTTTTTGTTTTATTTGTTGCTTTATTTAGTTTATTTTGTTTCTATTTACAACAAAATACTTATTGTTGCTATATTTATTTATTTTCCACTTTTTTTGTTTTGTTTTCTGCATTATCTATTTTCTTTTGGTTTTTTGCTTTATTTTTTAATTCTTTTTGCTTTTAGGTCAGCAAAATTATAAACTTTCTGTTAGTGCCATTAGTTTTAGACTTTCTGTTTATGCCATTAGTTTTCAAATTTGAATAGTTAAAATTTAAATTCTTTGAAATTCATAGTTTTCAAATGAACTCTGAAAAAGTTGGCATATCATGTGCATGTACAAAATGGACAATGGTATCATACTAAATACATTACAAAGTTGGCATGGTATCATCATAATAGTTGCGGGAGAAAGTCTTCACTTTTTCTTCGCTTGTGTCATTTGCTTATTGCGCCGTAACCATGGATAGTCTTCATCGTTTATCAGGATGCTTGGGTCAGCCTTGACTTTGAAGGGAGGAATTTCATGAAACTTTTCATACTCTTCAGACATGTCTGTCTTTCCCTCCACTCCCAGGATGTCCCTTTTTCCTGAAAGAACTATGTGGCGCTTTGGCTCATCGTATGATGTATTCGCTTCCTTATCTTTTCTTTTCCTCGGTCTGGTAGACATGTCCTTCACATAGACAACTTGTGCCAAATCATTTGCTAGGACGAACGGTTCGTCAGTGTACCCAAGATTTTTTAGATCCACTGTTGTAATTCCGTACTGTGGGTCTACCTGTACCCCGCCTCATGACAGATTGACCCACTTGCACTTAAACAAAGGGACCTTAAAATCTACTCCGTAGTCAAGTTCCCATATGTCTACTATGTAACCATAATATGTGTCCTTTCCCTTGTCGGTTGCTGCATCAAAGCGGACACCGCTGTTTTGGTTGGTGCTCTTTTGATCTTGGTCAATCGAGTAAAATGTATTCCCGTTTATCTCGTATCCTTTCCAAATCATTACAGTCGAAGATGGTCCTCTGGACAATAAGTACAGCTCATCACAAACAGTGTTGTCACCTCTGAGACGTGTTTCCAACCAACTGCTGAAAGTCCTGATGTGTTCACTTGTAATCCGATCGCCGCCTTGCTCTCCGGGTGTTTGGAGCGCAGACTGTTCTTGTGTTCATCGACATACGGGTCACCAAGGTAGAGTTCTCAGAGAACTGTAGTGTGCTTGAGACCAACAATATCCGTCCTGCATATTATTGAGTCCCTTCCAAGCGTGCCTTTTCGGTCAGTCTCCCCTCATACCATGATTTAGGGAGACCTATCTTCTTAAGGCCAGGAATGAAGTCAACACAAAACCCGATGACATCCTCTGTTTGATGGCCCATAGAGATGCTTCCTTCTGGCCTAGCGGAGTTACGAACATATTTCTTTAGGACTCACATGAACCTCTCAAAGGGGTACATATTGTGTAGAAATACGGGCCCTAGAATGACAATCTCGTCGACTAGATGAACTAGGACGTGCGTCATGATATTGAAGAAGGATGGTGGGAACACCAGCTCGAAACTAACAAGACATTGCGCCACATCACTCCTTAGCGTTGGTACGATTTCTAGATCGATCACCTTCTGAGATATTGCATTGAGGAATGCACATAGCTTCACAATGGCTAATCGGACGCTTTTCGGTAGAAGCCCCTCAATGCAACCGGAAGCAGATGGCGTCATAATCACGTGGCGATCATGAGACTTTAGGTTCTGGAACTTTTTCTCCGCATATTTATTATTCCCTTTATATTCGACGAAGCCGGTCGGGACCTTTATCTTGAGCAGGCATTCAAAGAAGATTTCTTTCTCTTCTTTCGTAAGAGCATAGTGGCGGGACCTTCATACCGCTTCGCAGGCATGCCCTCTTTTTTACAAGCGTTGCAGGTCCTCCGTGCCTCGTGTGTATCTTTTGTCTTCCTATACACGCCCAAGAAGCCTAGCAGGTTCACGCAAAGGTTCTTCGTCACGTGCATCACGTCGATCAAGAGCGGACCTCTAGGTCTTTCCAAAGAGGGTAGGTCCCAAAATATAGATTTCTTCTTCCACATGGGTGCGTGATTGTCGGCGTCATTCGAACAGCTAGTCCGCCGACCCTTTCCAAAGATTACGTGTAAATCATTGACCATAGCAAGTACGTGATCACCGCACGCATGGTGGGCTTCTTCCGGTGATCTGCCTCGCCTTTGAAATGCTTGCCTTTCTTTCGACATTGATGGTTGGTCGGAAGAAATCGACGATGGCCTGTACACATTCTTCCTGCAGCTTCCCGGTATATACTATCGGTGTCAAGTAAACAGTGCGTGCATGCATGGTATCCCTTGTTTGTCTGTCCTGAAAGGTTACTGAGAGCGGTCCAATCGTTGATGGTCACGAACAGCAACGCCTTTAGGTGAAATTCCTCCTTTTTGTGCTCATCCCACGTAAGTACACCATTTCCATTCCACAGCTGTAAAAGTTCTTCAACTAATGGCCTTAGGTACACATCAATGTCGTTGCCGGGTTGCTTAGTGAAGGAAATATGCCCTAGAGGCAATAATAAAGTTATTATTTATTTCCTTATATCATGATAAATGTTTATTATTCATGCTAGAATTGTATTAACCGGAAACATAATACATGTGTGAATGCATAGACAGACATAGTGTCACTAGTATGCCTCTACTTGACTAGCTCGTTGAATCAAAGATGGTTAAGTTTCCTAGCCATAGACATGAGTTGTCATTTGATTAACGGGATCACATCATTAGGAGAATGATGTGATTGACTTGACCCATTCCGTTAGCCTAGCACTTGATCGTTTAGTATGTTGCTATTGCTTTCTTCATGACTTATACATGTTCCTGTAACTATGAGATTATGCAACTCCCGTTTACGGAGGAACACTTTGGTGCTACCAAACGTCACAACGTAATCGGGTGATTATAAAGGAGTACTACAGGTGTCTCCAAAGGTACATGTTGGGTTGGCGTAATTCAAGATTAGGTTTTGTCACTCCGATTGTCGGAGAGGTATCTCTGGGCCCTCTCGGTAATACACATCACTTAAGCCTTGCAAGCAGTGTAACCAATGAGTTAGTTACGGAATGATGTATTACGGAACGAGTAAAGAGACTTGCCGGTAACGAGATTGAACTAGGTATTGGATACCGACGATCGAATCTCAGGCAAGTAACATACCAATGACAAAGGGAACAACGTATGTTGTTATGCGGTTTGACCAATAAAGATCTTCGTAGAATATGTAGGAGCCAATATGAACATCCAGGTTCCACTATTGGTTATTGACCGGAAACAGTTCTAGGTCATGTCTACATAGTTCTCGAACCCGTAGGGTCCGCACGCTTAACGTTACGATGACAGTTATATTATGAGTTTATGAGTTTTGATGTACCGAAGGAGTTCGGAGTCCCGGATGAGATCGGGGACATGACGAGGAGTCTCGAAATGGTCGAGACGTAAAGATCGATATATTGGACGACTATGCTCGGAGTTCGGAAAGGTTCCGAGTGATTAGGTTATTTTTCGGAGTACCAGAGAGTTACGAGAATTCGCCGGGGAGTATATGGGCCTTATTGGGCTATACGGGAATAGAGGAGAGAGGCCAAAAGGAAGGAGGCCTGCGCCCCCCTCTGGTCCGAATTGGACAAGGGGCGCAGCCCCCCTTTCCTTCTTCCTCTCCCCCTCTTTCCCCTTCTCCTACTCCAACAAGGGAGGTGGAATCCTACTAGGACTAGGGAGTCCTAGTAGGACTCCACACTTGGCGCGCCCCCTCCTAGGGCCGCCCTCCTCCCCCCTTGCTCCTTTATATACGGGGGCAGGGGGGCACCCCATGACACACAAGTTGATCATCGTGATCGTTACTTAGCCATGTGCGGTGCCCCCCTCCACCATATTTCACCTCGGTCATATCGTCGCGGAGTTTAGGCGAAGCCATGCGTCGGTAGAACATCATTATCGTCACCACGCCGTCGTGCTGACGGAACTCATCCCCGACACCCTGCTGGATCGGAGTCCGGGGATCGTCATCAAGCTGAACGTGTGCAGAACACGGAGGTGCCGTACGTTCGGTACTTGGATCGGTCGGATCGTGAAGACGTACGACTACATCAAATGCGTTGTCATAACGCTTCCGCTTTCGGTCTACGAGGGTACGTGGACACACTCTCCCCTCTCTTTGCTATGCATCACCATGATCTTGCGTGTGCGTAGGAAATTTTTTGAAATTACTACGTTCCCCAACACTTAGGGCCTTGGATGAGAACTGGCATCATAATGAACTTCCGCTTCATGCACATCCAAGGAGGAAGGTTATACATACATAGAGTCACGGGCTAGGTGTTGTGATTGCTGCTCTGCTCCCCGAAAGGATTAATGCCATCCGCGATTAAGCAAACCATACGTTCCTTGGGTCCTTTGCAAACTCATCCCAGTACTTTCTCTCTATTTTTCTCCACTGCGACCCGTCAGCGGGTGCTCTCAACTTCCCGTCTTTCTTACGGTCCTCACTGTGCCATCGCATCAACTTGGCATGCTCTCCGTTTCTGAACAGACGTTTCAACCATGGTATTATAGGAGCATACCACATCACCTTCGCATGAACCCTCTTCCCGGAGGCTCGCCGTCAACATCACTAGGGTCATCTCGTATGATCTTATACCGCAATGCACCGCATAACGGGCATGCGATCAGATCCTTGTATGCACCGCGATAGAGGATGCAGTCATTAGGGCATGCATGTATCTTCTCCACCTCCAATCCTAGAGGGCATACGACCTTCTTTGCTGCATATGTACTGTCAGGGCAATTCGTTATCCTTCGGAAGCTTCTTCTTCATTATTTTCAGTAGCTTGTCAAATCCTTTATCAGGCACAGCATTCTCTGCCTTCCACTGCAGCAATTCCAGTACGGTACCGAGCTTTGTGTTGCCATCTTCGCAATTGGGGTACAACCCTTTTTTGTGATCCTCTAACATGCGATCGAACTTCAGCTTCTCCTTTTGACTTTCGCATTGCGTCCTTGCATCGACAATGAACCGGTGGAGATCATCATCATCGGGCACATCGTCTGGTTTCTCTTGATCTTCAGCAGCTTCGCCTGTTGCAGCACCATCGTGCACATCGTCTGTTTCCTCTTGATGTTCAGTAGCATCACCGTATTCAGGAGGCACATAGTTGTCATCGTACTCTTCTTCTTCGCCGTCTTCCATCATAACCCCTATTTCTCCGTGCCTCGTCCAAACATTATAGTGTGGCAAGAAACCCTTGTAAAGTAGGTGGGTGTGAAGGATTTTCCGGTCAGAGTAAGACTTCGTATTTCCACATATAGGGCATGGACAACACATAAAACCATTCTGCTTGTTTGCCTCAGCCACTTCGAGAAAATCATGCACGCCCTTATTGTACTCGGAGGTGTGTTTGTCACCGTACATCCATTGCCGGTTCATCTACGTGCATTATATATAATTAAGTGTGTCAAAAATCATTACAGAACATCATGAATAGATAATTAAGTGACCAAATTAATAGAAGTTCATCATCACATAAAACCAAAGTACATACATAGTTCTCATCTAACAACATAAAGCTCTGCAGAGCATCTAAATTAATTAAACCATACATTGAAACTATCTAAAACATTTCAATGCGAAAACAAATGCGATCATAATCGCAACCAAGGTAACAACTGATCCAACGGCATAATGATACCAAGCCTCGGTATGAATGGCATATTTTCTAATCTTTCTAATCTTCAAGCGCATTGCATCCATCTTGATCTTGTGATCATCGGCGACATCCGCAACATGCAACTCCAATATCATCTTCTCCTCCTCAAATTTTTTATTTTTCCTTCAAAAATTGTTTTCTTCTTCAACTAAATTTAACCTCTCGACAATAGGGTCGGTTGGAATTTCCGGTTCAACAACCTCCTAGATAAATAAAATCTATGTCACATTGGTCGGCATAATTTTCATAAACAACAAAATGAACCAATAGTTATGAAAAGATAATATATACCATATCCGAATCATAGACAGGACGAGGGCCGACGGGGGCGGATACCAAAACCATCACACTATATAAGATGCAATAATAAAAGTAAGAAAATAATACAAGTATCTATCTAAACATACAAGTAAGAATATTTTTCCTTTCAGAAAGAAGATAAGAACAAGAGGCTCACCACGATGGTGCCGGCGATGAGATCGGCGCGGGTGGTCGATGTTGGGGAACGTAGCAGAAATTCAAAATTTTCCTACGTATCACCAAGATCTATCTATGGAGAGACTAGCAACGAGGGGAAGGAGAGTGCATCTACATACCCTTGTAGATCGCTAAGCGGAAGCGTTCAAGTGAACAGGGTTGATGGAGTCGTACTACCGTGATTCAGATCACCGATGATCCTAGTGCGAGCGGACGGCACCTCCGCGTTCAACACACGTACAGCCGGTGGCGTCTCACGCCTTGATCCAGCAAGGAGAGAGGGAGAGGTTGAGGAAGACTCCATCCAACAGCAGCACAACGGCGTGGTGGTGGTGGAGGAGCGTGGCAATCCTGCAGGCTTCGCCCAAGCACTACGGAGGAGAAGGAGGTGTTGGAGAGGGAGAGGAGGCGCCAGGCTCAGGTGCTGCTGCCCCTCCCTCCCCCTTTATATAGGTGCCAAGGAGGGGAGGGCGCAGCCTTGCCCCCTCCTCCAAGGGAGGTGCGGCCAGAGGGAAGGAGTCCATCCTCCCCAAGGCACCTCGGAGGTGCCTTCCCTCTATGGACTCTTCCTCTCCAAGTGTTTCATGCGCATGGGCCTCTTGGGGCTGGTTCCCCTTGGCCCATGCAGGCCTAAGCGCACCACCTAGGGCCCATGTGGCCCCAGGGCAGGTGGCCCCACCGGTGGGCCCAGGACCCCTCCGGTGGTCCCGGTACAATACCGATATCACCGAAACTTGTCCCGATGGCCGAAACAGTACTTCCTATATATAATTCTTTACCTCCGGACCATTCCGGAACTCCTCGTGACGTCCAGGATCTCATCCGGGACTCCGAACAACATTCGGTAACCACATACAAGCTTCCTATATAACCCTAGCGTCGCCATCGAACCTTAAGTGTGTAGACCCTACGGGTTCGGAGACAAGCGGAACATGACCGAGACGTTCTCCGGTCAATAACCAACAGCGGGATCTGGATACCCATGTTGGCTCCCACATGTTCCACGATGATCTCATCGGATGAACCACGATGTCAAGGACTCAATCGATCCCGTATACAATTCCCTTTGTCTATCGGTATGATACTTGCCCGAGATTCGATCGTCGGTATCCCGATACCTTGTTCAATCTCGTTACCGGCAAGTCTCTTTACTCGTTCCGTAACACATCATCCCGTGATCAACTCCTTAATCACACTGTGCACATTATGATGATGTCCTACCGAAAGTGGGCCCAGAGATACCTCTCCGTCACACGGAGTGACAAATCCGATCTCGATTCGTGCCAACCCAATGACACTTTTGGAGATACCTTAGTGCACCTTTATAGTCACCCGATTCGTTGTGACGTTTGATACACCCAAAGCATTCCTACGGTATCCGGAGTTGCACAATCTCATGGTATAAGGAAAAGATACTTGACATTAGAAAAGCTTTAGCATACGAACTACGATCTTTGTGCTAGGCTTAGGATTGGGTCTTGTCCATCACATCATTCTCCTAATGATGTGATCCCGTTATCAATGACATCCAATGTCCATGGTCAGGAAATCGTAACCATCTATTGATCAACGAGCTAGTCAACTAGAGGCTTACTAGGGACATGGTGTTGTCTATGTATCCACACATGTATCTGAAGTTTCCTATCAATACAATTATAGCATGGATAATAAACGATTATCATGAACAAGGAAATATAATAATAACTAATTTATTATTGCCTCTAGGGCATATTTCCAACAGTCTCCCACTTGCACTAGAGTCAATAATCTAGTTCACATCGCCATGTGATCAACGGTGATAGGTCACATCGCCATGTGACCAACATCCAAAGAGTCTACTAGTGTCTTAAACTAGTTCACATCACCATGTGATTAAGACTCAATGAGTTCTCGAGGTTTGATCATGTTTTGCTTGTGAGAGAGGTTTTAGTCAACGGGTTTTAGTCAACGGGTCTGAACCTTTCAGATCCGTGTGTGCTATGCAATTCTCTTATGTCATATTGTAAATGCTGCTTCCACGCTCCACTTGGATCTATTCCAAATGGTTGCTCCATTATACGTATCCGGTTTGCTACTCAGAGTCACTCGGATAGGTGTTAAAGCTTGCATCGACGTAACGCTTTCGCCGAACTCTTTATCACCTCCATAATCGAGAAACATGTCCTTATTTACTCCAAGGATAATTTTGATCACTGTCCAATGATCCATTCCTGGATCATTCTTGTACCCTTGATCGACTCATGGCAAGGCACACTTTCGGTGCGGTACACATAGCATACAGTTGAGCCTATGTCTAAGGCATAGGGGCGATCTTCGCCCTTTCTCTCTGCTTCTGCCGTGGTCGAGCTTTAAGTCTTAACTTCATACCTTACAATTCAGCTAAGAACTCCTTCTTTGATCGATCCATCTTGAACACCTTCAAGATCATGTCAAGGTACATGCTCATTTGAAAGTATTATTAAACATTTTGATCTATCTTATAGATCTTGATGCTTATTGTTCAAGTAGCCTAATCCAGGTTTTCTATTTGAAAAACACCTTTCAAATAACCCTATATGCTTTACAGAAAATTCTCGTCATTTCTTGATCATCAATATGTCAACAACATATACTCATCGAAATTCTATAGTGCTCCCACTTACTTCTTTGGAAATACAAGTTTCTCATAAACTTTGTATAAACCCAAAATCTTTGATCATCTCATCAAAGCGCACATTCCAACTCCGAGATGCTTACTCCAGTCCTTAGAAGGATCGCTGGAGCCAGCATAACTTTTAGCATCCTTAGAATCGACAAAACTTTCTGATTGTATCACATACAACCTTTCCTTACGAAGACTGGTAAGGAAACTCGTTTTCGACATCCATCTGCCAGATTTCATAAATGCAGCTTATGCTAACATGATTCCGACGGACTCAAGCATCGCTACGGATGAGAAAATCTCATCGTAGTCAACTCCTTGAACTTGTGAAACACTCTTCGCCACAAGTCGAGCTTCATAGACGGTGACATTACCGTCCATGTCCGTCTTCTTCTTAAAGATCCATTTATCTCAATGGCTTGCCGATCATCGGGCAAGTCCATCAAAGTCCATGCTTTGTTATGATACATGGATCCTATCTCGGATTTCATGGCTTCTAACCATTTGTCGGAATATGGGCCCACCATTGCTTCTCCATAAATCGTAGGTTCATTGTTGTCTAGCAACATGACCTTCAAGACAGGATTACTGTACCACTCAGAAGTAGTACGCATCCTTGTCACCCTACGAGGTACATTAGTGACTTGATCCGAAACTTCATGATCACTATCATAAGCTTCTACTTCAATTGGTGTAGGTGCCACGGGAACAACTTCCTGTGCCCTGCTACACACTAGTTGAAGTGACGGTTCAATAACCTCATCAAGTCTCCACCATCCTCCCACTCAATTTTTCGAGACAAACTTTTCCTCGAGAAAGGACCCGATTCAAGAAACAATCCCTATTGCTTTCGGATCTGAATTAGGAGGTTTACCCAACTGTTTTGGGTGTCCTATGAAGATGTATTTTATCCGCTTTGGGTTCGAGCTTATCAACCTGAAACTTTTCCACATAAGCGTCGCAGCCCCAAACCTTTAAGAAATGACAGCTTAGGTTTCTCTAAACCATAGTTCATACGGTGTCATCTCAACGGAGTAACGTGGTGCCCTATTAAAGTGAGTGCGGTTGTCTCTAATGCCTAACCCATGAACGATAGTGGTAATTCGATAAGAGACATCATGGTACGCACCATATCAATAGGGTGCAACTATGATGTTCGGACACACCATCACACTATGGTGTTCCAAGGCGGTATTAATTGTGAAACAATTTGCACAATGTCTTAATTGTGTGCCAAAACTCAGAACTTAGATATTCATCTCTATGATCATATCATAGACATTCTATCCTCTTGTCACGAAGATCTTAAACTTCACTCTGAAATTACTTGAACCATTCAATAATTCAGATTTGTGTTTCATCAAGTAAATATACTCAACATCTACTTGAATCATCCGTGAAGTCGAACATAACGATATTCATCGCATGCCTCAGCACTCATTGGACTGCACATATCAAAATGTGTTGCTTCCAACAAGTTGCTATCTTGTTCCATCTTACCGAAACCGAGGCTTTTCATCATCTTGCCCATGTGGTATGTTTTGCATATCTCAAGTGATTCAAAATCAAGTGAGTCCAAACGATCCATCTGCATGGAGTTTCTTCATGCGTATACACCAATAGACATGGTTCGCATGTCTCAAACTTTTCAAAACGAGTGAGTCCAAAGATCCATCAACATGGAGCTTCTTCATGCGTATACACCAATAGACATGGTTCGCATGTCTCAAACTTTTCAAAAAGCGAGTGAGTCCAAAGATCCATCAACATGGAGCTTCTTCATGCGTTTATGACTTACATGGCAGTGCCACAAGTAAGTGGTACTATCATTACTATCTTATATCTTTTGGCATGCAAATGCGTATCACTACGATCGAGATTCAATAGACCATTCATTTAGGTGCAAGACCATTGAAGGTATTATTCAAATAAATAGAGTAACCATTATTCTCCTTAAATGAATAATCAGATTGCGATAGACATGATCCAATCATGTCTATGCTCAACGAAACACCAAATAACAATTATTTAGGTTTAACATCAATCTCGATGGTAGAGGGAGCGTGCGATGCTTGATTACATCAACCTTGGAAACACTTCCAACACATATCGTCAGCTCAACTTTAGCTTGTCTCCACTTATTCCGTAGCTTTTATTTCGAGTTACTAACACTTAGTAACCGAACCGGTATCTAATACCCTGGTGCTACTAGGAGTACTAGTAAAGTACACATTAACATAATGTATATCCAATATACTTCTATCGACCTTGCCAGCCTTCTTATCTACCAAGTATCTAGGGTAATTCTGTTCGATGGTTGTTCCCCTTATTACGTAAGCACTTAGTCTCGGGTTTGGGTTCGACCTTGGGTTTCTTCACTTTGGAGCAGCAACTTATTTGCCGTTTCATGAAGTGTCCCTTCTTGCCCTTGCCCTTCTTGAAACTAGTGGTTTCACCAACCATCAACAATTGATGCTCCTTCTTGATTTCTACTTTCGCGGTGTCAAACATCGCGAACACTTCAAGGATCATCATATCTATCCTCGATATGGTATAGTTCATCACGAAGCTCTAGTAGCTTGGTGGCAATGACTTTGGAGAAACATCACTATCTCATCTGGAAGATCAACTCCCACTCGATTCAAGTGATCGTTGCACTCAGACAATCTGAGCACAAGCTCAACGATTGAGCTTTTCTCCCTTAGTTTGCAGGCTAAGAAAATCGTCGGAGGTCTCATACCTCTTGACGTGGGCCCGAGCTTGAAATCCCAATTCCAGCCCTCGAAACATCTCATATGTTCCGCGACGTTTCGAAAACGTCTTTGGTGCCTCAACTCTAAACCGTTTAACTGAACTATCATGTAGTTATCAAAAACGTGTATGTCCGATGTTCGCAACATCCACGACGACGTTTGGGGTTCAAAGACACCGAAGCGGTGCATTAAGGACATAAGCTTTCTTACATCCGCATAATCGCTACTGTCAACTGTCAACTATATTTTCTCTAGGAACATATCTAAACAGTGGAACTAAAGCGCGAGCTTACGACATAATTTGCAAAGATCTTTTGACTATGTTCAGGATAATTAAGTTCATCTCAAGAACTCCCACTCGAATAGACATCCCTCTGGTCATCTAAGTGATTACATGATCCGAGTCAACTAGGCCGTGTCCGATCATCACGTGAGACGGACTAGTCATCATCGGTGAACATCTTCATGTTGATCGTATCTACTATACGACTCATGCTCGACCTTTCGGTCTCTGTGTTCCGAGGCCATGTCTGTACATGCTAGGCTCGTCAAGTTAACCCCAAGTGTTTCTTTGTGTAAATCTGTCTTACACCCGTTGTATGTGAACGTAAGAATCCATCACACCCGATCATTACGTGGTGCTTAGAAACGACGAACTGTAGCAACGGTGCACGGATCGGGGAGAACACTTCTTGAAATTTGTGTAAGGGATCATCTTATTTACTACCGTCGTTCTAAGTAAACAAGATGCATAAACATAATAAACATCACATGCAATTATATAGTAGTGACATGATATGGCCAATATCATATAGCTCCTCTTGATCTCCATCTTCGGGCTCCATGATCATCATTGTCACCGCATGACACCATGATCTCCATCATCATGATCTCCATCATCGTGTCTCCATGAAGTTGTCTCGCCAACTTATTACTTCTACTACTATGGCTACCGGTTAGCAATAAAGTAAAGTAATTACATGGCGTTTGTTCAATGACACGCAGGTCATACAATAAATAAAGACAACTCCTATGGCTCCCTGCCGGTTGTCATACTCATCGACATGCAAGTCGTGAATCCTATTACAAGAACATGATCAATCTCATACATCACATATCATTCATCACATTCTTCTTGGCCATATCACATCACATAGCATACCCTGCAAAAACAAGTTAGACGTCCTCTAATTGTTGTTTGCATGTTTTACGTGGCTGCTTTGGGTTTCTAGCAAGAACGTTTCTTACCTACATAAAACCACAACGTGATATGCCAATTGCTATTTACCCTTCATAAGGACCCTTTTCATCGAATCCGTTCCGACTAAAGTGGGAGACAGACACCCGCCAGCCACCTTATGCAACTAGTGCATGTCGATTCGGTGGAACCGGTCTCACGTAAGCGTCACGTGTAAGGTTGGTCCGGCCGCTTCATCCCACAATACCGTCGAATCAAGATAAGACTAGTAACGGCAAGCATATTGAACAAAATCAACGCCCACAACTACTTTGTGTTCTACTCGTGCAAAGAATCTACGCAATAGACCTAGCTCATGATGCCATTGTTGGGGCGTGGCAGAAATTCAAAATTTTCCCACGTATCACCAAGATCTATCTATGGAGAGACTAGCAACGAGGGAAGGAGAGTGCATCTACATACCCTTGTAGATCGCTAAGCGGAAGCGTTCAAGTGAACGGGTTGATGGAGTCGTACTACCGTGATTCAGATCACCGATGATCCTAGTGTCGAGCAGACGGCACCTCCGCGTTCAACACACGTACAGCCGGTGGCGTCTCCCACGCCTTGATCCAGCAAGGAGAGAGGGAGAGGTTGAGGAAGACTCCATCCAACAGCAGCACAACGGGCGTGGTGGTGGTGGAGGAGCGTGGCATCCCGCAGGGCTTCGCCAAGCACTCACGGAGGAGAAGGAGGTGTTGGAGAGGGAGAGGAGGCGCCCAGGCTCAGGTGCTGCTGCCCCTCCCTCCCCCCCTTTATATAGGTGCCAAGGAGGGGAGGGCGCAGCCTTGCCCCCTCCTCCAAGGGAGGGTGCGGCCAAGAGGGGAAGGAGTCCATCCTCCCCAAGGCACCTCGGAGGTGCCTTCCCTCTATGGACTCTTCCTCTCCAAGTGTTTCATGCGCATGGGCCTCTTGGGGCTGGTTCCCCTTGGCCCATGCAGGCCTAAACGCACCACCTAGGGCCCATGTGGCCCCGGGGCAGGTGGCCCCACCCGGTGGACCCCCGGGACCCCTCCGGTGGTCCCGGTACAATACCGATATCACCGAAACTTGTCCCGATGGCCGAAACAGTACTTCCTATATATAATTCTTCACCTCCGGACCATTCCGGAACTCCTCGTGACGTCCAGGATCTCATCCGGACTCGAACAACATTCGGTAACCACATACAAGCTTCCTATATAACCCTAGCGTCATCGAACCTTAAGTGTGTAGACCCTACGGGTTCGGGAGACAAGCGGAACATGACCGAGACGTTCTCCGGTCAATAACCAACAGCGGGATCTGGATACCCATGTTGGCTCCCACATGTTCCACGATGATCTCATCGGATGAACCACGATGTCAAGGACTCAATCGATCCCGTATACAATTCCCTTTGTCTATCGGTATGATACTTGCCGAGATTCGATCGTCGGTATCCCGATACCTTGTTCAATCTCGTTACCGGCAAGTCTCTTTACTCGTTCCGTAACACATCATCCCGTGATCAACTCCTTAATCACACTGCACATTATGATGATGTCCTACCGAGTGGGCCCAGAGATACCTCTCCGTCACACGGAGTGACAAATCCAGTCTCGATTCGTGCCAACCCAATGTAGACACTTTTGGAGATACCTGTAGTGCACCTTTATAGTCACCCGATTGTTGTGACGTTTGATACACCCAAAGCATTCCTACGGTATCCGGGAGTTGCACAATCTCATGGTATAAGGAAAAGATACTTGACATTAGAAAAGCTTTAGCATACGAACTACGATCTTTGTGCTAGGCTTAGGATTGGGTCTTGTCCATCACATCATTCTCCTAATGATGTGATCCCGTTATCAATGACATCCAATGTCCATGGTCAGGAAATCGTAACCATCTATTGATCAACGAGCTAGTCAACTAGAGGCTTACTAGGGACATGGTGTTGTCTATGTATCCACACATGTATCTGAGTTTCCTATCAATACAATTATAGCATGGATAATAAACGATTATCATGAACAAGGAAATATAATAATAACTAATTTATTATTGCCTCTAGGGCATATTTCCAACAGTCGACGGGGTGAAGACGGGGACGGGGCGTGACGGACCGCTAAACCTAGATAAATATTGAGGAAAATGGAGCTTGGCGGTCGAGCTTGGAGAGGAGAAACCTTAAGTAGTGTGGCTCGGGCATTCCATCGAACACCTTGTGTGCATAGGAGGTGAGCTAGAGCACCACCAAGCCCTCTCCCTCGGCCGGAAAAAGCAGAGCAGTGTGCTCTGCTTCTTGTGAGGGGCTATCTATAGGCACCACCTTTAGCCCCGGTTGGTGGCATGAACCGGGACTAAAGGGAAGCCTTTGGTCCCGGTTCAAGCCACCAACCGGGACCAATAGTGGTGGGCCAGGAGCCAGGCCCATTGGTCCCGGTTCGTCCAACCAACCGGGACCAATGGCCCATGTGGCCCGGCCGGGGCCCTGCGCTCATGAACCGGGGCAAATAGCTCCATTGGTCCCGGTTCTGGATTGAACCGGGACTAATGGGCTGAACCGGCCGGGGCCATTGCCCCCTTTTCTACTAGTGATAGTAGATGAGTATAAAATTAATTTAGCTAGAGTGTTGGCATGATCTCGTTGTGTTCCATGAATTTTGTTGTTCCATATCTAATAATTATTACACATTTATAGATAAGAAAAATATACACAGATGTTCATACCTAGATCCACTTGCTTTAGTTCTTGACTATCCTTGATGCTCATTCACTTGTTGATGTTCCTTGGTTATCTGTGATGGACGAGGGGAGAAGGGATGGCAGAGGAGGTTCACAATATATAGGACGACAAATTACATGGTATGTTCCTGTATGCGGCCCATCTCTTTCGTTTTTCCCTTATACATTCTTGTAGCAAAGTTATGAACATAATCTGTTGACTATTTTACCCCAACGTGAAAAAAATGAAGATATGAACATGATAGGCTGTCAAATTTTGATTAATGCTTAACTCCAGAAGCACACCTGCCAATAAAGTACAGTAGTAAAGATCTAAAAAATCAGAACTTGCTAAATATTTTATTTAGTGTATTATTTACAATTAGATATTTTATTATCGTTTATACACCAAGATTAGTTAACGCTTAAGGATTATTCATATTGCCTTTAAAGTAAGCTGATAGCAAAACATACCGCTTGCTATTTAAGAAAACTGAAAGAGTAAACAAATTTATATTTGTCCCACGAAGTTGGTTATGATTTATGAATATTTACTGAAATTAGGTATTCACAGGAACAAAGAAAGACACTAATTTAGGTGTTATCTGAGAAAAATCCATACCAAATTACCCGATTAGCATTTAGAAATTGTAAACTGACATGAAAACAATACAAATTTAGATGGTATTTTGATTCAAAATATCAGTTTGTGCTCCCAACATTATTTACTCTTCCCCTCGCTCATGCTCCATATCCCTTGATGGCCTGATCCACAACCATTCTCTAAGCCTCTTGTGTGTACATGGGTAAGAAGGTCACATTTATACCATGATGCACCAGTTTGGTCACGATCTGCAATAGAACAAAGCCAAAGACGATAATGAAAATAACATCTTGTAGACAAATTATATGGACCGAGAAGTCCATTGGTAGTACTACTCTAGACAGGAACCAACATTTTTTAAGCTCATATACCATCAATCAGAAAGAATAGAACAAAGACATATAGGTAGATGCAAGGGGTAGCTATACTTACGGAAGACCAACTTGGGAGAAAACCTGACTTGCCCACCAGCTGCCGTTGCCGCCTCCAATAGCTATACTCACAAACAAAAGACATGTACGTAGATGCAAGGAAGATGAGGAGGAAGGATGAAATGTAGGTCAGATGGGGAGTACCTGTACAGATCGAAGCACCGCCGTCGTCGCTTGCTGGTTCTCCCGAGCCGTGGCCGGTCCAAAATTCTAGCCGCCGTGGCCGCCTCCAATTTGTTGGTAAGGGAGAGGGTTCGGGGCCGATGCCATGGTCGCCGTCTTGGGTGTTGGTGGCTGCTACACCACCGTTCGTGGCTTTTGTGCTCGCGAGGTTGAAGGCATGGATGCTTCATTTTGGATATGGAATCATTGATGATTGATTTTGTATATGGACTGATTGATGCTCGCCGTCTTTAATTATTTTTAGTTGATAATTGAATAGATTGATCCTTGCCACGGTATGATAGATATCTTAGGAAAGTTGTAATTGTGAAAGGAAAGAGTGGATAGTGATCGATTGTAGTACATGAGGGACCCATGATATCTACAGATAATATTTCATAACAAATTAAGTAGGTACATAATGCTTTCATAATGAGATTTTTTTTCCTATGGTGTATGATGCGTCTTTAAAATCTTTTATTTGTTTCCTTAAAATCTATTATTTGTTTCCTAAAGAAATTTGCAATAATGGGAGGTATCGGTTAATTTGGGTAAGTTAGTAAAGTTAGATCCATGATTGCGTGTACGTTTGGAAAGTGCTGATTTGCAAGGAAAGAGCTGAGGGGTAAATAAACCGGTGAATAAGAAACCAACGTTAATGGGGAGGTGGGAGGAGGGACGAAAAAAAACCGGACGAAGGTGGGAGGGCAGACGAAATAAAACCAGCGAAAAATAACCGACGGACTATTCACCAACTGCTCCTATGGAGTAGAGATCGTGGATGATTGCATTTTATCTAAAATGTATTAAGGTTTGTCGATTTGGTCTCTGAAGGTGCTTACAGAAATAGGGGTTTCATAAGGGTGAGTATGTGCTTCTCAAAAGAAAAATTATGATTGACCAGATTTATATGTTAGTTTTGTACTTGGCACATCGTTTTGTTTGCGAGGCCCGCGCTGCCGGTAAGGGTGTCGCGCTCGTCGTCAAGGATGTCATCTACGCCGCCGTAGCCTAGCACAAGAGAAGAGGCGCACACGTTGAGCACGCCGGCATATTACTACTGCCCCGTTGAACAAGCCGTCATGAAGGTGAGTGGTTTCGTGTCAGGGGACTCCGGCTCCGGCGGCAGAAGGTTCTGCAAGTGCGGGCACAGCCCGGGGCGTGAGTGCCGCGAGCGGGGAGGCCGACAACCGCCCATGGCCACCGCGCGTGAGCTCAACGAGGTCGGGCGGCGAGGCGGCTATCAAGAGTCTTGCTGCCCGACGACGAACACCTCAAATTTCTTCTCAAGGTACCTGTCCAGGTTGCTGCAGCCTCGGCCGCTCCAACGGGCCGATGGCGGCCAGACCACGAGGGGCGTGGGGGAAAGAGAAAGAAAGAAGTGGGATCGGGTGGGTGGATGGCAGGTGGCCCACGCGGGACAAGTAGCGAAGACAACCAGACGAGTAGGACGTGGGAAACATCCGGTTTGTGTCCGCTTTGTATCCAAAGAGAGAGCAAATTTGCATCGAAAACGGGTCCGAGCGTACACCAAACGGGAATGGGTGTCCGCGTTGGGCGTTGCATTTTGTCTGCACGGACACAAATAGACACGAACCGACCATTTGGATCGTTGCGTTGGAGTTGCTATAAGAAGAAGATGGAGATGAAAGCCTACGAATGAACACTATGATGTATTGTTTCTTATTTCTTGTTTTTGGGTGTTCAAATGTATTTCTATGTAGAGCTTCGTTCTATGTATTGTTTGACGTTTCTCACGTACTATGATGAAATGCCGTGGCGTTTCTTGTGAGAAAAATACAAGCCGAATCGAACAAAACTGGTTGGTGAACCGGGCGAGGAATAACACAATGGTCCTGCTACTACCTACTAGTAGTAGGTGCCAGCCGAGCCCGGGGAGCCGGGGGACCTGCCAGTCCTAGGCCGGGCCGGGGTGCAAACGGAACGGCGGTGGCTCCGTGATTTCCGTGGCGCCGCCGCGTCGTACGTGGACACGCCAAACCCAATCCACCATCGCCGCTCACGGCTCCTCTCCCAGTCTCCCCCGTCCCGTCCCATCTCCCTCTCGATTCCCTCCTCCTCCCTTCTTTAAAGAAGAAGAACCCGGCCGGCAGCCGCCACCTCCTCCTCCTCCTTCCGCCCCGCCGGCTCCGATCGCCCGCCGCCTCCGTCTCCGCCAAATTCTATATCCATACTTCCTCGGCCCGCGCTACGGATAGGGTCGCTGGTCCACGAGGACAGCTCGAGTCCTGAACGAACTCTCCTCGATTCCTCGGGCGGCCGGCCTATCCATCCATACGTGTCGGGTAGCTGGCGGCAGGCCGCCTTCTTGGCGTCTAGCCACCGCCTCCCGAGCCTCCGTCCGGACGGCGGCGGTCTCCGTCGTCGCCGCCGCTGATAGTCCGTTCTGCCGTTGCTCTGTTTCGGGCGGCTCCGGGCCGGCATGGAGGCGGCTGTGGCGGCGAGGCAGAGGGCGCGGCCGCGCACGCCGCCGGCCGAGGAGTACGACCCGTGGACGGCCTGGCTCTACAAGCCGCGCACCATCTCCGTGCTCCTCGTCGGCGCATGCCTCCTCATGTAAGCAACCCCGTGCTATCCTATCCCCTTCGCCGTTCGATTGATTCCTCTCGTGCTCGTCGCAATTCCCGAGCTTTTTTTTTTATCTTTTTTCTTCTTCTTCTTCTTCCGCCGGCCGTGCGACCGGCTGTCAAAAGTCAAAACCAGATGTGAAAAAGCGTGCGCGTCTGCGCTGGGGCAAGTACAAGAGCGTGCAGGGAGATCAGGTGCTGCAACAGTGTCAGAGTTGTACACTCTTTTTTTCCCAAGGAATACTTATTTTCCTGGGTCCAAATTTAATGGGGTTTGTGCGAAAGGATTCAGCTTTTGAATGAATGATTGAAGCATAATGGACCAACCTAGGAGTGATGAGAATCCAAATCTTTTTCGAATATCTCATGCCAATTTTTTTGTCTGAAAACATTATTCTGCTGCTCGGCTGCATTTCACATCATTCTAGAAAAACACCCTTGCTGTTGCTTGATGAATGGATGAGAGCGACACCCCCGTCAAGCTTAGAGGAGCTAAACAAACCCAAGAGACAATCCTCCCTTGAGTGAGCTGAGCGTCAAGCCATCCCATACCCAATAAGAAAGATGTGTCTGAACTCATGCGGGACAAGCAATGGATTCAGTAACCTGTACTCCTACTACTGAAGAAATGTGGACTGTTCTTCACCTCTTTACTTTCTCTACCTGTCATCTGACCTCAAACTTCAATATCTTTCCCGTTTCAGCTGGGCGAGTGGAGCTCTGGACCCGGAGGGCGCTGCCTCCAACAGCAGCTCGACATCTATCAAGAGGTATGGTGTACTAGTAGTATGGCTGAAGCCAACCTGAATTTCCATTTTCGCTGTCATGCTTATCACGGCTGGGAAAAATGGGTTCTGATGCCCGCCTTTTTCGGCAAAAATGATTGGGGAGAGCGAGTGACGCTGACATGATTCTTTCCTTGCTGGCGCTTTCCAGGGGTGTCTGGGCTATGATTGCGGTGTTCCTCGCCTACTGCACGCTCCAGGCACCATCAACGTGAGTTAATTTTCCCCAGGTTTTAGTTTTTCTGTAGAAACTGAACATTACTTGCTTAATTATTAAGCAAATTCAGTTGAATTATTCATGATTTAAGATTCTTGTAAATTTGCTTGGTGTGCTGGTCTGATTGGATGATTTGATAGACAATAATTCAGCCATCTGGCAAAAATTGTGACAGGATACTTATTCGGCCCCATCCCGCTTTCTGGCGCCTGGTGCACGGGCTGGCGGTTGTTTACCTTGTTGCTCTCACGTTTCTTCTTTTCCAGGTTAGATATATGCGCACTATTTGTTACTGTTCTGTTAGCATCTTAACACATTGATTTTGACACTTCATGAGTAAATGCCACAAACGTGCATGTGTGCTACTGCTACATCATAGATTATACAGTGCCTTCTCCTAATTTCTCGCTCGCTTTCCAGAATCGTGATGATGCTCGCCGGTTCATGAAACACCTTTCTCCTGATCTTGGAGTTGGTAACGTCTTTGTGTGAATTAGTTTGTTTCACTTTCAACAGTGGTTAAAATGTGAAAAGATTGCTCATAATCCCCTGTTTTTTTACTCAAATGCAGAGTTACCGGAGAGATCCTATGGAGCCGATTGCCGTCTGTATGTTCCAGAAAACCCTAAAAACAAGTTCATAAATATTTATGTATGATTTCCATGTGAACCTTCCCATTTCATGAAGATGGCCTGCTTTTTATTGTTGCTGTCATTAATCCCACCAAATTTGACGGCTTCCGTGATCAATATATAGGAGACATTGTTTGATGAATTTGTGGTCGCCCATGTCTTGGGCTGGTGGGGCAAGGCTGTAATGATACGGAATCAAGCCCTCCTTTGGGTCTTGTCGATTGGCTTCGAGCTAATGGAGGTTAGATCTGGTCGTCTTGTTTGTATGAAGTTATGTTTTTGTCGCCTTATTGCCGTCTTTGACAATGAAGTGTGCTTGTCATGATCTTTTGCAGCTTACGTTCCGACATATGTTGCCAAACTTTAATGAGTGCTGGTGGGATAGTATTATCTTGGACATCTTGATCTGCAATTGGTTTGGTGAGACATCTAAAGGCACTTAATGACTCTGCATACCTTTTTCATACCTTGTATATTACCCAGAAATTTCCTGTAACAGATTTATGCATATTCAAATAGCTGAGTGCTTCTCGGTTTGCTTGATTTGATACAGTTCCTTTGAATCTGACCTTATCAACTGTAACGTGATAACATTAAAAATGTTGATGTGATGTATCCAAAATTTGGAAGGGATAAGGTGTAGTGCCTGATCGACATACTACTGATTGCTACATAAGATACTTCCTACTTGATAAAAAAAATTATTTTCTCTTGTTCTTTTGCTTCAGTGGTAGAAACTGGACTTTCTGTTGCAAGTACCACTAGCGAAACAAGTCTTTGATCAATACACAAATCACTATTTCGAATATTGATTGCCCTTATGTTTAATTATCAAGTACTATGTGTACGGGAGCAAACCGTGTTCAGCTCATTGAAAATTCATGATATTTGACCTGGACGTCTTTTGAACTTCAGTAAACCATTTCTATCCGTTGCCGCAACACCTCATCATTTTGTCTGAGCACCAACTGCTAGTTCTGTCACAGGTGCAATCTTTTACTGAAATTCTGGTATTCTGATTCAGGTATTTGGGCGGGAATGCACACAGTCCGATACTTTGATGGTAAAACATATGAATGGGTTGGACTGAGCCGACAGCCCAGCATCATGGGTAAGGTATGATCACTGAAAATACATTCAACAGACCAATGGTTGCCTTGTCTCATGATTCAATTGCATCCATTGAGCACATCAGTGTTCTTTTGCCACAATGAATGGCCAAGACCTGTACTTGTCAGATTCCCACGGTCTCCTCTGGTTTTCTAAAAGTTACAGCATGAACAATGTTGTGAGTTATCACAGACTCTGACCAGATTGTAGTGCAAGACCAGTAGTAACTCCATGAAACCTTGCTGTCAGCCAGTTACTGAGGAAAAGTGAATTGCTTTGACTTCTTGTATGTGAAATACCAGGCAACATGATGCAAGGGCATCCCAGTGGGGCTGTGTCTTTCGCTGTTCAAATCTGTCTTTTGTCATTATTGTTCCATGATTTTTTTTTTCTTTTCATGATTTGTCTGCTGCATGCCAATTCTCTATGCATTTATCTGGCACTGTACCCACATGTGAACAGTCACAGCCTGTACAACCAAACTTGTTAATCAGTCTTTGTACAGCTAAGCAATTGATATGATGGCATGGCCTAACAAACATTGATTTGGAAGGAAGCTTGCTAGAGTCTGAGGAAAGGAAATGTTGTTTAAAAGAAACTATACTATTTTTATCATCTTTTCACAGTTTATTCATGGGAGCTATTGACTGACTTCATATTAGTTAACTACAAACATTTAATAAAATTATTTCAACATAAGCTGGTGTCGGTGTTGTCAGTGTGATTTATCTTGAAGCTTAGTTGTGCAACTAGTTAGTTTTGATTCAGTCTGCTTACACCATCTACTTCCTCTCTTTTGATTTGCAGGTGAAAAGATCGTTGAGCCAGTTCACTCCTGCACAGTGGGACAAGGATCAATGGCAGCCGTTCATGGGGCCGTTGCGGTTCATCCAAGTGTTGTTCCTCTGCGTCGTTTTCATGATGGTGGAGCTCAACACATTTTTCCTTAAATTCTGCCTCTGGATCCCTCCGAGGAATCCCCTGGTTGTGTACAGATTGATCCTGTGGTGGCTGATCGCGATCCCGACCATCCGCGAGTACAACTCCTACCTGCAGGACAGGTACTTCTCAGTTCCTCTGCACAAACCTGCCAACAAATTAAGCATGCATTTATTGATGGAATTATAACATTTGGCCATGAACTGTTTTGATCACCTCAGCAAACCGGTGAAGAAGGTCGGGGCCTTCTGTTGGCTCTCTGTAGCCATATGCATAGTGGAGCTGCTTATCTGCATGAAGTTTGGGCATGGTGAGCTCACTTTTCTCACCTTGCCACGTATAACCCTGCGGTTTCCTATGCTGCAAATCGGTATTTTAAATATCTAACATTACAGAAATTGAAATCTGGCCAGGTCTTTTTCATGATCCGATGCCTACCTGGCTGGTCATCTTTTGGAGGTCGGCGGGGATAGCGTTCGTGATCTTCTTGCTCGTGTGGTCGTGGAGGAACCACCAGAAATTCCGCAGAAAGAACCTCTGATAGTTTGGTGTGAAGAATGATTTCTACTGGAATCACTTCATAGTTGCTTTCTTTTATACGTAGGCTGTACATATATGATGTAACTTGAAAACCTCACGGGAGCCAATTCCATGTGGCTCCTGACAGTGACACGAACCTGGTCTGTCACAGTAGCCCATTGTTGCCAGCTTCATAAGATTGACAATTATAGATCAATCAGAAATAATGCATCAAGGCATGATGTAACGAGCAAATAAATCGAGATTGTCGCATTGATTGGGGTCTGTCTCAAAATGCTTGGACAATCTTTGTGTACAAAAAATATATAAGTCTGGGACTGTTTTTCTGTTTGCACCGAGTTTATATTTTTGTTTGGTCCAAGTTTCTGATGCTAACTAAACCATTCTGGACAACAAGAAGAAAAGAGTCCTTGAGGGGTTAAGAAAAAAGGAAGTCCCAAGCATACTTATATTAAATAATGAAAATTGTAGGAGAATATGTTTGATTAATAGCTGGACTTCGTCACAAATTTTTTAGTACTTTCCTGTAAAAAATATAATGGCTGGACTTTGTCACACCTCTTCTACTAAGTTGTGTGGCAGGCTGCATGCGTGTTCGAATCGTTCGAAAATAAGTTGGGCCAATAATGAAAATTGCAGGAGAGTATATTTCAAGTAACAAAAATTGCAGGAGAATATGTCTGGTTAATAAAAAATTTCAGGATGTTTGGTTAATAACTTTTGGAATATAAAAGCTAGGTTGCAAACTTTGACTTCTTGCCGAGGATCATCGAAATTAATAGGGCAACGATGTTTCTGAGAATAGGAAGAAGTCAAAAGGGGTGACCAAAAGGGCAAACGGATGCTACAGAGAAAGAGAGAGAGAGAGAGCTCCTAATGCGCGACCAAATAAGGGGTGGGGAGCGACCAAACGAGGTTCTTTGGTGCCTTGTTATCGTTTTTTTGATGGTTTAATTTACAAAACGGGGTTTCAGTCAATTTTATATATTTTGGCCTGTTCTCTATTAAATAATTTTTAAATTAAAAAATGTTGTTACTTCCGGAAAATGCTTGCTAATTTTTTACATATTGCTCCAAAATTTTAAAAAGTGTTTGCTGATTCAAAACATATTCACGAATTTTAAAAAAATATTCCTGAATATCACATAATGTTCACTGAAACAAATGTTCCAAATTCCAAATCTTGTTCCAGAATTTAAAAAATGCTTGCAAAATTTCTAGATTTCAAAAAATATTCACGAATTTGAATTTTTTTAAGAAATTCCTGGATTTCAAGAAATGTTTCCAAACTTGCAATTTTTTTCTTGGATATGAAAAAAGTTCCCTGATTTGAAAAATTGTTCACGAATTTGAACATGTTTGTGAATTTGATGAAATATTCAATTTTTCAGAAAGTTCACAAGATGAAAAAAATTAAAAATACAAAATTTTAGAAATTAAAAGCAAAAAACACAGAAAAGGGGAAAAACCGGTTGAGGGAACGTTCTAGAACCATCCCAATACCAATGGGAGACAAACCATAGAAGAAGAAGCCGCGAATAGGCCGGCCCATAGAGGCGCTAGCACTCCCATGTCCCATGTGGGTGCGCGTTTGAGCACTAATAGTGCAGTACATGCCTAAAGAAAACTAATAGTGCAGTACACACGTAGGGATTGCCGATAGTTCTAAAAAAACGTAGGGATTGTCGATGCTATATATTAGCTCACCTAGATATTGCAACTCGCACCGTCCGCTCCTCTACAGCGCACCAATCCGAGCCGGCCCTACCTGTCGTTTTTTTTCTTTCCTATGAGCATCGGTTTGTCCCGGCGTGGACCAACAGTTGATCTTCCTATTGATTCTCAAAAGTTGATTTATCTATTTCCATTTTGCTACTTCTCCGACTTTCCAGTTTTCTATTTTGCTTTTTTTCTTTTGATTTTCTCTCTTTATTGAGTTCCTTGTTAAGTAAATAAATTCAATTTATTTTAAATATAAGTTACTTTTATTTTGTCTACTTATTTTGCTATTCACAACTAATTTTAAATATATTTCATTTTACTTTCTTATTTTATTTTAAACCTACATAATTCATATATTTTTGTTCGCTGGTTTAAAGAATGTTCATTCCGTACTTCAGGAATGTTTATCGCACTTGAAAAATGTTAACCATGTACTCCCTCCATTCCATAATATTTCATAAGATGTTCATAGTGTATTAAAAAATTGTGCATCTTTTATTTCAAAATGATCTCCATGTATTTCAGAATAACTTCATTGTGTTTCAAAAATGGTCCAACGTACATCTAAAAAACATTCGACTTGTATTTTATAAATCTTCTATTTTGAAAATATTCATATTGTATTAAAAAATGTCCATCATGTATTAAAAGGCTTCATCTTGTGTTTTAATTTTTTAAGTTTGTATTAAAAAATATTTGACATGTATTGAAAATATCATCGTGTAATTTCAAAATAGTCGCTTTGTATTTTCAAAAAAAATCATCGTGTGTATAAAACATGTTCTTCGTGGAACAAGAAAAATGAATATTCTCATTAAATGTTTTTTTGATGCATATATAAAAAATATTCACCGTGCATCTATGAAATGTTCATCATGTATTCCAAAAATGTTCTCCGTGCATCTAGGAACCTTTTATGTATACACAAACAATTTTGTTCTTGCAACAAGTGGCTGTCTCCGTGCATCATGGTCGGCCTGTCCATTTAGCGCAGGATTGTGATTAAAATTTTCAGATGCTTTCTGCATTTAAAAAGGTTCAAAAATTCAGAAAAAGTTCATACTGTAGAGAAAATATTCCTCAAATTAATAAAATCTTCGGATCGGCAAAAAAATTTATGTTTTAAAAGTGTTCATACTTTTAAAAATGCTCCCAGATTTGAAAAAAATATCAATTTCCAAAAATATTTTCATGAAAGTTTTTTAAAAAGAATTTTTAATAAAAATAATTAACTGTTTCGAAAACAATGTTCGCAACATTATGAAAAATGCTTACACTTTTTTAAACTTGTTTACTTAAACAAAATAAAACATGAATGTTGGAACCGACTGAAAAAATGCTATAAGGGAAAATCAGACCCAATACCTGGGTTGCTGCAGTGAGTGTGCTTGTTGGAGCGCCTCGTGGATTGGTTGGTCCATGCGGGTACCTCCAGTGTATTGGCTGTCTATTTGACTGCAATAGGTCAAAAAAGTGCTATATAGCATCTACGTCTGTATAAACGTAGACACTTATACATACGCATATATACTCATCCCTATGAACAGGGGAGGAGCTAGTGCACAGCTGTTGGGTTCAGCTGAACCCAGTAAAATGTGAAGCCTGAACTCATCGAAGGTCAATGCACAAGCACGAAGCCATTCAGCCCGTTTAAAATATTCTAGCGTGATTAGCCCAAACAAAGGCCCATGAGTAAAGTGACTGGATCTAGAGAGCAACTAGTTAACGAGCGCTCCTTCAGGAGCCTCGCAACGATCAGCGCCACTTGACGCGCTCTCAGCCATTCGCCACGTGTCGCGTTCTGGACACTCCCTCCAGATTTTGTTTTTTTTATTCTTTTGCACGCGTTTTCGGCTTTTTAAACGGTTTTTTCGGATTTTTTTGACGTTTTGGTTTCCCCCCGGTCTTCCTTAGCTTTTAGATCAAAACAAATTAAAAAAAATTGCGCGAAAAAAAACGTGCTTTCTTTTTTTTTCTTTCGCGAAAGTCACGGTTTTTCTTCCGCGAGAAGCACGGTTGTGCTTTAGCGAGAGTCACGGCCGTGCCTTTCGGAAACGGAAAAAAACACGTTTTTTGTTTTTTTTTCTTTCGCGAGAGTCACGGTTTTGCTTCCGGGAAAGGCACGGTTGTGCTTTCGCGAGAGTCATGGCCGTGCCTCTCGGAAAGGGAAAAACAAAACGTGTTTTCTGTTTTTTTTTCTTTCGCGAGAGTCACGGTTTTGCTTTCGCGAGAGGCACGGTTGTGCTTTCGCGAGAGTCACGGCCGTGCTTCTCGGAAACGGAAAAAACGTGTTTTCTATGTTTTTCCTTCCACGAGAGTCACGGTTTTACTTTCACGAGAGGCACGATTGTGATTTCGCGAGAGGCACGGGCGTGCCTCTTTCTGAAAGGGAAAAAACCGTGCTCCAGTTCGGTTTTTTCGTCCAGTTTTTCTAAAAAAAAAGTTCATTAAACCCTACTAGTTTTGAAGATCTCGACGCGAGGAATCCAATGGTGAAAACCGTTCGAGATTTGGACCTACGGTTTAAGAGATAAAACATTTTGAATAAACGGATCTACGAAAAAGGGAAAACTCACTGGTTGCGACAAGTGGCGTGCTGCATGTGCGCCACTTGTCGCGACCTGGAAAAGTGGAGTGTTCTTTGCAACGTGTACTCCTTAATTGGTGATTTTGATCTATTGATCTTTGGGTTCCATGTCTCATACGCACGTAGTGATTGGACTCGATCGCTTGATTTGCTTCCTAACTCTGCGACTCCCTACAACTGTCTCGTCTCCCCCGTTCAATCGTTCACCCATGGCTCGGCCGCCGGAGACAAGCCGGCAAAGGTAGATCCCAGTCCGAATTCAAGGTATTAAGATCACATCACCACATCTTCTCCGGATCCCTCTTGTGCATGTTCAATTTAGTCTGCCTTTTCGTAAACTTTGATTGATCAAGGTTATCCAAGATACTTTTCAAAAAGAAATCAATCACTAGCCACCAGGTTTGGATAATGGTGCTTTCACTTGCAGGTATAAAAATAATGGTACTCCCTCTAATACGAAAAAAATGATGTGGATATAGAGGCTACATCAATTAATTCGGATCGGAAAGAGTAAATGTTGACAGCGGATCAAATATCATTGCTGCAAGTAGTATCCCTAAACCTTATATTAGAGAGAAAATAACTCAGATGGTCCGCCTTATGATTGGATTGACCGGAAGAGTATCAGAGTACATAAGAAATCCTAAGAAGTAAGGTGAGATTAGACAAAGATATTTAACCAAGGAACCTTAGACCAGTGCCTAATTTTGATTTTTTTTGAAGCCCAGAACCGTAGAACAATCGTTCTACGGTTTATTTTCATTAATATATAAAACAAAAGTAACAAAAGTTCATCATACACAGATCATCCTACTCCAGTTTTCTCTAACATAGGTGATTAATTAAAAGTTATTCGACACCCACTGATTGAAAGCAGTGGAATGTTTATCTTTGATCTTGTGTTGTAGAAGAAGCAACTCAACTTTGAAAAAGATCGTCCAAGCTTGAGGACCGTGTTGGATGTTTCTGAAAACCTTTCCATTTCTATGAGTCCAAATGACCCAACAACCAACCATAATTATTTATAGAGCAAAATCCTTCGGCAGAATCATTGAGGCAAGCATGGAATCTTCAAACATTGATGTGCCCCTGAGCCTGTTGGGTATTAGCTGATCCCAGCAAGCGTGCGCAAAGTCACATTCCCACATCATGTGCGTCAAGGTTTCATCATAGGCCTTTGAGCAAGAAGGACAAGTTTTATCATCCAGGTGCATTCCCCTCCTTATAAGCATGTCTCTAGTGTTGACTCGATCATGAGTTACCAGCCAAAAGAAGATTTTATGTTTGAGCCTGCTTGTACTTTTCCAGATGTAACTGAAGAAGGGGTGCACTTCATGAGTGTCAACAATCGCCATGTACATTTTCATAAAGGAATATTTCCCAGGTTGCTTATTACAGACCCATCTATCCTTCTCTTGGCTGGCTAAGGCAAGCAGAGTAGACTGAATTTCTATGAGCTGTTCAAACACCAGATTGGAGAGAGGCAGGTTGAAAAGATCAGTGCGGTTGGGAGTTTGCACAAAAGATTGGAGAGTGATTTTGTCATCTTTAGCGAAGGAGTGAAGTTGAGCAAACTGTTCCTTTAGAGGAGTGGTGTTCCATGTATCAAACCAGAAAAGAATGGAATCCCCAGAGTATACTGAGCATGTGGAAACCTTTTTGAATTTGGGCAGAAGTTTCAGATGGGCTTTCCACCAAAAAGATCCCTGCTGGCTAGATCCCTGCTGGCAAGCAGTTGGGGGAGTTTCATTGTAGTATGTTTCCCAAATTAGGTTGACCCAGGGATATTCTCCTTATTAAGGAACTTGTAGATGTTTTTCATAAGAAGTGCCTCATTGTGTGTTCTAATATCCAGAATCCCCAGACCTCCTTGCTTTTTGGGTCTGCAAACCTTGTCCCAGGCAACTAAACAAATGCCTCTATGTTCTTCACCAAATTTTCTCCAGACAAAGTTTCTGAGACACTTGTTTATCTGATCTATAACCCCAGCTGGCAATGATAGCGTGCATATGAAGAAGATTGGTAGAGCAGCAAAAACAGACTTGATGAGCAAGATTCTTCCATCATATGAGAGCATTGTAGTGCAGCCTGTGAGCCTTCTTTCAATCTTTTGCATAATAGGATGAAAATCTTCAATCTTTGGCTTGGAAATACCCATTGGCAACCCTAGGTAAGTGAAGGGAAATCTTCCTTGTTGGCATCCCAAGGAGTTTAATATGACCTGAAGGTTGCTTGCAGATACATGCATGGGCACTAAAACTGATTTGTGATAATTGACTTTCAAGCCAGTGAAATCTGCAAAGTGCAACAAGAGGTTTTTTACTTGATTGATTTGACATGCATTTGCAGGGAGAACCAATATGGTATCATCAGCATATTGGATGACACGGAAGTCAGGACATGATGTGTGCTGAAGTGGTGAGTGGATAAGATTGTTGTTCATTGCTGCATTCAGAATAGACCGAAGGAGATCAGCAGCCAGTACAAATAGCAGAGGAGAGAGTGGGTCCCCTTGCCTGACACCTCTTTTGAAGTGAAAGACTTTCCCAGGTACCCCATTGAGAAGAACAGAGGATGTGCCAGATTTGAAGATTTTTTCCATCCACATTAACCATTTGTCCCCAAAACCTCTGGCCTTAAGAATCTCTAGAATAGTGGAATGCTAAATGAGGTCAAAGGCTTTTTCAAAATCTAGCTTTAGAATTAGGTTTTGCTCTTTGGACAAATGGCACTGGTGTAAGTACTTAAAGGCCCATGCAAGACAGTCCTGGATTGTTCTGCACTTGAGGAAACCATACTGATGAGGATGGACCAATTTAAGGATCTCTTTTTGGAGCCTATTTGCAAGCAGTTTGGTAATAATCTTGATGGAGCAATTTAAGAGAGATATTGGTCTGAAGTCATTTGCAGTAATTGGGACATCTTTCTTAGGAACCAGAGTGATGAATGAAGCATTGATGCTCTCAAGCTGACAGTTTCCTTGATGAAAATTCTCAATGAGCTTGTAAAAATCTGCAGAAATAATGTTCCAGCAAGCCTTGATGAAATTTCCATTGAAACCATCTGGTCCAGGGGATTTATTTGTGGGAATCTCTCTGATTACTAAATCATCTCTTCTGGTGAGCAAATCTTGCAAGTGCAGGGGGTTACTGGTGTTTTTGGATTGCCCAAGTCTCTCTTTAAATGTTGTTCTGAGGATGGTAGCTTTGTCGTTATGCTCAGAAAATTCATTGCCCGATTCATCCTGTAGGACTGTGATGTGATTTTGCCTGTATTTCAAAGATGCTTTGGCCTGAAAGAATTTGGAATTTTCATCCCCAAACTTCACCCATTTAATGGTAGCACTTTGTCTCCAATAAGTTCTTTGATAGTCCAGGAACTTCAGAAGATGAACTTTTAAGATCTCTCGGCCATTGAACTCCATAGTGGAGAACATTCGAAATTCCTCAATAGTGTCCCAAAAAGCAATTAGTTCATTAGTGGCATGAATGATGGAAGCAAGATTAGACATTGATTTGGACCAGATTTTTAAGCCCTTTCTTAATCTCTTGAACTTTGCAGTAATGATTTTCGCAGAATCTTGCTCATCCACTTGCTGGTTCCAGATTCTTTCAACCACTGTCTTGAAGTCAGGATGTTCAAGCCAGAAATTTTCAAACCTGAAAATGTTGGACTTTGGAATGGGTGTGCCAACTTTGATAATACAGGGATTGTGATCGGAAACAGGTTTAGAAAGAGGAAGAACGAAAGTGTTGGGGTAGGATGTTGTCCAATGTTCTGAAGTGAAGACCTAGTCTAGCTTTTCCAAGAGTGGTGCATCTTGCATATTGCTCCAAGTGTATTTTCTGCCTTTGAGTGGGATTTCAACCAGTCCTAGAGTGCTGATAGCCTCATTAAATTTCATCATGTTGGAGAAATCTCCGGATCCTCTGTTTCTGTTATCAGGGTGCCTAATTTTGATTATCCACTGAGGGTCATTGTTTATTATACAGTGTGGACGAATATATATTTACTACCACTCACATTGATGATGTGTTTGGTGTTTTCTTTTGCTTCATGATACTTACTTTAAACTTGTCAAACTAACTTGTATCTTTGTTTAATGTTTTCGAGAAGATGAATGAGAAAACTGCAATTAATTTCATCCACCTGGTATGTATTGCATTCTTTGGTCTTTAATATAACAATTATATGCGATTGGTGATATAATTATATTCGTTATGTTGCCTCTGGGTTCTATAGTCTTTTTAAGATGGTGTCAAATTGGGCTTTATACCTAATGAACTCATATCAAATACCCATAGTTTGCTATGCGCATCAACCGACAGAGGCCATGGGTGCTATTCTCCTTTTCCGAAAAAAAATCTTCTCATGGTGAGACAATGAGTGAACCCATTAGCTGAACTTTCTAGCTCCGTCTCTTCCTATGAACTCACGCATGCACACCCTATCCCTATGAGCATCTACGAAAGACTGGGCTAGCATATCATCTTGATATTGACAAAGTCGCCACAGACGCCTTCATAGTATACGGGAACGTCTTCTCCCACTGAGCGCACATTGCCAGAAGGCCTGAAGTAAATTCAGGAAAATACGAGCACCAATGTAAGTCTGGAACTTGAGCCCTGGTAGGCTGAGGATACTACAGTTCTATTAACCATCCAATCACATGTTGGTCGCAAAGGAATACTGAATTGGGTCGACCCAAGAGGAAGCGGTTTCGGGAAGCCGAGGACCTTCTGCTCGGTTTTCGGAAGGTTATACTTTTTTTAGCATTTCTTTGTATTTTATTTTATTGTTTTTTCTTTTGTTTTTCATTTTTCATTTTTTTATTTGTTTCCTTTCGTTTCTTTTTCGTGATTCAAAATGCATATCAACTTTTTTAATACACAATGATTTTTTTGTATACAAATATAACATTTTAATTACACATTGAAAAGATTCTAAACATGTTGAAACTTTGTAAAATGCATATTGATTTTTTTAAATCACAATGAATATTTAAAAGCATATGTTGAACATTTTTCTAAAACATCAAGTTATTAAGTGTTAGATTTTTTTAAATGTCAAAGAACATATGTTTAAAACATGTGAAATTTTTTAGTTCCATAATATTATTAATGGTTAAATAATTTTTTAGAAACTATAAAACGGTTTTATATGTTTTCATGAAATTTATTAAAAATGTCATGAACAAATATTTCAATGTGTGAACATTTTATAAATATTTTTGAATGGTATGAATATTATTTAAAAATGCATGTGTTTCACTGGATTAACATTTTAAAAATGTGTGGTGAAATTTTCAATATTGTGAAATATAAAAAAAGGGAAAACATAACAAACTAACGAATAATGGAACGAAGGAGCGCGCTAATGGGTCAGCCCCACTAGTGGGTCACTTGAGGTGAGGCTACGCTCTGTCTCGGACGCGCCCAGAGGCAACATATAGACGTGGCCTAAGAGCCGAGTTGAATATGGGCGTTATTGAAATTAATGGACCTTTTGGCATTGGCCCAAACTAAAATATAGAAAATAGACACAAGTCAGAGGGATGAAGCGAAATCATTAATTGAGGAGTACTCGTTGCAAAGATCACTCCAAGTCCCCTGGTTGCGGCAAGTGGCGCACATGCAGCGCCACTTGTCGCAACCTGGGAGTTTTTTATTTTTTCGTAGATCCGTTTATTCAAAACATTTTATCTCTCAAACCGTGCGTCCAAATCTCGAACTGCTTTCACCGTTGGATTCCTCGCATCAAGATCTTCAAAACTAGATCCCATGTTGATAGGTTTTGACGGAAAAAAATCACAAAAAAACCGGACGAAAAAACCGACCCGGGAGCACGGGGTTTTTTTTTCCGAAAGAGGCACGCCTGTGCCTCTCACGAAATCACAACCATGCCTCTCGCGGAAGCAAAACCGTGACTCTCACAGAAGAAAAAAAAATGAGAAAACACGTTTTTTTCTGTTTCCGAGGAGGCACGGCTGTGACTCTCGTGAAAGCACAACCGTGCCTTTTGTGGAAGAAAAACCGTGACTCTCACGAAAGGAAACAAAAAACAGAAAACGTGTTTTTTTCCTTTCCGAGATGCATGACCGTGACTCTCGCGAAAGTACAACTGTGCCTCTCACGGAAGCAAAACCTTGACTCTCGCGAAAGAAAAAAAAATGTGTTTTTTTTCATTTCTGAGAGGCACGGCCATGACTCTTGCAAAAGCACACCCGTCCCTCTCGTGGAAGCAAAACCGTGACTCTCGCGAAAAAAATAGAAAACGCATTTTTTTTCGTTTTCGAGAGTCACGGCCGCGAAAGTAAAACCGTGCCTCTCGCGGAAGCAAAACCGTAACTCTCGCGAAAGTAAAAAAACCGTGTTTTTTCGCATAATTTTTTTTATTTTTTGATTGAAAAGCTAAGGAAGACCGGTGGAAAACCAAAACGTCGAAAAAACCCGAAAAAACCGTTTAAGAAGCTGAAAACGTGTGCGAAAAAATAAAATAAATTCAGAGGGAGCGTCCAGAGCGCGACACGTGGCGAAAAGCAAACCACGAGATGAAAAGTTCACATTTAATCAGGAGTAATGGGATTCGATCTCTGAACGACCATGTAAATGTCCACATAAAGTTAACCACTAGGAAGAGCTCGATTTGCTGACCAGTAACGAAAACAAGCTCCTTTGACCATTCGTTCAGTAAAAACATTAAACATATACTCCTATTATATATTCACTATAATTATTTGAATAAAGAAAACATAAATTTAAATAGGCATTCACAAAAACCACGAGTTGAAAAAATTTAAAAAATCAAAAAGGTTTGTACCAATTGAAAAAAATTCGCAAAAAGGGAAAAACTTCATGAATTTTAAAAACAGTTTGCCAAATTTGAAAAAACTTCATTGAATTCTAAGAAAGTTCATCAAATTTGAAAAAAAGTTCATTAAATGTAAAAACGTTTTTCGAATTTCGAAAAAATATTTCATGAAATTGAAAGAAGTTCATTTATTTTGAAAGAAAGTTCACTGACTTTTGGAAAAGCTTATCAAATTTTTAAAAAAAGTTTATCAACTTTGAAAAAAGTTCATCCATTTTAAAAAAAGTTCATCAAATTTTAAAAAAACTTCATCAAAGCTGAAAAGAGTTCTTTGAATTTAAAAAAAGTTCATTGATTTTGAAATGTGTTCATCAAATTTGAAAAAAGTTTATCAATTTTGAAAAAAACTGTTCACGGTTTTTTAAAAAGCATGAATAAAAGAAAACAGAAAAAGATACAAAAAAAAGTAAAAGAAAAAGGAAAAAATAAACCGAACTAAAAAAAGAAGTGGAAAAGAGAGCTATCATTCAACTAGCAAGGTGTTGCCTAGTAGTGCAACGAAGTGCTCGCCAGGAAGTGGTTGTGGGTTCGAAGCCCTGATTCCGCAATTTTTTTTGCTTTTGGTAAACAACCTATATGGGCCGGCCAGCCCAGCGTGGTGCGCTGCATGCGCCCATTTGCAGAATACACATTAACGGGCACCTACAGCGCCAAATAAGATTCTCTTGTAAAATGTTTTGTATCAATCACAAATATTTGAGCCAACTTATGTGGGACCTTCCATAACCTCTTTGGATGAATTGGCAAGAGAGTTATGCTATCTTTTTTCATACACGCACATGCGCTCGCTGGCATTTAATTATGTGTCGTTTTCGTGATGCACGAATGTGGTGTAGTTGCGTATCCTTTTTGTCAACTGGTCTACTAACCTTATCAACCCGCTCTATCCCGTGCACTAACTGCTTACAGACATGCATGCCAATGTATAGTTCAGAGGTGGTGTGTTGAGGCGGTTCTTAGCATCAAGGTTGGAAAAAGCGCTAGGCGTAAGAGAGACAGTTGGCCTTCGCGTAGTGCCTAGGCGGTGCTTAAGCGCACTAGGCATGGCCTAGGCAGTCATATATATATTTGACCTTTAGAGCATGTTTAGGTTATATACTCATATGCATCAATTTAGAGCATGCAAATGAGTAAACTATCATATAATGTCCATTTGAATATGGTCCATTTGGGTCATCAACAAAATATGACATGATTTCTCATTCGAGTGGAAGTTTATTGATTTCACTGCCTAGACTTCTGCCTTGGCCTAAGCGTCATCTAGGCACTGACTTTTCCAACAAAGCTTAGCATGCATATATATAGGTATATGGTTCTGCGTGCTACTTATCGATATGAGTATGTAAGAGGGAGACATTCCTCTTAAGAGAGTCACCACTCAAAACAGATCTCATCTATTCTCGTCTATACTCGACGACACCAAGTCTCATCGCTCATGTCCCATAGTAGTCTCTAGATGTTCCCTGACGATCGGCTACCTGCACGGGTAGTGAGGCAATAACGTTTCTGGAAAGGGCCCACATGACTAGTTCATCTTCTTCCTCGACTTCATCTTCATATCGTACTTCTCGACTACGTCGTTGTCATCTTCATCACCAACCCATGCTGGGTTTATTTTTTTGGTAAATGCAATTCTAGCTTCCTTCTATGTGAATCATAGATTAGTTTGGGTACGTCAATCCATATCATCTATGTTGTTGCATATGTTCAGAATTTTATTAGTGGTATCCTACACATTATTTCCAACACAACTAGTAAAGGTGTGCACCAGCAAGAGGGATCGTGTGCAGAACCTGACATAGAACTGAAGGCCCTGAGTAAGAGCATCTCCAATAGACGATGTAAAATCATGGCTGGCACCTTCCCCTCCATGTCTTCCGGTGCCTTCTCCTCGTCCTGTGAGCTCCTCCACCCACGGCACCTCCGATACCTCCTCCTCCTCCCATGGCTATTTTCTATCCGGGTTGTCTGCCCAGCCGTTTAGGGGTAAGCAGAGGGTCCAATTGTAGATGCTCTAATTGAAGGAGAGGTATGATACCATACCAATGTTTTCCTAAACCTGAATCGACCATCGTTGCTTTATTCTTTTCAGTTATAAACGTCGATCATCACTTCGCTCCATGGATAGGATGGATGTGAGTTCTTTAAGCACATGTTTAGTTTTAGCTCTTTGCCATAGAATAATGTTAACCTTTATGTTTGTAACCAGATATATAAAGCAAGATCGAGTAGCTACTAGCTTTTATCGGTCATTATCTCGAGGAACAATTCCATGTATTATCAAAATATCCTTTCATACGGATGAATGGCCAGTCTAACAATGCTATTATGGAGACTAGTGAATTATTGGATGCATTTTCCCCTCTGGATCTCTCATAAAATCCTACTACATTTGTTCCTAAATATAGATATTTTGACAGTTTAAATTGAACCAACAAGATACCTTATATTTAAAAACCGAGGGTGTATGTGGCTTCTCTAGTTCACGGTGGCAGTGGCGGCTACATTCGGGTGCATGTCAATTATCAAACACGGTTTCTCTCATTGCAAAATCCCGTTGCAGGTTTGATCGTTGCATTTTCAGTGGCGGGACGATGAGGCACGAAACAGTTGGGTCTTCAGTCTAAGAACAAGTTTCAATGTAATTTTCCCTTGATTTTTTGCCCCGACTTACTTTAGACTTTGAGTATGTGCTACTCTTTCCTTTTTAATTGCGATTGTTGCCACAACTTACACCGAAATATGGAGTACATCCCATATTCCACTTACAAACAATAGTTTCAATTGTTTTTGAGATATATGCACCAAATAGATGATTATAAATTTTATAATACCTCCTTGACTGAAAAAGCAACAAAATAAAAAAAATTCTTCACGGTTCAAGTCATGAGACGACCGTAATTCACCTCCGCCCCGCGCATTCTTGTCGTTGACCTATGCTTCCCCATCGCGCTGCTATTGCCACTGCCCCATGACGCTTTCGCAGTTGCTGATCACCGCGGCCACCCCGTAGTGCTGCAACAGCCCGCCATGATCGTCTTGCTGCTGCAACTATCCAACTCGTCGTCTCTGATGTTGCCACTGACCACCCCACGTCCTGCATCTCTGAGGCGTGAAGCCACCCATTGTTGTTTCTCATCACTGGAATTGTCTTCACACCACCGCAACACCCAAGTCTCATGCTCACATGGTTTTTTGCCCCAGATGTCAACATCTCTCACGCCTTGGACTTCGTGCAAAGGAGAAATGCGGAACGAGTAGGGGCAAGGGCAATCTTTTGATTTAGCATGCTCACCATATGGAAGTGGGCAAATCATCAAACACGAAAGTAACAAATGAGAAAAATGCAAATATGTAGTAGCCAGTGGCAATTCTTCCAAAGTAAGCTGGGGCAAAAAGTCAAATTCTTCTTTATTGACCAGAGCAAATTAAATACATATCTGTCATTTATTTATAGAATTTTTTTTTACTTGTTTATAATTCAGAACTCATGAGCCCTATAGTACAGGTTAACAATCACTAGTAGAAAACAGGGCTTTGGTTCGGGCCTGGCCAGCCCATTAGTCCCGGTTCTGCATGAACCGGGACCCATGGGGGGCATTCGTCCCGGTTCGTGAGCCCAGGGGGCCGGCCGGGGCCTCGTGGGCATTGGTCTTGGTTCGTCTGGACCCATTTGTCCCGGTTCTAGGCACGAACCGGGACCAATGGGCCTCGCTCCTGGCCCACAGCCATTGGTCCCGGTTCGTGGCTCGAACCGGGACAGAAGGGGGAGCTTTAGTCCCGGTTCCAGCCACGAACCGGGACAAATGAGTTGCCTATATATACCCCATCACCGCAGCAGAGCACTCCACAGTGCTCTGTTTTTTGCTGGCCGGCGAGGGGAGGGCATTTGGGTGCTCTAGCTCACCTCCTATGCACATGAGGTGTTCGATGAAATGCCCTAGCCACACTAGTTAAGCTTTCTCCTCTCGAAGCTCGACCTCCGAGCTCCATTTTTCCCGAGATTTGTCTAGGTTTAGCGGTCCGTCACGTCCCGTCCCCGTCTTCACCGCCGTCGATCGCCCGCACCGATCTCGTCGCCGGCACCACCGTGGTGAGCCTCTTGTTCTTATCTTCTTTCTGAAAGAAAAAAAATTCTTACTTTAGATAGATACTTGTCTAGTTTTCTTACTTTTTACACACATAATTATATATAATGCACGCAGATGAACCAACAATGGATGTACGGTGACAGACACACCTCCGATTACATTAAGGGCGTGCATAATTTTCTCGAACTGGCAGAGGTAAACAAGCAGAATGGTTTTATGTGTTGTCCATGCCCTAATTATGGGAATACGAAGTCTTACTTTGACCAGAAAATCCTTCGCACCCACCTGCTTTATAAGGGTTTCATGCCACACTATAATCTTTGGACGAAGCACGGAGAAATAGGGGTTATGATGGAAGACAAGGAAGAAGAAGAGGATGATGACAACTATGTGCCCCCTGAATATGGTGATGCTGCAACGGGGGAAGCTGCTGAAGATCAAGAGGAACCAGACGATGTGCCCGATGATGATGATCTCCGCCAGGTCATTGTCGATGCAAGGACACAATGCGAAAGTCAAAAGGAGAAGCTAAAGTTCGATCACATGTTAGAGGATCACAAAAAAGGGTTGTACCCCAATTGCGAAGATGGCAACACAAAGCTCGGTACCGTACTAGAATTGTTGCAGTGGAAGGCAGAGAATGATGTGCCTGACAAAGGATTTGAGAAGCTATCAAAATATTGAAGAAGAAGCTTCCAAAGGATAACGAATTGCCCGACAAAGACGACGCAGCAAAGAAGGTCGTATGCCCTCTAGGATTGGAGGTGCAGAAGATACATGCATGCCCTAATGACTGCATCCTCTACCGCGGTGCATACGAGGATTTGAACGCATGCCCGGTATGTGGTGCATTGCGGTATAAGATCAGACGAGATACCCTGGTGATGTTGACGGCGAGCCCCGCAGGAAGAGGGTTCCTGCGAAGGTGATGTGGTATGCTCCTATAATACCACGGTTGAAACGACTGCTCGTAAACAAAGAGCATGCCAAGTTGATGCGATGGCACAGTGAGGACCATAAGAAAGACGGGAAGTTGAGAGCACCCGCTGACGGGTCGCAGTGGAGAAAAATTGAGAGAAAGTACTGGGCTGAGTTTGCAGGTGACCCAAGGAACGTATGGTTTGGTTTAAGCACGGATGGCAATAATCCTTTCGGGGAGCAGAGCAGCAATCACAGCACCTGGCCCGTGACTCTATGTATGTATAAACTTCCTCCTTGGATGTGCATGAAGCGGAAGTTCATTATGATGCCAGTTCTCATCCAAGGCCCTAAGCAACCCGGCAACGACATTGATGTGTACCTAAGGCCATTAGTTGAAGAGCTTTTATAGTTGTGGAATGGAAACGGTGTACGTGTGTGGTATGAGCACAAACAGGAGGAATTTAACCTGCACGCGTTGCTGTTTGTAACCATCAACGATTGGCCCACTCTCAGTAACCTTTCAGGACAGACAAACAAGGGATACCACGCATGCACGCACTGTTTAGCTGACACCGAAAGTATATACCTGGACAAATGCAGGAAGAATGTGTACCTGGGCCATCGTCGATTTCTTCCAACCAACCATCAATGTCGAAAGAAAGGCAAGCATTTCAAAGGCGAGGCAGATCACCGGAAGAAGCCCACCATGCGTACCGGTGATCACGTACTTGCTATGGTCAGTGATTTACACGTAATCTTTGCAAAGGGTCCCGACGGACTAGCTGTTCTGAATGACGCTGAGGGACGTGCACCCATGTGGAAGAAGAAATCTATATTTTGGGACCTACCCTACTGGAAAGACCTAGAGGTCCGCTCTTCAATCGACGTGATGGACGTGACGAAGAACCTTTGCGTGAACCTGCTAGGATTCTTGGGCGTGTATGGGAAGACAAAAGATACACCTGAGGCACGGGAGTACTTGCAACGTTTGCACAAAAAAGACGGCATGCCTCCAAAACAGTATGAAGGTCCTGCCAGCTACGCTCTTACCAAAGAAGAAAAGAAAATCTTCTTTGAATGCCTGCTCAGTATGAAGGTCCCGACTGGCTTCTCGTCGAATATAAAGGAAATAATAAATATGCCAGCGGAAAAGTTCCAGAACCTAAAGTCTCATGACTGCCACGTGATTATGACGCAACTGCTTCCGGTTGCATTGAGGGGGCTTCTACCGGAAAACTTCCGGTTAGCCATTGTGAAGCTATGTGCATTCCTCAATGCAATCTCTCAGAAGGTGATCGATCCAGAAATCATACCAAGGCTAAGGAGTGATGTGGCGCCATGTCTTGTCAGTTTCGAGCTGGTGTTCTCACCATCCTTCTTCAATATCATGACACACGTCCTAGTTCATCTAGTCGACGAGATTGTCATTCTGGGCCCTGTATTTCTACACAATATGTTCCCCTTTGAGAGGTTCATGGGAGTCCTAAAGAAATATGTCCGTAATCAAGGCTTAGGCTAGAAGGAAGCATCTCCATGGGCCATCAAACAGAGGATGTCATTGGGTTTTGTGTTGACTTCATTCCTGGCCTTAATAAGATAGGTCTCCCTAAATCGCGGTATGAGGGGAGACTGACTGGAAAAGGCACGCTTGGAGGGGACTCAATAATATGGAGGGACGGGCATTCTTGGTCTCAAGCACACTACACAGTTCTACAGAACTCTACCTTGGTGACCCCGTATGTCGATGAACACAAGAACAATCTGCGCTCCAAACAACCCGGAGTAGTGTGACGACTGGATTACATGTGAACACATCAGGACTTCCAGCGGTTGGTTGGAAACACGTCTCAGAGGTGACAACACTGTTTGTGATGAGCTGTATTTGTTGTCCAGGGGACCATCTTCGACTGTATTGACTTACAAAGGATACGAGATAAATGGAAATAAATTTTACACGATCGCCCAAGATCAAAAGAGCACCAACTAAAACAGCGGTGTCCGCTTTGATGTAGCAACCAAGAGGGAAAAGGACACATATTATGGTTACATAGTGGACATATGGGAACTTGACTATGAACATGATTTTAAGATCCCTTTGTTTAAGTGCAAATGGGCCAATCTATCAGGAGGCGGGGTACAGGTAGACCCACAGTACGGAATGACAACAGTGGATCTGAACAATCTTGGGAACACTGACGAACCGTTCGTCCTAGCCAATGATGTGGCGCGAGTTATCTATATGAAGGACATGTCTATCAAACTGAGAAAAAGAAAAGATAAGGAAGCGAATACATCATACGATGAGCCAAAGCGCCACATAGTTCTTTCAGGAAAAAGGGACATCGTGGGAGTGGAGGGCAAGATGACATGTCTGAAGATTAGGAAAAGTTTCATGAAATTCCTCCCTTCAAAGTCAAGGCTGACCCAAGCATCCTGATAAACGATGAAGATTATCCATGGTTACGGCGCAATAGTCAAAGGACACAAGCGAAGAAAAAGTGAAGACTTTCTCTCCACAACTATTATGATGATACCATGCCAACTTTCAACCTTTTCGTAGTTCATTTGAAATGCCTGTTGTAACAGACGAGTTTCCGTATGAAACCCTGATATCTCGAAACAGATTGTCCGTTTTGTACACGAAGTGCATCCAGTTTTTGCCGTAACCCTCTCAACTTTTCAGCACATGCTATGTGGGTGAAATGATGATACCATGCCAACTTTCAACCTTTTCGTAGTTCATTTGAAATGCTTTTCAATTTCAGGGTCTTATAGCTTAAAAAATAACAAATGAAGCCAGAAAGGATTGAAAATTGATGATGCTTTTCTTGTAATTAATTACAATTTTCTATACTTAAAAACAATTACTCACATAGTAATGAAGCATCATATTAAGATAATATATATTAATTAAATGTTTAAATGTCGACCGTAAAAATGCACCTGCACAAATTTTGAAGCATATAATATTAGGAAATTATAGAAGGGGAGCCTTGGCGCAGTGGTAAAGCTGCTGCCTTGTGAGTATGAGGTCATAGGTTTAAGTCCTGGAAACAGCCTCTTACAGAAATGTAGGGAAAGGCCGCGTAGAACAGACCCAAAGTGGTCGGACCCTTACCCGGACCCTGCGCAAGCAGGAGCTACCATGCACCGGGCTGCCCATAATATTAGGGAAGTGCCATTAGTCGCTTTTTTCTAAGAGTAAGAAATCTTTAGTTAAAGCAAATTATTTTGGATCAAAGAAAACAACACATTTCTCCACATATTAAATTGTGCCACTCAGATGAATACAAATGTGTAGATGTTCTCAAGTATATTTTCTTTACCTAAATATCATGGCAGAGACCTCCGAAGTTAGTAGATACTTTTAGAATACATGGTTGTCATATGTAGGTTTAAGTAAGTAAATATCAGGGTAATTATCAATATATTAATTCAAAAAATATACAAAAATAAAGCATATGAGGGGTTTACCCTCACATTATTGCATTGATAGCTTATTTGTTCTTCCACGGCCCAATATATCTTTTGTTAATCCTGAGTTCAACAATCAAGGATTATCTCATGCATACTTGGTCTAGAAATAGAACCATTAAAGCCAGTACACATCACATGCGTGTAGACTTTTTCCTTTATTCAATCTGCATCATGCATGAAAATATACTTGTCTTGAGATATGTAGGGAAATTTATACATCAAGTTTTTGATGAATAGCTTCATGTAGGAACAGAGAACTTGACAAATATTAAATAAACCAAACATATCATGCAATCTATATAGATATTTATGACCTTTCTTTCATTGAATGGTGTTCATGAAAGAATGAAATACCACAAAAATTCAATGAAAACAAATCATTTTAATATATATTTCTTAATATAGATATTCTATAAGTATAAACCGGAAACAAGATATTTCATAAGTATGACCCTATCTTTGGGGTGCAACGATTTTGGTTGTCATTGAAAGAATTAGCAATTAATACGATTTGAATAACTATAATCACTTCAAAGAGGCTTCTTTTATACATGGTTGTACATATATTATGTAATTTAAACCTTAGTGGAGTCAATTCCATCTACCTCCCGACCCGAACATGGCCTGTCACATGATCTCATTGTTGCCACATCATAAGATTGAATAATTCAAGTCCAGTAACTCGCTGCTCGTGCAAGGGTACATGAATGAGATCGTGATTTGATACTCCGTGAGCGCTCCCGTCACTGAACAGATGTCCTTGATTCAAGGAAAGAGAGGCACCACCATAGGGGTAGGGACATGACTCGGAGTAGTGAATGAGGTAGTGACCGGGAGAAAGACCATGTGCATGCGACATAGATAGGGATAGGGACCATGGTCGGGATCATCATCGGGAGAAGGATCATGGCCACTCACGATCATCACCATGAGAGAGGCAGGGGTCGTTAGAGCTCATGAGCGTGTGTGTCACGACCGTGGCCTTGCTCACTTGCAGGTAGGGATGGTGATTATACCAATGGTGATCCAAAGCATGACACAAGCATGGTTGATTATGGGCAATCAACAAAATATGGTTATATTCAAGATGGGCCTGTGCACAAAATAGAATGCTTAAGGCAACATGAGCATGAGTACTATCAGGCAGAACTTGACACAGAACCTAAAGGCCTTGAGTAAGGGCATGTCCAATAGATGATGTAAAATTTTGGTGCCCAAATGGTTTTAGGGCAGGAAATAGAAGGTTTTTGGGCACCAATTTTTGCCGCCATCACAGATGATGCAAAATGGCTGCCCTAAAATTTGGAAAGCAATTGAAACATGAGATCCAATGGCGGGAGGCCGAGAGGCAGATCTGACGGTCGTCAGGTGCTGAGCTCGATTTTGACCGACGGTGGTTGTCAGGGACAGGAGTCGGGAGGGGCTAGGAGCGGTAGGGGAGCCTGGGGTGTGTCCAACTCCGATGGCAGCACTCTACCCGGGCACCGAGTGCTCCGAACAAGGCTGGCGGCTCGGTGGTTGTCGGATCCGTCGATTGGTGGTCGCTAGATTGCTAATCAACCTCGATGGCCAACGGTGGCGCGGCGGCAACCATCTCAAACGATAGAAGGGGAGAGGGAACCACCGAAATATGGCAGGATCGACGGTGATATTCAGAACTTTCGTGGAGGCGATGGGGTCGTGGCGGTCATCTCGACCGAGAGGTGGGGTGGCGGTAGGGCTGAGGGTGGTCGCCGGAGTGGCGAAATGAGAAACATCCAGAATTAGGAAACGGTGTGGCTGCAAGGAACTTTCACCGTGGTGGTTGGGTTTCCGCCACGGTGTTTTGGTTTTTGGGTAGACGCTAGAGGTGCTGTAAATTTGTAGCACTTGAGGCTGACCAATTTTTTGCATCATCTACTGGAGCATCGCTTTTGGTCCAAAGTGCCCTAAACGATGAATTTTTGTGCACAACATTTTTACATCATGTATTGGAGATGTTTAAGGCAAGACATATGAGGAAGTTAAATACAAGTATATAATTTATCACCGCGCCAAGTTTTGTAAACCCAAATATTTTCTTTTCTTCCAACTAAAATGACTGTATTCCCCTGTTAAATCTTTGCGTCATTTCAGATGCTTCCCTTGCCCCTCCCCCCACCCCCCCACCTCCCGCGCGCGACAACACACACCCCTGTGCCGCAACAAGTAATCCACCCTCTATTTCAACATGCCTTCATAGATGGTAAAAAATGTAGTCCGCCGTGAAATCCACAAGCGCTAAGGGCATGTTTGGTTGGGACTTGGCTTCCCATCATTATTATTATTTGCAAAATTTGCCCCTTACGTTTTAAGTACATATGAGTCACCCATGAAAAAAAGTATAAACATATGGCGCTTATTTGTCCAAAGAAAGAAAGAAAAAGAACTTGACTATGGTGTGGCTAGAACCAAACAGTGACCTAACTTGTCAGACTTGTCTATAAGATGTGTGGCAAAGTATGGCTGGCAAGCAAACAACCCATAGATTGCTACAAATAGAATGATAAATTCATGAAGACATTTTGACCTACCTCCTGTTTTGTCTCCAATAATAACACAAATCTTGTATTAAACAAGTCAACTTTATTATCAATACTTTGTCCGATATAACAAGACTGCAAAACATGGAGGCCACACGGCTTGCAAGCATATCACGGGCACTTGGGCTTGCCATCCTGGGTCTTCAAGTTGTTGTAGCATGGGCATTCTTCCTTGTTGCCCACCGTGCCGGACGGAACACACAGGCACCTCTGGCAGCAGTAGTTACAATAGAAATTGCATGGTTTCTTGTGTGATGTAGCTGAGCAACGGATCTTGCATTTCGTCGGGCATTCTACTCATCGTGCGGAACATATTAAAAAATAAGAATGGCAGTTATATATTGACATTATTATGACACCATCATACATATTACTTTTTATGCTTCAACAAAAAAAAGTTCCATGTCTTTCCTCCCAGAATGCTCATGTTATGTGGAATATTTGAAGAATGTTTTCTTAATTTTACAATGAATTTATAATGATTGACATGCATGGACTTATAACTTTGTTGTATAATGATTTGACAAATGTAGACTTATATTTGTTACCTTTTAAAGGAACAGATCCTTCTGCACCAGCCTAGATCAGAAATTCAAATACCAAAATCAGTATTTTGATACAAGTACGTCATAATGCTTGCGACTTATTTTCCGTTTCACCAGCGCCATGGAAATAGTATAGTAAACATACCGGTTTGTATGATTCTACGTTCATGCTCCCGGATACCTCAGCCTAAAAAAATGATTGCAACTCATGGTTAAACATATGTTTCCATCAACAGTTGATATATTGCGAGAGAGAGGAAGGGAGGGAGGGAGAGAAAGAGAGAGAGATACCACGAAGAATAATGCAAGCAAGAAAGGAATGGAAAGAGTGCGTGCAACACAAGCCATGCTTCTTAGTTGCATTGGTATGGAATGAGGATCTGATCTTGGGGAAACCTGTTGCTGACCTTGGTATATATAATATTCAATTATGATATATTTAGATGCATTCTAGATTTTAGTTTTAAATGGCAATTAAAATTAAAATCTTCCAAATTTTGACATTATTGTTCACCAACTTATCTTTTGATATACCTGTTTGGTGATCAAATCATTTAATATATTGATACCAAAATCTAAATTTAGACGTCTGGTATGGAGTAGAAGATAACTATGTGATCCAAAAGGATCCATAATGCGATATATTTGACATGCAACTAGTGACGACCTATTAATTCATAGATATCTTTAAAACTAGCCAGGGAATACGGCCAGTATCCAAAGATTAACAAGCCAGTCAAAATTAGTGTCCACGCTTTCATCTCTATTATTATCTGTATTATTAAACGGGAGTTGGTAGATTCTCTTCACGTCCTTCCTGGTTTTTCCCTCCCCATGCTCCTCCTCTCCTTGGTTTTCTTTGATTTTTTGGTAATCTCAACCGATGCCGCACAAAATAAAAACCAACGTAACGAGTAACTTTGAATAATCTAACCCAAACGGTATTTTTCTCAAATTCACCTATTGCATTGCTCAACTAAATCAAATCAAATCTTTCCGAAATCTCAACTAAAACAAAACTTTCCTTCCCTTCCTCTGCGCATACCCATATCAGATCAAATCTTAACAAAACCTCAACTAAATCAAAATTGTACTTGTCTTCTCCTGTCCAAACTCAGATCAAATCAATTCTTACCAAGATCTAGAATATACTAGGTGTGACGTACATGTTGGATATGACTTGTGTTGAACCACTAGAATATGTATGCCTCATTGCAACACACGGGCAATAAGCTTGCCTAGTAGGTCTGCCTCACCTCCTCCCTGGTTTTTTCCTCCCTCCCCTCACCCCACCGAAATTTCTATTAACTTTTTTACAATCTGAACCGATGCCGCACAAAATAAAACCAATGTAAGTACAGTAACTTGGAATAATCTAAAATAAATCAATACTTTCCCAAAATCACGTCTTGCATTAAGTCACAAAAACAAATCTGTCCAAAATCTCAACTAAAACAAAACTTTCCTTGCCTTCCCTTAATCATACCAAAATCAAATCAAATTGACACTAGCAAGATGCCCGTGCGTTGCACGGAACATAAAGATGCATTTGTATGAGTAGTTTATCTTGTCGGAGAAAAGGATGAACGAGGAAATGCCTTATCTGCAAATATGGAGAGCAGTGCGGGTAAATGTCATAGTTTCCTTCCTATCCGTTAGATATAGATCGGACGGTCTATATTGCAGGATGGCAGGCACACCATCATCACCAACTCTGCTTTTTATAGGATTATAGATAATTGGTGTAGAACCACTAGAATATATATGCCTTCGTTGCAACGCACGGGCATCTATATAATTAAAGAGGGTCGGTAGCTTCGCCTCACCTCCTCCCATGTTTTCTCCTTTCCATGCCTCCTTTAGTTTTTTCTTGATTTTTTGGTAATCTCAACCGATGCCTCAAAATAAAAACCAATGTAAATAGACCAACATGGAATAATCTAAACAAAATTAGTACTTTTTCAAAATCACGTCCTACAATAACTCAATCAAATTAAGTCATTATTTTCAAAATCTCAACTAAATCGGAACTTTCCTTGTCTTCCCTGCTCATACCCAAATCAAATTAAATAGATATAATTGGGTGAACCAACATGTGATTGGATGGTTAGGAGGAGAGTGGTATCCCGAGCCCACTAGAGTTCAAGTCCTAAGAGCATCTCCAACAGCCGCGCTAAATAGCGCCGCGCCGCAAATTGGTCCGTTTTAAGCCTTGGCATAGCGTGGCGGGTCGCTCCAGTGGCCGCAAAAACGGCCTTGGCGCTATAACGAAGTTAGGCGCTGTCGAAACACTCTCCCAGCGGTGTATTTGAGGCGTCCACTACAGCGGTACACTCGGCGCCGCTCTCCCACTTCCTCTCCCACTTCCACCCCCATCCGGCCGCGCCGCCGCCGCCCGCGCCCCCCGACGACCGTTCAGGCGCTTCCCCGGCCTATCCCCGCGCCGCCGCGCTTCCGCCCCATCCCCTCCTAGTCCCGCCGGCCCTCGCGCGCCTCCGTCGTCCGAGGAACAGCGCCCGGCGCCATTGCCAGCGCCCGCCATAAGGTGTTCGACAAAACTCCTACAAGGTATGTATTGCTCAAACTTCATGAATTTGGTGCATGTTTTGAATTGTAGTTTTATAGTATAATATTGAACATTGTAGATGAGTTCGTCAGTATGATTCTTCCAAGAAGAATTTGATATGGAAGAGGAGGAGGATCTTGCATAGATCCTAGCTATGCATATAAAAAATACCGAAGCACGGTTGTTCTGTTATGGGCAGGCAGATAATTTGGAGGGAGAGGATCGATGCACAAAACAGATTGTTATCGCATTATTTTGGGGAGTATCCTACATACCCCGAGTCGTATTTTCGTCGCCGGTTTAGGATGAGCACCGAGTTGTTCAGGCGCATTGCAGAGAAACTAGCGAGCCATGACCGTTTTTTCAGCAAAGGAGGAATGCCGCCGGAGAGCTCGGGCATAGAACCTTTCAGAAGGTGACAGCCGCTTTGCGTATGTTGGCATACGGTATACCGGCTGATCTTGTTGATGATCACTTGGCTATGGGTAAGAGCCAAGCCATCATGTGTGTCAAGCGCTTTGTAGTGGAATTGTGCAAGTGTTTGGCGAGGAGTATTTGAGATCTCCCAATGCTGAAGACGTTGCAAGGCTATTGGCGATGAACAAAGCTCGCGGCTTTCTTGGCATGCTTGGCTCAATAGATTGCATGCATTGGAGTTGGAAGAATTGTCCAAAGGCATGGCATGGGCAATTCCACGGCCAAAAAAAGGGTTCCACTATAATCCTTGAAGCGGTGGCCGATCAGGAGACTTGATTTGGCATGCATTCTTTGGAATGCCTGGATCTTTGAATGACATCAATGTTGTCAACCGTCACCACCGATGAATAAGATTGGAAACGATGAGTTGCCACCGTGCAGTTTGTAGCAAATGGCCGTCACGTACAACTATGGCTATTATCTAGCGGATGGCATCTATCCAAAGTGGCAAACCTTCGTGAAGCCGTTGAAAAAGCCGGAAGGTAAGAAAATCTTGATTTCCACAATACTCATGCGGCGGCTAGAAAAGATGTGGAGAGAGCATTTGGGATTTTGCAAGCCCAATTTGCTATTGTGAGAGGACCGGCTAGATTTTGAGATTAAAAAATGCTTTGGTACATCATGCACGCTTGTGTGATCATGCACAACATGATCATCGAGAATGAGTGTGGCCAAGATTTAGACTACTCACAGTATGACCTCTTGGGACATCCCGTGCGAGTGCGACGGAGGGCTGAAAGGGTAGCCCGTTTTATTGCCTCCTATCATGCCATTCGGCGTCCCGCAACGCACAATGAACTTCAGAATGATCTGATTGAAGAGTGGTGGGCATGGCATGGACGACAAAGAGCATGATGATTTCTGCATTCGACATTGTATTGTTCATGAACTATTTGTTGTGTTTATTGCATTATTTCTTGTACTGAACGATAAACTATTTGTTTGAGTTGTAATGATAACAAAATTGAACTATTTATTGTTGATTTATTTTGTTTGATTGATCATTTTTGCTCCTCTTCTTTGAAATGTATATGTGGTTTGCTTGTGGCCTTGTATTTTTGCTGCTTTGAGCGGCACATCTGCATTATAGCGCTCTTTGGAGCCAGCGGCAGCGCTTAAACCAGCCGCAGCCTTGACAAACAGGTTTTTTGCGCGCGGCGCTTAGCGCAACTGTTGGAGATGCTCTAAGACATTGTTGCTCGTATTTTCCTGAATTTATTTCAGACTTTCCGGCGATGTGTGTTCAGTGAGAGAAGACGTTCTCGTCGACTAAGAAGGCATCTGTGGCGACTTCATCAATCTCAAGATGATGTGACGACTCAGTCTCTTGGAGGTGCTCATAGGGGTAGGGTGTGCTTGCATGCATTCATAGGGATGAGTATATTCTCGTGTATGTGAGCAACTTTGATTGTACTGTGTTAAAAAGTAGATATGATTGATGTTTAACTATTAGAATATGTATGCCCTTGTTGCAACGCACGTGCAATTAGACAATATGTTTGACATGATACTATTCTCAATGACGCGGGTTATCTTTTATTTTGTATATATATAAATTAGATAATTGCCTGTGTGTTGCAATAAGATAAAAATATGTTAGTGCATTAGCCCATGATTTACTGCCCATACTAATATGATTGTGTAAATAGATGTTTATCAAACCATGCCAATGATTTACCTATCTGACACATTTATGATATTATTTTTCAAGAACTTATTGGGTTACCAAGAAAACATATTTTTTCGTGAAAAATATCAGATCTGTTATAAAAGTTCACCTGAAGTACAAAGCATTTCAAACATAATGAAAATTATATCGAGATTCTTAGACCACCGAACCACCACTATTGTCACCGTTGCACCGATGTTGCCACTCCACTACCAGAGCGTGGCACCGTGATTCCCCGCCCGACACCAATGACCAGAGCGGCAGGCAAAAGGGAAGGCGAATCCATGGGATCATTAGAAGAGCCTGGAGGGGTTGAATTCACCATAGCTGCTAAGCATGGATGGTTTAAGTTCACCCTAGTTGCTTACAAGTGAATGGCAGTCAACAAAGTTGATAATTCTAACATAATAATTCAAGATTTGCTCAAGTCATTCAACATTTTGTCTATTAGCCCGCATATAACTAGAAATATCATCTGCCAAAAATCAAATTTACTTTGACATCACTAAAAGCGCCTCTTAACTCACCATGAGATAAAGAGAGCAGTTGAGCCTTCAACGCATAATGAAGAGAACATGATGGATTACAAGCCTGTACTACGTGGGGTTATGCTTCAATTCGCGTTTCTTTGTAGATCTCATTTCAAGCGGCTAGTGGTTATTGCGGTCTTCAAATCTTGTATGACGAGAGCGTTTGCAGCTGTTCCTTTTCGTTACTATCTCCGATGAACGAAAATCAACCGAAGGACGAAGACTAATGTGATTTTCATTATTATTTCATTTTTCACTGGTTGTTCTGCATCCAGTTATCTTTCCATTTCATTGGTTGTTTTCCTTGGTCATTATCAGGTCTGATGATTTTAGTACCCTTTTATATTATATAAAAGTTAAAAGAAAGAGGTAATATCATTGGTGGTGCTTAAATTTGTCACTGATGTTCACTTTGGACCCTGAACTTGAAAAAACATCTAACTGGTTTTAAAACTTGGCACAAGCCTGCAAATACGATGGTAATCCTATCTGTAGGCGTATAATGCGCTGACGTGGCACCGTATTTTGATTAGCTGCATGTAGCGTGGTACCCACTTCTAATAGAGGGCTTGCTTTACATCTGTCTCAACGACCAGCGGGCCCCACATGTCAACACAAAGGAAAAAAATCCCATTTAAAAATTATAGTGCCTACGATTCGAACTAGCATCCTGCGGATTGCGAACAAAATGTGCTAGCCACTATGCCACATATGATTTGACCTTAGATAAGTGTAAATGTCCTTTTTTTTAGAAACTGTAATTTTCCTATCTATTATACAGAAACAGGCCCGTGTGGTTTAATAGGGTCAGTGCGACCCATGTTAGCTTTCTTTTATTTCTTTTCAGAATGTGTAAAATTTAAGTAAATTATAATTATAGTAATAAACAAATAGTTCAAATGTTTCTGTGTTACAAATATTATACATACAAAAGATAAATTATTTAGCAAAATATTCAAGTAATTTTAAATAGTAATGACGTATTATTTTTGAAAAATCATATAAATTAAATTTTACTTCATGTTATAAAACGTAATATAGTTTAGAATATCATAAATATTTGCAAAATATTTGCTAAATTACAATCCATAGATATTATTTTAATTATAGAAACATTTTTATAATTATGTACACTTTTTATAATTCAGAAATTTGTCGTTTAAGAATTTTTTGTATAATTAAAAAATATTCATAAGCATGCAGAATTTAAATATAAATATTTACATATGACTATATTTCATTTATTTAGAAATTATGAATATGTGTCACGAGTGAAAGTTATCAAAAGAGAATTTTAATAAAAATATGAATACATTTTAAAACCACATGAACATTATATATATAAGTTATTTTATTTATACTCAACACACAATTATTGACAAACATTTTACATTTTTTTTCAATAAGCTAACATGCGCGAATTGGACTGAACTGATTGCAACCCTTCTAAAAACCACGCCGGTCCGGCTAGATGGAACATAGGCATCATTATCGGTATTTCCTATTGGAAAATCCTAACGGAGGCTCGTAGCGTCCATTTGTCGCTGCTTCGCACAGAGAAGCAACCGACCTGGCCACCGAAATGGGCCGGCCAAATTAGGAGATGATATATGAGCTACAGTGTTCGGTTTTGGGAACCTTCTGAGGTTCCTAACCGGTCTTCACTGTTTTTTTTTTCTGTTTCTTCTATATTTCCTTTCTATTCCATTTTTTCTGTTTCATTTTTTATTTTATTCTCTCATTTTACTGCTTCTTTATTTCATTTTATTTCTTTTTAATTAATTTTTATTCTCTTTCTTGTTTTCAGAATTAATTTAAAACAAATGTGCAGAACTTCAAAAAATGTTTCTCTTACTATTATTTTTCACAAATTCAAAAAATGTTCTTCATTTTTGAACAAATGTTTGCACCTTCGAAAAATTGTTTGACTTTCCGGAAAATGTACATAAGTTCAAAAAATGTTCCTGCTCTAAAATTTTGTTCATAAACTAAAAATTGTTCTCAAATTACAAATAAAGTTTGCTCAGTCCTAATTTGGTCAGAGTTTCAAAATTGTTAACGGATGCAAAATAATATCCATTTTTTCTAAAATGCTAAAAGTTTCCAAAAAACTGTTCAATTTTCCAAAATTTGTTCACAAATCCAAAAAGGTCCCCGTTTCATTTTTTTTATTCTCTCATTTTACTGCTTCTTTGTTTCATTTTTTTTATTTCTTCTTTAATTCCTTTTATTCTCATTTTTGTTTTCATAATAAATTTAAAAAAATGTGCAGAAGTTCAAAAAATTTTCCTGTTACTATTGTTTTTTCACAAATTCCAAATTGTTCACCTTTCCGAAAAATGTAAATAAGTTCAAAAAATGTTCCTGTTCTTAAATTTTGTTCAGAAAATAAAAATTCAATCCTTATTTGTTCGGAGTTTCAAAACTTGTTCACAGATGCAAAAAAATATCCATTTTTGCTAAAATGCTAATATTTTTTTGAAAAACTGTTCCATTTTCCCAAAAAATTCACAAATTCAAAAAGGTTCCTGTTTTATTTTTTGTTCACATATTCAAAATTTGTTCACATCTGTTAAAACATGTTTTTCAATAATTGGTCGAAATTTAATTAATGTTCCTGTTTTAAAAATATGTTCACAAATTCATACAATCTTCCCATTTTTAATTTGCTTAAAAATCAAATAATTGGTCACAATTTTTTCAAACTTTTCTGTGGTTTTTAATAATTTCATCAGAATTTTTTAAAAGTATTCAGAATTTTCATGAAATGTCTGAAAAAGTAATATATTCAGAACTGCAAATATAGATAGTTCTAGAACATGGCGCTGCGTATCGGGAGTTTGAATCGACACTAAGAAACATGGCGCTGCTCCACTGGCTAGATACCTTTGTCCGCTAGCTGCACAACGGGAGTTCGAATCCGCACTAAGGCGTCTACTTTTAGTTGTTTCTTTACACTGCTCACTTTTTCTGTGTGCGCCGGCAAAGGCGTAGTGGGAGCGTATCCGGTTCACCAACACTTGTGGTGCTACCGGTGCACCGGATGCCGTACAACATTTTAAAAATTCTGAAAAAATTGAGCACATTGACATAACATCAATGTATGTCATCACAAAATTTCATATCAAAATTTGAAATATTTTTTGAGATACAAAAATGACAAAATTTACATCAGTGTGATAATGGGCCAAATCTAAAGCCCAACTTATGTTATGTACTATCAGTGCTGAATGTATCATTTTTGTTTTAGGAGCTGTGTTTCGAATTTTGACTTGAAATTTTGTGACAATCTACATTAATGTTGTATCAATATGCTACATTTTTTTGAGAATTTTTCAAACATTTAAAATGTGCGACTTGAGTTTGGTGCACCGGTAGCACCACAAGCACCGGTGCACCAGATATTCTCCCCAGGCGTAGTATGCCAAGTGCGAAGCCCTGCCAATCTGCCGTAGAATGCAGCAGATAGGAGTCCCCTTTCCTATTCGCCGCTCGTTGCATCGAAATGTCGACACAATGCACAAGCCAACGAGACGATCAGAGGATCTGGGCCGGCCCACTTAGACTATGACCACAGTGGGAGCCAACTGGTTTTGGGAAGCTTCTAGATGGTTCCCAGAACCAGGTTTTTCTGATTATTTTCTTCTACTGGCTTTTCGGTTTTTTTTCTGTGTCTTTTTCTCTTCCTTTTTTCCTTTCTTTTTCTTTTTTTGTTCCTTTTCTTTTTCGTTTATTATTTTTCCTTTTTTTGTTTTTCAAGCTTTATTTTATTTTAATGTTTTTTCCAAAAATTCAAATATTAATCAGAATATCAAGAAATTTTCTTGTTTAAAAAATAATTTTTTTCATAGTTTCAAATTTTGTTCACAATTTGAAAAAATGTTCCTTTTCAAATATTTGTAATTACAAAAACGTCGAAAGTTCCGCAAAATATCACATTTGTAAAATTTGTTCATAACTTTCAAAAAAGTTCTGAATTTTGAAATTTGTTCAGGTTTTCAAAATATGTTTGAGTGTCAAAATTTTGTTCATGTTTACAGAAAATGTTCGCAATTTCAAAATTTGTTCGAGTTTTCAAGAAAGTTTAGGGTTTCAATTTTTTTTCGTTCTTCTAAAAATTGTTTGGGATTTTGAATTTTTTTTGTCTTTTAATAAAATGGTGTTTCAATTTTTTTTCATGTTTTCAAAAATTGTTCACACTTTCAAAAGATGTTTGGAACTTCAAAATTTTATTCTTGTTTCTAAAATGTTGAGACTTTCAAATAATTGTGTTTCCAAAAGCTGTTCTGTATTTCTTAATTTGTTCATGTTTTCGAAGAAGTTTGGAGTTTCAAATTTTGTTCGTGTTTTAATTGTTCAGAATTTAAAGTTTTTGTTCTGATTTTTCACTATATCTTCATAATTCTAAAATGGTGTTCCAAGTTTTCAAAGAGTGTTCGTACTTTCAAACATTGTTCGCATTTTGAAAAGAAATTGGAATTTAATAAATTGTTTGTGTTTTTTAAAAACATTGAGTAATGGTCATTTATGCTGCTATAGTTTGTTCTTTAGACTTGGTGCTACTCATTTTCACATCCGTGTATACAGTTCGGCTGGCTAGCGCGGTACCGACCACAACAGAAGGTCTGGAGACCGAATTCCAGGTTGTGCATTCTTTCCATTTTTGGATTTTTTGCGCCCAACTAATCACTAAGAGTTTTAATCCAATGGGCCGGCCCAGTTGCGCGTGCTATGTGCCAAGAGGCGCCTGTTTGCCGCAGAATGCGGTGGATATGAGAAACCAAATCGCCAGTCTGATTGCAAGCATAACGTCGCGAGTTCAAATCTGACAGGCCATAAATTTTTATCTTTTATTTTCCTTTTGTGCTGACAGATGGGCCCACTGGACGTAGAGACTTTTATAAAGCAAGCCATCTGTTGTAAGTGGGTTTCATGTTACGTGCGCATGCTGATTAAAAATATGATGCCACATCAGCGTATTATACGTTTGTGCCAAGTTCTAGAAGCAGCTTGAAGTATTTTTCAAGTTCGGCACTAAAGTGAACGTCGATGACGAGTTTTAAGCTCCTCTAAAAGAAAATAGATGTTGGCGAGAAGGAAGCACGAATCTTAAAGCGCACATCACAACGACTAACATCAGGCGGCCCAAAAGCCTTCACAGAATAAACCCTGGGCCTCCGACCGCCGCCCACCTCCTCCTCCTCCTCGCCGTCCTCCTAACCCAGGCGCCGCGCCGCCGCCGCCACATCCTCCCCCCGCCGCCATGTCGAAGAAAGGAGGTAAAAAGGCCGCGGCAGGCGGCGGCGAGATGTCCCGCTTCCTGCAGCCGCACCTCCAGACCATCACCGACACCCTCCAGGTAGGCACCTGGTGAATCCCCGGTTCGCCGCGCGGCCCTAATCCTGCTCGGAGCTCCCTCGTTTGACTTGCTCTCCCGCTCTCGCAGATGATGTCGGAGGCGGCTCCCGGGGGACTGGAGCGGACGGAGTGGTCGGAGGTCGTCGCGCTCGGCGATGTGGTGTCCAGGCAGGCCACCGTCGGTGAGTCTGACACCGGGCTGAATTCCCTAGATTAAGTTTGTGCGCTGGGGTGGCAATCATCGCGTGCAGTCAGAGCTGTTAGCGTCTCTCTGGGTGAGCGTTGATTCGTTTCAGTTGCTTGGCATGCCCGATAGTATCACAAATTAGGAAAAGTTTAGGTGTTTTATCTGAATTTAGCAATTTGTACTTGCTCAAGAAGCCAATTAGCTGCAGTAGTACATATGCTTTGGCATCTGTATGCAGCAGGGTAAAGTTATTTAGAGTATTTTGTTTCTGTCTAATGCTCAGTGCTGCAATTCATGCGGTCCTTATAGTGTGATTCTGTTTTCTTGTCGGTGATGTATCTCTGGCTGTGTTCACTTATTGTTGTTATATGCCTGTTTTCGATGTAGCTGGGATGGTCTGGAGCGGAGACTTGCCTGGTGTGGAGATGCTTAAAGAGAACATTGCCGTGTATTTCAACGTCCTCCAGGGTTTCCTTTTGGCTTGCCATGGAAGCACGGTCGGTGCTGGTCCTACTCTTCACAAGTATATCACTAGTTCGGCAAATGGCGTGGTGGATGCCAGCTTCTCGTTGTTCAAGCTAGCTGTTTCTGCCTACGGTATGTGACATCCAACATCATTATGTAGCTTATCTCAAGGTGCTGACGTATATCTAGAGAAGGTGAAGCAACTTGGGTGATGAATAACGAACATGACTGAACTTGCTGATCTAATTTTCATATAGCTAAAGTGGAAAGTAGTAACCTACATATCGGGTGGTGTTGGTTGCCTGTTTTGTTGTGATTTCTAGTTCTAATTTTCATATAGCTAAAGTGGAAAGTAGTAAGGTGTTGGTTGCCTGTTTTGTTGTGATTTCTAGTTCATGAATTGGAAGTAGTACTGTAACAGTTAGTAAAAGACATGTGAAATATCAACAAAAAGGGAGAATCTTGCCTATTGCTTTCATACCGTCCTGAGATATTGTGTATGATTTTGTTTCAGCTTAGTGCTGCTGAAGGACAATGTTTTAAATCCGCATAATTTTCTTCATGTTTTAAATGGTCAGAATCAGGTCTAAATATGCTTGTTTGTGACATGCAGAATCTGGCAGTCCTGACCGGAAAACAATCATACCTCCAGTGACAGGAACTGTATGGGAAGCTTGTCTTGCTCTTAAGAAGGTGCCTGCAACCAACTGTATCGCCATAGGGCGAGCTATGACGCAGATATGCGTATGTCTGAAGGATATCCTGCGTGAGATGAAAGAACTCCCAATTGGTGATTCTGATGGTACCAAAGCTGAAAAATCTTCCAACGGAGACGTCGCCATGAGCTTTTCAGATAAGGATGAATCGTTCTCTGATCTTGAGGAAGATGAAGGCTTCACTGAGGAGGAGATAGCCGTCGCCAAGTTGATTATCGCTGTTACAGCAGATTCGCTTGACGCGGTGAAAGAAACTATCCGTTTCATCACTAGTTTGCTTAAGAGCTCTGGCAACCAAAGCGGTGCTGCCGAGGACAAGGTGGAGTCCATGGAGAATTTGCTGAGCCACTGCAGGGACGTTGCTGACCAGGTTAACGAGCTTGGGGCCTCCGTTTATGCACAAGACCCATCTGAAATGAAGTCAGCCATAAAAAGACTATACGTTGGCATCACAGGGATGTGCCAGGAAATAGCGGGCCTCGGTGGCTCGCCCAAGAACGCCTATGCAGCCTTCAGTGGATTTGAGAAGTCGTTGAAAGCGCTCGAGGAAGAGATAGGTGAGGATGTCGTGGACGAAATGAAAAATCTTACCATCAGCCCATCCTGATTGTTGAAGCAGAAGACTTCTTTTATGATATGCCCTCTAGTTTGTAGTAGCAGTGTTGTGATGTGTCTTCTAGTTGGAGTTATGAAGCTTGTATTGTTCAACCAAATGGCAGAGTGCATAGTTCTTTCAAGTGAACAAGAGAATGCTTAGTACTTAGTGTGGTATTGGAATTCCTGGTGTGTCAAGGCAGTATGACTAGTTGTAATATATACAAGATTGGTGCTAGATAATTTTGGGTGCTGTAATATCTAAGGTTGACATTTAAAATAATATTTAAACATTGTTAAAAAAACATACATTGCATTTTAAAATGTTTACACATTTCAAAACCAATTTTCATGAATTTTCTTTAAATATTTATGAAATGTACAAAAATGCTTGTGTAGTTTACAAAATATTTCCTACCATCCAAAAAATGTTCAACATGTATTTGGACTTTTTTTAAACCTGTATTTGAAAAAAAGTTAATCATATGTTTAAAAAATATTAAACATGTATAAAAATGTTTTTAGATATATACCTAAAACGGATAACATGCATGAAAAAAATACATCAAAACATATATTTTTAAAACTGTTAATCATGTATTTGGAAAATGTGAAAGGTGAACAAAATTGTTTCTACTGTATACAAAAAATGTAGAATGTGTATGTAAAAGTAGACATCAAAACATATTTGAAAAAAATTAATTATGTATTTGAAAAATGCTAAACATCTATAGGAATAATGTTTGGCTATATAGTATTGTATTACCTCCGCCCTGGTTTATTGGTCTTTTGAAAAATTAATTATTGTATTACATTGGCTGACAGTCGCATGTAGGGCGCACTGTAAAGCTGGCACGATGTTGCTAAAAAGGATAAGAAAGGTTATCATCAGAAACTAAAATCAACCTGAGCCATTGTTTTTTAATTTTATATTTGAGGGGCCCAATACATGAATAAGAAAATGTGAGGGCTTTTCTGCAAATCTACCATGCGGGAACTGTTACAGTGGCTGTTCGCGGGCCCTGGACACACTGGCATGCCATACAAGCAACATATACGTCGGCATACGCAAAATGTGCCCGTATTTGCACCTCTTTGCAAGTTCGTGGACCAGAAACACGTATTTTACAAGTTTGTGCACTAAACTGACCGTTACATGCAAGTTCTATGACTCCTAGTGTATTTACCTCAAAAAAAAAAAATCTGCAACTTGACCTATGATTGTAAAATTTTCTGCAACATGATCTGTGTCAAGGCGCGTAGCAGCGCCCATTTCCTTTGCTGGCTAAGTTTAGCGAACTTTGATGCTAAAAGGACCCCCTGATTGTCATTTGCTTCTTTTTAAATTTTGTTTGAATATACTGAAGTGCCATTTTTTTGCTCGGGGTGGGTTAATTGGTTGTATTAACAAAATATGAGCATCACTGTTAATTTTGTTTGAACAATTCCAAATAACAAGATAATGTGATGCACATTTTTAGTTCAAATTTCAGTTTGGTTTTGTTGGGGCCCTTCCTAATGAAGGAGGGCACCCTCAAAAAATTAGCGTATGCTGCTATTTGTGGCGCGCACACGGTATTCTTTAGTAAAAGGCGAAAGAATAGTTCGCTTTGTGCTCACCACGCAGCTCCGTGCTCTTTGGCAGAGCGGCTGCATTCCTTCTTGTATATCTCCACTGCAGCCCATCCTTAGCAGCTAAGCGGTATGGTACTAATCATCGTCACCAGCTGCGTGCTTACATCGCCCATCCTGCTGCTGTTACAACATGTCCGGCCTTGGGCCAATAGTCCAGTCCAAATGCATCTGTGGAAGTTTGGGCCACAGGAAGGCCTTGAGACCGGCAATACTAGTTTCACCACCACACTATCAAGCCCACAATTTAGCTTGGTCTTCATCAGATCATGGCTTAGTCTCCCTCATGATACTCTTTGAATTACGATGATCATTAATCAATAAAACCTAGTGAATTGTGCTAAAAAAACACAATGCTACCAACAATAATTTCGAATATCCTAAAAAGATTGAATGCTTGAAACAACCGAATTTACAATGAAACTTGAAACACATTCTAGTTGCTACCCTTCTTATCTCATGCGTTGGTTACAACTTACAACATGTATTCTTGCTGTGCTATTGTGGGCTGCTGCGATTATTGTGGACTGTTATCAACTTACCATGCACAGCCTTGGTCCAACAACCCACTCGGATGTATTGGTTGGGTTGGCGGTGATCTGCGGAAGTTCGGGCCATGCCATGCATCGAAAGGCCTCGAAACAGACAATATTGGTTCTACTACGACGCTACCAATAATAATGTCGAATGCTTAAAAGACAACTGAAAGTTAAAAAATGAACTTGAATCCCATTTGTCTAAATTTAGCTCAAATTTCAGCTTGCATTTGTTGGGCTCTTCCTTGCAAGGAAAATGCTTCAGAAAAAAGTGTACGTTGTTCTGAGGACGGAGCTAGAAAAAATGAGCATCGGTGTCAGCCACTATAAAAAAATAGGCAATAAAACTATGATATAATTTTTGTTATATAGAAATTTTATCATACCGAGTATTGGTTGCGCGAAGTCATAAAACCAGCAAAATAAGCACCAACTTTAGAAGTTGCTAACCAAAGGAAAAAAATAGATTTATTATTATTGTCCATAAACAATTTAGTAAGAAAAATAATGCTTCAATAAGCTCTCCAAGTTAAAAGTAGCGAAAGAGTTTATTTAGGCTTTGTAGTAACACCAACATTTTTTTAGGGGAAAAGAGAGCTTTATATATTACTTGTACCCGGAGTACAATCTTTCAAGATTACATCAGTTATACTACATGGCACACTGCTCATCATAAAAAAACTGCCATTAGATCTAGCGTAAGCAGCAAGTTTATGAGCAGCCACGTTGCTCTCTCTTCCAATCTTTGTCACTCTCTAGGATGGGGAACTCTTCAACAATTCCAAAGAATCGTTATAAGTAGCCTACCATCTTGGCCTGATCACAGACTTTGCATCCACAACAGCCGAACAGTCTGTCTCGAATATCGTCGGACCAACATATATTTTTTCCAAAGTTTGCATGCCTAAAAGCATCGCCTGCCCTTCAGCCTCTTCGGCATCACTGCACTCGGGGAGGGTCCAGCCCGCACTAAATAAGACCTCGCCGTTGCTGTCTCTTGCAATGACCCCAGCCGCTGCCAAACTCGAAGTAGCAATGAAAGATGCATCAGAATTTACCTTCATAACGCCAACAGGGGCCTGATCCAATTGGAAGCATGGGCACTAGCTTCAGATTTCGCTCTAGAAATTGCAACCACATGACTTTTGCCCTTCAAGTCATGAGCAGAACTAATGTCAACGTTAAGGCAGTACCAATAATTAGACAAGAAGATGACAGACTCGGCAATGGAAGCAGTACCTTTATGATGCACTATATCATCACGTAAGTACCAGGCTCTCCATAACAACAACAAGATTCTCTCTTTGGATGTGTTATCACATTGGCTAAGTAACATCAGCAACCAATCGGGTCCTGAACGATCGAAGCATTCTTCTTTTGGCAAAGGCCAGACTTCCCTCATAGCTTCTCTGATAGCTCTAGCTTTAGTACAGCGAACAGTAGCATGGTAAGCATCCTCAGGCTCCCTACCACAAATATTGCAAATACTATCGTGTTCCAAAGTCCGCTTCAATTTGTTTTCTTTTGTTGGTAAGGAATCAGTAGCAGTTCTCCAAGCAAAAATTCTGATCTTGTGCGGGATGTGTGCTTTCCATATGAGGTTCCAAAGAGACACTCTTCCCTTGCCGTGGCTATGTGATGATTCTTCCCAGCCTGTAGCATTTTTTAGGTTCAGCCCCAAATTGTACGCACTTCTCACCGTAAAAATACCATCCTTTTCATGATTCCACGCTAGCACATCATCAACAGGACTTGATGGTATCCTAATTTTGCAAATCTCTAGAGCATCAAACTCATGGAACAAACAATGAATCAAAGGCCTATTCCACTCATTTGTGTTTGGAATAATCAATTGGTTGACCCAACGAATTCTGCTTCTGTTCTTAAGGGACATGATCGACATCCCTTCTTGGCGAGGGATCCAATTATGTCTACGAATCTGGATGCTTTTTCCATTTCCCACTCTCCATATCATGCCCTTCTTTAATAACTCAAGCCCATGTTCAATCCCTCGCCAAACAGGAGATGCATGCGAGGGGAAGACCGTATCCATGATATTGCCTTTTGGATAATATTTTGACTTCAAAACTCTTGCACACATACTGTCCGGCCTTTGAACAAGTCTTCATGCTTGCTTCGCCAACAAAGCTTGGTTGAAAATTCTCATGTCACGGAACCCCATTCCGCCTTGCGATTTTGTACGAGTCATTCTATCCCATGACATCCAATGCACTTTCCGCTTATTTTGCTCATCGCCCCACCAAAAATCTCTAATGAGTTTTTCATACTGATCACAGAAACCAGCCCCCATCTTGAAAATGCTCATAGTGTGAGTGGGAATAGCCTGAGCCACTGATTTTACGAGGTTGTCTTTCGCACCATGAGACATGAACCTCTCAGCCCATTTTGTAAGCCTTTTAGTGAAACGAGCTGAAATGGGTTGAAAATGTTTACCTTTCATGCGGCCTTCTGGGGTTGGCAGGCCCAAATATTTCTCCTCAAAAGTAGAAGTTGTAATATCCAAGGTACTACAAATAGCCTTCCTGACCAGTTCTGGACACACCTGACTAAACAAAATAGAGCATTTTCCGGGGCTAAGAAGTTGACCAGTACCTTGCTGGAATAAAGATAGGGCATATTTCACACTTCGAGCTTGAGCTTCCGATGCCTTGAAGAAGAGCAAACTATCGTCTGCGAACAACAAATGCGAGATCCCTGGGCTTCCCCTGGCCACTTTAATTGGGGTAATGTGTCCAACTTCACACTGCTTGTCCAGGGCCATGGAGAGACCCTCAGCCACAAAGAGGAACAAGTAAGGGCTTAGCGGGTCACCCTGCCTCAAGCCTCTCGTAGGGTAAAAGAACTCCAGAATTTCCCCGTTCATCCTCACCGCAATCTCATTGAGCGAACACAAGTCATTACCCACGATATCATTTGTGGCAGAAGCCAAACTTGGACAAGGCACCTTCTAGAAACTTCCATTCGACGCGATCATAAGCCTTGGTCAGGTCTAACTTATAAGCGCAGTGAGTGTTCTGGGGAATTTTGCTCTGTTGGATCTTATAGAAGCACTCGAAAGCGATGCTGGTATTGTCAGTTATCATCCTTCCCGGGATAAACGCGCTTTGACTTTCAGACACAAGCTCGTCGAGGAAAGGCCGCAATCGGTTGACGAGGCATTTGGATATCACCTTGTAAATAACATTGTAGAGGCTTATTGGACGAAAATCTTTAAGGCACTCAGGCGAGTTACCTTTAGGTATGGGAACGATTACCGTGTCATTTATGCCCTCATGCGTAACTTGTAACGCCCCGGATTCGATGCGCCAGGTGTCTGCCAGTTATTCTCTGTCATTGCCATGTCATGTGCTTGCGTGTTGCATTTTGCCATGTCATCATCTGCATTTTATATCATGTCATCATGTGCATTTCATTTTGCATACATGTTCGTCTCATGCATCCGAGCATTTTCCCGTTGTCCGCTTTTGCAATCCGGCACTCCTATGTCTCCCAAATACTTTTGCCTCTTTTTCGTGAGCGGGTGTTAAACGGTCTCGAATGGACCGAGGTTTGCCAGCGGCCTTGGTATAGCACCGGTAGACCGCTGTCAAGTTTCGTTCCATTTGGAGGTCGTTTGATACTCCAACGATTAACCGGGTAACCAAGAAGCCCTCTTTGTGTTGCAGCCCAACACCCTCCAAAGTGGCCCAAAACCCATCCAAACCCCTCCATGCTCTCGGTCGTTCGATCACGATCGTGTGGCTAACCGCTCCTCATTTGGAGTCTCCTAGCTCCCCCTACCTATAAATATGTGTCCCTCCCGAATTTTTCGCGCAGTCCAACCCTAGCCTAGCCTCCCTCTCGCCCGCCGGACATGTCCGTGCGCCGCCGGACGTCTTCGCCGCCCTCAGCCACGTCACCCCGACGAATCAGAGTCCGCCACGTCACCTCCACCGCCGCGCTCCTCCAATCCCGCGCCGCCACCTCACCCTCTCTCTCCTCCCTCCTCATGCGGCCCAAGACCGGATCGGGCCCCTTGAGCCAGCGCCGCCGCCCGTCCGCCCGCTCGGCCCGTGCCCCTCCTCGGCCGCGCGCCGTCGCCGCCATCCCTAACCTGCGCCGCGCGCCGGCGTGGCCCGCCCGCCGTGGCGGCGCCCGCGCGCCTCGGTTCCTCTCGCCGCCCGCCTTCCGTCTCCCTCGCCGGGCCGTCCTCCGCCCCAACCGCGCGCCGCCGCCTCCAGCGCGCCCGGCTCTGCGCCGCCGCCCCGGCAGCCCTCCGGCGACCAGCGCGCCGCCTCTCCGCGCCCTCGCCGTCCCTTGCGGATCCGGCCGGATCCGGCGGGGGCCCGTCCTCCCCGACCTCTCCCGCAGCTCCGACCGCCGTCTCCCTCCTCTCCGTCCGTTCTCCGGCGAAGATTCCGACGAGGTTGACTTTTCCCCCTTCCCCGAAAACGCTTGTCCCGAATATTTTTGCATAATCATGCTAAGTTCATCGCATCGTATCTCTGCATCCGTATCTCCGTTTTGTGCGTGTAATACGTCAAATTGTTCGCCTCGACGAGTAATTCATTTCATTCCATTGCATCATGTTCATTTGAGTTCATCTTGATGCCTGAATCATCATTGCAATAGTGTTATATGATGTTGTCTGCTGTCTGTTAACAGAACTTGTTCATTTGTCATTTTTGCCATGTTTGATGTGTGCATCCTATGAGGTTGATGTCTACATGTGTTTTGATCTATGTCATGCCATATTCACAGTGGTGCCATCCATGTATTTTGGTGGGTCCTGTAGTGAGTGCATCAAGCTTGTTAAGTAGGGTACTTGCTGTTACTGTTTTGCTAGGCTGATTCTGTTATATTATGATGCTATGTAAACCTGCTGCTACTAGTCATTCTGTGCATAATCTGGAGATGTTCACTAAATATGTTTTGTTCTAAATGTTAAGCTCTATCCATACATGCCCCTGGTTGTATTTATAGCCTGCTGTAGCTTGTTGTTATCTTGCTCCAAATTTGCTAAATAATGTTGCTATCAGCCTGTTAACTTTAAGTTCAGTTTTGCCATGAGCTTTGCTAGTGATCCATGCACTCTATGAACTTGATCTTGCTATTCTTAGCTTCATAGACATGTATTCTTACTGTGAGTTGCCTTGCCATGCCATGTATTGCTCTGTGGTGAGTGGTTCAAGCTCACCAACATGCCTACTTATTGTTGTTCCTGCCATGTATGAATCTGTAATATAACTTGCCATGTTTACATTAGTGCCACCATATTTTATGTGCCCTTTTGGCTCATGGTCAGTGAGGAACTTTTGTTCTATGCAATTAGTAGATTCATGCCATTCCTTTGTTTGCCATGTTAAGTTCCTGTAACATGTTGTTTGATGGCTCTAAACATTGCAACCTGATGTTATTTCTGCTAAAGTCTGAAACTGTTATTAATTGCAATCTTGCCATGTCTTTTTGAGCATGTTCTAGTGATTTCTGGAGATAGCTCAGTGTTCAAGTTTTGTCATGTTTTACCTTTACTTCATGCCCATGCCTTTTGTTTTCACGTTGAGATGATGTAGCATAGTGTTTTGATGCTTGCAATAGGCCTACTTGCTGTTATGGACAGATTGTTGTTATGCCTTGTATAGCGTATGTGTTGCACCGTTGCTCCGTTTTGAGTGTGCTCTATATGAAACTTGCTTAGAATTGCATGTAGCTTCATATTATCATGTTGCATCCTTGTTTTGATGTGTTTGCTTGATGTTTGAATGCATGTTGCATCAATGCCATGCTTATCTTGTTTTGCTCATATCTTCTAGGTCAGTAGTCTCAATTAAATGAACTTTATATGTAACTTGACTAGAATTTCGTGTAGATCATCTTGGTGCATCTTAACTTGGTGTTTAACAACTTGAAATTAAGGTTTATTCAGATCTGGACTAATTTCGAAATTTGCATATGAGGACTTACCGGAATTGTTCTATGTTGTTTCCGGCCTCATTTAAACTTGCTTTGATGTGTTGCTCTTGTATGCATCATCTCTTGCCATGAGTAGTTTCATGTAGCATTGCCATGCATCATGCTTGTTTGAGTATCATGCCTTGTTCATGTGTGGTGTGTTTACCTTGTTGTGTGATTCTTCTCGATAGTTCCCGTTTTCGTTGCGTTCGTGAGGATTCGTTCGTCTACGCTTGGTTCGTCTTCGTGGCTTCATCTTCTTCATGGACTCGTTCTTCTTCCTCGCGGGATTTCAGCCAAGATGACCGTCACCTTGGATCTCATTACTATCATTGCTATGCTAGTTGCTTCGTTCTTTCGCTATGCTGCGCTACCTATCACTTGATGCTCAAGCCTCCCAAATTGCCATGAACCTATAACCTTTGTCACCCTTCCTAGAAAACCGTTGTTTGGCTATGTTACCGCTTTTGCTCAGCCCTTCTTATAGCGTTGCTAGTTGCAGGTGAAGATGAAGATTGCTCCATGTTGGATTATGTTTATGTTGGGATATCACAATATCTCTTATATTATTAATGCATCTATATATTTGGTAAAGGGTGAAAGGCTCGGCCTTATGCCTGGTGTTTTGTTCCGCTCTTGCCGCCCTAGTTTCCGTCATATCCGTATTATGTTCCCGGATTTTGCGTCCCTAACGCTGTTGGGTGATTTATGGGACCCCTTGACAGTTCGCTTTGAATAAAACTCCTTCAAAGAAGGCCCAACCTTGGTTTTACCATTTGCCTCACCACCACCTACTTTCCTTGGGAGTAATTAACCCAAGGGTCATCTTTATTTAGCCCCGGCCAATGCTTGTCTAAGTGTTGGTCCAAACTAGAGCACCGTATGGGACCATCCCTTGGCAACTTGGGTTACGCCGGTACTGTGCCTCGCTTATCCGGTGTTTCCTGAGAACGAGATATGTGCAGCTCCTATCGGGATTGTCGGCGCGCATCGGGCGGCTTTCTTTGGTCTTGTTTTATTATCACGAAATGTCTTGTAGCCGGATTCCGAGACTGATCGGGTCTTCCCGGGGAGAAGGAATATCCTTCGTTGATCGCGAGAGCTTATCATGGGCTAAGTTGGGACACCTGCAGGGTATAAACTTTCGAGAGCCGTGCCCGCGGTTATGTGGCAGATGGGAATTTGTTAATATCCGGTTGTAGTAAACTTGAAGTAAACTCTTCTAAAATACACCAACCGTGCGTAACTGTGAGTGTCTATTTTCGGGTTGATCGAGAGGAGAACACGGTTTTCGGGTTATGTCGGCGTAAGTAGGAGTTCAGGATCACTTCTTGATCATTACTAGTTGTCGACCGTTCCGCTTGCTCTCTTCTCGCTCTTATTTGCGTTGGTTAGCCACCATATATGCTTAGTCGCCTTTGCAACCTCACCACTTTACCCCTTCCTTTCCCTTTAAGCTTTGCTAGTCTTGATACCCATGGTAATGGGATTGCTTTGAGTCCTCGTGGCTCACAGATTACTACACCAACAGTTGCAGGTACAGGTTTATGGCGATCATGACGCGAGATCGATGTTTCCTTGTTTTGGAGTTCTTACGCTTCTTCTTCGATCATGGGATAGGTTCCGTGTCGGCACTGGCTAGCGAGGTGGATGTTGTTTGAGTTTCTGTTTATGTTTCATCCATAGTCGGATGTTGATCTTGTATGTTGTATTGTCGTATTCATGTGACATTGTATGTCTTGGTTGTATCCCTATGTATTATGTAATGTTGATGTAATGATATCCACCTTGCAAAAGCGTTTCAATATGCGGGTCTATCCTTGGTGGGACCTTCGAGTTCCTTTTGGATAAGGTCGCATTTTGGGCGTGACAAGTTGGTATCAGAGCCTCGACCGACCCTAGGAGCCCCCCCTTGATTGATTGTGTAGTTTGGCCGTTGTTGGGTCTAGAGGAAAACAGATTGTGGAGTCTAGTTATATCGGAGAGTAGGAATTCTTTTTACTCCTCAGCCCCTTCGTCGCTCTGGTGAGGAATCTTGACGTAGGTGTTTTGAATTTCTCCTCTTCTCCTTCAAATTTTTTCTTTAGGATCACGCGGTTAGTTTTCGTTCGTTGTCCATCCTCTTTTGTCCGGCGCATTCCTCGTCAAGCTGATTCGAACCTCTTTGTCTTTGGGAGATCAATCCTCAGCTCTTTTCGATCGATGTTGTTTCTCTGTCCGAAGTTGTCCTTGTTTTTCCCACCCACCCAACACTTTTCTTCTCGGAGCAGAGTCTGCATCGAGTATCCATCCTACTCGTGCGAAGTCTTTGTTTTCTTTCTTCAATGATTTCAACCGGTGTTTTCTCTTCAAGATATTCGTCGATTTCCCCTTCCAGTTGCCTGTGTTTTTCCCGCCCTCCCACCCTTTTTCTTTCCGGAGCCTGAGTCTGTTTCGACCATCAATTTCATTCGTGCGGAGCCTCTTCAGTCTTTCCTCAATTACCTCAACCAGGGAATTCTCGTCTCGTTCGTCATTCTTCATCTCTTTTCTTCTCCGGTGGATTCAATTCTAATTTTGGTAGTGATTATATTCTTTTCCTCGGATCAAGTGTTTTCCCCTTGCTCATTCGCCTCTCGCCATTTTATCCTTCCGGAGTGCTCAAGTCATCTCAGGAGATTTGTCGGTGTTCCAAATTAATTCGAGGTTGTCACTTCATTCAAATATTTAATTGTTCCGGTGCATCATCTATCTGTTCAACATCCCTTTCCAATGGTGTTATCTCTTCAGTGGGCCCTAACCCACAGGTCTTTTCCCAGGATCTTACCTGACTCTTCTAATTATTCCGGAGCCATCCCTAATTCTTTTCAAGTGTGACGTAAGAATGGATTCCATCAGTCACATGCCTTTCTCGAAGATCTCGTTCTAACCGGAGTGGTTCTATAGTCTATCTGATTCCGTGAGCTTTCGATTCTCGTCATTTTGTCGTTCCCCTCTTCTTCTCGAGTGCTCTCGATTCTTGGCTTCTTTCTTGAGTTCTTGCTTCACCTCATCCCTTTTCCCTTCCGTCTCGGTCCTAAGATCTCGGGACGAGATCTCTTGTTAGTGGAGGAGTGTTGTAACGCCCCGGATTCGATGCGCCAGGTGTCTGCCAGTTATTCTCCGTCATTGCCATGTCATGTGCTTGCGTGTTGCATTTTGCCATGTCATCATCTGCATTTTATATCATGTCATCATGTGCATTTCATTTTGCATACATGTTCGTCTCATGCATCCGAGCATTTTTCCCGTTGTCCGTTTTGCAATCCGGCACTCCTATGTCTCCCGGCGCCCCCTTTTGCCTCTTTTCGTGAGGTGTTAAACGGTCTCGGAATGGACCGAGGTTTGCCAAGCGGCCTTGGTATAGCACCGGTAGACCGCCTGTCAAGTTTCGTTCCATTTGGAGGTCGTTTGATACTCCAACGGTTAACCGGGTAACCGCAAAGCCCTCTTTGTGTTGCAGCCCAACACCCCCTCCAAAGTGGCCCAAAACCCATACAAACCCCCTCCATGCTCTCGGTCGTTCGATCACGATCGTGTGGGCGAAAACCGCTCCTCATTTGGAGTCTCCTAGCTCCCTCTACCTATAAATATGTGTCCCTCCCGGATTTTTCGCGCAGTCCAACCCTAGCCTAGCCTCCCTCTCGCCCGCCGGACATGTCCGTGCGCCGCCGGACGTCTTCGCCGCCCTCAGCCACGTCGCCCCGACGAATCAGAGTCCGCCACGTCACCTCCACCGCCGCGCTCCTCCAATCCCGCGCCGCCACCTCACCCTCTCTCTCCTCCCACTCCTCCAGCGGCCCTTGGGACCGGATCGGGCCCATGAGCCAGCGCCGCCGCCGCCCGTCCGCCCGCTCGGCCCGTGCCCGCCTCCCGGCCTTGCGCCGCCCGTCGCCCGCCGTCCCTCGCCTCTGCCGCCGCCATGGCGTAGCCCGCCGTGGCGGCGCGCCATGCAGCGCCTCGGTTCCTCCTCGCCGCCCGGCCTTCCGTCTCCCTCGCGGAGGCGTCCTCCGCCCAAGCCGCGCGCCCGCCGCCCTCACGCGCCCGGCCGCCGCCCGCCCGCGGCCGCCCTCCGGCGACCAGCGCCGCCACCTCCTCCCCGCGCCCCTCGCCGTCCCTTGCCGGATCCGGCCAGATCCGGCGGGGGCCCGTCCTCCCCGACCTCTCCCGCAGCTCCGACCGCCGTCTCCCTCCTCTCCGTCCGTTCTCCGGCGAAGATTCCGACGAGGTTGACTTTTCCCCCTTCCCCGAAAACGCTCAAGTCCCGAATATTTTTGCATAATCATGTCATGTTCATCGCATCGTATCTCTGCATCCGTAGCTCTATTTTGTGTGTGTAATATGTCAAATTGTTCGCCTCGACGAGTAATTCAATTCATTCCATTTCATCATGTTCATTTGAGTTCATCTTGATGCTTGAATCTTTGTTGCAATAGTGTTATATGATGTTGTCTGCTGTCTGTTAACAGAACTTGTTCATTTGTCATTTTTGACATGTTTGATGTGTGCATCCTATGAGGTTGATGTCTACATGTGTTTTGATCTATGTCATGCCGTCTTCACAGCGGTGCCATCCATGTATTTGTGTCGGTCTTGTAGTGAGTGCATCAAGCTTGTTAAGTAGGGTACTTGCTGTTACTGTTTTGCTAGGCTGATTCTGTTATATTATGATGCTATGTAAACCTGCTGCTACTAGTCATTCTGTGCATAATCTGGAGATGTTCACTAAATATATTTTGTTCTAAATGTTAAGCTCTATCCATCCATGCCCCTGGTTGCATTTATATCCTGCTGTAGCTTGTTGTTATCTTGCTCCAAATTTGGTAAATAATATTGCTGTCAGCCTGTTAACTTTAAGTTCCGTTTTGCCATGAGCTTTGCTAGTGATCCATGCACTCTATGAACTTGATATTGCTATTCTTAGCTTCATAGACATGTATTATTACTGTGAGTTGCCTTGCCATGCCATTTATTGCTCTGTGGTGAGTGGTTCAAGCTCACCAACATGCCTACTTATTGTTGTTCCTGCCATGTATGAATCTGTAATATAATTTGCCATGTTTACATGAGTGCCACAATATTTTCTGTGCCCTTCTGGCTCATGGTCAGTGAGGGACTTTTGTTCTATGCAATTATTAGATTCATGCCATGCCTTTGTTTGCCATGTTAAGTCCTGTAACATGTTGTTTGATAGCTCTAAACATTACAACCTGATGTTATTTCTGCTAAAGTCTGAAACTGTTATTAATTGCAATCTTGCCATGTCTTTTTGATCATGTTCTAGTGATTTCTGGAGATAGCTCAGTGTTCAAGTTTTGTCATGTTTTACCTGTACTTCATGCCCATGCCTTTTTTTTTCACGTTGAGATGCTGTAGCATAGTGTTTTGTTGCTTGCAATATGCCTACTTGCTGTTATGGACAGATTGTTGTTATGCCTTGTATAGTGTATGTGTTGCACCGTTGCTCCGTTTTGAATGTGCTCTATATGAAACTTGCTTAGAATTGCATGTAGCTTCATATTATCATGTTGCATCCTTGTTTTGATGTGTTTGCTTGATGTTTGAATGCATGTTGCATCAATGCCATGCTTATCTTGTTTTGCTCATATCTTCTAGGTCAGAGTCTCAATTAAATGAACTTTATATGTAACTTGACTAGAATTTCGTGTAGATCATCTTGGTGCATCTTAACTTGTTGTTTAAAAACTTGAACTTAAGGTTTATTCAGATCTGGACTAATTTCGAAATTTGCATATGAGGACTTACCGGAATTGTTCTATGTTGTTTTCGGCCTCATTTAAACTTGCTCTGATGTGTTGCTCTTGTATGCATCATCTCTTGCCATGAGTAGTTTCATGTAGCATTGCCATGCATCATGCTTGTTTGAGTATCATGCCTTGTTCATGTGTGGTGTGTTTACCTTGTTGTGTGATTCTTCTCGATAGTTCCCGTTTTTGTTGCGTTCGTGAGGATTCGTTCGTCTACGCTTGGTTCGTCTTCGTGGCTTCATCTTCTTCATGGACTCGTTCTTCTTCCTTGCGGGATTTCAGGCAAGATGACCGTCACCTTGGATCTCATTACTATCATTGCTATGCTAGTTGCTTCGTTCTTTCGCTATGCTGCGCTACCTATCACTTGATGCTCAAGCCTCCGAAATTGCCATGAACCTATAACCTTTGTCACCCTTCCTAGAAAACCGTTGTTTGGTTATGTTACCGCTTTTGCTCAGCCCTTCTTATAGCGTTGCTAGTTGCAGGTGAAGATGAAGATTGCTCCATGTTGGATTATGTTTATGTTGGGATATCACAATATCTCTTATATTATTAATGCATCTATATATTTGGTAAAGGGTGGAAGGCTCAGCCTTATGCCTGGTGTTTTGTTCCACTCTTGCCGCCCTAGTTTCCGTCATATCCGTATTATGTTCCCGGATTTTGCGTCCCTAACGCGGTTGGGTGATTTATGGGACCCCCTTGACAGTTCGCTTTGAATAAAACTCCTTCAGCAAGGCCCAACCTTGGTTTTACCATTTGCCTCACCACCACCTACTTTCCCTTGGGAGTAATTAACCCAAGGGTCATCTTTATTTAGCCCCCGGGCCAATGCTTGTCTAAGTGTTGGTCCAAACTAGAGCACCGTCTTGGGACCATCCCTTGGCAACTTGGGTTACGCTGGTACCAGACGCTTCGCTTATCCGGTGTTGCCACGAGAACGAGATATGTGCAGCTCCTATCGGGATTGTCAAGCATCGGGCGGCTTTTGCTGGTCTTGTTTTATTATTGTCGAAATGTCTTGTAGCCGGGATTCCGAGACTGATCGGGTCTTCCCGGGAGAAGGAATATCCTTCCTTGATCGCGAGAGCTTATCATGGGCTAAGTTGGGACACCCCTGCAGGGTATAAACTTTCGAGAGCCGTGCCTGCGGTTATGTGGCAGATGGGAATTTGTTAATATCCGGTTGTAGTAAAGTTGAAGCAAACTCTTATAAAATACACCAACCGTAAAGCGTAACTGCGTGAGCGTCTCTTTTCGGGGTTGATCGAGAGGAGAACACGGTTTCTGGGTTATGTCTGACGTAAGTAGGAGTTCATGATCACTTCTTGATCATTACTAGTTGTCGACCGTTCCGCTTGCTCTCTTCTCGCTCTTATTTGCGTTGGTTAGCCACCATATATGCTTAGTCGCTGCTGCAACCTCACCACTTTACCCCTTCCTTTCCCTTTAAGCTTTGCTAGTCTTGATACCCATGGTAATGGGATTGCTGAGTCCTCGTGGCTCACAGATTACTACACCAACAGTTGCAGGTACAGGTTTGCGATGATCATGACGCGAGAGCGATGTTTGCTTGTTTTGGAGTTCTTCTGCTTCTTCTTCGATCAGGGGATAGGTTCCAGGTCGGCAGCCTGGGCTAGCAGGGTGGATGTTGTTTGAGTTTCTGTTTATGTTTCATCCATAGTCGGATGTTGATCTTGTATGTTGTATTGTCGTATTCATGTGACATTGTATGTCTTGGTTGTATCCCTATGTATTATGTAATGTTGATGTAATGATATCCACCTTGCAAAAGCGTTTCAATATGCGGGTCTATCCTTGGTGGGACCTTCGAGTTCCTTTTGGATAGGGTCGCATTTTGGGCGTGACATAACTCCATTCACAAAGAACTCCTTTACTGCAGCAACTACATCATCCCGCATAAATGACCAATTTCTCTGATAAAAACGAGTCGGAAAACCATCAACACCCGGTGCTTTTAAAGGCCCAATTTGGAATAATGCATCACTAATTTCTTTCTCAGTAAACTCACTGCATAGCTGATCATTCATCTCAGGTGTCACTTTGGCCGAAAAGAGGTTGAGCAATGCATCTGGATTTAGATTGTTATCCGCCTTGTAAAGCTCTTTGAAAAATTCAGTGGCCATACTAGCCAATTCATTCGCACCTTCAACCCATTTACCTTTAGTATTGCGCAACTTACTTATCTTGTTTTTCTTTTGCCGCCAAGTGGCCTTTTCCTGGAAGTATTTCGTATTCTGTTCGCCCTCTCGAAGCCATTTAACTCTAGATTGTTGACGCCATAGGATTTCCTCTCTGTACAGATATTCATCTAGCTCTAGAGACTTCCTACGAATTAGCTCGTCTCTCTGAACAGAAGGAGCTCTGTCCCATAGGTTGGCGAGTTGTTTCTGAAGGTACTGCACATGAATGGTAACAGACCTAAATTTTTTACTGCTCCAGTATTGAAGTCCATGCTTTACATTAGCCAAATTCAACATTTGATACATGATTTTGTGTAAGTGGCCTTGAAGTTCCTGTTCATCTTGTAGTGTTTGAACAAAAATCTATCCGTAACTCCTAATGAGTCAACGAAGAGAAATGCAAAAAACAAGATAAGGAATTTTTGCATGGAGCTAATTCATGTACCTATATCTAACGTAAGTTGGACTTAAGTTATGTTTCGAATTTAGACTTGATTTTTTTTAAAATATAGATTCATATTGTGGCTACATACTAATTTTCGCCAATTAAAAAAAGTTTACAGTACAAACTGAACGGAGACTTGGACTATTTGCGTACATGGGCTCAAAGCACGAATCATGAACTAGCAGTCTTGTGTTTTTCTCTCAATAAATGACCAACTCATTGAGATAAAAACACAAGACTGCTAGTTCTGGAAAATAATTATGATAACCTCTGAATAAATGAACTTTCGAACATGCATAAGTGATTCTTAAAGTTTTCTTGTTTTACTTTTATATCAGTCTTCCTCTTTGGCGATGCAAACTTTCTTGTTTTGCATTTCTTTCACTACACAATCTTTCAATGTTTGAGAATATCTGGCTCTCAACAACATTTGTTGTTCTTTGTTGAATAAATCGTCTTCTAAGTCTTAACTTCCTTTTGTTGAATATGTTCCCTACCTAAGTCATATGATTCCCTGCCCCTCTCCTCACAATATTTGTTGTTCATGTGATTAGTTAATTTTTCCTACTTGTTGGTTGCAAATTTTGTGCTAGTGGCTCCCCAAATTCCATTTCTCTGCTGCACTAATGCTGGAAGTATTGTCATGACTTACCTTTGTGTATACTGACCATGAGTGTAGTGTTACTCTACAAACAGATGATTCCATAGAACTCAGATTAGTGATGCGCCACACAATGCAATCCTGATGCATTGGAGTAAGAGGTGAAGAGGTAAAAATAAATTCTCATAAATTTCTGAGCATTAATTAGCACTCGTGTCATTGTAGAGTAAACTCAAAGTTGATGGCATCATGTCTCATATGTTGGGGCTGGACAGCAACAATGCGCTGCACAAATTCACCGGCATGGCAAATATGCACACTACACAGCCCCCTCTACTTGTGATGAACTTTGAGGACAGCTTCAACCAACAATTAAGCAGCGGAATAACACAAACAACATGCACAAGTGGCACAGGATTTAACGTGGAAAAACCTCCTCAACTTGAGGAGTAAAAAACCACGGCTGTGGACCGACCGGTCCACACAACTTCACTATGAGAATGATGAGTACAAAGTCTTCTCTAGAACCTATAGAGAGATTTACAACACACTCTCCGCGTTGCCAACCGGCAACAGCAACAACAACCACAAGAGGCAAGATTTCAGCAAAGCAGAGTTTACACAGCTTCTGTACCCTTCAGTGTTTTGCAAACTGCTCTTAAACTGCTGAACCAAACAGCACCAAATTTGGCAAACAAGTAGACACACGAGTTCTTAAGATCCCCTCCAAATTTCAGCTCAATCGGACATCGTTTGCCTACCTAAACTGTTCGTCTCCCAAAACTCCTCTGTTCTGAAACTGCAGCAGTCAGAGCTGACAAAACCACTCCCAAATCTGATGCTCCACTGACCCAATCCTCAAACCAACTAACCAAATCGAAGTACTCAAAGTAAGGAACGAGCTCACCAAGATTGGGGTCGATCCAAGCACGTTTGAGCCTCCAATCACCAGCTTGAACACCTGTCTAGTCAAATGCAAGAAATCTGGACAGAACCTCTCGCTTCTTCTTCTTCTTCCTCTCTCTCAGGTTGTGTTTTCTCTTGTGTGCTCTCTCTCTCTCACTCTCACGAATGGCAGCCACCACCAGCAAGGGGTGGAGTGGCTAGGGTTTTCTTCTTGCTTTACTTCCCTTGGAAGCGCTCTCAACCGTTGGATGCAGCGCAGATCAATGGCTGACATGTGTTGGACTTATGGGCTGATGTTGGGCTGCCAACACACCTCCATGTGGAGGGACTTAGCCCAACAAACTCCCCCTCCCGACATCATGGAGGGTCTTACTGCCTTCCGGCAGCCATGCCAGCGAGCCGGGCATGCATACTTGAGCTTCTTCCTTGTCACCACTTTAGTCAACATATCAGCCCCATTGTCATCGGTGTGAACCTTCTCAAGTTGCATTTTCTTGTAATACAACACATCTCGAATCCAATGATAACAGACTTCTATATGCTTAGACCTTGAATGAAAACTTGCATTATTACTCAAGTGAATAGCACTTTGGTTGTCACAAAACAACACATACTTGTCTTGCTTAAAACCAAGCTCACAAGCCAACCGTTTCAGCCACAATAGCTCTTTGCTCGCCTCTGTTACAGCAATGAATTCAGCTTCAGCTTGTATTCATTGCCACACACTTCTGCAGCCTGCTTTGCCATGACACCGCTCCCCTGCATAGGTAAACCAAGTAACCTGAAGTAGACTTCCTTCATCAACATCTCCAGCCATGTCGAATATGAAAAGCAATCAGCTTTGCCTCACCGTCACCAAAGCAAAGTTTCAGATTTGTGCTGCCCTCAAGATATCTCAAAATCCACTTCACGGCTTCCCAATGAGGTCTTCCTGGATTGGACATAAATCTGCTCACAGATTAACCGTGTGAGCAATGTCAGCCTTGTACACACCATAGCATACATCAAACTCCCAACCATCAAGCATAAGGAACATGATGCATTTCCTTTTTCTGCTCATCAGTGGTAGGACATTGCTTTCTGCTCAACTTGAAATGGGCTGCTAGTGGACAACTTACAACTTTAGCATTTTCCATCCTGAACTTCCGAAGTACTTTCTCAATATACTTCTCTTGAGACAAGTACAACTTGTTGCAATTTCTGTCTCGCTCAATTCTCATTTCGAGGATGTTCTTTGCTGGACCTAAGTCTTTCATGGCAAAACATTTGCTCAACTCCTTCTTCAACTTAGCAATCCTAGAGACATTCTTGCCAACAATCAGGATATCATCAACATAGAGCAATAATATGATGAAATCATCACCTGAGAACCTCTGAATAAACACACAATGGTCTCGAGCTACACTTCTTGTAGCCTTGCTCCCCATGACAGCTTCAAACTTCATGTACCATTGTCTTGGTACTTGTTTCAGGCCATAGAGACTTTTCTTCAGCTTGCACACATAGTCTTCTTTGCCTTTCACAAGAAACCCCTCAGGTTGCTCCATGTATATTTCTTCCTCCAACTCACCATGAAGGAATGCAGTCTTCACATCCATTTGCTCAACCTCCAAGTTGAGACTTGCTGCCATGCCAAGGATTACTCTTATGGATGTCATCTTCACAACCGAAGAAAAGATCTCATCATAGTCAATGCCTTTTCTTTGGCCGAATCCTTTTACAACTAGCCTAGCCTTGTACCTTGGATGTGATGTGTGCTCTTCTTGCTTGATTCTATAGACCCACTTGTTCTTCAAAATTTTCTTGCCCTTGGGCAACTTCACCAACTCATAAGTATGATTCTTATGCAAGGAATCCATCTCTTCTTGCATAGCATTTTTCCACTCCTTCTTGTGCTCATCTTCCATTGCATCTGCAAAGCATTCAGGTTCTGAACCGTCAGATAATAACACCACGTATTGATCTGAGGGATACCTGCTGGAAGGAATTCGACCCATGTTGGATCTTCTGAGTGGAGCAGTTGGTGGACTTTCTGGTGCTGGTGCTTCCTGCTGATCCGGATCATCAACTTCAGCATCATACTCTTGTTGCTGCTGCTGGGGAGCATCTGCTTCACCTGCACCACCATGTACATCATCTTGTACATCTTCTGCATCTGCTTCAACTTGCACAGGAGCTGGAGCTGCAGGAACTGGGTCAGAATCAATCATGTCTTGCTGCTGCTGAGGAGGAACCTGCCCCTTTGTCTTCACAATATCCTCAATTGTTTGGTATTCAATAAACACAACATCACGGCTTCTCACAACTTTCCTTGCTATAGGGTCAAACAGCTTGTAGCCAAACTCATCACCACCATAACCAAGAAAGATACATTGTCGTGTCTTCCAATAAAGCTTTGACCTTTCATCTTGAGGAATATGAACAAAGGCCTTGCACCCAAAAACCTTCAGGTGGTCATATGAGACGTCCTTGTCACACCAGACCCTGTTAGGAACATCTCCCTGCAAAGGATAACTTGGTGAGAGATTAATAAGATAAACTGCAGTCATCAAAGCCTCACCCCAAAAGTGTTTACGTAGCTTTGCACTTGACAACAAGCATCTAACTCTCTCCACAATTGTCCTGTTCATCCTCTCAAAGACGCACCATTCAGCTGTGGTGTCTTCGAGGGAGTAAATTGATGCCTAACCTTGCTGCTTGCAATATGCATCAAATCGCCCAATGTACTCTCCTCCATTATCGGTGCGAATGCACTTGATCTTCTTCTCGCTTTCTCTCAACCGAGGCTTGGAATTGCTTGAATACACCTAGTACTTGATCTTTGGTCCTCAAAGTGAAGGCCCAAACTTTCCTGGAAAAGTCATCAATAAAAGTCACAAAGTACTTAGCACCACCAAGAGATCTTACCGACATTTTGCAAACATCGGAATGTATCAAGTCCAGCTTCTCGGGCTTCTTGTGAGGAGGTAGAGTCTTGAAGGAAACTCGGTGTTGTTTCCCTGCTAGACAATCTGAACATTTCTTGATGTGAACTCCTTTCACACCCTTAAACAATTTTTTCCTCACTAGCACTGTCATCCCCTTCTCACTCATGCGCCCAAGTCTCTTGTGCCATAAAGCACAATGATCATCCTTCTCTAGTGCATTGACAGAAGCACTAAAGAGCTTAGCATGAACATGATACAAAACTGAGACCATTTTACCTCTTGCAACAATCATGTTGCCTTTGGTGAGCTTGTACTGCCCTTTTCCAAAACTGCTCAAATAATCATCTCCATCAACCAAACCAACTGAAATAATGTTGAGACAAAGTGCCTCAACATGCCTCACAGATTTGAGGACTAACCTTGTACCATTTGCGGTCTCCAAATGCACATCTCCTTTTCCAATGATGACTGCTCTATCATTGTTCCCCATCTTCACAACACCAAAATCACCTGATATATAGTTAGTGAAGAGCTCTCATGAGATGTAGCATGAAAGGTAGCATCGCTGTCCGGTATCCAAATCATCTCGTCACCATCCACAAGGTTGACGGTTTCATCGAAACAACAAAGTGATCCTCTCCTCAACAAAGGAACCAAATCTGCTCTCATTTTCTTCATGCATAACAAGCATGATGTCGCCTTCTCATCGCAGTAACTCGGTTGCCCTCTGTGTCACTATCACTATCAACTTGCTTCTGATCTTGTTTCTTCTTTTTCTTTTTGTCTTTCTTCCACTTGTCACATTGCCACTTAATGTGGCCCTTCTGATGGCAGTGATGGCACTCATAATCAGCATACTTACTTTTTGATTTGCTTCTACCTCTTTACTGCCCCTTTACTCGGACCTCTCGCTTGCTTCTCCCCTAGACTGAGTGACTAGCACCTCTGAATGTGAGGAAGAAGTGGCTTTAGCCACCTTTCTCGACTCTTCATTTAGTACCCTGGTTTTCACAAGATTCCAAGTGACAACTCCATTAGGTGCTGAATTGCAAACCGTGACCTTAAAGGTCTCCCACCTGTCCGTAATGAGCCTAGTAGCAAAGAAGCTCTCACTTCATCTTCAAATGTTGTTCCCATTGAAGAAAGCTCATTTATAATGCCTTGGAATGTATTCACATGATCTGCAATTAGAGTGCCCTCTTTGTACCTCAAGCACATCAATTGTTTGATCAAGAACATCTTGTTTGTACCTTCTTTTCGGGCAAACAACTCTTCCAATTTCTGCCATAAGGTGCGTGCATGTGTCTCATCAATGATATGGTTCAAAACATTGTCATCGACCCATTGCCGAATGAACCCACAAGCTTGGCGATGAAGTACCTTCCACTGACCTTCCTCAATGCCCTCCGGCATCTCGTTGGAGAACACCGGCTTCCAGATTCTTTCACATACAACAAGTCCTCCATCTTTCCCTTCCATGCTTGATAATTTGTACCATTCAAAGATATCATCCTGCTAGTATTCACTTCCATCTTTCACCACAAGAAACTCAGCAATTTGCACAAGCAAACCAAGGCTCTGATGCCACTTTGTTGGGGCTGGACAGCAACAATGCACTGCACAAATTCACCGGCACGGCAAATATGCACACTACCCAGCCCCCTCTACTTGTGATGAACTTTGAGGACAGCTTCAACCATGTAGCGACCAGACTTCAAACAGTCTGATCTCTGTGCGCAAGTGTCATCCCTGGATCAGTAATGCTGACACCACACAGTACTCGAAGGATTTATAACAGAGTAGCAATCACACACTTATTACAACGAATGTCTCAAGAGAGAACTTAACAAAATAAATATGGCTTAAGGCCAACTAATAATGATAACAGCGGAAGGCTTGGAAGAATAAGTGAATCCATCAACTCCAATGGCACCACTGAGTATAGAACCACGACCTAAGCACCTTACTCGTCGTCTGAAAAGTCTGCAACATGAAACGTTGCAGCCCGAAAACGGGTCAACACATGGAATATGCTGGCAAAGTAACACATAGAGAATAATGAAAGAGTAAGCCTATACTACATGCATATATGGCTGGTGGAAAGCTCTATGGTTACTGTTTTGCGTAAAGCCAATTTTTCCCTACTGCAAAGGAATAAATTTATTTAACTATCATGGTGGTTATTGAACATTGAGAATGGTTGACAGCATCCTCAATCCCAATTAAAAGTACTCATTAACAACCCAACAATATTAATTAGAGTAACATGATGAGATTCACATGATATCCAAGTACTAGATACTCAAGATGTCCATAACCGGGGACACGGCTAACCATGATTAGTTTATACACTCTGCAAAGGTTTGTGCACTTTTCCCACAAGACTCGATCTCCTCCGTTTGATTTCTCGCACTACATGGTGTTTGAGAAACGGTTGACCGAGACATAGTCTTTCAGAAGCGCTAGCACCTTACGAATGGGTAGACCGTACCAACCTACAACCCCTACATCAGCTAGTCTACCACTATAAGAGTTCGCACGACTTAATCAACTATGCTAGAGTGTTGGGGAACGCAGTAATTTCAAAAAATTTCCTACGCACACACAGGACCATGGTGATGGCATAGCAACGAGAGGGGAGAGTGTTGTCTACGTACCCTCGTAGACCGTAAGCGAAAGCGATCACAACGTAGAGGAAGTAGTCGTACTTTCTCCTCGCGATCCTGCCAATCCCAGCGCCGTTACTCCGGCACCTCCGAGTCGATGATGACGTAGAGAAAGTAGTCGTACGTTCTCCTCACGATCCAGCCGATCACGGCGCTGTTACTCCGGCGCCTCCGAGTTCTTGGCACACGTTCAGCTCGATGACGCTCCACGGGCTTCGATCCAAAGAAGCTCCGGGAGGGAGTTCCACAAGACGACGGGCGTGGTGACGATCTTGATGTTTCACCGTCGCAGGCTTCGCCTAAGCACCGCCACGATATGGCCGAGGTGGAATATGGTGGAGGGGCACCGCACACGGCTAAGGAACGATCTCAAGGATCAACTTGTGTGTGTCTGGGGTGCCCCCTCCCCGTGATATAAAGGAGGGAGGGAGGAGGTGGCCGGCCCAAGGGGAGGCGCACCAGGAGGGGAAACCTACTCCAAGTAGGTTTCCTCTCTTTCCTTATCTTATTTGGAGGGGAAGGAAAGAGTACTAGTAGTTAGGAAGTAGTACTAGTAGTAGGAATAGGAAGAGGGGAAGGAGAAAGGAGGGGGCGGCCCCTCCCCAATTCGGATTGGGCTTGGGCGCGCCTCCCTTGCTCCTTCTCCTTCTTCCTACATGGGCCCAATAAGGCCCATATACCTCCCGGGTTCCAGTAACCTCCCGGAGCTCCAAACTTCTCCGGAACCTTTCGGTGTCCAAATATATCCGTCCAATATATTAATCTTTATGTCTCGACCATTTCGAGACTCCTCGTCATGTCCGTGATCATATCCGGGACTCGAACAACCTTCGGTACATCAAAATACACAAACTCATAATATAACCGTCATCGAAACCTTAAGCGTGCGGACCCTACGGTTCGAGAACAATGTAGACATGACCGAGACACATCTCCGGTCAATAACCAATAGCGGGACCTGGATGCCCATATTGGTTCCTACATATTCTACGAAGATCTTTATCGGTCAGACCGCATAACAACATACGTTGTTCCCTTTGTCATCGGTATGTTACTTGCCCGAGATTCGATCGTCGGTATCCAATACCTAGTTCAATCTCGTTACCGGCAAGTCTCTTTACTCGTTCCGTAATGCATCATTCCGTAACTAACTCATTAGCTACATTGCTTGCAAGGCTTATAGTGATGTGCATTACCGAGAGGGCCCAGAGATACCTCTCCGACAATCGGAGTGACAAAACCTAATCTCGAAATACGCCAACCCAACATGTACCTTTGGAGACACCTGTAGTACTCCTTTATAATCACCCGATTCGTTATGACGTTTGGTAGCACCCAAAGTGTTCCTCCGGTAAACCGGAGTTGCATAATCTCATAGTTACAGGAACATGTATAAGTCATGAAGAAAGCAATAGCAACATACTAAACGATCGGGTGCTAGGCTAACGGAATGGGTCATGTCAATCACATCATTCTCCTAATGATGTGATCCCGTTAATCAAATGACAACTCATGTCTATGGTTAGGAAACATAACCATCTTCGATTAACGAGCTAGTCAAGTAGAGGCATACTAGTGACACTCTGTTTGTCTATGTATTCACACATGTATTATGTTCCCGGTTAATACAATTCTAGCATGAATAATAAACATTTATCATGATATAAGGAAATAAATAATAACTTTATTATTGCCTCTAGGGCATATTTCCTTCAGTCTCCCACTTGCACTAGAGTCAATAATCTAGATCACATCACCATGTGATTAACATCGATAGTTCACATCATCATGTGATTAACATCCATAGTTCACATCGCCATGTGACCAACACCCAAAGGGTTTACTAGATTCAGTAATCTAGTTCACATCGCTATGTGATTAACACCCAAAGAGTACTAAGGTGTGATCATGTTTTGCTTGTGAGAGAATCTTAGTCAACGGGTCTTTCATATTCAGATCCGTTATGTATTTTGCAATTTTTCTATGTCTACAATGCTCTGCACGGAGCTACTCTAGCTAATTGCTCCCACTTTCAATATGCATCTAGATCGAGACTTAGAGTCATCCAGATCGGTGTCAAAACTTGCATCGACGTAACCCTTTACGACGAACCTTTTGTCACTTCCATAATCGAGAAACATATCCTTATTTTACTAAGGATAATTTTGACCGCTGTCCAGTGATCTACTCCTAGATCACTATTGTACTCCGTTGCCAAACTTCGATTGTAGGGTATACAATAGATCTGGTACACAAGATGGCATACTTTTATAGAATCTATGGCCAAGGCATAGGGAATGACTTTCATTCTCTTTCTATCTTCTCGCCGTGGTCGGGTTTTGAGTCTTACTCAATTTCACACCTTGTAACACAGGCAAGAACTCTTTCTTTGACTGCTCCATTTTGAACTATTTCAAAATCTTGTCAAGGTATGTACTCATTGAAAAAACTTATCAAGCGTCTTGATCTATCTCTATAGATCTTGATGCTCAATATGTAAGCAGCTTCACCGAGGTCTTTCTTTGAAAAACTCCTTTCAAACACTCCTTTATGCTTTGCGAATAATTCTACATTATTTCCGATCTACAATATGTCATTCACATATACTTATCAGAAATGCTGTAGTGCTCCCACTCACTTTCTAGTAATTACAGGCTTCACCGCAAGTCTGTATAAAACTATATGCTATGATCAACTTTATCAAAGCATGTATTCCAACTCTGAGATGCTTGCACCAGTCCATAGATGGATCGCTGAAGCTTGCATATTTTGTTAGCACCTTTAGGATTTACAAAACCTTCTGTTAGCATCATATACAACTCTTCTTTAATAAATCCATTAAGGAATGCAGTTTTGTTTATCCATTTGCCAGATTTCATAAAATGCGGCAATTGCTAACATGATTCGGACAGACTTAAGCATCGCTACAGTTGAGAAAATCTCATTGTAGTCAACACCTTGAACTTGTCGAAAACCTTTTTGTGACAAGTCGAGCTTTGTAGATAGTAACACTACTATCGATTGTCCGTCTTCCTCTTGAAGATCCATTTATTTTCTATGGCTTGCCGATCATCGGGCAAGTCAACCAAAGTCCATACTTTGTTCTCATACATGGATCCCATCTCAGATTTCATGGCCTCAAGCCATTTTGCGGAATCTGGGCTCATCATCGCTTCCTCATAGTTCGTAGGTTCATCATGGTCTAGTAACATGACTTCCGAACATGATTACCGTACTACTCAGTGCGGATCTTACTCTGGAAGACCTACGAGGTTTGGTGGCAACTTGATCTGAAGTTTCATGATCATCATCATTAACTTCCTCACTAATTGGTGTAGGAATCACCGGAACTGATTTACGTGATGAACTACTTTCCAATAAGGGAGAAGGTATAATTACCTCATCAAGTTCTACTTTCCTCCCACTCACTTCTTTCGAGAGAAACTTCTTCTCTAGAAAGGATCCATCTTAGCAACGAAAAACTTGCCTTCGGATCTGTGATAGAAGGTGTACCCAACAGTTACCTTTGGGTATTCTATGAAGACGCACTTCTCCGATTTGGGTTTGAGCTTATCAGGTGAAAACTTTTTTTCACATAAGCATCACAACTCCAAACTTTTAAGAAACGACAGCTTAGGTTTACTGTTAAACCATAGTTCATATGGTGTCGTCTCAACGGATTTAGATGGTGCCCTATTGAACGTGAATGCAGCTGTCTCTAATGCATAACCCCAAAATGATAGTGGTAAACCGATAAGAGACATCATAGATCGCACCATATCAAATAAAGTGCGGTTACGACGTTTGGACACACCATAACATTGTGGTGTTCCAGGTGGCGTGAGCTGTGAAACTATTCCACATTATTCTAATTGAAGACCAAACTCGTAACTCAATTATTCGTCTTTGCGATTAGATCGCAGAAACTTTATTTTCTTGTTACGATGATTTTTCCACTTCACTCTGAAATTCTTTGAACCTTTCAACTATTTCAGACTTATGTTTCATCAAGTAGATATACCCATATCTGCTCAAATCATCTTGTGAAAGTCAGAAAATAACGATACTTGCCACGAGCATCAACACTCATTGGATCGCATACATCGGTATGTATTATTTCCAATAAGTCAAGAGCTTGTTCCATTGTTCCGAGAACGGAGTTTTAGTCATCTTGCCCAAACGGCACGGTTCGCATGCTTCAAATTATTCTTAATCAAGTGATTCCAAATGTCCATCAGCTTGGAGTTTTCTTCATGCGCTTTACACCAATATGACCTAAACGGCAGTGCCACAAATAAGTTGCACTATCATTATTAACTTTGCATCTTTTGGTTTCAATATTATGAATATGTGTATCACTATGATTGAGATCCAATGAATCATTTTCATTGGGTGTGTAACCATATAAGGTTTTATTCATCTAAATGTAACAACAATTTATTCTCTTACTTAAATGAATAACCGTATTGCAATAAACATGATCAAATCATATTTATGCTCAACACCAAATAACACTTATTTAGGTTCCACACTAATCCCGAAAGTATAGGGAGTGTGCGATGATGATCATATCAATCTTGGAACCACTTCCAACTCTCATCGTCACTTCACCCTTAACTAGTCTCTGCTCATTCTGCAACTCCCTTTTCGAAAGTTACTAATCTTAGCAACCTGAACTAGTACCAAATCTTTGAGGGTTGCTATGAACACTAGTAAAGTACACATCAATAACATGTATATCAAATATACTTATGTTCACTTTGCCATCCTTCTTATCCACCAATCACTTGGGGTAGTTCCGCTTCTAGTGACCAGTTCCATTGCAGCAAAATCACTTAGTCTCAGGCTTAGGTCCAGACTTGGGCTTCTTCACTCGAGCAGCAACTTGCTTGCCGTTCTTCTTGAAGTTCCCCTTCTTCCCTTTGCCCTTTTCCTTGAGACTAGTGGTCTTGTCAATCATCAACACTTGATGCTCTTTCTTGATTTCTACCTTCGTCGATTTCAACATCACGAAGAGCTCGAATCGTTTTCGTCATCCCTTGCATACTATAGTTCATCACGAAGTTCTAGTAACTTAGTGTTGGTGACTAGAGAATTCTGTCAATCACTATCTTATCTGGAAGATTAACTCCCACTTGATTCAAGCGATTGAAGTACCTGCACAATCTGGAGAACATGCTCACTAGTTGAGCGATTCTCTTCCATCTTTTAGCTATAGAACTTGTTGGAGATTTCATATCTCTCAACTCGGTATTTGCTTGAAATATTAACTTCAATTCCTGGAACATCTCATATGGTCCATGACGCGTTCAAAACGTCTTTGAAGTCCCGATTCTAAGCTGTTAAGTATGGTGCACTAAACTATCAAGTAGTCATCATATTGAGCTAGCCAAACGTTCATAACGTCTACATTTGCTCCTGCAATAGGTCTGTCACCTAGCGGTGCATCAAGGACATAATTCTTCTGTGCAGCAATGAGGATAAACCTCAGATCACGGATCCAATCCGCATCACTGCTACTAACATTTTTCAATACAATTTTCTCTAGGAACACATATAAAAACATAGGGAAGCAACAACGCGAGCTATTGATCTACAACATAATTTGCAAAATACTACCAGGACTAAGTTCATGATAAATTAAAGTTCAATTAATCATATTACTTAAGAACTCCCACTTAGATAGACATCTCTCTAGTCATCTAAGTAATCACGTGATCCAAATCAACTAAACCATAACCGATCATCACGTGAGATGGAGTAGTTTTCAATGGTGAACATCTTATGTTGATCATATCTACTATATGATTCACGCTCGACCTTTCGGTCTCCGTGTTCCGAGGCCATATCTCGCATATGCTAGGCTCGTCAAGTATAACCTGAGTATTCTCGCGTGCAAAACTGGCTTGCACCCGTTGTAGATGGACGTAGAGCTTATCACACCCGATCATCACGTGGTGTCTCGGCACGATTTAACTTTGGCAACGGTGCATACTCGGGAGAACACTACTTGATAATTTTAGTGAGAGATCATCTTAAAATGCTACCGTCAATCAAAGCAAAATAAGATGCATAAAGGATAAACATCACATGCAATCAATATAAGTGATATGATATGGCCATCATCATCTTGTGCTTGTGATCTCCATCTCCGAAGCACCGTCGTGATCACCATCGTCACCGGCGCCGACACCTTGATCTCCATCGTAGCATCGTTGTCGTTTACGCCATCTATTGCTTCTCGACTATCGCTACCGCTTAGTGATAAAGTAAAGCAATTACAGGCGTTGCATTTCATACAATAAAGCGACAACCATATGGCTCCGGCCGATTGCCGATAACTTCGGTTACAAAACATGATCATCTCATACAATAAAATATAGCATCACGTTTTGACCATATCACATCACAACATGCCCTGCAAAAACAAGTTAGACGTCCTCTACTTTGTTGTTGCAAGTTTTACGTGGCTGCTACGGGCTGAGCAAGAACCGTTCTTACCTACGCATCAAAACCACAACGATACTTCACAATAGACTCCGTTTAACCTTCTCAAGGACCGGGCGTAGCCACACTCGGTTCAACTAAAGTGAGAGAGACAGACACCCGCCAGCCACCTTTAAGCACGAGTGCTGCGTAGCGGTGAAACCAGTCTCGGCGTAAGCGTCTGGCGTAATGTCGGTCCGGGCGCTTCATCTCACAATACCGCTGAACCAAAGTATGACATCTTTGGTAGGCAGTATGACTTGTATCGTCCACAACTCACTTGTGTTCTACTCGTGCAAAACATCAAACCATAAAAACCTAGGCTCGGATGCCCTTTGTTGGGGAACGCAGTAATTTCAAAAAAATTCCTACGCACACACAGGACCATGGTGATGGCATAGCAACGAGAGGGGAGAGTGTTGTCTACGTACCCTCGTAGACCGTAAGCAGAAGCGATCACAACGTAGAGGAAGTAGTCGTACTTTCTCCTCGCGATCCTGCCGATCCCAGCGCCGTTACTCCGGCACCTCCGAGTCGATGATGACGTAGAGAAAGTAGTCGTACGTTCTCCTCACGATCCAGCCGATCACAGCGCCGTTACTCCGGCGCCTCCGAGTTCTTGGCACACGTTCAGCTCGATGACGCTCCACGGGCTTCGATCCAGCAAAGCTCCGGGGAGGGGAGTTCCGTCAGCACGACGGCGTGGTGACGATCTTGATGTTTCACCGTCGCAGGTCTTCGCCTAAGCACCGCTACGATATGACCGAGGTGGAATATGGTGGAGGGGCACCGCTGCGGCTAAGGAACGATCTCAAGGATCAACTTGTGTGTCCTGGGGTGCCCCCCCTCCCCGTCTCCAAAGGCCGTCGGCAGGCGGTGGCCGGCCCAAGGCGGAGGCGCACCACGGAGGGGGAACCCAACTCCAAGGAGGTTTCCTCTCTTTCCTTATCTTATTTGGAGGGAAGGAAAGAGTACTAGTAGTTAGGAAGTAGTACTAGTAGTAGGAATAGGAAGAGGGGAAGGAGAAAGGAAAGGGGCGGCCCCCTCCCCAATTCGGATTGGGCTTGGGCGCGCCTCCCTTGCTCCTTCTCCCTTCTTCCTACATGGGCCCAATAAGGCCCATATACCTCCCGGGGTTCCGTAACCTCCGGAGCTCCAAACTTCTCCGGAACCTTTCCGTGTCCAAATATATCCGTCCAATATATTAATCTTTATGTCTCGACCATTTCGAGACTCCTCGTCATGTCCGTGATCATATCCGGACTCGAACAACCTTCGTACATCAAAATACACAAACTCATAATATAACCGTCCATCGAAACCTTAAGCGTGCGGACCCTACGGTTCGAGAACAATGTAGACATGACCGAGACACATCTCCGGTCAATAACCAATAAGCGGGACCTGGATGCCCATATTGGTTCCTACATATTCTACGAAGATCTTTATCGGTCAGACCGCGCATAACAACATACGTTGTTCCCTTTGTCATCGGTATGTTACTTGCCCGAGATTCGATCGTCGGTATCCAATACCTAGTTCAATCTCGTTACCGCAAGTCTCTTTACTCGTTCCGTAATGCATCATTCCGTAACTAACTCATTAGCTACATTGCTTGCAAGGCTTATAGTGATGTGCATTACCGAGAGGGCCCAGAGATACCTCTCCGAGCAATCGGAGTGACAAAACCTAATCTCGAAATACGCCAACCCAACATGTACCTTTGGAGACACCTGTAGTACTCCTTTATAATCACCCGATTCACGTTGTGACGTTTGGTAGCACCAAAGTGTTCCTCCGTAAACGGAGTTGCATAATCTCATAGTTACAGGAACATGTATAAGTCATGAAGAAAGCAATAGCAACATACTAAACGATCGGGTGCTAGGCTAACGGAATGGGTCATGTCAATCACATCATTCTCCTAATGATGTGATCCCGTTAATCAAATGACAACTCATGTCTATGGTTAGGAAACATAACCATCTTCGATTAACGAGCTAGTCAAGTAGAGGCATACTAGTGACACTCTGTTTGTCTATGTATTCACACATGTATTATGTTCCCGGTTAATACAATTCTAGCATGAATAATAAACATTTATCATGATATAAGGAAATAAATAATAACTTTATTATTGCCTCTAGGGCATATTTCCTTCAGTCTCCCACTTGCACTAGAGTCAATAATCTAGATCACATCACCATGTGATTAACATCGATAGTTCACATCATCATGTGATTAACATCCATAGTTCACATCGCCATGTGACCAACACCCAAAGGGTTTACTAGATTCAGTAATCTAGTTCACATCGCTATGTGATTAACACCCAAAGAGTACTAATGTGTGATCATGTTTTGCTTGTGAGAGAATCTTAGTCAACGGGTCTTTCATATTCAGATCCGTTATGTATTTTGCAATTTTTCTATGTCTACAATGCTCTGCACGGAGCTACTCTAGCTAATTGCTCCCACTTTCAATATGTATCTAGATCGAGACTTAGAGTCATCCAGATCGGTGTCAAAACTTGCATCGACGTAACCCTTTCTTACGACGAACCTTTTGTCACTTCCATAATCGAGAAACATATCCTTATTTTACTAAGGATAATTTTGACCGCTGTCCGATGATCTACTCCTAGATCACTATTGTACTCCTTGCCAAACTCGATTGTAGGGTATACAATAGATCTGGTACACAGCATGGCATACTTTTATAGAATCTATGGCCAAGGCATAGGAATGACTTTCATTCTCTTTCTATCTTCTGCCGTGGTCGGGTTTTGAGTCTTACTCAATTTCACACCTTGTAACACAGGCAAGAACTCTTTCTTTGACTGCTCCATTTTGAACTAGTTCAAAATCTTGTCAAGGTATGTACTCATTGAAAAACTTATCAAGCGTCTTGATCTATCTCTATAGATCTTGATGCTCAATATGTAAGCAGCTTCACCGAGGTCTTTCTTTGAAAAACTCCTTTCAAACACTCCTTTATGCTTTGCAGAATAATTCTACATTATATCCGATCTACAATATGTCATTCACATATACTTATCAGAAATGTGTAGTGCTCCCACTCACTTTCTAGTAATTACAGCTTCACCGCAAGTCTCAGATAAAACTATATGCTATGATCAACTTTATCAAAGCATGTATTCCAACTCTGAGATGCTTGCACCAGTCCATAGATGGATCGCTGAAGCTTGCATATTTTGTTAGCACCTTTAGGATTTACAAAACCTTCTGTTGCATCATATTCAACTCTTCTTTAATAAATCCATTAAGGAATGCAGTTTTGTTTATCCATTTGCAGATTTCATAAAATGCGGCAATTGCTAACATGATTCGGACAGACTTAAGCATCGCTACGCTTGAGAAAATCTCATTGTAGTCAACACCTTGAACTTGTCGAAAACCTTTTTGTGACAAGTCGAGCTTTGTAGATAGTAACACTACTATCAGTGTCCGTCTTCCTCTTGAAGATCCATTTATTTTCTATGGCTTGCCGATCATCGGGCAAGTCAACCAAAGTCCATACTTTGTTCTCATACATGGATCCCATCTCAGATTTCATGGCCTCAAGCCATTTTGCGGAATCTGGGCTCATCATCGCTTCCTCATAGTTCGTAGGTTCATCATGGTCTAGTAACATGACTTCCGAACATGATTACCGTACTACTCAGTGCGGATCTTACTCTGGAAGACCTACGAGGTTTGGTGGCAACTTGATCCGAAGTTTCATGATCATCATCATTAACTTCCTCACTAATTGGTGTAGGAATCACCGAACTGATTTACGTGATGAACTACTTTCCAATAAGGGAGAAGGTATAATTACCTCATCAAGTTCTACTTTCCTCCCACTCACTTCTTTCGAGAGAAACTTCTTCTCTAGAAAGGATCCATCTTAGCAACGAAAAACTTGCCTTCGGATCTGTGATAGAAGGTGTACCCAACAGCTACCTTTGGGTATTCTATGAAGACGCACTTCTCCGATTTGGGTTTGAGCTTATCGGTGAAAACTTTTTTTCACATAAGCATCACAACTCCAAACTTTTAAGAAACGACGACTTAGGTTCTTTGTTAAACCATAGTTCATATGGTGTCGCCTCAACGGATTTAGATGGTGCCCTATTGAACGTGAATGCAGCTGTCTCTAATGCATAACCCCAAAATGATAGTGGTAAACCGATAAGAGACATCATAGATCGCACCATATCAAATAAAGTGCGGTTACGACGTTTGGACACACCATAACATTGTGGTGTTCCAGGTGGCGTGAGCTGTGAAACTATTCCACATTATTCTAATTGAAGACCAAACTTCGTAACTCAATTATTCGTCTTTGCGATTAGATCGCAGAAACTTTATTTTCTTGTTACGATGATTTTTCCACTTCACTCTGAAATTCTTTGAACCTTTCAACTATTTCAGACTTATGTTTCATCAAGTAGATATACCCATATCTGCTCAAATCATCTTGTGAAAGTCAGAAAATAACGATACTTGCCACGAGCATCAACACTCATTGGATCGCATACATCGGTATGTATTATTTCCAATAAGTCGAGAGCTTGTTCCATTGTTCCGAGAACGGAGTTTTAGTCATCTTGCCCAAACGGCACGGTTCGCAAGCATCAAATGATTCATAATCAAGTGATTCCAAAAGTCCATCGAGATGGAGTTTTCTTCATGCGCTTTACACCAATATGACCTAAACGGCAGTGCCACAAATAAGTTGCACTATCATTATTAATTTTGCATCTTTTGGTTTCAATATTATGAATATGTGTATCACTATGATTGAGATCCAATGAATCATTTTCATTGGGTGTGTAACCATATAAGGTTTTATTCATCTAATGTAACAACAATTTATTCTCTTACTTAAATGAATAACCAGTATTGCAATAAACATGATCAAATCATATTTATGCTCAACACCAAATAACACTTATTTAGGTTCCACACTAATCCCGAAAGTATAGGGAGTGTGCGATGATGATCATATCAATCTTGGAACCACTTCCAACTCTCATCGTCACTTCACCCTTAACTAGTCTCTGTTCATTACGCAACTCCCTTTTCGAGTTACTAATCTTAGCAACCGAACTAGTACCAAATCTTTGAGGGGTTGCTATGAACACTAGTAAAGTACACATCAATAACATGTATATCAAATATACTTATGTTCACTTTGCCATCCTTCTTATCCACCAATCACTTGGGGTAGTTCCGCTTCTAGTGACCAGTTCCATTGCAGCAAAATCACTTAGTCTCGTGCTTAGGTCCAGACTTGGGCTTCTTCACTCGAGCAGCAACTTGCTTGCCGTTCTTCTTGAAGTTCCTTCTTCCCTTTGCCCTTTTCCTTGAGACTAGTGGTCTTGTCAATCATCAACACTTGATGCTCTTTCTTGATTTCTACCTTCGTCGATTTCAACATCACGAAGAGCTCGGGAATCGTTTTCGTCATCCCTTGCATACTATAGTTCATCACGAAGTTCTAGTAACTTAGTGTTGGTGACTAGAGAATTCTGTCAATCACTATCTTATCCGGAAGATTAACTCCCACTTGATTCAAGCGATTGAAGTACCTGCACAATCTGAGAACATGCTCACTAGTTGAGCGATTCTCTTCCATCTTTTAGCTATAGAACTTGTTGGAGATTTCATATCTCTCAACTCGGTATTTGCTTGAAATATTAACTTCAATTCCTGGAACATCTCATATGGTCCATGACGCTCAAAACGTCTTTGAAGTCCCGATTCTAAGCTGTTAAGTATGGTGCACTAAACTATCAAGTAGTCATCATATTGAGCTAGCCAAACGTTCATAACGCCTACATTTGCTCCTGCAATAGGTCTGTCACCTAGTGGTGCATCAAGGACATAATTCTTACGTGCAGCAATGAGGATAAACCTCGGATCACGGATCCAATCCGCATCATTGCTACTAACATTTTTCAATACAATTTTCTCTAGGAACACATATAAAAACATAGGGAAGCAACAACGCGAGCTATTGATCTACAACATAATTTGCAAAATACTACCAGGACTAAGTTCATGATAAATTAAAGTTCAATTAATCATATTACTTAAGAACTCCCACTTAGATAGACATCTCTCTAGTCATCTAAGTAATCACGTGATCCAAATCAACTAAACCATAACCGATCATCACGTGAGATGGAGTAGTTTTCAATGGTGAACATCTTATGTTGATCATATCTACTATATGATTCACGCTCGACCTTTCGGTCTCCGTGTTCCGAGGCCATATCTGCATATGCTAGGCTCGTCAAGTATAACCTGAGTATTCTGAGCGTGCAAAACTGGCTTGCACCCGTTGTAGATGGACGTAGAGCTTATCACACCCGATCATCACGTGGTGTCTCGGCACGACGAACTTTGGCAACGGTGCATACTCAAGGAGAACACTACTTGATAATTTTAGTGAGAAATCATCTTAAAATGCTACCGTCAATCAAAGCAAAATAAGATGCATAAAGGATAAACATCACATGCAATCAATATAAGTGATATGATATGGCCATCATCATCTTGTGCTTGTGATCTCCATCTCCGAAGCACCGTCGTGATCACCATCGTCACCGGTAGCGACACCTTGATCTCCATCGTAGCATCGTTGTCGTTTACGCCATCTATTGCTTCTACGACTATCGCTACCGCTTAGTGATAAAGTAAAGCAATTACAGGCGTTTGCATTTCATACAATAAGCGACAACCATATGGCTCCAGCCGATTGCCGATAACTTCGTTACAAAACATGATCATCTCATACAATAAAATATAGCATCACGTTTTGACCATATCACATCACAACATGCCCTGCAAAAACAAGTTAGACGTCCTCTACTTTGTTGTTGCAAGTTTTACGTGGCTGCTACGGGCTGAGCAAGAACCGTTCTTACCTACGCATCAAAACCACAACGATACTTCGTCAAATAGACTCCGTTTAACCTTCTCAAGGACCGGGCGTAGCCACACTCGGTTCAACTAAAGTGAGAGAGACAGACACCCGCCAGCCACCTTTAAGCACGAGTGCTCGTAACGGTGAAACCAGTCTCGCGTAAGCGTCTGGCGTAATGTCGGTCCGGGCGCTTCATCTCACAATACCGCTGAACCAAAGTATGACATGCCGGTAGGCAGTATGACTTGTATCGTCCACAACTCACTTGTGTTCTACTCGTGCAAAACATCAAACCATAAAAACCTAGGCTCGGATGCCCTTTGTTGGGGAACGCAGTAATTTCAAAAATTCCTACGCACACACAGACCATGGTGATGGCATAGCAACGAGAGGGGAGAGTGTTGTCTACGTACCCTCGTGAGACCGTGGCGAAGCGATCACAACGTAGAGGAAGTAGTCGTACTTTCTCCTCGCGATCCTGCCGATCCCAGCGCCCGTTACTCCGCACCTCCGAGTCGATGATGACGTAGAGGAAGTAGTCGTTCGTTCTCCTCACGATCCAGCCGATCACAGCGCCGTTACTCCGGCGCCTCCGAGTTCTTGGCACACGTTCAGCTCGATGACGCTCCACGGGCTTCGATCCAGCAAAGCTCCGGGGAGGGGAGTTCCGTCAGCACGACGGCGTGGTGACGATCTTGATGTTTCACCGTCGCAGGGCTTCGCCTAAGCACCGCTACGATATGACCGAGGTGGAATATGGTGGAGGGGCACCGCACCTGCAGCTAAGGAACGATCTCAAGGATCAACTTGTGTGTCTGGGGTGCCCCCTCCCGTATATAAAGGAGGGAGGGAGGAGGTGGCCGCCCAAGGGGAGGCGCGACTAAGGAGGGGGAAACCTACTCCAAGTAGGTTTCCTCTCTTTCTTATCTTATTTGGAGGGGAAGGAAAGAGTACTAGTAGTTAGGAAGTAGTACTAGTAGTAGGAATAGGAAGAGGGGAAGGAGAAAGGAAAGGGGGCGGCCCCCTCCCCAGTCGGATTGGGCTTGGGGCGCGCCTCCCTTGCTCCTTCTCCTTCTTCCTACATGGGCCCAATAAGGCCCATATACCTCCCGGGGTTCCAGAACCTCCGGATCTCCAAACTTCTCTGGAACCTTTCCGGTGTCCAAATATATCCGTCCAATATATTAATCTTTATGTCTCGACCATTTCGAGACTCCTCGTCATGTCCGTGATCATATCCGGACTCGAACAACCTTCGTACATCAAAATACACAAACTCATAATATAACCGCCATCGAAACCTTAAGCGTGCGGACCCTACGGTTCGAGAACAATGTAGACATGACCGAGACACATCTCCGGTCAATAACCAATAGCGGGACCTGGATGCCCATATTGGTTCCTACATATTCTACGAAGATCTTTATCGGTCGGACCGCATAACAACATACGTTGTTCCCTTTGTCATCGGTATGTTACTTGCCCGAGATTCGATCGTCGGTATCCAATACCTAGTTCAATCTCGTTACGGCAAGTCTCTTTACTCGTTCCGTAATGCATCATTCCGTAACTAACTCATTAGCTACATTGCTTGCAAGGCTTATAGTGATGTGCATTACCGAGAGGGCCCAGAGATACCTCTCCGACAATCGGAGTGACAAAACCTAATCTCGAAATACGCCAACCCAACATGTACCTTTGGAGACACCTGTAGTACTCCTTTATAATCACCCGATTACGTTGTGACGTTTGGTAGCACCAAAGTGTTCCTCCGTAAACGGAGTTGCATAATCTCATAGTTACGGGAACATGTATAAGTCATGAAGAAAGCAATAGCAACATACTAAACGATCGGGTGCTAGGCTAACGGAATGGGTCATGTCAATCACATCATTCTCCTAATGATGTGATCCCGTTAATCAAATGACAACTCATGTCTATGGTTAGGAAACATAACCATCTTCGATTAACGAGCTAGTCAAGTAGAGGCATACTAGTGACACTCTGCTTGTCTATGTATTCACACATGTATTATGTTCCCGGTTAATACAATTCTAGCATGAATAATAAACATTTATCATGATATAAGGAAATAAATAATAACTTTATTATTGCCTCTAGGGCATATTTCCTTCATAGAGCCCATAGTAGCATGTGGCTGCACACGGAAGTTTCTAGCATGAATAATCTTATGATCCCTTTGAGCCTGGGTGGCGGTCCAAAAAAAAACAGGCAAATCCTGGTCTACCCAGGTGCCTAGATAGGCAAATCCTGGAATAGCCAAGTACCTCAATCCACCCAGATGTGTGTTTAAGTTGCCACCTTAGATAAACCATTTATTAACAATCTCACATCTGTCATGGATATTCACTCAAACCCAATCCACGTCTACGAGCATAGCATGGCATAATAAACAAACGTAGAAGTAACTCCCAAGGGTTTGATAATAAATCAGGTAATAGGTACTACCTCAAACTACTTCCCAAACCCACAATTTAATTAGATCCTAATCATGCAATGTTTGAGGATTGATCTAATGCATAAAAACTGGGTAGTAGAAAAGGTATGATCAAAGTGTTACTTGCCTTGCTGATGATCCGCAAAACCTAGAGTCTCGAAGTAACAGGCGGCGCACTCCGGGTATTCTATCGCAGACAAACAAACAAGCATACAATAAGTACTCATCTAATGCACGGGTAAAACTCAAACAAAAGATCTAACCAGAAAGTTCAACTTAAGAACTCCGGTTTGCAAAAAGAATCAAATCAAACGAAGCAACGAAAGTCAAACGGCGAAAGAAAACAGCTCCGTTTTACTAATCTGAATCTAAGTCAAATTTTACAGAGGCAAAAACTTGCTTAAGTTGATTATTCGAAAAAAGGGTTTCGAGACGAAACTCCAGGTGCTTGAATCGCCCGATTCCGATAAACGAGCGAAAAGTTATACTAAAACGAAAATCGGATCAGAAATCGCGATCAGAAAAATCGCGGATTAAATCCGAGAAAAAGAAAAACGACGAACAGGTTAACGAACGGACGTTCGTTAACTAGAACTAATCTGACGAACACGTTCGTTAAAACGAAACGAACGAGCGAACGCTCGCTAATTAACTGAATCGAAAAAAAATAAACCGATCTAATAATAAGAAAAACGGAAACTAAAAAAAACCGACGAAACTAAAAAAAACGGCGAGGAAAACGAGGCAGCGGCGATCCTCGGGCAGCGGGGTCGGCGGCTCCGGCGGCGGCTCCGGCGAAGTCGGCGGCGTCCGGCGGCGGCGGCAAAAGCAACGGAGGTTAGGTTAGGGTTTGGCGCGGGCGGCGTGGCCGGGCCGTGAAAGGGTGGCTGGTGGGTTGGGGGTGCTCGGGCGGCGGCTATTTAAAGGCTGCCCCGGGCGGAGTCCCGCTCGGGTACGGCCCGGTAAGTTGGTTCGTATTTTTTAAATAATTTCGCGCAGAAAAACAAACGAAAGAAATACTAAACGGGCTCCCAAAATCCCGAAATAAATTTTCCCCGGCTTCTAAAATCAAGCCGGACTAGGTGAACATTTATTTGGGGCCTAAAAGCAATTTTGAAAAACGCACATTTTTCCTAAATTCAAATAAAATGGCGAAAAACTCCAAAATAAAATCTTATTTGATTTTATTATTAAATCCTCATTATTTATTTATTTTGGGAAAGTCATTTTATTCCCTCTCTCATATTTTTGTAATAGAAATAATTGAAGATAAAATAATTAAAATCAAATGATCCTATTTTCAAAATTTGAGAAAACTCAAATATGAAAATAACGAAATCCCCAACTCTCTCCGTGGGTCCTTGAGTTGTGTAGAATTTCTAGGATCGAGCCAAAAATGCAACAAAATATGGTATGCAATGATGATCTATGTATAACATTCCAAATTGAAAATTTGGGATGTTACAAACCAACAATTAAGCGGCGGAATAACACAAACAACATGCACAAGTGACACAGGATTTAACGTGGAAAAACCTCCTCAACTTGAGGAGTAAAAAACCACGGTTGTGGACCGACCGGTCCACACAACTTCACTATGAGAATGATGAGTACGAAGTCTTCTCTAGAACCTCTAGAGAGATTTACAACACACTCTCCGCGTTGCCAACCGACAACAGCAACAACAGCCAAAGGAGGCAAGATTTCAGCAAAGCAGAGTTTACATGCCTTCAGATTCTTCAAAGAGTTTTGCAAACTGCTCTTAAACTGCTGAACCAAACAGCAACAAATTTGGCAGACAACTAGACACACGAGTTCTTAAGATCCCCTCCAAATTTCAGCTCAATGGGACATCGTTTGCCTACCTAAACTGTTCGTCTCCCAAAACTCCTCTGTTCGGAAACTGCAGCAGTCAGAGCTGACAAAACTGCTCCAAAATCTGATGCTCCACTGACCCAATCCTCAAACCAACTAACCAAATCGAAGTACTCAAAGTAAGGAACGAGCTCACCAAGTTTGGGGTCGATCCAAGCACGTTTGAGCCTCCAATCACCCGGCTTGAACACTTTGTCTAGTCAAATGCAAAGAAATCTGGACAGAACCTCTCGCTTCTTCTTCTTCCTCTCTCTCGTGTTGTGTTTTCTCTTGTGTGCTCTCTCTCTCACTCTCACGAATGGCAGCCACCACCAGCAAGGGGTGGAGTGGCTAGGGTTTTCTTCTTGCTTCACTTCCCTTGGAAGCGCTCTCAACCGTTGGATGCAGCACAGATCAATGGCTGACATGTGTTGGACTTATGGCTGATGTTGGGCTGCCAACACACCTCCATGTGGAGGGACTTAGCCCAACATCATACAATCATACTATCACATAAATTTGTCATGCTGACTTGCTGTATATATCTGGACGTAGCAGCCATTGTTAACAGCATCGATGCAGAAGGATAATTTATACAAGCACTAATCTATTCTTTTAGGGGAACGGGAGAGTTGACTCCGCTTGCAGTTTGTTGCTTCGCATGATTGCTCTACTACTTTTTTATTGGAACAAAATGCGAGAGCGGATTGATACATCGAGATGCAGCCCAAGCTAACCGATCCTCTCAACTCTCTGCTCTGCTATTCTCCACATAATTTTCCTCTGTGTTCTGCTGGCATTGTTCGTGGAGGCAGACAGGGTTGTAATATAAGCAAATTTCATCCTTATTATGCATGTAGAAGAGATCGAATGCACAAATCTACTTTGGTTGATACGATGGAGCTCTGTGGGGGCATGTCTTTGATCTACAGCATTTGAGGTGAGGGAGAGGCGCGGGCTGTGGCTGGCAACTAATGGCTGGAGAAAGGCGGCCGCTGCAGTTCTGGAACGAATGGGGCATCCAAACCCTCGTCCTCCTCAGCTTCACTGTGGGGGGTCTCTATGGGGCCAAGCCAACGGAGGCGGCATCCGTGGACATCGTCATCTTCCTGAAGTCTTCATTGTGGTTGTTCCTTTCCCTTTGTCGTGCTCCAAATGAAAATCTAGATTATTGGATCGGGCGGTGGCAACGCTTCGGTGTCAGGTCCTTTCTAAAGGCACCGCCTTGGATCTCATGGTTCGTCGACATTCAACTTCACCTCTTCGCGTTATCTCACCGGGAATGGCTCCGGTGGCTCCATAGTGATGCTTACTGTCATTCTGTAGTCTACTTCGAGTTGTTCAGGGTATTGTTGTAGGTCTTTGACACGTATGTATCTATCCTTGGGTGAGTGTGGGTGTTGATTTGTTGTGTATGGTTTGTATCGGTTTGTATGTTGGTTGTCATTTTATATATAAAGCGGGGCGATAGCCTTTTACAACAAATAAAAAAAATTATATATAATAGACACGAATGCTCTATATGAAATTTGAAGTGTTCTCCCGTTATCAAACCTCCGTCATCGTTCTGCAAGCTAGCTAGGGAGTAAGTATTATACCGGCATTTACTGTACGCACATATTGCAAAGTGTTGCACCGTTGTTAAGATTTCAGGTTCCAAACATTTGCGACTGTGTGTAACCTTCATAATAATTCATAACAATAATTACAACAACATCGCATCGTTGCGTTACTCCGGTTTCCCTAGATGATGTATCAAAAGCCACACGATAGTAATGAACTCACCGCCACTACTCAGCTGCCCAGCATGTGAATCCGGGCTGGAGTGTAGGGCAGCATAGCACAACATCTCTACCCACACTTCGAAGATCACTTCCATCAAGCCAAGCATGCTTGACTCCATGCCGAGAAGCTCCGCTGCGAGTTCACGCGCGTGTTCATCAGCGCGCCGATAAGCACATGTACCCGGGCTTTCGCTTCCAGTTGGGGAGTACCTCCACTGAAACAGAGAAGGTGGAAACTAGCTTATCAATGAGAATTATGACATGCACTGGCAGAATAAGGGCCTATTGTCCCGGTTGGTAAGGACCTTTAGTCCCGGTTCCTGAACCGGGACTAAAGGGTCGGTACTAATGCCTCACCCCTTTAGTCCCGGTTCTAACACGAACCGGGACTAAAGGCCGCGGCCACGTGGAGCTCCACCTTTAGTCCCGGTTGATAACACCAACCGGGACTAAAGGAAATTTTATGATTTTTTTGAAATTTTTATTTGATTTTTTTATTTTCAAATTTCTGAATTATGTTATCCTCTAATCTCTATTCACCACCCTCATCACCTTTGCTCAATTTATCCTCTAATCTCTAATCACCCTCATCATTTCAAATCATCTAACTTCCCGAGCGGTCACCCATCCTCCCACTCCCCTAGTCTCGAGCACGCTTAACTTCCGGGTTCTATTCTCCCTCGTTTCCAAGTCTGCACTTGTTGTTTTCCTGACAATAGTAAGATGTCAATCCTATTAACCCTCAGGAATTTTGCTTGAGCATGAAGTGACACATTTCACTGTTTGAGTTTGAAACTATTGTTTTAAAAAGCAATAATTATTTAGAAAACTATAGTTATTTTGAATAATTAGTTTGACCATTGTTTGACCATAGTTTGACCACAGTTTGACCATAATTTGACCAGATTTGACCAAAATTCAAAATAACTAAAATAATTATTTAGTAACACTAATATTCTAGAATAATTAGTTTGACCATTGTTTGACCACATTTTGAAATTTTTTCGATTTTTTCCACTCTAGATCTTAAAAGCCCCGCAACTTTTTTTCTGTTAGGTTTTTGAGGAATTTGAAAATGTTTAACGGGGGTATCTTTTTGAGTAGATGATTTTTCATATAAAAAACTTTTTCATCCGAGTTAGTATGCAAAAGTTATGCCCATTTTTACAAATTCCAGAGAGATTTTGCAAATAAAGTCGAAATTCACATTTGCAAATTTTCCCAACAACTAGACCACATATCACATGGGAAACTTATTTTCTTTTATTTTTTAAAGCTGAAAAGGCGATCGATCGGGGGTAGAGTTTGAAAATGGGACCTTTAGTACCGGTTCGTGACACGAACCGACTAAAGGTCTCAACCATTACCACCGGTTCGTGTCTCAAACCGGGACTAAAGGTCTAATCTTTAGTCCCGGTTTGAGGCACGAACCGACTAAAGTACATCGCACCCTTTAGTCCCGGTTTTGAGGCACAAACCGAGACTAAAGGGCACAGTGAACCGGGACTAATGCCTTAGTCAAGATTTAACCGGGACCAATGCTCACATTAGTCCCGGTTCGTGACTGAACCGGGACTAATGTGAATATTGGCCCGGAACCATAGCCCTGTTTTCTACTAGTGATGATCAATCTTGAGTGCATCTGAGTTTAATAGAAATGAAGTTCAGGTTATTTTCACTGTTTGATAATTGGTGGATGATTAGTAATAAGCGATTTCAAATGTAATCAAGTTTAAGATTTTACCATAGCTAGAGTGGTATCGAAAGCAAAAGTTGCCCTTTTAGACAGAAAATGTGCTTTGTACATACAAGAACAACCGGACAAGTAGTTAAAAAAAACAAAAAAAAGCTGGACATTATTTGTATAGACGACGTTGTTGAGTTTTAAATAAAGCGGGTTTTCTTCTCAAAAAACATTATGTGTAAAAAAGTATGATGGGCAAATGTTAATGTAAATTATTATAGAAAAGGGAATTCTACCAAAAGGATCCTGAATTTGAGTAGAGTTGTGTGACGTCTGGATAATCTTGCTACAGTAATCCCACGCTAATCTTGCCACATCACCTCGATTACTGTTGCTAAAGTTCCGTTAGTTCAAACCGCGTTAAAAACAAACTTAAGATAAAGTCAAACGGTAAAGATTTTCAAATATTAAAACCAAAATGTTGGGATGTTGCCAAATGATGCATAGGTAATTATTGTGGAGAAACGACACTTTCATAAAATGTTTAAAGGCTCTAAATTAATTAAAACAACAGCTATGACAATTAATTAAATACCTTTTAAAAATAATTATAACACAAACTATTTTAATTAGGTGTCAAACTTTTTGGGGCAGTAGAATAAATTATAACATTGATTTAGGAGTAGCATTTATATTTTATAAAATAGAAATTAAAAGAATAAAATAGAAAAGAAAATAGATAAGGAAAAGAAAACAGAAAACAAAGCAAAAAAAATGAGAGAGAAAGCAAACCCCCCTGGGCTCTGGCCCAGCAGACCACAGGCCCAATTGGGCCAACCCACCCGGCCCAACCAACCGGCGGCCCTCCCTCTCCTTAACCCCCCCGAAACCCTAGCCGTAACCACCCGTCGCCCCCCCTCCACTCGCTCTCCCTCACTCCCCGATCCAGATCGGGATCGGTGATCAGCGCCCTCGGCCGCCCGGCGCCTACTCCGTCATTGGACTCCCCCATCGCCACGCTGCCGTCCCGCCGTCGTCGCGCCGACGCCACCTCATCGTCGACCCCGTCGCCGCTTCGCCGTCCTCCTCCTCATCTCCTCCTTGCCGGGCAGCCTCGACCCCGACTCCATCGCCCGTCGCCGTTGGCCACCGCCGCCCGGAGCGCTTCCCCGCCGGCCTGCCTCTCCTCCGGCGCACGTCGCCGACCTCCTCCTCGAGCCCCGCTGCCCGAACCCCTACGACCACTGTGAGCGCCTCCCCGTGCTCCTCTCCCCTCTCCCCCTGTCACACTTTGAGGCCGTGCTGCTATGTGACCTCCCTTCGCCGCCCCTTTGGATGGCCATCGCGCCCGAGCCGTCCCGCCATCGCCATCGCCTCGCCGTCTGACCACCCAGCATACGCCTCGTCCTTTGCCGCGCTCCTCTCGCCATGCCATCGCGTTCACAGCGCACCTCCTTCCCCCCTCACCACTCGGGTCGCCCATGTGACCCTGGCCACGGCCTCGCCCATGAGCCCCAACCGCTCCACCCCCTTGGCCCGAGCCCGATGCCGCGCCTGCTTGGCCTCTGAGCCAATGACAGACGGGACCCACGTCCCTGAAAACGAAAATGGATTAAAAGAAAATGGTTAAATAATAATAATAATAATAGTAAATAAATAAATAATAAAAATGAATTAATAGGACTAATTATTATTTAATCAGTGAATCAATTAAGTTAATTAATCCTAATTAATTAATCTAATTAACCTGTTAGTTTAATTAAAACAATAATTAGTTTAACTAAACTCTAATTAACCTAAACAGAGTATGACAGATGGGTCCCACTGGACCCACGCGTCAGTTTGACCCAGTCAACCACTGTTGACTGCTGACATCAGCATGACATCATGCTGATGTCATTAATCTATTTTCCGAATTAATTTAAGTAATTAATTAAATTCCAGAAATTAATAAAATCATTAGAAAATCATATCTTTTAATCCGTAACTCGGATTAAATTATTTTCAACATGAAAGTTGCTCAAAACGACGAGACGAACCCGGATACGCAGCCTGTTCGTCCGCCACACATCCCTAACATATCAAACTCGCAACTTTCCCCCTCCAGTTCATTTGCCCAAAAACGTGAAACACCGGGGATACTTTCCCGGATGTTTTCCCCCTTCACCGATATCACCTCATACCGCGTTAGAACACGTCTAGCTCTGCTTGTTGTCCTGATATGCATCTGTTTGCATGGTATTCATTGTTTCTTCCCCCTCTTCTCTCTGGTAGACTACGAGACCGACACTGCTGCTGCCCAGTACGACTACGGAGTTGACGACCCCTCTCCTTGCCAGAGCAACCAGGCAAGCCCCCCCCCCTTTGATCACCAGATATCGCCTACTCTTCTCTATACTGCTTGCATTAGAGTAGTGTAGCATGTTACTACTTTCAGTTAATCCTATACTGCTGCATAGCCTGTCCTTGCTACTACTGTTGTTACCTTTATCTGCTATCCTCTTTGCTTAGTATAGGATGCTAGTGTTCCATCGGTGGCCCTACATTCTTGTCCGTCGCCATGCTATACTCTTTGGCTGTGATCACTTGAGGAGGTGATCACGGGCATATACTATATACTTTACACCGTTACATTACAGTGATACCGTTCGGAGATGGGGCCTGAAGGACAGGTGGCTCCATCCCGGTGAGAGGTGGCCTGGGTTCCCGACGGCCCCATTGTTACTTTGTGGCAGAAGCGACAGGCAGGTTGAGACTACAGGTGAGAGGTGGGCACAGCCTGGTCGGCGTTCATGGATACTTAACACGCTTAACGAGTTCTTGGTATTTGATCTGAGTCTGGCCATTTGGTCTATACGCACTAACCATCTACGTGGGAGTAGTTATGGGTATCCCGGCGTCGTGGTATCAGCCGAAGCCTTCGTGATGTCAGCGACTAAGCGGCGCGCGCCGGATTGGACCGCGTAACGTGACTTCCTTTGTAATGGAGGTTGCTAGGTCTGCTTCCGGCCGCGTTATAGCGTGCGGTGTGCTATGGGCGATGGGCCCCACCCTGCGCTTAGGTTTAGACCGGCGTCTTTGGCCTCTGTTGTGCCTAGGTGGGGCTGCGACGTGTTGATCTTCCGCGGCGGGCATGACCTGAAAAGTGTGTCCGGCCAAATGGGATCAAGCGTGTAGGGTTATGTGGTGCACCCTGCAGGAAGTTAATCTATTCAATAGCCGCGATCTTGATAACAGGGCGACTTGGAGTTGTACCTTGACCTTATGACAACTAGAATCGGATACTTAATAAAACACACCCTTCCAAGTGCCGGATACAACCGGTGGTCGCTCTCTCTCGTGGCAATGAGGAGGGATCGCCGGGTAGGATTATGCTATGCGATGCTACTTGGAGATGCTACTTGGAGGACTTCTACTCTCTCCTACATGTTGCAAGGCGGAGGCTGCCAAGCGTAATCTTGACGAGATTAGATATCCCCCTCTTATTACGGCATTCTCGCAGTTCAGTCCTTGATATGGCCCTTTACACATATACCCATGCATATGTAGTGTAGCTCCTTGCTTGCAGTACTTTGGATGAGTACTCACGGTTGCCTTGTTCCCCTTTTCCCTATCTCTACTCGATTGTTGCGACTGCACGATGGAGCCCAGGAGCCACGCCACCGTCGATGATTTACTACTACACCGGAGGTGCCTACTACTACGCAGCGGCACGATTTACCACTGTGAGTAGTTAGGAGGATCCCAGGTAGGAGGCCTGCGCCTCTTTCGATCTGTATCCCAGTTTGTGTTAGCCTTCTTAAGGCAAACTTGTTTAACTTATGTCTGTACTCAGATATTGTTGCTTCCACGACTTCGTCTATGATCGAGCACTTGTATTCGAGCCCTCGAGGCCCCTGGCTTGTATTATGATGCTTGTATGACTTATTTTATTTTTAGAGTTGTGTTGTGATATCTTCCGTGAGTCCTCGATCTTGATCGTACATGTTTGCGTGTATGATTAGTGTATGATTGAATCAGGCGTCACAAGTTGGTATCGAGCCATCGCCTGTAGGAATCCCCTTTCCAACTTCTTGGCGAAGTCGAGCCTAGACTTTACAAAACTTTTACTAACATGGCTGTGTGGCCCATGGGCCCACGTCGCCATTGGGTGGTATTAGGATCTTTTACTCCTTGTCTATACTCTGGGACTCTGATCTCTCTTCTATTCGGGTTAAATGAATTTGCTAAATCTAACATTAGGATCTCGTTATCACTTTCACCCGGAGAGCCCCTTATTACTAATGATCGTCTGCTCCACGTGAAGACCCTGAAGATACTCTCCGCTATTAACCCGAGAACTTGTGTTCATGGCATTTGCAATTTCCCTCCTACCGTCAACCCTTATGATAACTACTTGCAGTTTTCATTCTTACATTCATCCCCAGTTGGTCTTGTTATTACAAGATACCCCGAAATACTAAATCGTTGTTTCGATAATCCTTTGAGCTTACTGCATTGCTGTTCTTTGTCACATGAATACCCCTTCAAATAAATCCTCGCACTTGTCGAGTATCCGCTCATCCCCAGTTGTTCATGTGTTTCACAAAAGTCTTCAAAATACTATTCGATCTTCCGAAAATCCTCTGGAGCTTTTGGCTCTTGAAATTCTTGCTTGCTTGCATTATGGTTAATCCCATAAGTCTCGTAGTCTTATTGACATTCCTTGTCATTATCATTTTGAGTCTGATGACTCAATATGTTTCTTGAATACGCAATCATCATTGATCCTTATAAATTACCTTTCCTACCGAGCTGCCATTCTTTATCTGGAATTGGTTCTCGACCAATCCAATTGTCGTTGATTGTACCCTAAGGCTATTCAACTTATCCATCCCTAATCAGAGCATTGCTTCTGATCCCTTGAATTGGAAATCATAATTCCTTTGCATTTGACAATTGAGTTAGTCAGTTGTTTCTATAATCTGATCTCCTTGCATTCTTCTTCCTCTAGTTGAGTACCGATGCTCACGTCAGATCCCTTGTGGACCACCAGAACCTTTATTGCATTTTATCCGACGACGTCCTTCATATTCAATAACTTTGTGAGTCTTTTCTCGGATACATAATGCCTTGGGTAAATTGTATCCTCTGCCTTGTCAACCATGCTCTGCAATCGAGCTTGTGTTATTTACTCCTGAAGTTTGTGGTATATATTCCTAAGAGGCCCCGATGGGTCGGACATATGCCTTCTCTAATCTATGTGAACCTGGAAACTACTGGGGTCATACTCTACTAGTGTTATGTCAAATAAAATTTCAACACACAACTTCATTGAAGGCGAGAAGTGAATGAAAGGTTATGCCTTAAAGAAGTGGGAGTCGACCTTGAACTTTGTGTTCATGCCCATGGACACGATGTAGACCTTATCATTAAAGCTTCTCTTAAATTAATTATTCCTTTGGAATAAGTACATCTTATATCCGGGATCCGCCTTTTGCAATCGTGGTTCCGACCATGTTCTCCTTTAAATACCATTTCCTGTGCAAGTTTAAGCACTTGTCTTCTATAGAGCAATACCCCAGTCCAACCACTAGTTTGATCTGTCGTCGAGTATTACCACCTGGTATCTCGAGATTATCTTGGAACTGCATAATTTCTTATGAGTTCTTCATCAAGTACTACATACTCACCGATTACAATTTTTCATGGGCTCTGAGTTATTAAACACTCAAAGACACCGATAACTGAACCGAAGTCTCAGATTACGGTTCAACGACACTTGATAATCTTCTTTAAGTACGAGTTTGTAACCGATCACGCCATTCCTAGCCTGTTTGGCTATATCCTTGTCGTGCAGATTTTAACTCTGCTACCTGGTCCTTATCCCAGGAGCACAACTTTCGACGATTGAGCTAAGCTTACGTTGATTTCCTTGTCTTATCATTCCATCTTGAACAACAAACTTGATCTCGAGTTTGTGTCCTACTCGTGGTTCCAATAACCTTCTGCTTCATCATTCGTTTGACTTGATGTCATCGTTGATCGATTACATCTTCGTGAAATCTCTCGACAAATGTGTCGTGATCATCATCATCATTCCGAGCTCTTCCAGGATATGAATTGAATTCATGATGGGAAATACCATCCTTGTCCCTCGATGATTTGTGTTATCATCGGCAACATTCTTGCCTTCCACCCCAACACAAACTTGTTCACATTTTGTGTTGTACCTTGATTTCCTTGCTATCCAGAATTTGTTCTTTACCTTGGAGTATTACCATCTTTGATGACAAGAATGTTGTGAGAATTACACCACCTCTTAAGAATTCTTGGTATGGTGATACTTCTCACCATCACCATTCTTCCTTGGTCCCCGTGTTGTTTTTAACCAGCATACCATAGATGCTGTTTGAGTTATGTACTTCTAGCAACCCTATTGCTTTGAAGTTAACGATCGACAGTTCGTGCTTAGAACGTTGATTATTGAATTGTCACTCTAACATTGATCTTGCTGCCTAAGGTCATATTTCAGGCACACCTTTCAACTAATGATTGATGGTGTATGTTTCCCTAGAGCATACAACATTATAACATTTGAATTGACAAGTGTCATCTTCTTGTTCACATTATTGTGGAAATCCATCCGTTTGGAATTCTCGATGGATTGTCGCTGAGCCCATTAGCCACCTCCTTGTCCTCTCCTTGAGTTAATGAGGAACTCTTGTTAACGGAAATCACTTCATAGTTCATTTCCCGAGAATCTTACAGTGTCGTCCCGTCAATTGGTGTTGCACCTTTCTTCTCAGGCATCCACGAGCACGAGGTATCTCGACACCAATCATATCTGAATCTCCATCGATATGATGGTTGGAACATATTTACAAGAGTTATAACACTAGTCTTCATAAGACCCGGTAAGGTGATGTCATGCCTAGCACCCCTGGCCGGAGGACCTATTGTTATAGTTGTTCCTTTTTGGCAAGGTTAACCATTCTTCCATGAGGGAATTGTAAGACTTATTCTATAAGTTATTCCTGATGAATCCTTTGTGTTTCCAAAGTCTGATCTTCACCTGTTGGAAATGTCAATGCTATCTCGAAGCATGTCTATGGTACTCCAATTTTCAACAAGAACATTTGAAGCCCAATGTTAAATGTTTCCTGCTCAATTATCCAAACACCGCTGTATGGGTAATGTCATGAAATTTCTCTCCCCTTCCCTAAGGAGTTTTCTACGTTATATCCTGGCATGGACATCGTGCTCTGCTTGTCCTTGGGAAGGATATACCCTTGAAATATGTGTTTAAACATATTTTCCTTTCCATTGTTCTGTTTAATCTGATGATCATATTTTCCTTCCATTGGTTTGTTTAAGCCTTTTCTATGATCTATATGATATAAGCAGTAATAATCCTTGCTTGTGCAAACACCTCGATGTACAACTCTGTCGACCTTGTTACTATTGTTGATGACATTCCGGTAACCACCGATGGACGGGAACCTTGCCTATTGGTCCGCCTCGTTTCAACGAGCAGGAAAATGGTTCTCTTCGTCCCTCGCCCTTGGTACCTATGTTGTTGCCGACATGACCCACAGTTTCACAGGATCGAAACATGACTCTCTTGTACACCCCTGTTGCCCAAGTTATTCCTCCTGCTTGACTTCGTATGTAATTCACGGGGTCACTTTCCTAGTAATCTATTCTGGTATCAGACACAAAACTTATTACCATTGCTCTGGACCCCTTTTACACTTTGTTTCAGGCATCGAATGATTGCCTACCCGCTTGAAACTTCTCATGGTACCTTCTTACTTTGCTCTCGATATTTTCTTAAGTTCCAGTTCGAGAGTTACTTTCCGCCACCTTCCCCGATGTTAGCTACCAGATAGTCAACCTTGCAGAGGTTCGTTCTGCTGGAATACCCCCTTACCTATTCGTAAGTACGTTGGAGTTCCCGAGAAAAGGGCGGCATCACCATGATGACCTGTAGCAGAGAAATGAAGATGTCAAGGTAATGGATCGACCTCTTCAAGAAGAGCAACCAAGATTGAGAAGATTCGTTAGGATTTCGTAACCAGACCTTTCCCCCTTACTCCCCTCTTAAATCTCGGGACGAGATTTCTTGTAGTGGAGGAGAATTGTGACGCCCGGATAATCTTGCTACAGTAATCCCACGCTAATCTTGCCACATCACCTCGATTACTGTTGCTAAACTTCCGTTAGTTCAAACCGCGTTAAAAACAAACTTAAGATAAAGTCAAACGGTAAAGATTTTCAAATATTAAAACCAAAATGTTGGGGTGTTGCCAAATGATGCATAGGTAATTATTGTGGAGAAAGGACACTTTTATAAAATGTTTAAAGGCTCTAAAGTAATTAAAACAGCAGCTATGACAATTAATTAAATACCTTTTAAAAATAATTATAATGCAAACTATTTTAATTAGGTGTCAAAATTTTTGGGGCAGTAGAATAAATTATAACATTGATTTAGGAGTAGCATATATATTTTATAAAATAGAAATTAAAAGAATAAAATAGAAAAGAAAATAGATAAGGAAAAGAAAACAGAAAACAAAGCAAAAAAAAGAGAGAGAAAGCAAACCCCCCCCCCCCACTGGGCTCCGGCCCAGCAGACCATAGGCCCAATTGGGCCAACCCACCCAGCCCAACCAAGCGGCCGGCCCACTCCCTCTCCTTAACCCCCCCGAAACCCTAGCCGTAACCACCGTCGCCCCACCCCCCACTCGCTCTCCCTCACTCCCCGATCCAGATCGGATCGGGTGACTGCTACCGACGCCTCGACGCCGCGCCCCTACTCCGTCACGGACTCCCTTCGCCACGCTGCCCGCCATCTCATTGTCGTCGCCTGACGCCACCTCATCGTCGACCCGCTTCGCCGTCCTCCTCCTCATCTCCTCCTTGCCGGGCAGCCTCGACCCGACTCCATCGCCCGTCGCCGTTAGCCACCGCCCGGGCGCTTCCCGCCCGCTGCCTCTGCTTTCCGTCAGCCGACCTCGAGCCCGCTGCCCGAACCCCACGACCACCGTGGCGCCTCCCGTGCTCCTCTCCCTCTCCCCCATCACATGGCGCTGAGGCCGTGCTGTCGCGGCCTCCCAGCCCGCGCCCCTTTGGATGGCCATCGCCCGAAGCCGTCCCATCGCCTCGCCTCGCCGTCTGCGGCCACCGAGCAGCATACCTCACATCCTTGCCGCGCTCCTCTGTGGCCATGCTGTCAGCGTTCTCAGCCGCACCCTCCTTCCCCCACCTGCCGGGTCAAGGCTGCCAGCCGGGCTGGGCCAGCCCATGAGCCCGTGGCTCCGCCTCCACCACCCCCGTTGACCGAGCCCAGTGCACAGCCTGCTTGGCCTCTGAGCCAATGACAGACGGGACCCACGTCCCTGAAAACGAAAATGGATTAAAAGAAAATGGTTAAAAAATAATAATAATAATAATAGTAAATAAATAAATAATAAAAATGAATTAATAAGACTAATTATTATTTAATCAGTGAATCAATTAAGTTAATTAATCCTAATTAGTTAATCTAATTAACCTGTTAGTTTAATTAAAACAATAATTAGTTTAACTAAACTCTAATTAACCTAAACAGAGTATGACAGATGGGTCCCATCGACCCACGCTGTCAGTTGACCCGATCGACCACTGTTGATCGGCCGACATCGACATGACATCATGCTGATGTCATTAATCTATTTTCCGAATTAATTTAAATAATTAATTAAATTCCAGAAATTAATAAAATCATTAGAAAATCATATCTTTTAATCCGTAACTCGGATTAAATTATTTTCAACATGAAAGTTGCTCATAATGACGAGACGAACCCGGATACGCAGCCTGTTCGTCCGCCACACATCCCTAACATATCAAACTCGCAACTTTCCCCCTCCGGTTCATTTGCTCAAAAACGTGAAACACCGGGGATACTTTCCCGGATGTTTTCCCCCTTCACCGGTATCACCTCATACCGCGTTAGAACACGTCTAGCTCTGCTTGTTGTCCTGATATGCATCTGTTTGCATGGTATTCATTGTTTCTTCCCCTCTTCTCTCACGGTAGACTACGAGATCGACACTGCTGCTGCCCAAGACGACTATGGAGTTGACGACCCTCTCCTTGCCGAAGCAACCAGGCAAGCCCCCCTTTGATCACGGATATCGCCTACTCTTCTCTATACCGCTTGCATTAGAGTAGTGTAGCATGTTACTGCTTTCAGTTAATCCTATCTTCTTTGCATAGCTTTGTCCTTGCTACTCTTTGTTGTTACCTTTATCTGCTATCCTCATCGCTTAGTATAGGATGCTAGTGTTCCATCGGTGGCCCTACATTCTTGTCTGTCTCGCCATGCTATACTCTTGAGGCTGTGATCACTTGGGAGGTGATCACGGGCATATACTATATACTTTACCTTTGTTACATTACCCGTGATATTGTTCGAGATGGGGTCGAAAGGACAGTGGCTCCATCTCGGTAGAGGTGGGCCTGGGTTCCCGACGGCCCCCATCGTTACTTTGTGGCAGAGCGGCAGGCAGGTTGAGACTACTGGGTGAGAGGTGGGCCTGGCCTGGTCGGCGTTCGCGGATACTTAACACGCTTAACGAGATCTTGGTATTTGATCCGAGTCCGCCATTTGGTCTATACGCACTAACCATCTACGTGGGAGTAGTTATGGGTATCCGGCGTCGTGGTATCACCGAAGCCTTCGTGGACGTCGGACCGAGCGGCTGCCCGGATTGGACCGCGTAACGTGGCTTCCTTTGTAATGGAGGTTGCTAGGTCTGCTTCGCGTTATAGCGTCTTGGTGTGCTATGGGCGATGGGCCCGGACCCTGTCTTGCTTAGGTTTAGACCGGCGTGCTGGCCTCTCTGTTGTGCCTAGGTGGGGTTGCAACGTGTTGATCTTCCGCGGCCGGGCATGACCCAGAAAAGTGTGTCCGGCCAAATGGGATCAAGCGTGTTGGGTTATGTGGTGCACCCCTGCAGAGAAGTTAATCTATTCGAATAGCCGTGATCTTCGGATAATGTGACGACTTGGAGTTGTACCTTGACCTTATGACAACTAGAATCGGATACTTAATAAAACACACCCTTCCAAGTGCCAGATACAACCGGTGGTCGCTCTCTCTCAGGGCAATGAGGAGGGGATCGCCGGGTAGGATTATGCTATGCGATGCTACTTGGAGATGCTACTTGGAGGACTTCAGTCTACTCTCTCCTACATGTTGCAAGACGGAGGCTGCCAGAAGCGTAATCTTCGACAGGATTAGATATCCCCCTCTTATTCTGGCATTCTGCAGTTCAGTCCACTGATATGGCCCTTTACACATATACCCATGCATATGTAGTGTAGCTCCTTGCTTGCGAGTACTTTGGATGAGTACTCACGGTTGCCTTGTTCCCCCTTTTCCCCCTATCTCTACTCGATTGTTGCGACCAGATGATGGAGCCCAGGAGCCAGACGCCACCGTCGATGATTTACTACTACACCGGAGGTGCCTACTACTACGCAGCAGCCCGGCGACCACTGTGAGTAGTTAGGAGGATCCTGTAGGAGGCCCGCGCCTCTTTCGATCTGTATCCCGGTTTGTGCTAGCCTTCTTAAGGCAAACTTGTTTAACTTATGTCTGTACTCAGATATTGTTGCTTCCGCTGACTTCGTCTATGATTGAGCACTTGTATTCGATCCCTCGAGGCCCCCGGCTTGTATTATGATGCTTGTATGACTTATTTTATTTTTAGAGTTGTGTTGTGATATCTTCCCGTGAGTCCCTGATCTTGATCGTACACGTTTGCGTGTATGATTAGTGTACGATTGAATCGGGGGCGTCACAAGTTGTTAGGTACTCCCTCTGTCCGGAAATACTTGTCCTACAAATTAATAAAATGGATGTATCTATAACTAAAATAAGGTTAGATACAACCATTTTTAGGACAAGTATTTCCGGACGGAGGGAGTAGTACTCAGTCCCTGTCCATACCTCTCCCCGTGATCGGTGAGGCAAGTGATGTGCATAGACCCAACAAGCTGCCCTCTCTCTTGGGTCATGGAGCCATTGGGACCATCATGGTGGACCAACCCCTTGAGCTTGTGCCGCCATTTCTTTGGCGATGCCATCTCTCGACTGCTTTGATCAGCCAAGAAGATGTACCACGCAAGGTAGAGCTCCTTGCAGGCCTGGGCATACATGCCACGACGAACAAGGCCCGACAGCATAGGGCCAATAGCTCCTGTGCGACGTTTTTGAGGTGAATTGGCAAGTGTGCGACGTAGTTCGAGCGAATGGCTGTGGTGCGACACATTTGAGCAGGTAAATAGCCCACACACGACATGGCTGTTAAACTCAACTGATGCCCTCATTACCTGTTGGGGGCTGGACCCACCACTTATCCACGCAAGCGCGGGACCCACCACTTGTCTATTCGCGGGACCCACCTCCTCGCAGCTAGAAGAGACGAGCGCCCGTGCCCGCCTCACGCCGCCCATTCATCCACTTCCCCAATCTTTCTCTTCTCCGGTGACCTAGCGCAAATGTCTACCTCCTCCGCCAAGACTCAAAATGGCGACAATATGGACCAGTCTTTGCTCACAAGGTGCCCCTGACCGCCACGCCTGCACCCTCTTAAACGGTTGGTCACTAAGAGGGATGACAATGGCAATCTTAGGCGGAATTTGTGAAATGCTTGAGCAAACCAATGGCGTGAAGGGATGGCAAGGTTAGATCTTAGTTCTTAGCCCGTTCTTTCGTTGTCTTTTGCTCTGATTTCTCCATATTTTGTTTTTTCTCCTCGAATTTGGGATTTAGGGTTCATGTTGTTCTTTTCAGATCTTGAAGAAATGTTACCATTTTGAGTGGATTGATGAATATGTTGATAGGATTCAGTTTGAGGGCTACGTTGATTCGAGCGTGGCCGCAACCTGGGAGCTCAATTTAGGCGGGATGCGCCGATTGCTTTGTGGATAATACGGGAGCTCGGGCGGAGGGCGGGCAGAGTCGTGCCGATGGCGATGTATGCGCCGCAATGCTGAACTGCATCTGAGTCCGAACTGACCGAGGAACTCAAGAAGATCAAGAAACATCTAATGCAGATGATCGATTTGCGAAGCAAGCAAATATCATGGCAGGGGGTTCTATTGTAGTATCATTGCTCTGTTTTTGTTTTATTTGTTGTTCATCCATCATTAAAATGGGCATTTAGGCCTGTCGGGGTAGAGGATGTGATCTCATGCGCCATGCCAAGTTATGTATCTGAATTGAAGCAGCAATTTGGAACACAAATTATTCAAAATGTTCATGCTCTGTTTCCTCTGCTTTTGTTCTTCGCCATTGCAGTACACACCCAAATTCAGTTTCTAGTAAAATACAAAATTGGGCTGCTGAATAGATGTTGGGCCGTGACCAGCCCACCCGCGTAGGGGCACCAGCCCGCCCACCTCTCAGTTCGTCAAATAAAATGGGGCCCAATAAAATGTTACTTGTTTCTATTTTGGCCTTTTTCTTGCACTAAATTTTGTGATGGATCATTTTTTGATGCACTAAAACTAATGCATGTCTACGGTTCCATGAACTAAATGAGTTGCATGCTTGCATGAAGTGCCCGAAGTAAATTAGTTTGCATTTCCTCCCATGTCCATAGTGGGTTTGCATGGGGCTCCTAGTTGCATGTCCATGGTTTGGCCAATATTTTGAAGATGGTGTGTGTGGTGAGGGCGCCCGTGTGGTGATTGGGGTGTAGAAATCCGGGCCCGTGGCAACCCATAGCAATACACGAATAATAAGCAAAAACAACCCATAGCAATCCACAAATAATAGCACGAAAAACACAATATATATAGTAGCATAACGATTATATAGAAGCATAAAGATTCCAACCCATAGTCCCACGATAGCCTTACAACTCCATGATAGCCTTACAACTTAAAGTACTAATAAAACTTAATAATGGTAGCTTAACGATTACAACTTAAAAAAACTAATACGATAGATCTCGCTAGATAGATAGGGGGGCACCAAACGCGGGTTCTTCGGGTTCTTCTTCTCCTCCTCCTCCGGGGCCACCTCGCTCCTCCAGGCGCCGCCCTTCACTCCTCCCCCCCATTGTTGATGGGGTACGGGAGCGTGTGCATAACGCTGTTGTTGGGGAAGATGCCATTGAAGTCGGTGTAGATATTGTAGGTTGTTAAAGCTATGAACTCACAACCAACCCAATACGCTCGCCCGAGGAGATGGAAAGCATCGAAAGGATTAGTGAACGTGGCGAGGAGCCAACCACAATGCCGTTGTGGTTGACCTCCTCAAGATGGTACATCCGAGGAGAGCCGCGGGGGAGGTGGCGGAAGCCGGCCCCAAGGAAGAACTCCGTTAACTCCTTGCGCCTCCACCTCGAGATCGCCCAAACCCTAAGGGTTCTCTCTACATACACTCCGTCCGGGTAGAGCCTTTCCGGCATAGTTGGGGGGAAGCGGTAGGTGGGGCCGGTATACTGCATGGTGGCGAGGTGGCTCGAGGGCTCGATCGGGTTTGCTGGAGAAGAAGGAAGAAGGAGGACAGAGGAGGCGGATGGGGTGTGGATGAGGAGGGAGAGGAAGACGATAGTGCCCGGCTTAAATAGCCCAAGTGCGACGTGGTTTCACCCCGCAGAATTAATGGGCGGGCGGCGTTTGGTGGGGGCGTGGCGCCCATGAAAGTGTGTACACGAGGGGGTGGCGGCGTTTGGTGGGAGCGTGGGAAACGGGTTGCGATCCTTCTGTGCCACTGGTCGCGGGTCAAGGGGGACGGGCTCACGCACGCGTCTGTGCCGTCGTGGGTCAAGGGGACACGCCTGCCCCGGGTTCTTTGCGTGTGCCGCCCGTGCATTCATGCCCTAGCCCATTCTTGCTAGTGCCTGGCTAGAGGGCAACGTTCGGTCGATGGGGGGCCTGTCGATGGGAGTCTTGACAATAATGGACGCCTTCATTTGCCCATCTTGTAACGGGCAGCACGCCGTTTGAACTGCATCGATACCCACATCGATACCCCATGCCAGTATTGCGTCCTCAAAGAGGAGCACGCCATGTACAGCACGCCATGCAGCGTTGGCTTTTTGGTTGTCTTCATCGGGCTGCTGCATTGTGGCCGGGTGCATGCTTTGATGCGACGATGCATTGCTTCTAATGGTAGGCATGCGATAGCTTACTGCGTCGATAGCGGTGGCGGAGCAGGGCTATGTTGAGGGCATGCATGCAACGCACGGGCGCAGTTCTGCGGCTGGGCATGCATGCTGCGGGTAGGCTCAGGCACGCATGCAATGATGGAAAGGGCACTGCGTAGGCTTGGTCCATGCACCGCGTCAACTCTTGCCGTTGGATTCAAATGAACGGTCCTGATGCCCCAACGAGAGAGGCGGATCCAAACCCCACCGATTCAACCAATCAGCGCGTCTCATGCGGATCGATGCACACGGTAGCTAACCCTAGCGCCTGATCTCAACCGTCCACACACAACGATTGACGGCCCGGTAGTGTGCGGGGTTTTGAGGGGTTTTGGGAGGGGTTTTGAGGGGTTTTGGCTGATAAGGGTTGAGCATAACTAATTAAAAAAAATCAAAAATATATAAAACTTGCGCACATAGTCTTATTATGTCGTGTAGTAACGAGAAAAATATATAAATATGGTTTACATACATTTTTACGAAAATTCCTTCACAAAATTGTCACTCCTCGAACAATGTAGTATGGAGTTCAAGGATGAGAGTAGTGGGCACCCGAGAGAGTAGGTGGGGTTTTGAAAATGAAAAGTGTGAAAACCTCACCAAAACTTCATTTTGGATTGACTAAGAAAGATCTTAACTTACTTTTCTCATTTTCATGTTTTAAACTTGTTTTATATATAATTTTCTATTAAACCTTGTTTTCTCAAAAAAAGAGAAAATAATAGAAAATTAATTCAATAAATAGTGAGACTTTAGATGTACACTATATAGGTAGAATAGATGTGTAGAAAAATTATTTGGCTGGTTTAGACAAGGTGCCAAAAAAACTTGCTTAAATATGAGGCCGTTTACCCTATCTTTGGAGGTCATTTGAGACACACTTTTCATGACTATGAGTTCAACTTACCAAAAGGGCTCGGAATGATCGTGCAAGCAAACATAATTTCAGTTGAGGTAGTTTAGATAGCATTAAAACATCAATACCCCATCCCTAATTCAAATTTGAGCCCAAATTTGAATTTTATTTAACTGGTAGGTACCAACAAACAAGTTCGAATAGAAATACGGGATACATAGTGACTACCAAGACGCATCAAGTTACAAATATTATTACATGCCCCAAATTTTCAAATTGTTCTCTGTTCTACCTCTTCCTACCACGTCACGTGCCCTTCTTCGCCTTAGCACTTCTTGTTTTTGGTTCTACTACACACACAAGTTCACTGATCATCTTGGTTTTCTTCACTGGTCTTTTCAACACCACGCAAACACCCTCATGATCACCGCCTTCCGTCTCAATGTTGACAGCAGTTTCAGTTTCTTGGTGTGTACCTCAACATGGGTTTCTTCACCGAACCTCGACACGCTCGAGTTCAGTTTCAACCTCGAGAGCAGTTTCTTGGTGTGTACCTCAGCATGGGTTTCTTGATCTGAACCTCGACACGCTCAGTTCAGTTTCAACCTCGAGAGCAGTTTCTTCAGTTTGAATGTTGATCGCAGCAGGATTTTCTTCACCGCTTTCGAGCTCGGGCACACTTCTCCTCTTTCTACCGCCATCGACTCTTGCTTTTTTTGTTGGCCAACACTGTTCAACAACAAGGGGTTGACTTGCTCGCTTCCTCCTGGCCATTGGGAAAATGTTATACATATAGTAATTAGAAAAAAGCACCAAATCAAAACACAGACAAATAAACAAGAACATACTTTGGCTTATCAGAGTGTAACGGCATTTGACAAATCCCACTCCGTGCCCAAGTTCCTGGCACAACTTGCATCTATTTTTGTTACCTTTTTGGGCCCTTTTTGGCTTTCCATCTTTCTTTCCCTTCTTACTACTCCCACCTTTCTCAAACCATGCCTTGAATCTACTCTGTTTAGGCCTGCCAGCCTTTGTTTTCGCTAAGGAGGACACATGGAAAATTCAATGTCCACTTCAGCCACCGAGACTGATCTGTAAGTGCTGGAATTGGAGTAGCATATGCAGCTTTGAATCTTGCTACCGAATAATATTCATGCAAATATGGGTGCATGTTTATCTTCGGTTGGGATGCTAAGAAGAGAATGGCATGCTCACATGGTTTACCAAAGTGTGTTGCCACTCGAGGCAAGTGCAATCATGCAATTCAGTGTTAACAACATGTCTCCTTCCAGTTTTGTTATCTCTAACTTTAGCACCCCAAGGTGAAGATTTTTCAACAAACAAATGTGAAAGATTTCTGCTCCTATTGACCACATGTTGTACCACCGGAAGCTTATCACCTTGCGCATAATCACCTATCCTTCTTCTCAATTCCCACAACCGGATGAGCATGATCCTGATTTGGTCAACCATGTCATGCACAGGCAAATCTTTTAACTCCTTCACCTAGTTGTTGAAACTCTCTGCCAAATTGTTGTTGATGTGGTCACACTTGATGGCAGTGTTGAATGCTGACCTGTACCATAACAAAGAATGGTAGGTGTTCAGCCATGGACCAAACTCATCACATGCTGCCATTATATTATCAAGATGATATTTGTGTGTCATCTAGTGTAAGATCTTGCTGCTGGCCACATGCGCCCAAATTCTTCTCCTCTAAATTTTTGATCAAATTCATCCACAAATGACCGAAGCACTCCCTCTTCTCAAAGCATGTGGGAAAACATTTTTCACTGAATTTTCAAGCCCCTTACATGCATCTCTGTGTGTATAGCCAAAGGCGACACTGGCCCTAGGCACCTTTTCAACTGGATCATGAACCATGTCCATGAAGCCTCTGTTACATTTGAAACAAGCCAACAGCAATAGGAAACATCCAGTTGTGTCCATCTAGAGCATCACATGCTGCCAACTGACCATTCCACTTGCCTGTCAAAAATGATGAGTCTATGCTCAAATGTGGACGGCACCCTGCTTTGAACCCATCGATGCAAGGCTTCAAAACCATAAAAAACTTGGAGAACTTGACTTCACCTGAGGGTGATACCTCTATATCTATCTCCACAACACTGCCAGGTGACCTCTTTTCCACCTCTGCTTTGAAGTTGTAAAGCATCCTAAATGTATTTGCCCAATCACCATATAAATTTTTCATTGCCCTTTGTTTTGCCTTCCACACTGTGGTATATTTCAGTTTAATGGGGTACATCTTTTCCAAGTCTACTTTGAGTTTCTTGGCAGTAGTGTTCGGTGTTTTGGCTAAAATTGGGGCGATCTTTTCTGCAACCCAAAAGTTGTGATGTCATGGTTGATACTGTCTGTGAACTTGTAATACAAGTATGTTGATTGGGGATTTGGTTAACCCCCGACAAGATTTCCATCAAGTTGCAGTCTAGCAGATATGTACCACTTGCAAGGCTTCACACTACCATCAAATCCTTTGCACCTCGCATAAAACTTCTTTCTATCAGTCCAAACAGTCTTGGCATCAAATTCATGTTTCACTGCATAAGTCTTGAAACACATCCTAAACTCCTTCATGCTTGGGAACAACTTGCCTACTTCAATGACAGGGTTTTCTTTGTCATACACATGCACCAGCTCATCATCATGTGCATCATCTACTTCATCTGCAGCTTGTTCCATCAACTGTCCATCTACTTCTTCATCAAGATTAGCGAGCAAACTAGATTCGCCCTTCTCCTGCTTATCTCTGTCATCGACTGGAATGCCAAAAAGTTTGGCCATCTCAATGTCAGGCATTGGTGCAATGACCAAATCAGTAGGCTCATCTAATTCAACTACATTCCAATCAATAGTTGCTGCAGTTTCATTTTCAGTTCCAGTCACCTGTCCCTCTTCAGCTATTACTGTAAGTTCAGTACACATGGGAATCAATGGCCTCTGTGTAGCCCAATCATCGCTCTACCATCTGCGCAGCCAATTATGATGGCACATATCCAACCTTGAAAAAATGTTCAGATCAACGAGCTCAAGCAAAAAATTAGCCCGTTTGCTTGTCCAAATTGCTTTGCCGATCGATTTCTTCAACAATCTGTTCACCATCTTCTATTCTAACATACTCTCCTTTCCAATCATCAAACCGCAACAGTGATACTTCTTGCTCGGACCGCAAACAATTTTCTCCCCAATTTTTCCACCCATTTCTTCACCGCCGTCTCTCCCATGTTCTCAGAGAACTTGTGGATCAATCTCTGTAAACTCAACCTCCCATTTAACAATTGTGTCTCTCTCAATGTTTTGTATGCTACCATCAACTAATTTTGCCTTTGATGGAAAGAAATTGACTGTCAATTCAAGGTCCGAGCGGCAAGATCCCCTCTGTCGATGGCGGACAGTGTGAGCCCGTGAGAAAGAGCGGACGAGGCCACCCCTAATTGCATGCAAAATTGGATCGGAGAGAGGCACATTACCTATTCAAGTTGAATCTGGCGGCTCCATCTCAAGATGCCCACGGGCTCCCCTCACAACCTATCGATTCCAAGCGAAAACAGAGGAAACGAGCTGAGATCTACGGGCCCGAGAGAGGAACGGGAAGGCGACTAGGGTTTGAATTCACTCACCATTTTCTGAGGACGAAGGCTCCGCCACCGTTGAGAACGAGGGCTCCGCCGCCGCCATCGAGAACGCAAGATCCGCCATCACCGGAGAAGAAGGGGGCAGAGTGGCGGGCCCGGCACGGTCGGGCGGCAGGGCACTGTCAGCTGTTTTGAGGAACAATTAAGTTGGACCCACATGTCCTAACATAAACGGGCGGGCTTGGTTGACGACCAATTTAACCACATTTAACAGCCATGTCGTGCGTGGGCTATTTACCTGCTCAAATGTGTCGCACCACAGCCATTCGCTCGAACAACGTCGCACACTTGCCAATTCACCTCAAAAACGTCGCACAGGAGCTATTGGCCCGGCAGCATATCGGGTTTGGTGACAAGCAGGAACACCATGTAATTGGACAGTTCCCACCTTCACCGCCTCAGCAAGCTTGGTCCCCGAGTTTGGAGCCTTGGACTTATGGAGGTAGACGTCGGTCGCCATGTGCCAAACAAGAATGCTCTGGTCCAAGTCAATGGTGGCGCTCCAGTGGCACCATCCGGCATGGTCCTTGTCCAGTCCCCTGCTTTCCAGTGCGCGGGTGCCCCTCGAATTCCTGGCGTCTGTTCTTGGCAGCGTCTTCAGCAGCAGCTCCCTGAGATCTGTTGCCGAGATGTCGATGGTGCCGGCGTAATGCGCCGTGCTCCACCAGCCCCCCAGCCCGACCGCCGTGGCCAGCCTTTTATTCTGTATGACAATTGTCATGGGTGAATATATACAAAACGTATTAGACAGATGTGATAGGCCTGAAACATACCCAGAATCTTGAGGTTTGTGAAGCTGTTGAAATCTTGATAATCCTTAGGCACAACCGGACTTTTGGACAAATAATCCCTTTTGATCATCATTATACTGTATCAAAGCATGTTATGTGTACCCTATCCTGCCTTTTATTCTGTAGTGTTCATGCCTGTCAGTCGTGCTATCACATGCCTTTAGTTGAGTTGGAGTACCTCATTCAGCAAACAGTAAATCTGCTAGGTGGTTCAGCACAAATCTGTCAGATGCAGCACTGTTAGTATAATCTTCTAGGTGGTTTAGTACAGATCTGCATATATATATATATATATATATATATATATATATATATATATATATATATATATATATATATATATATATATATATATATATATATATATATATATATCTTTGATCATAGGCAGTTGTAACAGGGTGATAGTGATATTGACATATGGCTAGTGTGCAGTTGAGAAATTGTTTGTGTACGAACGAGTCTGCCTTATGCAGTGATTTCACTAGTTATCTTTGGCCTTGGTTGTCATTATGGACTTGTCCATCTCGTTACACACAGAAAATACTGTAGCAGCTGTGGCACTTCATTTCCCGAATTGGTTTATGGGTTTATGATAAAGGAGAATATCACTTCTGTGCTTCAGTATGGGTTTATGGGAACTGATCCTTTATCTCCTCAGTTTGGTCCCTTTGCTGATCCGTTTGCAGTGTTGTTAGGGTAATGGGTCACCCCCTTAGGTTCCCAGCTTGGGCACCTTTTAGGTACTGCTTGCGCTGCAACTGGCTTGTGGTGCTGCTACTAGTTCCAAACAGACCAAGAAATCTGAATTTCTTCAATATCCTCCTTTGAATGTTCAGTGGAATGAACTTTGCTCTTTTGTTGCTGATTTAAATCTCTCTACTGAACCTGATCATATAGTCTTGTCCCTGGGTTAAAAAAAGCTTTACTACTAAGTCTTTTTATGAGCATCTCGAGAGCTCATTGCTGGCTGTGATTTTAAATGGATTTGGAGAGCCAAAATCCCTTTAAAAAAATCAGATTTTCTTCTGGCAATTATTGCAAGACGCTGTTTAGACTAGTGATATTATGAAAAGAAGAAATTGGGCTGGTAATCCAAAGTGCTCCTTCTGCAATGAGAGGGAAACCTCCCAAGATCTCTTCTTTATTTGTCCTGTTGCTAGGATTGCTTGGCGTACAGTAGGTTCCGTCTTCGGGACTGAGCTTTGTCCTTAACAATTTATGGCAATTTTACTCTTGGTGCTACATGTTTTTACTTGATGGTGCAAAGTTTTATACGTTTGGTCTTGCAGCAGTGTGCTGGGCAATCTGAGATTGCCGTAATCGTGCAACCTTTGAGTTTAATTAAATATCCTAGATCGCTATTTGAAGTGGTGTTTTCCTCTTGTGTATTTCTTAAATATTGGGCAGGACTACTGAAGTAGTAAGATCAGGGAGCTATGGAGCGCGGTGCGATGATGCTCAGGAAGAACGCCACCAATATGATGGGGATCTGTGCAGCGGTGCCTGAGGATTCTGCAGCGAGCTGGGCCTTGAGCTGCCAGGATCCATTTGGAGGCGTTGTAGTCCTGTGTTTACTTTTTTTTCTGTCTCATTGCTCTGTGAGCATCGACCTGCGTGAGCCTTAAACTGTTGTTAGGATAGTATTTCGTGTGGTCTGGTTTTTTGCCCCACAGTGGGTGTTTGATTGCGAGCACTCGGCTATGTGTTCGACTTACTCTCCCTTTCCCGTCCCCTTAACTCTTTTTGGTTTGGATGCTTGTATTTCCGCTATTCAGTTGATGTTAAGATGTTATGACTGGTTCAAAAACAAAATAAGTTTTTTTAAATCTCCAGAAACAAAATAATTGGCAAAAGTTGAGAGGAGACCTCCTCTGCTGCTGTGCGATGTTGTCCAGTTGCAGATGTTTCATTGGAGTGATAAACTCAAAAGGAACGAATCATAGCTGTTTTAGATACACACTTTCATGGACATAGATAATTACAGATTTTGCCTAACACTTCAGCAAACCAGTACACCGCATTCCCCATTGAAATGTCTATCATGACTAGGAAGTGGAAGAAAAAGATGAATGAAGGAAGACCTTATTTGCAAATGTGGAGAGTGGTGTAGGTATTTTTTTGCAAAATTGCCATAGTTTCCTTCCTATCCGTCGGATATAAATTGGACGGCCTATATTGCAGGATGACAGACACATCATCATCATCAACTCTGTTTTTATAAGAGTAGAGACAAGCTGGTAATTGGTTCCCAGATTTTCGCCCAGTTCTTGGGCAAACCAAGATATAGCTCTCCCATATGCACTTTCACACTTCTTCCATTTTTCAACTAGAACGTGCCGGAAGGTAGGTAGCAGAAGCCCATTACATAAAACACATGAGAATGTTTTGAGCCAAAGAGATGACAAGATGAGCAGGCAGTATCTCTTAGAAGGGCATCAAAACGGTCCACAACATTTGCATAGTGAGCTGTCAAAGGGATCAGCTATCCACATATCATGTGTGTGTACCTCTTGTTGGTAAAAAGCATGCCCTCAAACTAAGGGCATCTCCAGCCGTTCGGCCCCCCAGGGCGCCTAAATAGAGCGGCCTGGGGGCGTCCCGGCGCTAGTTCGGCCCCTGGAGGTCGTGGGCGACCTAGCTCCCAGTCATGCCCCCACGCGCCGGCCCCAGGATGCGGGAAATTTAAACTTGGTCGGTCCCGCTCTCAAAAGACGCCGCAAATCCGGCGATCGGATGTAGTCTGGCGTTATAAAAAACAGAGCGCCGCCGCCGCAAGTTCGCGTGCGCAACGATTCACTCGGCGGGGTCGGCTCCAGGCGTTGGCGGAGTCGGCGTGCGCGGGCTCGTCGGTGTCGGAGCTTCTTCGGTGCTGGGCTGCGTCGGCGCGGCTTCGGCACTGCTGGGCGGCGATGTAAAGGCGTCGTTCGGGCTTGGCGTCCGTGTGGTCGTGGGTGTCGTCGCCGTAGACGTAGCCGAGCTCGGCCTCCATGTCACCGCTGAGGTCCACTACCTCGTCCTGGGTGGCGAACCCGGGAGACGCGGCGGCCGCGGTCGATCCTGTCGCGATGATGTCGTCCATGTCGGCTCGTGGTCGCCGGGCGCCGCCGAGGTGCGAGAAGGGTAGCGGTCCACGGTAGAGATGGGGCGTCGGTGTGGACGCCAGAGGCGGCGGGCGGCGTAGTAGTTGTATGGAGGGTACCGCACGCCGACGGCGGCGGGCGAGGCGCGCCAGAAGCGGGTGACCATGAGGGAAGGTCACGCTTGGGTTGAACCCACGCGGCGTCGCCGTCGGCGTAGCCGGGCGACGATGAACCCCATGGAGATCCGGCGCCTTGCTGTCCCTGTATGCGCGATCGGGCGTGGCCGACGACGGGTGGATTCATCCCCTCACCGTCGACCGATGAGGAAGACGCCGCTGCTGCCACGCCAGCGTTGTCGCGGGCCTTCTTGGCTATGGTTCTGTTCACTTTGTCGGCGGTGATCGATTCGCGCCGCTGAACTTCCACCTCCACTCGGCGTTCGACGGGCCCGGTGGCTTCGATGGCGACGCCTCGGCTTCCTCTGCTTGGCTGAGCCACGGCGCCCGATCGCGTTGTTGCCGCTGCATGGCGATTTCTTCAAGGGCGAGCGGAGGGGGTTTAAGCGGGAGAAAGGGAGAGAATGGCGGGAAGGCGAAGCGAAGCGGGAGAGATGTGAGGGAAAAGCGCCAAGAAACGGCGGAAAGCCCTCGGTCGCTTCCAGCGGCTAACGCGCTTTTTCTCTTGTGCGGCTCCCCAAGCGCCCTGTGGCGCCGAAGTTCGCCTGGGTCCGCCGGCATCAGTTTTGGCCCGAGCCGGCGAAAAACGGGCTTCTGGGGCGCGACTGGAGCCTTTTTTTGGCGCCGGCGCGGCAAAATCGCCTGGGAAGGGCCTGTTGGGGGCGCGGCTGGAGATGCCCTAAGCATCCAGAGAAATGTATGACTGATGAAAGTTAAAACTAGGTTTTAATCTGACACCTTTTGCTGTAGTGGTTAACATTTAACAAGAAAGATTTTTCACCTGAATGTACAGCTTCCTCATGCAGGGAAAGCATCTAAGAAATCCAACAACTGCATCCAGATTAGGGCCGATAGATTATAGAACAAGACTTCCACCATGCGCACCGTCGTGGTGGACAAGATGGGGATCAGCTATCCACATATCATGTGTGCGCCTCTTGTTGGTAACAAGCATGCCCTCATCGTTATTATATCTCTCAATCGAATCGGGCATCTCGAGAAGCGCTGTTATCCAGTTGTAGCTTTGTGCGCTGATCAGCCATCCATTGCTCATTGAAGTTACTAGCAGAGACACCAAATTTCATTACCTTGAGCACCTTTGCGTTCAGAACAAAGAACTTGGCAAAGTTAATGTCTGGTCTCAAGCCTTGATAGGTGTTCACTACGATTGCTGTGAGATGAAGATCAAGGCATTCCAGAGGATCAACAAGTGCGTCATATCACCACACATTTTTCATGTCCTTCCTAAGAAGTGACTGCAAAATAAGAAATTTAAGTATAGTTACTATTTAGGTCGCTATAAAAATAGTATTGTTCTTGCGGGAAATAAAAGAGTAATTTTTAACTTCAAAACACACATTTCTTTTAACTTAAAATTCTCCTCTATGCAGTTTTGACCATTATATTTGGCATCGTGAAATTTTGAGAATTTTTTTTAAATAAAACCTTTTACCCGAAGTATACTAAATATTGTCTCTGCATGTCCAAACTAGGCATCCAGAGAAATGTATGACTGATGAAAGTTAAAACTAGGTTTTAATCTGATGACACCTTTTGCTGTAGTGGTTAACATTTAACAGGAAATATTTTTCACCCGGATGTACAGCTTCTCCACGCAGGAAAAGCATCTAAGAAATCCAACAACTGCATTCAGATTAGGGCCGATAGATTCTAGAACCAAGACCTTCACCATGCACACTGTCGTGGTGAACAAGATGGGGATCATTTCCTGGAAAAAAATAAAGACACACTGACACATCAAGAAAACACAGAATGCGATGCAAATAGGAAATGGACAAACTCATCATGCAAGTTTCTAGAAGAATAAGACTTGTTCTACCTTAACCCTTATGGTTCCAATAACAAGCTCGTAGATTTGCCTAGACAGGTAGCCCAACACCGTCAGTTTTGGCGCCGCGATGACCCTGATTGTCCTTGGGCTACCGCTTAAACCATGTGGGATCAATCTTTCAAGGCAAGGTGCATCCTCAATAACAAGTTCCGGGAACACATGCTCTGCATCATAGTGGTCACAAACAGATACGCCAATACTTTGGAGAGTCCGGGAGACGATCCGAATGCTGCTGAGCCCACGTATCCATCGAAGATCAAGGCTCTGTAGCATAGTGCAGCCGTCAAGCAGGCGGTGGAGGGTCGCCTCCGAGATGGAGACATCATAGAGTTTGAGCTTCTTCAGCCGAGGGAAGCTAAGTGTGGGGGCAGAATTAATCTCGGTAAAATCACAGCCACCGATGCTGGCAATGTGCAGCGTGTCTTGTGCGAAAGCGGAGCACGGACGGTAGCGGGCACGGCGACTTGTCGTCGTTAGACAAGTAGAGCTCCTCAAGGCCATTGAGGGAAGGGGACTGGAACCAGCCGTCGAATTTGCCATAGAGCTTGCGGCAGAGGCGGATGCCGCGAGGGCGGTTGAAGGAGAGACGGCGGGCAGGGCCAGAGTGAGTGGCGAGAATCTTGGAGACGATGGTGGTGCGCTCTCCCTACCGGCTGAGGAGGCCATGGTCGGTGACAAGGTTGAGCAGGGCAGTGCGCCAAAGGTGGCGCCACATGGAGGATAGAACGGATGTCTGTGCGGCGCCCTTGGTGGTAGGGAGGAGGGAGATGATGCTACCTAGGATCTCGTCGGGAAGGCTGCTGATGAGGTCAAGGCTCCCATCTTCTTGCCACAGCCACCGCCATCTCTGCTCACTATCGGACTCGCGGGCTATGCCTACGGCCCAGGGCCGTCGGCATAGGTCCTATGCCGTCGGCATAGATCTATGCCTACGGCTGCCGTCGGCGTAGATCACGTCAGCGTAGATGTGTCAGACCGTCGGCGTAGTATAGCCGTCGGCATAGGTGCGTATGCCGACGGCCGTGGGGCAGCCGTCGACATAGTTTAGCCGTCGACGTTGTTTTCCGTCTGACGGCAACGGACGGCGTCGTCAACAGCGCTGGCGATTCAGGAGACGACACGTGGCATAGGTATGCCGACGGCTTGGCCGTCGGTATACATACGCCACGTGTCGTCCCCTGGCTTGTCCTGGCGGCAGGGCTATGCCTACGGCAAAGCCGTCGGCATAGATGGAAATCTATGCCGACGGCTTTGCCGTAGGCATAGCTCTGCCACGTGGCGCCTCCTGGTGACTCCTGAGCATATATATGCCGACGGCTTTGCCGTAAGCATAGTTTTTTTATTTTTTATTTTTCCTGTTTTCTCTTTTTCAATTCATTTGACAACATTTCAAAGCAGAATAATATGGAATAATGCAGAAATATGACAATTCATCATCTAAACATACTCAAGTTCATCATCATCATTTAAACATAGTCAAGATCATCATCGGCGAAAGTTCACGAACATAAAAGTAATGCAAGACATGGAACATCATAAAAGTTGGAACATGAAAGTCATGGCACGACAGCCGCATGCACGGAATCATCATCGACATCAAGTAAGACCACCTCTGCCAAAACCACCACCACCACCGAGTCCACCTCCGCCAAGTCCACCTCCGCCAAAACCACCACCACCACCACCGAGTCCACCTCCGCCAAGTCCACCTCCGCCAAAACCACCACCACCACCACCGAGTCCACCTCCGCCAAAACCACCACCACCAAGTCCACCTCCGCCAAAACCACCACCGCCAAGACCACCTCCGCCAAAACCGCCACCGCGATCACCATCACTCTGCCAGATCGGAGTGACTGGGGTCGACGGAGCAGGAGTCGAGCCACCGGTCCCCTACATGTTTGAGAGAAGATTCTAACGGTAAATATGACATGATAGTATTGAATGAACGAGAACTAGTTTGCCAGTAGTTAGGCAAATGTACTAACCGGACTATCACCGCCTAGTGCCACCCATTCCTCGAATGTGGGAATGTGTGGGGCGTCTCTCGCAGGTGGTGGTGGGGGTCCAACTTGTGGTGGCTCCGAGCGGTTAGTCCAAGACGCCAACATAGTCTGGATGTTAGTTAAACAAGCAAACTAGAAAGTCAGAGGGAATGAAAGTGCAAATTTGAGCTTGGTTTTAAGAGGGCAAAACTAACCGCCATCACTTGACGGCTGTAATCATCGTTTGCCTTCACTCGCTGCAAGTACTCCCGCACCTCAATATGCCTATGCTCGAGAAAGGCCTGATATGCCTACAAAATTGAGGTTGTTTCTAAGTGGGCAAGGCTGAAAATAAACTAAGAAAGATAGAGACAAAGAAGATAAGGGAAGTACTTACAACGTCCGGCCGGACTAAGGGAGGCTGCGAACGCCTGCATTCTCTAACGGGCTCGGGTTGGTAGCTCGAGCGCAGTGTACGAGATCGACGGAGTGATCAAGCCATCGAAACACGGATACCGCCATGGGACTTACCTGGATGGCCACCACCGCCGTGTCGCCGATCTCGAGATCGGGCGACCTCGTGAACGGAACATCCGGATGCAACTTCGATAGTTCGAGTGTTAGACTCTGTGTGCTGCTCGGTGTTGCCGTAATCTTGCTCTCGCCCTCCTTACGATCACTCGCCACGTGCCGCCTTCCACGACTCCATGTCCGAGAGCGGCCTCTGCAACTTGTCCTCCCGCAACGCCAAATGTGGTTAGCCATACATAAGCACATGACGGTAAAGAAGAACAAAATGCATCATGCATATAGATATACCTTCATGGCCTTGAAGCCCCGGTGGTTCCTGTTTCCTTGGCCGTGTGTCCTGCCTTTTTCCACGGTTAGCCGGGCCTTGATGCTCTTGGCAGCAAACTCTGCATCGTCACCGACCCACCTATCCACCAAACTCGCCCATCCGTCATGCCTTCCATAGCACCAACGAGGAACAACCTATGCAAATTTTGTAAGCATGACATGTGAGCACGAAACATATAGTTGATCGTCAAACAATGAAAAGTCGATAATAGTTACCATCATGAACTGCTCCTGCTCATGGTAAGTTTTTGCTTCGCGCTTGAGTTTTGGTCATCTTTTGGTGCAGGTAGTAGTGGTAATCTTGCGAGACGGCAACCCAACGCACCTCGTCTGCAATCGACGAGCTTTCTTCTTCGCCGCAAGTAAGACCACGTCGGCTCTGGCCTTGTGCTCGTCAAGAACTCTATAGAGTTGCTGCAATCATGCATAAACCAGAAGCAAACAAGGCATGAGTTGAGTGACTCAATAATAAACTATGAACGAAACTGAAGACAAGTGATTCAGAAGAGAACTTACCCAAAATTTGGTGATCACGGCCTTAGCGGCCGTCCCGTACTCCGCGTTGCTGCAAGCCTCGTAGTGGGCCCATCTCATAGTCCATGGAGAGCGCCTTCATGATTTTCTTCGTACCATACATGGTTTTCGGCAGTTCATGGCCTTCAGGCAGGCTGTTAGCCCATACTCCCAGAAATGCTTCGAAGCAACCTCGGCTACATGTACCGTATTTCAGCCTTGACTACCATCGGTTGCAAGATGGCATCCAAAGACAGATAGCTTGGCACCCTCATAAAGAGGTTTCTTCGACGAGGCCAAGATTTCCGTGAAGGCCTTTATGTTTCCTCCGGCTCCTCCGGTTCATTCGCTGAATGTGACGGAGGTGTCGGTCAGCAAGAAAGACATCATCTAGCATGTCTCTAACCCCATCATCCTCATAACCAGCGACGCGTTGTTGTATCACATCCTCTCTACCACGGTCCTGCTGGGCAAAGTTTATCGGCATATTAAAGTTGGGCATAAATCCATTCGTGCGAAGGTGCATAGTCATCTCACTCTTATCTCTGCGGATACGTCTCTTACATTTGGCACACGGGCATTCTGGCACCATCCTCACTGGACTACGGAATATCTCTTTCAAAAACACATCAGTTTTCTTGACCCACTCTGTTGTTACTTGATTCCGACGGAAAAACCCACTATACATCCACTGATTATCTGCCATCTCTGCTTTATTGGAAGCCACACAACAAAATTAAGGATTCATTTAAATTACTCACATCAATATTTTATTTTTTACAAGGTTGATAAGAAACGACATTTAATCCACCTACATCTCTAATAGGTAAAGATGGGTCCTAATCCCACCCGAGAATGTGTAGATTGAGTACGTTGTCCATGTTTACCCATTCCGAGACAAAATTTGGTGACACCTCCTGCTGTTCTCCAAATACACGCCTCGGCAAAATGCCGAGAGAATGTGCATCCGGAGAACAACAGGAGGCGCCACAAATCCTGTCTCGAACGGGTAGAGCATGAACAACGCATCTAATCTACACATCTTCGGGCTGTCCATGGAAAGTGCTGGACAATCCGAAAGAGCTGCGGTGATAAATATGCAATTGAATGCATATTTATCGATGCAACCCTTTTGGACGGGAGACCTAGGTTACGCGACTTGATGTGAAAATTTAATCTAGTGACATGGAAAAAAAAGTGGACGAGGTCATGGAATTGTTGCTCACCCTCCGATGTAGTCGATCAAAGGAGAGGGGCGATCGTGGACCAACACCTCCAACGTCGACAATCACTCCACGAAGATGGAACAACACAAATCCTGTTAATTACACGGAGTGAAAAAAATTAGGTCATCACCTCACATTAAGCATTGATACTTTTAACTATGAAAAAAAAATCATGTTTCTTCAAGTGTCAAATTTTGTCCTTCATTTTTTAGCAAGATCATCATGATTAAATAACCACTCATCATATCATAATTTTGCAGCACATCTCACATAGCTACTTAACATTAAGCATTGACACTTAAAACTATGAAAAAAAATCATATTTTGTCAAGTGTCAAATTTTGTCCGGTTCAATTTTTTCGACAAGATCATCATGATAAAAATAACCACTCATCTTATACCAATTTTGGAGCACATCTCAAATGACAAGATCATCATGATAAAAATCTAACATCCAACATCCAACATCTAACATCCAACATCCATCTAACATCCAAATGACAAGATCATCATCTAACCTAACAATCTAACATCCAACATCCATCCATGCATTCATTCATCCATCCAACAGTAGCAAAAAATGAAAAAAAATGAAAAAAGTAGCTCACCGAGAGGGGCGTGGCAGGGGGCGCGGCGGTGGAGGGGATGGTGAGGCAGGGGCGGTAGGGGACGGGTCGACGGAGTCCGACCGTCAGACAATGGCCGGCCGCAGGAGCAGCGCAAGGGTCGGGAGGTCAGGGCAGCACGCGGTCGGGGGAGAGGCCGGGGCAGCGGCGGGGTCGGGAGAAGGCCGGGGCAGCGACCGCGGGGTGGAGACGGCGGCGACGGCGGATGTGGGAGGCGGGGCGGCGACGTGGCTGGAATGGGACAGGCAAGGCAGGGAGCGGAGCAAGGCGGCAGGCGTGGTGGAGTGGGAGGTGGCGGGCAGGAGGGCAAGGCGGCAGGTCGGGGTGGGTGCAGCAAGCAGGTCGGGTCGGGGTCAAGCGGCGCGCCAAATGGCCTGGGTCGGGAAGATAGAGATCGAATGAGTGGCCTGGGGTCGACCGCGAATGGATAAGGTGTATCTAAGCCGTCGGCATAGGTGAGGACGCCACGTGGCACCTATGCCGACGGCTTAGCCGTAGGCATATATATTTTTATTTTTTTATTTTCTTTTTTATTTTATTTTTTATTTTATTTTTTATTTTTTTGAATGATACATGGTATATAATTATATTAAAAATGCTACATGGTATACATATGTTTGACATGCATGAACATTATTTAAAATGTACCATACATTTTCTTTAATGGTTTGAAACATTATTTTTAATTACATGATCCTTTTTTTTATATTGTACAACAATTTTCTAAAATATCACGTATATTTTTTTCTGAACCGAATTTTTTCTATGGTCAGCAACATTTCTTTATGATATAAATATTTGCTAAATTGTACTAACAAAAAATGTACATTGTGTTAAAATATTTCAAAATAAATTGAGGGGGGCAACATTTATTTATGATATAAATATTTTCTATGGTCTCATGAAAGGTGATACATAGGAGAGCAATCGATCGAGGGGTACCTGCTATCGAAAGTGCCCGATCCGTAACTATACGAGTGCTCGATCCGTCTACTACCGCTTTCCCCCTCCAGTGCCGTGGCGGCGCCGTCCGTGAGGGGGGCATACCCCGGAGACGCGTGCCGCCTCTTCGGACATGCCACAACACCACCCCGCATGTATGAGGGCCGGGTACGACGCTCCGGTGGCATTGCTACCCCCCAAGGCCCCCGTCCCGACTAACCCAGGAGCAGTTGACCACGAGATCTAGCCCTTTGACTTCCCACAGACGGGCTTTGACCAGTGGACCTCTCCACCCGGTTGTGTCAGGTCCACCCATAGGGACACCCGGGAGCAACATCCGTGGGGAGGGGGGCACACCCCGGAGACGCGTGCCGGGCGTTTGCAACCGCCACAACACTTCCAGACTTGTGAGAGGCCGCCTACGCAAGATTTGACGGCATGCTAGCCCCCGGAGGCCGCCGGCCACAGTCGTAGACGAGCAAAGCGCAATCCACGTAGAGGGAAGTGTTCAGATACTTCTCCATCACAAATTTTTTTGAAAAATTACCATTGGTCTTATTGCACATGTGCCCACATCGTGTAAAAAACTCATGATTTTATCGCGCTCCGAGTATTTAATAATATTCACGCCGCATCGTTACCGCAGAACGTCTACTACCGTGTCATCGCCGTTCGTGAGGGGGACCACACCCCGGAGACGCGCGCCGCCTCTTCGGACATGCCACCGCACCACCCCGCATGCATGAGGGCCCGGTGCGACGCTCCAGTGGCATTGCTACCCCAGCAGGGCCCCCGTTCCGCCTAACCCTATAGTGTTTGACCACGGGATCTAGCCCTTTGACTTTGCATGCACGGGCTTTGACCAGTGGACCTCTCCACCCGGTTGTGTTAGATCAGCCCATAGGAACACTTTGGAGCAACATCAAGGCCAGACCCACAGCAAGAGCCCCTCCGTGTAGACCCGACGCGTCCGTTTTCCCCCTCCAGGTGTCGGTGGCGGCACCGTCCGTGACGGGGGCCACACCCCGGAGACGTGCGCCGCCTCTTGGAACATGCCACTGTTGGGGAACGTAGCAGAAATTCAAAATTTTCCTACGTATCACCAAGATCTATCTATGGAGAGACTAGCAACGAGGGGAAGGAGAGTGCATCTACATACCCTTGTAGATCGCTAAGCGGAAGCATTCAAGTGAACGGGGTTGATGGAGTCGTTTCGCCGTGATTCAGATCACCGATGATCCTAGTGTCGAACGGACGGCACCTCCGCTGCTCAACACACGTACAGCCGGTGACGCCTCCCACGCCTTGATCCAGCAAGGAGAGAGGAGAGGTTGAGGAAGACTCCATCCAACAGCAGCACAACGGGCGTGGTGGTGGTGGAGGAGCGTGGCAATCTTGCAGGCTTCGCCAAGCACTACGGAGGAGAAGGAGGTGTTGGAGAGGGAGAGAGAGGCGCCAGGCTCAGTGCTGCTGCCCCCTCCCTCCCCCCTTTATATAGGTGCCAAGGAGGGGGAGGGCGCAGCCTGCCCCCTCCTCCAAGGGAGGGGTGCGGCCAAGAGGGAAGGAGTCCATCCTCCCCAAGGCACCCCTGAGGTGCCTTCCCTCTATGGACTCTTCCTCTCCAAGTGTTTCATGCGCATGGGCCTCTTGGGGCTGGTTCCCTTGGCCCATGCAGGCCTAGGCGCACCACCTAGGGCCCATGTGGCCCCCGGGGCAGGTGGCCCCACCCGGTGGCCCCGGACCCCTCCGTGGTCCCAGACAATACCGATATCACCGAAACTTGTCCCGATGGTCAAACAGCACTTCCTATATATAATTCTTTACCTCCGGACCATTCCGGAACTCCTCGTGACGCCCGTGATCTCATCCGGACTCAACAACATTCGGTAACCACATACAAGCTTCCTATATAACCCTAAGCGCCATCGAACCTTAAGTGTGTAGACCCTACGGGTTCGGAGACAAGCGCATATGACCGAGACGTTTCTCGGTCAATAACCAACAGCTGGATCTGGATACCCATGTTGGCTCCTACATGTTCCACGATGATCTCATCGGATGAACCACGATGTCAAGGACTCACCAATCCCGTATACAATTCCCTTTGTCTAGCGGTATTGTACTTGCCCGAGATTCGATCATCGGTATCCCGATACCTTGTTCAATCTCGTTACGGCAAGTCTCTTTACTCGTTCCGTAACACATCATCCCGTGATCAACTCCTTAATCACACTGTGCACATTATGATGATGTCCTACCGAGTGGGCCCAGAGATACCTCTCCGTCACACGGAGTGACAAATCCCAGCCTCGATTCGTGCCAACCCAACAGACACTTTTGGAGATACCGTAGTGCACCTTTATAGTCACCCAGCTTACGTTGTGACGCTTGATACACCCAAAGCATTCCTACGGTATCCGGGAGTTGCACAATCTCATGGTATAAGGAAAAGATACTTGACATTAGAAAAGCTTTAGCATACGAACTACGATCTTTGTGCTAGGCTTAGGATTGGGTCTTGTCCATCACATCATTCTCCTAATGATGTGATCCCGTTATCAATGACATCCAATGTCCATGGTCGTGAAATCGTAACCATCTATTGATCAACGAGCTAGTCAACTAGAGGCTTACTAGGGACATGGTGTTGTCTATGTATCCACACATGTATCGAAGTTTCCTATCAATACAATTATAGCATGGATAATAAACGATTATCATGAACAAGGAAATATAATAATAACTAATTTATTATTGCCTCTAGGGCATATTTCCAACAGTCTCCCACTTGCACTAGAGTCAATAATCTAGTTCACATCGCCATGTGATCAATAAGTGATAGGTCACATCGCCATGTGACCAACATCCAAAGAGTCTACTAGTGTCTTAAACTAGTTCACATCACCATGTGATTAAGACTCAATGAGTTCTCGAGGTTTGATCATGTTTTGCTTGTGAGAGAGGTTTTAGTCAACGGGTTTTAGTCAACGGGTCTCGAACCTTTCAGATCCGTGTGCTATGCAATTCTCTTATATCATATTGTAAATGCTGCTTCCACGCTCCACTTGGATCTATTCCAAACGGTTGCTCCACTATACGTATCCGGTTTGCTACTCAGAGTCACTCGGATAGGTGTTAAAGCTTGCATCGATGTAACCCTTATGCCGAACTCTTTATCACCTCCATAATCGAGAAACATGTCCTTATTTACTCCAAGGACAATTTTGATCATTGTCCAATGATCCATTCTGGATCATTCTTGTACCCCTTGACCGACTCATGGCATGGCACACTTCCTGCGGTACACAAGATAGCATACCAGAGAGCCTATGTCTAAGGCATAGGGGACAATCTTCGCCCTTTCTCTACGTTTCCGCCGTGGTCGAGCTTTAAGTCTTAACTTCATACCTTACAATTCAGCTAAGAACTCCTTCTTTGATCGATCCATCTTGAACACCTTCAAGATCATGTCAAGGTACATGCTCATTTGAAAGTATTATTAAACATTTTGATCTATCTTATAGATCTTGATGCTTATTGTTCAAGTAGCCTAATCCAGGTTTTCTATTTGAAAAACACCTTTCAAATAACCCTATATGCTTTACGTAAAATTCTACGTCATTTCGATCATCAATATGTCAACAACATATACTCATCGTGAAATTCTATAGTGCTCCCACTTACTTCTTTGGAAATACAAGTTTCTCATAAACTTTGTATAAACCCAAAATCTTTGATCATCTCATCAAAGCGCACATTCCAACTCCGAGATGCTTACTCCGGTCCTTAGAAAGGATCATTGAGCCAAAGATAACTTTTAGCATCCTTAGGATCGACAAAACTTTCTGATTGTATCACATACAACCTTTCCTTACGAAAACCGGTAAGGAAACTCATTTTGACATCCATCTCGCCAGATTTCATAAATGCAGCTTATGCTAACATGATTCCGACAGACTCAAGCATCGCTACGGATGAGAAAATCTCATCGTAGTCAACTCCTTGAACTTGTGAAAAAACTCTTCGCCACAAGTCGAGCTTCATAGACGGTGACATTACCGTCCATGTCCGTCTTCTTCTTAAAGATCCATTTATCTCAATGGCTTGCCGATCATTGGGCAAGTCCATCAAAGTCCATGCTTTGTTATGATACATGGATCCTATCTCGGATTTCATGGCTTCTAACCATTTGTCGGAATTTGGGCCCACCATCGCTTCTCCATAGCTCGTAGGTTCATTGTTGTCTAGCAACATGACCTTCAAGACAGGATCACCGCATTCACTCGATGCAAGACGCGTTCTTGTCGCCCTACGAGGTTCGGTAGTGACTTGATCCAAGCTTCATGATCAATATCATAAGCTTCTACTTCAATTGGTGAAGGTGCCACTGGAACAACTTCAAGTTCCCTACTACACACTACATGAAGTGACTGTTAAAAAACCTCATCAAGTCTCCACCATCCTCCCACTAAACTTTTCGAGACAAACTTTTCCTCGAGAAAGGACCCGATTCAAGAAACAATCCCTATTGCTTTCGGATCTGAATTAGGAGGTTTACCCAACTGTTTTGGGTGTCCTATGAAGATGTATTTTATCCGCTTTGGGTTCGAGCTTATCAACCTGAAACTTTTTCCACATAAGCGCCGTAGCCCCAGATTTTTAAGAAATGACAGCTTAGGTTTCTCTAAACCATAGTTCTTACGGTGTCATCTCAACGGAATTACGTGGTACCCTATTAAAGTGAGTGCGGTTGTCTCTAATGCCTAACCCATGAACGATAGTGGTAATTCGATAAGAGACATCATGGTACGCACCATATCCAATAGGGTGCAACTATGATGTTCGGACACACCATCACACTATGGTGTTCTGTGCGGTATTAATTGTGAAACAATTTGCACAATGTCTTAATTGTGTACCAAACTCATAACTCAGATATTCATCTCTATGATCACATCACGGACATTTTATCCTCTTGTCACGAAGATCTTCAACTTCACTCTGAAATTACTTGAACCTTTCAATAATTCAGACTTGTGTTTCATCAAGTAAATATACTCAACATCTACTCAAATCATCTGTGAAGTAAGAACATAACGATATTCATCAGATGCCTCAAGACTTCATTGGACCGCACACATCAAAATGTGTTACTTCCAACAAGTTGCTATCTAGTTCCATCTTCTTTGAAACCGAGGCTTTTCAGTCATCTTGTCCATGTGGTATGATTTGCATATCTCAAGTGATTCAAAATCAAGTGAGTCTAAACGATCCATCTGCATGGAGTTTCTTCATGCGTATGCACCAATAGACATGGTTCGCATGTCTCAAACTTTTCAAAAACGAGTGAGTCCAAAGATCCATCAACATGGAGCTTCTTCATGCGTTTTATGACTTACATGGCAGTGCCACAAGTAAGTGGTACTATCATTACTATCTTATATCTTTTGGCATGAAAATGTGTATCACTACAATCGAGATTCAATAAACCATTCTTTTAGGTGCAAGACCATTGAAGGTATTATTCAAATAAATAGAGTAACCATTATTCTCCTTAAATGAATAATCAGATTGCGATAGACATAATCCAATCATGTCTATGCTCAACGCAAACACCAAATGACAATTATTCAGGTTTAATACTAATCTTGATGGTAGAGGGAGCGTATGATGTTTGATCACATCAAGCTTGGAAACACTTCCAACACATATCGTCGACTCACCTTTAGCTAGTCTCCGCTTATTCCATAGCTTTTATTTCGAAGTTACTAACACTTAGTAACCGAACCGGTATCTAATACCCTGGTGCTACTAGGAGTACTAGTAAAGTAAACATTAACATAATGTATATCCAATATACTTCTATCGACCTTGCCAGCCTTCTTATCTACCAAGTATCTAGGGTAATTCTGCTCCGATGGTTGTTCCCCTTATTACGTAAGCACTTAGTCTCGGGTTTGGGTTCAACCTTGGGTTTCTTCACTAGAGCAGCAATGATTTGCCGCTTCATGAAGTATCCCTTCTTGCCCTTGCCCTTCTTGAAACTAGTGGTTTCACCAACCATCAACAATTGATGCTCCTTCTTGACTTCTACTTTCGTGATGTCAAACAACGCGAATACCTCAAGGATCATCATCTCTATCCTTGACATGTTATAGTTCATCACGAAGCTCTAGCAGCTTGGTGGCAATGACTTTGGAGAAACATCACTATCTCATCTGGAAGATCAACTCCCACTCGATTCAAGTGATTGTTGTGCTCGAGACAATCTGAGCACAAGCTCAACAATTGAGCTTTTCTCCCTTAGTTTGTAGGCTAGAAAACTGGTCGGAGGTCTCATACCTCTTGACGTGAGCACGAGCCTGAAATCCCAATTTCAGCCCTCGAAACATCTCATATGTTCCGCGACGCTTCGAAAACGCGTCTTTGGTGCCTCTACTTAAACCATTTAACTGAACTATCATGTAGTTATCAAAACGTGTATGTCCGATGTTCGCAACATCCACGCATTTACGTTTGGGGTTGAGCACACCGAGCGGTGCATTAAGGACATAAGCTTTCTTACGTCCGCATAATCGCTACTTTCAACTTTCAACTATATTTTCTCTAGGAACATATCTAAACAAGTGGAACTAAAGCGCGAGCCATTTACATAATTTGCAAAAGGTCTTTTGACTATGTTCAAGATAATTAAGTTCATCTTATGAACTCCCACTCAGATAGACATCCCTCTGGTCATCTAAGTGATTACATGATCCGAGTCAACTAGGCCGTGTCCGATCATCACGTGAGACGGACTAGTCATCATCGGTGAACATCTTCATGTTGATCGTATCTACTATACGACTCATGCTCGACCTTTCGGTCTACGTGTTCCGAGGCCATGTCTGTACATGCTAGGCTCGTCAAGTTAACCCCAAGTGTTTTTGCTGTGTAAATCTGTCTTACACCCGTTGTATGTGAACGTAAGAATCCATCACACCCGATCATCACGTGGTGCTTAGAAACGATTTAACCGTAGCAACGGTGCACAAATGGGAGAACACTTCTTGAAATTTGTGTAAGGGATCATCTTATTTACTACCGTCGTTCTAAGTAAACAAGATGCATAAACATAATAAACATCACATGCAATTATATAGTAGTGACATGATATGGCCAATATCATATAGCTCCTCTTGATCTCCATCTTCGGGGCTCCATGATTATCATTGTCACCGGCATGACACCATGATCTCCATCATCATGATCTCCATCATCGTGTCTCCATGAAGTTGTCTCGCCAACTTACTACTTCTACTACTATGGCTACCGGTTAGCAATAAAGTAAAGTAATTACATGGCGTTGTTCAATGACACGCAGGTCATACAATAAATAAAGACAACTCCTATGGCTCGCCGGTTGTCATACTCATCGACATGCAAGTCGTGAATCCTATTACAAGAACATGATCAATCTCATACATCACATATCATTCATCACATTCTACTTGGCCATATCACATCACATAGCATACCCTCGCAAAAACAAGTTAGACGTCCTCTAATTGTTGTTTGCATGTTTTACGTGGCTGCTATGGGTTTCTAGCAAGAACGTTTCTTACCTACGCAAAACCACAACGTGATATGCCAATTGCTATTTACCCTTCATAAGGACCCTTTTCATCGAATCCGTTCCGACTAAAGTGGGAGAGACAGACACCCGCCACCACCTTATGCAACTAGTGCATGTCATTGGTGGAACTGGTCTCACGTAAGCGTGCGTGTAAGGTTGGTCCGGCCGCTTCATCCCACAATACCGTCGAATCAAGATAAGACTAGTAACGGCAAGCATATTGAACAAAATCAACGCCCACAACTACTTTGTGTTCTACTCGTGCAAAGAATCTACGCAATAGACCTAGCTCATGATGCCACTTTAGTTGGGGAACGAGCGTAAATTCAAAATTTTCCTACGTATCACCAAGATCTATCTATGGAGAGACTAGCAACGAGGGGAAGGAGAGTGCATCTACATACCCTTGTAGATCGCTAAGCGGAAGCATTCAAGTGAACGGGTTGATGGAGTCGTACTGCCGTGATTCAGATCACCGATGATCCTAGTGCCGAACGGACGGCACCTCCGCTGTTCAACACACGTACAGCCCGGTGACGTCTCCCACGCCTTGATCCAGCAAGGAGAGAGGGAGAGGTTGAGGAAGACTCCATCCAACAGCAGCACAACGGCGTGGTGGTGGTGGAGGAGCGTGGCAATCTTGCAGGGCTTCGCCAAGCACTACGGAGGAGAAGGAGGTGTTGGAGAGGGAGAGAGGCGCCAGGCTCAGGTGCTGCTGCCCCCTCCCTCCCCCTTTATATAGGTGCCAAGGAGGGGAGGGCGCAGCCTTGCCCCTCCTCCAAGGGAGGGTGCGGCCAAGAGGGGAAGGAGTCCATCCTCCCCAAGGCACCTCGGAGGTGCCTTCCCTCTATGGACTCTTCCTCTCCAAGTGTTTCATGCATGGGCCTCTTGGGGCTGGTTCCCTTGGCCCATGCAGGCCTAGGCGCACCACCTAGGGCCCATGTGGCCCGGGCAGGTGGCCCCACCCGGTGGGCCCCTCGGGACCCCTCCCGGTGGTCCCAGACAATACCGATATCACCAAACTTGTCCCGATGGTCAAACAGCACTTCCTATATATAATTCTTTACCTCCGACCATTCCGGAACTCCTCGTGACGCCCAGGATCTCATCCGGACTCGAACAACATTCGGTAACCACATACAAGCTTCCTATATAACCCTAGCGCCATCGAACCTTAAGTGTGTAGACCCTACGGGTTCGGGAGACAAGCGTATATGACCGAGACGTTCTCCGTCAATAACCAACAGCGGATCTGGATACCCATGTTGGCTCCCACATGTTCCACGATGATCTCATCGGATGAACCACGATGTCAAGGACTCACCAATCCCGTATACAATTCCCTTTGTCTAGCGGTATTGTACTTGCCCGAGATTCGATCATCGGTATCCCGATACCTTGTTCAATCTCGTTACGGCAAGTCTCTTTACTCGTTCCGTAACACATCATCCCGTGATCAACTCCTTAATCACACTGTGCACATTATGATGATGTCCTACCGAGTGGGCCCAGAGATACCTCTCCGTCACACGGAGTGACAAATCCAGTCTCGATTCGTGCCAACCCAACAGACACTTTTGGAGATACCGTAGTGCACCTTTATAGTCACCCGATTACGTTGTGACGCTTGATACACCCAAAGCATTCCTACGGTATCCGGAGTTGCACAATCTCATGGTATAAGGAAAAGATACTTGACATTAGAAAAGCTTTAGCATACGAACTACGCATCTTTGTGCTAGGCTTAGGATTGGGTCTTGTCCATCACATCATTCTCCTAATGATGTGATCCCGTTATCAATGACATCCAATGTCCATGGTCGTGAAATCGTAACCATCTATTGATCAACGAGCTAGTCAACTAGAGGCTTACTAGGGACATGGTGTTGTCTATGTATCCACACATGTATCTGAGTTTCCTATCAATACAATTATAGCATGGATAATAAACGATTATCATGAACAAGGAAATATAATAATAACTAATTTATTATTGCCTCTAGGGCATATTTCCAACAGCCACAACACCACCCCGCATGTATGAGGGCCCGGTACGACGCCCCGGTGGCATTGCTACCCCCCAGGGCCCCCGTCCCGCCTAACCCTGGAGCGGTTGACCACGAATCTAGCCCATTGACTTTCCACGGACGGGCTTCGAACAGTGGACCTCTCCACCCGGTTGCATCAGGTCAGCACAGAGGGACACCTGGGAGAAACATCCGGGCCAAACCCACAGCTACATCCACTCCGTGTAGACCCGACGCGTCCGTTTCTCCACTCCAGGTGCCGGTGGCGGCGTCGTCCGTGACGGGGGCCACACCCCGGAGACGTGCGCCGCCTCTTGGAACATGCCACAACACCACCCCGCATGTATGAGGGCCCGGTACGACGCCCCGGTGGCATTGCTACCCCCCAGGGCCCCCGTCCCGCCTAACCCTGGAGCGGTTGACCACGAGATCTAGCCCTTTGACATACCACGGACGGGCGTTGACCAGAGGATCTCTCCACCCGGTTGTGTCGATTGCCCACAGGACACCCGGGAGCAACATCGTGGCCAAACCCACAGCTACATCCACTCCGTAGACCCGACAGCGTCTGCTTTCCCCCCCTCCGGTCTTGGCGGCCTGCCGTCCGTGACGGAGGCCACACCCGGGAGATGCGTGTCGCCTTTTCGGACATGCCACAACACCACCCTGCATGTATGAGGGCCCGGTACGACGCTCCGGTGGCATTGCTACCCCTGTGGCCCCCGTCCCCGCCTAACCCTACAATGGTTGACCAAGAGATCTAGCCTTTTGACTTCCCACGGACGGGCTTTGACCAAGGACCTCTCCACCCGGTTGTGTCAGTCCGCCCATAGGGACACCCGGAGCAACATCCGGCCAAACCCACAGATACATCCACTTCATGTAGACCCGACAGTCTGCTCCTCCAAAGTGTCTGCAAGGCCGTCTGCGTGATTTGGCCACACTCAAGATGCGTACGCCTCTTCGGACATGCCATAACACCACCCGGTTGTGGTAGGTCATCCGATATATATAAACACTTGGAGCAAAGTCCCCTTCAGATAGACTGGCGCGGTGTTCCCCATTGCAGTGCCAAGCATGGCGGCACCGTTCGTGAGGGGGGTCACACCGCTCTGTACAGAACCAAAAAATAATGTATGTATGCTTATTAACACATACTATATGTAAGTTAGTCAAATAATAATAATAAAGAAAATAGTGAAGAAAAAGAAAAAAACTATATGTATGCTTATTAACACATATTAACACATACTATATGCTTATTAACATACTATATGCTTATTAACACGTACTATATGTATGCTTATTAACACATACTATATGCTTAATAATAATAATAATAATACTATATGGAAAAAAAAAAAAAAAAAACTATCTGCCGGCGTAGTATGAGCGAGCGAATGGGCCAGGCCGCGGATCAATGACGTGTCATCTATGCCGGCAATTGCCGTCGGCATAGGTCCTGGTCGGTGCGCTCTGGATCGGTGACGTGTCACTCGTATCTATGCCAACGGCCACCCGTCTCGGCCGTCGGCATAGATTAGACGTCGTTAGCCGCCGTGATGACCGTTGTCGTGGGCTCGCATCTATGCCGACGGCTCATATATGCCGACGGCAAATGTAGGCGTAATCCGGGATAAGCCGACGGCCGTGATGTGCCGACGGCCGTCGGCGAGACGGGATAGCCTCGACCATTGTACGCCGACGGCCAGGACCTAGCTGTCGGCATAGCTCGGGTTAGGCCGACGGGGGCCGTCGGCATAGATTTGGCTGTCGGCTTAGAGCCCTGTTCCGGTAGTGGCTCATCGGGGGCTCTTGCGATTCCAGCCCGTCCCGCCTGCACTTCTTGGATAAGGAACCGGCTACATCGTCCATGGCCGCGGCTGCCAAAATAAATCTACAAAAGATCAAGAACTCATTTGTTGAAGAAGAGCGCAAGAACACACTGCCACAACTTGGAACCTTTCACTCATGAACACATAGTAGGCATTTATATGAGTTTGGAATGCAAACAGTTTACAGAAGTAAACACGTACTCCCTCCGTCCGGAAATACTTGTCATCAAAATGAATAAAAGGGGATGTATCTAGATGTATTTTAGTTCTAGATACACCCCTTTTGTCTATTTTGATGACAAGTTTTTTCGGACGGAGGGAGTACATGACAAGAGAATCCTCGGAAAATTCACACACAAATTAACTCTGATCTAGGAATTGGACCTTTCTTTAGCTACAAAGCATGCACAGCGCTATACCCGGACAACTCACTGTTGAGTACAGCCATGGAAGAAGTAAGAACACCGTCCACAGTTCACACATATACAAACTTAAGCATGCAAAATAGTACTAGCATGGCCACGCACAGTAGCTACTTATGCATGCATGATTCCAAAACTTGTAACAATATGTGCGATACTGGTGACTGCAGTGGTTGTACAATGTGCTGCAAATTCATGTTCAAGTTGAAATAAGGCCGCGCATGATCGTAGCAACCAAATGATCAGTGATATCTCTATCTAACAACATAATGATGCAAATATGGCACGTTCACATACTGATTTAACAGATGTGATGGTTTTCATAGATTTGTTGTCCTGGATCAAGAAGCAGTGCCACTGTGGGCCGAAAAATAATTTAATGAAAACACATACATACACGACATATCATGATCATCATTCATAAAAACAGCTGCATGATTATCTGACCGATAACATCCATTTGAATTCTACAGCATATTAATCAATATTATACTGATATATACAAGCTGAAGCTGGTAAATATGTTGCTTAAAAACGAACAGGCCACTAATGTACTGTACAGCAGCTGAGAAATCAATTACATGCATATGAGAGATCACTTGTATTCCGTCTCTACCTTCCCCTACTTCACGCTGCAGGTGGGGGTGGGCATAAGTGGGACTGCCTCAGCCCATCCAACTTAATGACCTTAGTGGGCACCCGTTGGACAAAAAAGAAATTTAGTGGGCTACCCAGTTTAGCCCGTTGGGATCCCACCTCCCACCTAGCATTACACGGCAGGGGGCAGGCCTTCCAGGATCCCATCGACAGCGGCGCAGCGCCGAGTTCTCGCAAGGATAGGGTTGGAGCCGCCGCCCCTCCGGCCGGCCCGCCGGCGGCGCACTGCTCTTCCGGCCGCCCCTCTTCTCCCTCGCCGTTTGCCGCCCCTGAGCACCACGCGGCTCACCGGATGATGCACCACCCCTGAGCAGCGCGCGGCTCGCCGGACCGATTCGTGCCACCCCCGCCGACCTGAGATCCGCCTCTGCAGGTATGAACTCTCCTCCAACGTCCTCTCCTCCTCCATCTATTCTTTCTCTTTTTTGTTCAACTTGTTAGCCAAAGGATTTACTTTCTTGCCATGATTGATTCTAGTCTCTGTACTTGATTGATTCCTAGTCTCTGTACCTGATTTGTTGCATCGTGCTTGAAACCCAAGCCATTTTAGGAAGTAGAAAATGGAGGAAGTAGAACACGCTGTTCAATCTAGTAGTAGTGATCTACATGTGAAACTTCAGAGTTTTGACTTTCAGAGCTAGGTGTGCATGCATGCAGATGCAGAGCTGTAAGTTTTTGTTTTTATTTTGTGGGAAAAGAAGGAACTGTGAATTGTTTTCAAGGAAAATAATTGGTGAAAAAGAGGGACTGTAACTCACAATTGTTTTCAAGGTAAAGCTAAGTGTCTGATGACTTTCGCGCTGTACAACAGTGACCATGGCGCCCCTTAGCTACAGTAATAAAAATACCGGAGCCACAATTGAGGGCTAGTCATTTGGAGATTAATCCTGACCTTGATATCTCGAGAGGCTAGTCATCTTGCAGGAAAGAGTTTGTCAATGGATACTGCGTACTTGTATATCTATCTAGTAGTAGTACAAGCTATGCAACTAGCATTGAGGAGGTCTTGCTCCATCTGATCAGTGGATGTGGTCCTTAATTTCATCATAATTCATAACCCAATGCAGATGCTTGTTCTACTGTTCTACATATAGTTGTACTTCTTTTGCAGATCTTGTTACAATTTTGAAAACCTACTACTCTTTACTGCAGTAGGACGTGATGGCCAGATCGCCGCCAGCCCCTACCCCGACTCCAAGATCGCCAGCAGCGTCAATCCCGACGCCCAGGTCGCCGCCACCCCCAACCTCGACGCCCAGGTCGTGGTTGACCACTTGCACCAGTTAATACCTCGATGGTTGGCCACTTGCAAAAGGCGGAGCCAACAGTTGGAGACCGTGGTGGTGATCAAGACGATGCTGGAACAACCTAGGTAATTCTGCTACTTGTATGCTGCACTTCAGTACAATCATTCTTTGCTGTCCTGGGGTAATTTTTTAACTCATTAGGACATAGATGATTACTGATGTTTCGTAGTATTGTCATGAAGTACTAGTTTTGAGGTTGCAACACATTTGTGCTTTGGACTGGAAGCACAAAGAAACCATTTATTCATGTCTCTTGTACCTTAAAATTCTCAGTTTTCTATCTATAGATTCTTCTCTGAATATTTATAGATTTTTTTTCAAATAGCAGACGATTGATGTTCCCAAGGTTTCACATACTTGTTATGACATGGCTCTAATATTTTCATTGCTGGCTAAGTGTTTGCTGTTAGTAATATGGACATGTTCATGTTCCAACTTCAGAATGATCTTTGCTGGCACTGAACTGTATTTTCTTGTCACTAACTACCTGATGTATTTCCTTTCTATGTAGGACTAGGACAGTGCTGACTTGCCGGGCCAATGAATACCCGTCGTCGTAGAGAAAAAACTATGAAAGATGACCCTTCCTTGGCAGTGGCAGTAGCTGCATGCTCTCGCCGTTGTCGACGAGCTGCAAGTTTATATATATCTGTAGGCAGAGTTAACCTGGAACAGATGCAACACATTTTAATTGTAACTGAAGGTTAAATGGGATGGGATCCGTATATGTAACTGAAGGTTAACTCTATTTTTTACATGAACTGGAGTTTAACTTTATATATTATCCTCTAGTCAATTGATCCATCCATCCGTATAATGTTGTCCTACTCAGTTATGCATGCATATGATGCTCTGAAGTGTATCTGTTAAGTGGGATCAACTGAAGTGTGACATATGATCCATTCAGCTGCAAGTGTATGCCATGTAGGATCGTTCATGCATCGGGCGCTAGTATGTCGTGTGTATAGCAGCCCTCATCTGTTAAGTGGGATCCCACTTATTCCCACCTAATATGCGCTAGTTTTGATGGGACGTCAACTTCTTTTTCATCAAGCCGTGTTGGGACTAGGTGGATCAAGGTGGGATTCCCAGGAACCGTCCCACTTGCAGCGTGATCGACAACAACGACACCGCCGAGGACGAAAATTACCATACCTACACGGCGGGCCGAGGATCGGATCCCCACCTCCTCTAGCCACCAGAACGACAACCAAAGGAGGCAAGGATCCCCGATCTCACCTGCAGAAGGAGGGGAAACTTCCGGTCACTCCTGTCGCCTCTCTCAACTTCCTTATCCCATAAGATCAGTTTCTTTCGGTAATCTTTTTGATTTGACTTTAGAGACAAAACAAACACGAACATGTAGTACCCTAAAAACCTGAACATGTAGGTGTGTTTTTCTTCTCCCTATTTTTTTTATTAAAAAGGATCTTTCTTTTTTCTTCCCTCTGGTATTGTCGCACATGCTGAGAATTGCTGACATGCATTATACATACCTTTTTTTCTTTCGAAACGGCATTATACATACTAGACGATGCCCCAGGAGATACTGCGGGAACCTTACTATAACAAATGCAAAAATAGATTCTGAAAAACTGAAGCTATTGCGAAAACAAATTTAAGATTGCTCTCAGCTTATATTTTAAAAACAATAAAGCATACAAATCATGTGATAAAATATTGTATACAAAGAGAAAAATGTTGGATTGAAGTCAATGGGGTGCCTACATAAAAAGTGTGTAAGATGACCTACATATGTTTGCTCCAAGTCATCGCGTCTATGCCGAGACGAAAAATTCTGAAACAAATTGACATGCATGATTTTTTTTCCGAGGGTATGCAAATTGCGTACCATAGCTTTATAGAAGGAGAGAAAATTAGTACATGACATCTACGACTCGCTGCGAACAACGGGCGTAGCTCAACACCACATCCGGCTATCCTCCGGACAGCCACACACAACAACACAACTACAACACGGAAAAACCTGCCCAAGACCGAAACACCTCGCTGCGTCTAGATCGACACAGAACACCTCCAAAGAACAGCAACTCCAGCTTCCTTTGGATTCATTCGCAACGACCATACATAGCGCCGGAGGAGAGCGGTCAGGGCCACGATGAACACCGGATGAGCGCCAACAGGGAACTCAGTCTCCTCGCACGATGCTTCCAACAGAGAAACGACGTCGCGGACGCCACCATCATGCCGCCCCAGAGGACCAAGGCTTTCGCCCGGAGACAACTGCCCATACCAAGCACGAGGGAGATGGCGACACACTCGACGTCGCCTCCAGGGAGGGAAACGACACCCGCGGGTGCCATCGACGTCGGACGGCCAAAACCGGACAGGATTTTCATCCGTAATGTTGCGCATCTCCACTCCGACGAGGTGCAGGGCAGCACCGTCCCTGAAGCCTCGCACCGCCGTCACCGCAAAGAAATCCGGCTGTCAGCGTGGCCGTGGACCAGCACCACCCACACTGCCGAGAGAGCACGAACCATACCTCCACCAACATCACCGACGAGAAGCAACCACATCCTCCAAGCGGAGCAAAAGCCAGAACCGCTCCATCGGCCTTCATCAACACCGAGAGACTGCCGCCAGATTGGATCTGGCCCGCCCCTCCAACCTCACTTCGGCGCCATCTTCACCGGGGCATCGCCGTGATCCCCTCACACGTAGGCGGCCGACATCCCGCCGCACGCCAGACACCTTCTGGCGAGGCCATCTCGGCGCCGCCGCCCCCATGGCTGATCCAATGCCGCCGCCACCGCGTTGCTGGCGCTCCACCTGCAGGCACCTACCAGTAGTGCTCCTCACCAGGATCCGGCGAATGCCCGGGCCGTGCCCCCGCGGTGCCTAGAATCGCGGCCCAACCAACACCTCCACCCTAGCTGAAGAACAGCAGCCACCCCGCACCTTGGAGCGGGTGACGGCCGTCGTGGGCGGTCTTGGCCCTTGCTGGGGACATGCATGATTTTTGAGATGGCATGATTGCACAGATAGATTAGTACACAAATTGTAACTTCCGACAACACATGCATAGCTTGATGATGTGGCATAGTTGCATGAAGTGAAAAAATAGATAGCGGATTGCAACTATTTAAGAATAAAGGAGTATAGTTATCTAGCGCACGTTCTCCCTTGTCGCACATATTTAAAATAGTAAATTAATTAAATAAAATTGTATTTTTTGGGCAAACAAAAATGTTAAATGTTCTACATACCTTGAAATTTCCATGAATAAAAACATTCCTAATGCTCTGGAAAAATCTATGCTCCCAAAAAACTATTTTTGAAAGCATTTTACAGAGCCGATTTTGTTAATTTTTGCCTAGAACCTAACGGACGTGATTCCATCATGAAAGATGTGCACACAGACAAAAAAAATCAAAGCAAGCTAGACCACTTAATAAATCCTAAGGCTGGCCATAGTGGGGTAACATAAGTAGTATCATGCACTTGGGACTCGCAAACATGCTTATGTGGCAGGCAATTAAGGAAAAGAGAGATGGTTATAGTAACATAGGTACTTCCTCCTTTCCGGTTTATAGGGCTCAATTCAAAAATCTCACCAACCAAGGTAGATGGTGAGTGTGGAATATTTTTTGTAGTTTGCAAAAGCACCTAATTAATGCTCTTGTTTTCCTCAAATAATTATGTTTATCAATGCATTAATTGCAATGCATGCATGCATAAAGTACATGCATTGGTCAATTTTCTCTTTATACTTGCATGTAATGATTTAATGCACCTTGAAATCTTAAAATGTGATGGGGAACAACCAAATTGAGCCTTATAAAATGGAAAAACTAAAATTTTGAGATAAGCCCTATAAACCGAAAAGGAGGGAGTAGATACCGTAACATAATAAATATGATGCTACTATGTGTCATGCATGGCAATAAATGAGACCACCTATGATACTAATCTAAGATACTATGCACTATAGAGGTAGTAACATAAACTAGTAATATATGTATGTTACTAGTCTAAGTTACTCCCCACTATGACCAGCCTAAGGTCCTGTTTAGATCAAGTAATTTCCGAGTGCATTTAATTTGTTTAGGCTAGTTACAAACTAAATTTGGAGGGACCAGTTATTTATTTATTTTGATCTGGAACACCTAGCATTCTAATTACGAGGGACCGACCATATCGGCGGTCACAGCACGGGTTACATCGTTCGGGAAGTCCGACTGCCAAACATGTAGGCTGTCGGGAGCTCTCCTCCACCCACAAGCCGCCAACACATGCGTTGGGACATTACATAACTGGGGGCAGTACATGACTTGATGATCTATAAAACCTATTTGTAGCAGATGCTTTGCTTCGCGGAATAAGACACCGAGAGGTCCGCGATCCTGGCCAGCAGATGAAATAGCCTGTTTCAAGGACAAGCAATCCGTCTCAAACATCACCCGCCCCATTCCGTACAATTCAGCTAACCTGATAGCGTGTAGAAGAGCTTCAGATTCCGCTTGTAAGGCCGAACTTTGGTTAAGGAGCTTCCCAGCAGCGGCAAGAACGACATCACCATCCGAATCCCTTGCAATAGCTCCCCAGCCTCCTCCTCCATCACCAGTTTCTTATTTTTTATTTTTGAGAGAACCATCACGGGCAAGCTGAAGGCGTGCTTGCTTTTTCTTCTTCTTGAGAAGGCCATGCGTGCTTGCTTACCATGGTGCTGGTTCAGTAACTCTGGGCTGGGCTGTCATTACATTCCTCTCTGGCGCAACCACCACTAAGAAAAAAACTCTGGCCCAACCAGGGACGGCGCATCGCGAAAGCTCGGGCCGACGAATGGTCCAGGAGGAGCCTCGCGCTGGCAGCTGGCGCCGGTCGGTGGTCACCAGTGTCCCATGCCGACCGAGGTGGGCACCGTCGTGGCCGCGCCTGCCGCCGCCGGCTTCCACGCGAGACTCAGCCGCCCAGAGGTCTCCAAACAAACGGCCGCGCGTCAACAAAAGCAGCGAGCAGTGAGCAGTGACAGTGCGCGTCAGACGCGCGCGAGGTGCCGTGGCGTGGCGAGGACGTGACCGCTGGCCGAAAGAGCGGGCGGCAACGGCGGGGGCTCCCCTACCTCTACGGACTGATTGACGGCGCGAGACGCGCACAGCCCACGAGAAGCAAAGCGAGCGAGCGCGGAGCGCCCACCACCACCGCCCACTGGTGGAAAAAGCGCTCCGTCTTATAAGTCAGCGAAGTTCGCAGGAATCATGACTAATGGGACCTTTAATCGCGGTTACGAGGTGAACCGCGACCAAAGGCCCGCCCAGGCGCTCGGTGGCCAGCGCGCGTGAGGTCTTTAATCGCGGTTTGCCAGACAACCGCGACTAAAGGCCTTCGGGCACCTTTAGTCACGGTTTGCCAGGCCAACCGCAACTAAAACCCCTCCCCTATATATACCCATCCAGCAGCCAACACTTAGCCATTTGGAGCCATTCTCTTCACAAGTGGGTCGAGGCGTTGGAGAGCGCGGCAGACAGGAAGTAGCCGGAGGTGGCCTTGGCTGGATGCACTACCAGGTTGCGTCGAGGGCGGGCGAGGGAGGCCGGTCGGCGGCGTTGAGGGCGGGCGAGCGAGGCGGCAAGATCGAGGTCGCCGGCCGCTGCTGGCTGTAGGGCGAGGGCGACGGCGGGCGGCGCCGAGGGCGAGGGTGACGGCGGCGCCGAGGGCGCGCACGATGCAGAGAATCGGAATCGGAGAAGACGAGAATCGAGCCTTGTATTTATAGCCCCCCTCTTTAGTCGCGGTTGGCGGAAGAACCGCGACTAAAGGTCCTCCGCCCCGACGGCCGCCTGATACCCACGTGGACGGGCTGTTAGTCGCGGTTCTTAAGCAGCCGCGACTAAAGGTGGGGGGCATTAGTCGCGCTTATTTGGTCGCGGTTGCCCAACCGCGACTAATGGCAGTTGCAAACCGCGACCAAAGGCCTTTTTTCCACCAGTGACCGGGCGCGCGTGCGCTCTCGTTGAGCGGACGCCAGCACGCGCCGCTGGCTCCCGTGTCGCGCGGCGGGCAGGCAGCGTGTCGGCTTTGGCACCGGAGACCCGGGCCGGCCTGCCGATGGGCTGAGTTGAGTGCCCAATGATTGAGCATATTAAACTCAGGTCACCTCGATCCTAGCTCTAGCTCTCTCGCGCACTGGCGCCGGCGACCGACCGGAGCACCATGCCATGCCATGCCGCCTTTTCCCCTTCCTTTCTCTCCGGGTCCCGGCTGCGTTCCGTTGCTCCCACGACGCCAGTTCCATGCACGCACGCGCGCTCAGCCCCGCCATCTCATCGCCCTTTGCTTGGAGCATAATACAACAAAAAGGTCAGTCCCTCTCTTTACCAAAAGCTACCGTCGTATAGGACTATAGGTGCATTCAGCACGTTACTGCTACGTGCCTGGCCAGGAGCATGAAGCTCAGATTGATTCTTTTCAATTGTTCATACCTGCTTTAGGACGCTGGTGGTTGTTGGGCGGGGACGACTTGACGTAAAACTGGGCGTGGCAGACAAGTATGATCGATCGACTCCTTTCGGTGGATAGATTTTGGCAATCATGCAACGACTCTACGAGTAGTACTAGTATGCATGGCATGGCACAATCTTCCCCGTCATCAACCTCTCTTTCGCCTTGTGTGCTCCACTATCTATCATTTCATTCCTCTGGCCCATCGTCAGGTTGTCTTGTCCAAGCACGTACGTAGTCGTAGACCCCGAAGCACTGCCCAAATCATGATTCACTCCTTTTTGCACTCGATTTGCTGTCTACAGTTCAGCAACATGCATGCCAACAACGTTCCAGTCCTACGTCTTATCTTTGCAACCCTCGCGCATGCGTGCCGATAAACTACTGCATGTAGCACACATGATTCTGAAGGAACAAGAATAAAGCACCACACGACATTGCATGTACGAGAAGGAAAGGGAGAATATATGGTAAAACGCAACCAAAACAACGCCAATATATACGGCATTGCATGGGTGCTCACGCTGGCAAACGTGAAAGATGTTCGACAAGACGAGCTTTATAAGCTGGAAAAGCATGCAAGGGCTGGGGGTTTTCTCTCCTCCTGTCACGGTCGTGCATCCTAAAGCGATCGTCCGTCGGTCTGCAGGCGGATTAACGGGAGACGACGACGAGCATCCACTGGGTGCTTCCTAAAAAGGCAGCGTAGGAGAATATATCAGTTTTGAGTTTTGATCGCTGCTTGCTCCAGCTTTCTGCCCGATCGATCATGGGGACGCTCACCTCCTTCAACCCCGGTCCCAAACTAGGTTTAGTCTAAGCGCTTAACCCTAGTGTCAATAACTACACCGCATGGCTGGTTATGCATTAGCAAGTTGCCACTGCTGGCAGTACTACCTAGTGGCTTACTTAGTATAGGCCTGACAGCGGCTGTGCCAAAACAAGAGTATCACCTTCTTGTTTTGCAGGAATATTCCTGCATTCAACCTGTCCTATTCTGTACACTTGTCAACTTTTCTAAAGTACAATATTTTTTTTTTCGAAACGGAGGCAAAAGATTTGCCTCATCCATTAAATAAGAGGAGAATAGAGTTTAGAGTTTTTACAAGCGCCCTTACAAAACGGCATGGCAATTACTCTCGTGCAACAATACACCCTAGTTTCTTAGCACCTGCCGTAACCCATAGTTTTGCCTCGAGCACGATATTTTGGAGCAGGATAGGCGGCGGCGCACTCTAAAGTACAATGTGGATTACTCTACTAAATGCCCCTGCTTTCGTTGGGACACGAACATAATTAAGCAATGCTAAACTACCAATGTGGAGTAGTACGTACCGGCTAGGCATATTTTACGTCTACACATGAGGCGCGCTTTGCAGTTCTCTCAAGCCGACGCATCACATGAAAGTCATCAACTATATATCGATAAACAATCATCTTCTTCTCTTTTGTACCATTGCGGTGAGTATCCTATTCTACACCAGGACCAGCCAGCACTCCACTTTTGGAGAAAACCTAAACAATCAATCAAAGGGAATGAAGCTTTATTTGAAGTGCTTCACACCAGTAAAAACTTATGGAACCTTTCTTGGTGCACGCATGTTACCTCTCCTTGCATGCGCCTATGAAGGAAAAGTATGGGGGAGACGGAAGAAATTAAGGGGGTGAAGTTTCCATAACCAAGTGACTGATCATAAGTGAGATGCCCGTGGAATTCTTGTGTTCTAGACCTACATGCTTTAACAACCCTAATCTCCACTAACCTGGCAAACTAAAGCTACTGCTACGACTTAGGGCGTGTTTGGTTCGAGTCCTGGGATCCATGCCTGATAAAAAGTAGCGTCTGGTGTTGGCCTGAGAAAGTGAAAAAAGTTGCTTACCGTTGTTAACATCATGCATGCAACTACTCTAGCTAGGCAAGTTAGTTAAACTACCGAGTTAGTTGTGGAGACAGAAGATTAGGCACAAAACATGTAAAATTTACAGACGTAAACCAGAAGCAACCCTCACACTGGAAGCTCATTTTTGTTCCAGTTTCGCTAGTATAGTTAGTCAAAAAGGAAAAGGACAGGCTAGTATAGTTGCTGCACAGTTATCAAACAACAAGATCAGCGGGTAATGCGCAGAACTTCTGTTCGGGTGGGGTACTATTCAAACTCCAGTTTCTTTTATTTTCTTTTTTGACCCTAATTAACAAAGTTCAATTCTTTGACCAGTTTGGGAAATCATGGTGGCTTTTCTGGCTGTAATTGTTTCGTTTTTCTCATTCATCAATCATCCTGATCATGCACCTCATCTCGCTTCAGAAAAATACTCCTATGGCAGTGCAGCAGAAGGGCTGGTCAGAAAAGTAGAATATTTCCCTCCCTACGTTGCAAAAGCAAAAGAGGGAGCAGCTGACAAGGTAGTCAAACAGAAAGCCCATTCATTCCAAACCTTTTCCCCCTGTCCTTCTCTCCATCCAATGTATGGTCCATTTCACAGCCAGGCCATGCTTCAGCGGCATGGGCTAAGTAAACACTAGAACTCTCCCTAGCATTGTGGTGCTCCAACACCGACACCTAAACCGAACACCATATTTGTACACGGATACGGATGAGGAGCCGGCCATTCAAAATCGTCGCATATGTCCGGTTACATTTTTGAAGAATGTTGACAAAAATAACAAATTTGATGCATATTTAAACGCACCGGACGATATTAATTCATATTTGGATACATTTTACATAAATCGGATGGTTTTCATGTAAAGCGGAGTAAATTTATTATATTTAGACATAGGACTGTGCTAACATCCGGTCGACTGGACGTTAAGCAACAGATCCGCACGATCGTAACCCATCTTCCTCTCGTGACCCGCACGCTTGATTCCACTGATTTTTTTCTTCTCTCAAAAACCGTATACGTCAGTAGTAAATCGCTAGTGGTTTTTCTGGTTTTTTGTTACACAATATAAAAAGAAAATAAAAGTGCTAGTAAGGGGACTTGAGCCCATGTCTATTCGTTAGACTTTGAGCCCAATAACCAACTAAGCCATCTTTAGTTGTAGTATATTGTATATAAACAAGGTTATTTGAAACTTTCTTTTTTTCTGTCATATCAGCGATAATAAATTATTTTGCTTGGTAACTTTGGCATGACCAGCGTGATAACTATGACTTGAGCAACATGATAACTATATTTATGATAAGCCTGATAACTATAATATGAGAAGGTTAATGACTATACCATGAGAAGCATGATAACTTTACCATGCGGTAGTGGTAACTTCACACTGGGGTATGTTTCAGAAAAAAAAGTTACCGGGACATGTTTCAGTAACATTTTTCACATGGGTAAAAAGTTATTAATGTGTTGTATATAAGTTATCGGGTGTCTGGTGCGTAAACCACCATGCTATTTGCACTAGGTTATCAGGGCATATTTCTAGAACGTTTCGCCCAAGGTGAAAAGTTATTAATTTATTTATACGTTATCAGGTTAATTGTACGTAAGTTATCATCTTATTTACACAGAAGTTGCCGAGGGTATATTTTAACAACTTTTTCACCTTGGATGGTCAAAAAAGTGGTATTTTATTTGAACTTGTCAAGAGTCAAGTAGTAGGTGAGTTGGCTAGTGTGTTAAGATCTCAATATTAAAGTCTTGAGTTCAATTATCAGCTTTAGCATGCTTTTTTAGGCTATAAAACTACAATATGGAAACTACTAGCATCAAGATTTGTTTCGAACATTTTTTTCTCCGAAAAATTATCAGGCATGCCATGTGCGAGTTATGAAGCCATTCGCACAAAAAATAACCGACGGTATTTCATCAATGTGCCTCCCTCCACCCGGTCGACAACTTTACCAAGATGTAGGTACATAAGTTAGCAGGTCAGCAATGTGTGAGTTATTGTGATATTCACATAAAAGTTATTAGGGGTATATTTCATCACCTCTATTCGCCAAAGTTACCAGGACCAGGTTGCATAAGTTATATGAGTTACCATGATATTCACACCAAACTTACCGGGGGATGTTTCATCAACACCCACCCCTAAGCCAAGTTATCAGGACCGGGGTACATAAGTTATCAGGTCTGTGATGTGTGAGTTATCATGCTATTAACACAAAAAGTTATCGGACGTACATTTCACCAACAGAGCCCCTCCCCCCATCTGGTCGCCAAATTTACCAAGACCGGCATACATAAGTTATCAGGTCTGCGATGTGTGAGTTACCGTGCTATTCGCATAAAAAGTTATCGGGGGTATATTTCATCACCCCTCCTCGCGAAAGCACCAGGACCAGGGTGCATACGTTATCGGGGGTTTTTGATGCGTGAGTTACCATGCTATTCACATCAACGTTACCTCTAGCGCCGTCGCCTGCTTGGCCGCCACGAGGAGCTGCTGCTACACTTGGTCTCGCGCCTGGTAGCTCTCCTTGGCCACCTGGCGCAGGAGGAAGGAGATTGGGCGCCGTCGAGGGAGAGAAAGGAGGAAGGGATAAGGTGGATCGCGAGCCGCTCATTTCCTATCTGACGATGTGGGACGTTTCGGATTTGAAGCAAACGCGCGACCAGTCGGAAATTAGCTTTCTTTACACGTAAGTTATCAGAGGTATGTTTTTCAACTACTCCCTCCCTTTTCCGCCGAGTCAAATGTTACTGTGGTGTTTGTACATAAGTTATTCAATCTACGATGTGTACAATATCATGTTGTTAAAGATAAGTTGTCGGGTCTTTATACCTAAGTTATCAGGTCCGTGGTGCGTATGTTACCATGCTATTTAGACAAACTTATCAAGGGTATGTTTTCAACAACTTTTCTCGGGTAAAAAGTTACCGCGGTGTATGTACATAAGTTATCAGGTCCACGGTACATATTTACCATGTTATGTACACATAAATTATTGGGGGTGTATTGGGTTAAAAAACTCCAGGGTCAAAAAGCTACCGTGATGTTTGCCTGTAAGTTATCATGTATAATTTGTCTATATTATCATGTTATTAACACAGAAGTTATCGGTGTATGTTTCATAACAACTTTTTTCCCGAATGGTGTCTGTAGCTAAGTTTTCAAGTCTCCGGTTTGTATCAATACTTACATATAACTTATAACGGTATGTTTCAATAACTTTTTTCAGGTAGAAGTTAATGAGAAAAATCAACACATTATGCGCTAGAGATAATCTAAGAAAGGAACAAGAAAAACACATAAATTTGGGCAATATGTTATTAATACAAGGTCAAATACGTAGCTTTTGTTATTTCAACAACGGCATGCTTTAGTTGAGTTGGTGAAACGGGTCATTCACTTATCACCACGTCGTGGGTTCGAGTAACCATTACTGCACTTTATTTTTGTTCCCATCCAGATTACTAACAAGAAACAAATTAGGAGAGAGAAAAGATCGGGCAGTAAAAAATCGCAGAAAAAAAGGGCAACTAGCGGAAGAGAGAGGGAAGAAAAATTAGGGAACTAGCGATCGAAGAAAATCGTCCATGCCTACCTTTCCCGTTAGACATATTCATATAGACCGGACTCTAAACCTAGCCTAAAATGATCGCTGGTGCCTGTTCCTCATCTCTGGACGGTCATGAGCTTGGAAAATGAAGCTAACCTCCGCAGCCTGCTTGCGGGTAATCGGATGACGATGATGAGCCCGTCAAGTTTGGCTTTAATGGGAGGGGAGGAGTAGTGGCCTTCATAAGACACAAGCACAGGCGACCTCCCATTCGCTACTGTTCCTCGTAGCTGGCGACGCCAGCGGACATGACGACTTTGTGGTCGTGGCGGCGGGGCACGACCGGGGCGGAGCTGGCGACCTCGTCCTCATCCTCGCTCTTGCCGAACACCTCATCTGCCGCCTCGTCAAACTCTGTGAAGGCGGTTTCTAACTCCACCTCACGTTGGCGGTACCGCTAGTGGTTGCGGCGGATGGCACAAGCGGAGCGATAGGACCCGAGCAATGCCTCCTACTCGGGCACGCCCACATCCGGTGCTTTGTCCGTGCTGGAGGTGAGTTGCTCCTCTGCGCGTCGGCGCTCATTGTGGCGGCGATGTTGTACTCCTGGTCGCTTGGGCCTGCCGAAACATGTTGGAGCTCTTTTTCCGCAAACCAGAAACAAAGTAGGGGGCGGGGGCTTTGCCTTGGAGTTCTTTTATCATAGAAAATAGTTGTTGGAGCTTTTTTGGGGTCAACTCTCCCTATATTACCGATTTATTTGAGGATTGGGGTTGTGTTGGAGCTGATCTTGCCACCGTTCATTTTTAAAAAGGGGCGCTTTATTACTTAAAAGATTTAAGTATTACATCTGGCCTCTGCATAACTAAGATGCACACAGCCAACAAAGTTATCACGACAAGCGAAAATAGAAAATGAAGGTGAAATACAAAGAAAGAAATATATTTGTATAGCGCCTAAACCGTCGGTGGCCCAATCCTAATATCATGCTGCCACCCACGTTGGGTAAAAGTATCCCTCGCCGTAGCCTCCAATCGTGTACACACCTCCGTAAACAGGTCTCGATTCTCCACTCGTTGTAGAGAGGACCATAAGCTAAGCGTCCCAGTACATCTGTAGATAACCTGCATAAGCGAAGTACTTTTATCGTTAAAAAACTTATCATTTCTACATAGCCAAAGCGACCAAATCATGGCAAGCGCTCCCACCCTAAGTAGAATTCTGAACCTGTGATCAGTCCTATGTAACCAGTTGTCAAATATATTAGCAACACTACAAGGAGGGTACAAGCCAGAAGCTATTTGGATGACTGATCATATAGAACGAGCCAATTTACATTGAAAGAACAAATGTTTTATTGTCTCACCATGCGGACAAAATACACATTGCGTACTCATTGCCACCGTTCATGGAGAGTGCAGGTGGAAGTCCCCAGCCCAAGCCTACGGATCCGTCGCAAAATGCCGTGCCGACGGATGGTCCAGGTCTCCAGGAGGCGCATCGCGCTGGCAGCTGCCGCCGGTCGGTGGCCACCCATGCCGACCGAGGTGGGCACCGTCGCGCGCGCGCGTGCCGCCCAGAGGTCTCCAAAGTCCAAACAAACGAAACGGCTGCGCGTCCACAAAAGCTGCGTGCAGCGCGCGTCCGGCGCGCGCGGGGGGATGCGGCGTGCGCACGCCGTCGTCCGGCGGACGTGACCACTGGCCAAAAGAGCGGCCGGCAACGGCGGGGGCTCCGCGGGACGACGGAAGGCGCGAAACGCGAGCACCCACGAAAAGCAAAGCGAGCTGGCGCCCACCACCGCCGGGCGCGCGTGCGTCCTCGTGGCGCGGGCGCTCGCACGCGCCGTGTCGTGCGGCCGGCCGGCAGCGTGTCGGGGCCGGCAGCCGCTTTCGCGCCCGACTGACCGGAGTCCCAGGCCATGAGTTGAGTACCCAATGATTGAGCGTATTAAACTCAACTCCCCACGACCCTCGCTTTCGTTCGCCGTTCGCGCACTGGCGCCGGAGACCGGAGCGCCATGCCATGCTACCTTTTTTTTTCCTTTCTTTCTCTCGGGGCCACCGGTGCGGCGTCGGCTCCGATCGGCGACGTACGTTGTAGTACTATTCCATTGCTCCCACCACGCTGCACGCACGCACGCGCGCTCACATCCGCCAGCACCCTTTGCTTGGAACGGAATGGAACAAAAAGTCAGTTCCTCTCTTTAGGAAAAGCTAGCATCGTATATGTGCATGCATGGCATATATGCATGCGCTGCACGTTACTACTCCCTCCGTTCCCAAATAATTGTCTTTTTAGCAATCTTAAATGGACTATAACATACGGATGTATATAGACATGTTTTAGAGTGTAGATTCACTCATTTTGCTCCGTATGTAGTCATTTGTTGAAATCTCTAGAAAGACAATTATTTAGAAACGGATGGAGTACGTGCCTGAGCAGGAGCATGCATGCAGGCATGATATCCACTGGTGGAAAAAAGGCCTTTGGTCGCGGTTCGCAACTGCCATTAGTCGCGGTTGGGCAACCGCGACCAAATAAGCGCGACTAATGCCCCCCACCTTTAGTCGCGGCTGCTTAAGAACCGCGACTAACGGCCGTCCACGTGGGCGCCAGCGGCCGTCGGTGAGGACCTTTAGTCGCGGTTCTTCCGCCAACCGCGACTAAAGGCCGCCATGTGTTTAGGGTTTTAGCCCCCTTAAACCTGTTTTCTGTTTAATTTGTATTGTTTTATTTCTTTTGTGCTTTATTTTAATTTTGAAGGAGTTTCATATATTCTATCACGGGCACGCCGCCGCCACGCTTGCCGCGGCACGCCGGAGAAGCCAAGGAAGGGGTGATGTCACATGGCGGGCGTCAAGGCCAAGGTGAGCCCAAGAATGGGTCGAGCGAGGCGGCGCGCTGTGGGCGGCGGAGGCTTGGCCGGCGGCGTTGAGGGCGGGCGAGCGAGGCGGCAGATCGAGGCCGGGCCGGGCGGCGCTGTGTAGGCGAGGGCGACGGCGGCAAGGCTGAGGGCGAGGGCGACGGCGGGCGGCGCCGAGGGCGAGGGCGACGGCGGGCGCGCCGAGGGCGCGCAGAGACGAACAAAGTAGAATCGAATCGGAGAAGACGAGAATCGAGCCTTGTATTTATAGCCCCACCCCTTTAGTCGCGGTTGGCGGCGAGACCATGATTAGCAGGTACCCTTTAGTCGCTGGGTCGCCTCGCCCAACCGCTGACTAAAGGGTTTTTTATGGTTTTTATGCTCATATTTCACCTTTAGTCATGTTGGTTCTGCCAACCATGACTAACGGCCGCCGCAGGTTTAGGGTTTTAGCCCCCCCCTCCCCCCAAACCTGTTTTCTGTTTAATTTGTATTGTTTTCTTTTTAATTTGTATTGTTTTCTGTTTAATTTGTATTGTTTTATTTCTTTTATGCTTTATTTTAATTTTGAAGGAGTTTCACATATTCTACGGTACTACATACATGCATATGAATGTACAATTTCAAACAAATTTGAAATTAGAACAAAAAGAATTCAAGAGGAATATACAATATATATTCAATATCATCGGATGACCATATACAATTTTGAACAAGTTTCCATACATAATTTAATGCATATAAAGTTCTACATCCTTTGTATGTACGAACCGTCTCCAAACCCTACGAGGCAAATACAAATAATATGTCAAAAATAAAACTAATTCAATTCAATATATTAAAAATACAAATAATATATCAAAAATGGCTAAGTGTTGGCTGCCGGATGGGTATATATAGGAGAGGGCTTTAGTTGCGGTTGGCACGGCAAACCGTGACTAAAAGTGCCGAAAACCTTTAGTCGCGGTTGTCACAGCAAACCGCGACTAAAGACCTCACGTCGCGCCACCGCCACCGGCGCCGTGGGCCCAGGCCTTTGGTCGCGGTTCACCTCCGTAATCATGACTAAAGGTCCCATTAGTCGCGGTTCCTACAGCTTCGCGACTTATGGGGCTGGACGGAAGCCTGTTTTTCCACCAGTGATCCTGCGTTACGGCATCTTAAAGCAAAATCCCGTAACTTGTAGTCCGCGTCCTGCCTCTTTGTTCCCTTCACTAAATCATATTTCGGCAATGATCAACGTTCAATATCAATTATTTTCTCTCTTTTTTTGCAGGGAAAGGTTCGATATCAATTTGATGATACATATAATACTTGCAAACAAATGCAACAAAAAGCAAAAACATGCGATGTTCAACAAGTTTCATAATCCGCATCCATCAAACAAGAACGGATGTCCGAACAAAAGGAATCATTCTTGCCCCTCTTTTTACGATGGTATGCAAAGATGACACGATGCATTTGATGAACATACTTGGTCACATCAGAATCCAAGTCATCGGCCTTCCCGTACAAGTCCTTCGGCTCCTCACATGTTTGCTTGACCGCAAGCTTCAAATCCTCGAGACTAACCTTCTTTTCTTGCATCTGTATGAACACTTTAAATCTCTCCGCCATATTTTTCTTCTCTCGACCTCGCCACATGGGTGGCTGGTGCAAGCCCTCCTCTTAACTCCACCACTTCTTTCACCAACTTCATATGCTTTGCCATTCGCGGTATTGCGTGAATTGGCTATGTGACTCCACTTGTTTTGGCCATTCGATCCAACAATGGTGCATCATGAATGGTTTTCCCTCATTCTCGCTGTACAACACCGCCGCGAAGCTGGGCTAGCACATAGAGCAACACGAAGCAAAATGTATGAGCTCTTGGAGTCTCACACAAGTTGGTACATGGTTTTGCATTTGTTCATATACACCACAAGACTTGTTGATGGATTCTTGAATGGTGAACCATCGATGGCTTAGCAGGCTCTCGTTGCGATCACTGATTTTCTCTTTATAATAGGGCATGTAGTGCTTGTTCTCATGAAAGAACGCATGGACTCGAACAAAATGTTGTCCCCTTTGATCCGCACAGGCAAGCAAGTCAACATTCGTGCCCAACAATGCCAAGCACAACAATTGGTCATTCATGTTGGGGTAGGCGGCTGCCCTCTTTTTTCATTGAATCCACATCAGCCACTTGTAGCCGCACCGGCGAGTATTGATCTTTCACCTATCTGTCTTCTTCGCTCTTGTTAATGATATTCATTATCACCTCTTCAGCCACTGTCGAGCTTGGGGGTGGCATTCCGGACGAGCGCTCCTTCATTGGTGTCCGGGACTGAACGAGCTGTGCTGACTTGACTTGACTTGCAGTGCCGGTCTTGAGAATTTTGGGGACTCGGTTGAAACTAAAATCCGGGGCCAAGTAATATAAATATCTTAATAATGATTAATATATGTATGCATAAATTAATAAAAAGATTAAAATGCTTCAGAAAATAATCATATAGAACAATTGATACATACTATATTAAATCTTTCATGTCAGATGAATACTTTCTAGATGACATGACATATCTGAAATTTGGAAGAAGAGATATTAATTGAAAACATGTCTATACCTATATAGATTATAAAATCTTACAAATTATAAGATCAAACACACAAATTACAAAGTCCAGCATTATTTTAGCCCCCCCCCCCCCCTAGTTTACAGGATTTTCTAGGAATTCTATAGGTTATGATTTATGTAGAAAAATCCTGGTAGAACTCTTAGGTTTGTACGAATAGAATCATATTCTTGAACATGATTGGTTCCTATTGTTTGTATTTCAAAGGACAGGAATCATTAGCTCTGATCCACTAGAAACAATCATATTATGTATACAAATGGCATCTCTTTTCTTATTCATATGTTATGAGTTTTCATCTCACTTCGCATAGATTTTCCTATTTCTGTGAACTAAACAAAGCCCTATATTCCTAAAAGGTGTCCAGTCATGAGACAGCAATGCCTTGTTGCGACATAAAAAAACAGTTGATCATCATTAATAATCTCTATGAATCAATATGGGAAACTTCCTAGGGTAAATAGTTATTAGGCCACCTTCTCCGCTGTCTGTGACTTTAATAGTAATTTTAGAAAAGTATTCCTCCCTCTAATCCATATCAATTGTCACTTATTTAGTATAAACTTGTACCAAAGTAGCGAAAATTAATATGGATCAGAGGGAGTAGAAACGTAAAAAAAAAATTGAAATGAAATTGTAACATACATGGTCGGCTGGTTACTCGCACGAATGAGGTTTCACGAAGAAAGGACATCTGTAGTATTTCTGAACAAAAATGACAAAACCAAAGGGACGTGGAGTATCTGCTCCCGAGTTCAAATGCTCCTCATGAACAGTAAAATGAAAAGAAAAGTAAAAAAGTTAAAAAAATTCTGACTTTTTCTTTGTGGTAAACTTTGACAAATGTTTTGTATGCTTGCAAAAATTTCAGCATGAAATGATATTTGTGGAAGTCGTGGTAAAAATACTTAATTGATGCTCCAAAAATGCTAGTTTTGAAAACATTTTGGGCTGCTGATTTTGTTTTTTCGCCATGACTTTCACGAATGTCATTTTGTGCTGAATTTTGGAATGCATGCAAAACATTTGTCAAAATTTATCACAAAAAAATTCAGAATGTTTTGAATTTATTTACTATTTTTTGTTTTACTGTTCATGAGGGAGCAGTTGAGCTCGGGAGCAGAATATGACTTTTGAAACCAAAGCTACATTTGAAAACAATGTTTGCAGGAATAGTAAGATCCGGGTTGTATTTTCTTCACCAAGAATGTCACGGTGTCATTACTTTACGGAGTTTCAAACCCGAGTAGAATGGTCAAGCAAATTTGATATCCATTTTTTTAAATCTAGTACTTTTTTTGATTTTACTATTCATGTAGGTGTGCGTGGAACCATGCTCACATATGTGATTTTCGATTTGTTGCCGGAGTGAAAAACAAACTGTAAAGGTAGAATATAAGTTTTTATCTAACATACGTAGAATATTAGTATAGTCAGTTTGCGGCGTTCTCTCGCTTTTCTTTTTTTCGCCTTTGCTTGCAAGAGAATGCACGGAGCAAAAGGTTCGTGTCTTTCCTAGGAAAAGCAAACGTATAGGTGCATGCGCTGCACGTTACGTGCCCATGGCTCGCGCATGCAGGTGTATATCCTGCGTTCCTGCCCGGACTGAATCCGTCGACGATTTTCTAAGACAGATAGATGGTCCATGCATGCATGCTGTGCCGCCCTCAGACGTCGAGGAGGTACATAGTTTAGCTGGCAGGAACGCAACCGCGACGACGAGAAGCTCCGGGCCTCCGGTGGTGGTTGAGGTTGAGGTAAACTGGCGAGGCGTGGCAGACAGGCATGATGGCTCCTTTCGATCGGTGGATAGGTAGATTTTGACCATCATGCATGCACGCACGCACGCGACAGCCCCGGTATGCATGGAACAATGTGCAACTTATATTTTAGGAGAAAGCCTGTTCTTTATTGATCGAATTCCAAATATAGTGGGATAATGCTTACATAATGTGTGGTCGGTCAAACCACACATGACGTATCGGCATGCATGACGGAGTATATACGCAGAGCACGCATTATTGCATTCTCCCTCACAAGAGAAGGAACAAGAATAAAGCACCACACGACAAAAAAAGCACACACACATCTAGATAATAAATAAGGCTAACTCCAACCACAGATCCAAACGGAGGAATGTTCCGTCTGCTTTTCGTCCATTTGGGATGGTAATGAGGTCGTGTCTGTTCGGATTTATGGATGTGGCGACCGTGCGCGCAACAACGGCCGCATCTCGTCCGTATACATTTTTTTGCAACACATTTTTATCATTGAGTTTTGATACACTGAAGCACATCATCAAATCTTGACTAGAATAGTAAGACCAAAGAAAACAAGAACCACAAGAAAGACATTTTAGAAGATATCCAACTTTCATAATTACTCCCGTAAATTGGATTGGTGCCTTCTTGATGCATACATTGTTGATCTCCGGAGTCTCGATCTTGCGTGCTTCTTTCTTCTTTGAGTCTAAAGAAGTAGACGTTGCTTCTTCGCATCTAGTCTCATCTCTAGCCTCTATTCTAGCAATAAGTGCACGGACATCTATTAAATTGCATACTATCAATAGATCGATATATTCTTCTTTTCAATACCAAAAGTTACATCCACCCTACACAATAAATATTTGAATGTAAGCAAAACGAGCCGAATCCGAAAGCACAACGGAAGCTAAACTAGCACAAACCCCATCGTTTGCGCACTTGACGAACACCCATCCGGGATGTTCCGACGTTATAGACACGCGGCACAAGACCTTCCGTGGACAGTCGTCGCACTTCATGAGCAGCAACGGTGCACCGGTGAGTCTTTGGGCCAGCACCGAGCCCGGACGACGACCGTTCGTCTATTCGCCGGTGAACCGGCGACGGGGTCGATCCAAGCGGCTAGAGGCGGAATCAGTACCTGCATGCGGTCTGGGGGCGTTGCCGGGGCTTTGCGGTCCGGTACCTGGCCAGTCCATGGCAGGGCGTGGCCTCCGGTAGCAGGGGTGAGCTGAAATCTGGCCGCCGGATACACTGAAATCAGGCGACCGAGGTTGGACAGCTATGGGCGTCGAGGAAACGGGGGCTGTGAAAGGGGAGGGGCTGGATAGTGAACGGCCGACAAAAATGGCGGCGGTAGCGGCGGCTAGGGCGGGGCGAGGGGGTGGGAAGTGTGGTTAGGGATGGGCAGGGGAATAGAAAAAGGGGAGCATATGTCTCCGACTGGAGGGCCAGGGGAGGGCATGGCCACGCGCAGTCTGCGGGTGTCCGTTCGGCCACAAACACGATGCATCTTTGGTTCCGGAATGGGTGAAAAGCGGATAAAAAAAAGACGATGATCCATTTGCACCCGCGCGTTGGGCAGTCTGTTCTGTCCATTTAACACAAACGGATGCGACCGGACCATTTAAGGTCGCGCGTTGCAGTTGGCCTAACCAGACGCCAGTTTAAACTACATTGCATTGCATTGCATGGGTGTACACGCTAGCAGGAAAAGGCAAACACTAGTAGAAAAAAGGCCCATTGTCCCGGTTCGTAAGTCCCATTTGTCCCGGTTTTTGAACCGGGACTATAGGGTCGTTACTAAAGCCCTAGGCCTTTAGTCCCGGTTCTTACACGAACAAGAACAGATGGGTCTCCACCTGGCCGGTGCTGCGAGCCCAGGCAGGAGGGCCTTTGTCCCGGTTGGTGGCACCAACCGAGACCAATAGGCGTCCACGCATCAGCAGCTGGGTGGAGCTGAGGTTTTTGTTTTTTTCTAAAGGGGGTGGTTTAGGGGGTAATTTAGGCTGTGTTAGCTAGCTAATAGAGAGAAGTGTCCTCTCTTATCTCCGTGCTTGGTTTACCAACGCTACTACTATGCCTAAACATGGCTTAGATTAAAGTGAATGCAACATGTGGTGCATGTCGAAAGTAATACTAATCCTAACTTGATCAAGTTTCGAATAGTACTACTTTCGACATGCACCACATGCATGTTGCCTTCACTTCAATCCAATCCATGTTCATTTCACCCACGGATATATAATAACTCTTCATTGCTCGCATCATGCATCATCATAATAATAAGTCCTACTAATCATCATCATACAACTTCTACTCGTTATTAATAACAAGCCATACGATCATCATCCTCATAGTCATCGAACCAACCCTACTTAATTGTTCTTAGCACATGATCATCAATATTAGGTAGGACCTAAATACCCTCTTTAAGGTAAAATAGCATAAAATAATATAGACCCTGACTCTCCATTATGGAGAATGGAGATCATCCTGTCTACAATTCTTGCGCTTCGCTTCCTTTTGCTTCCAAGAACCTCCTTACAACTGTCCATACATGTTTTCCACTCTTTTATTTTCATGTCTCCATTTCTTTTAAAAATCCGGTATGGACAGTTGAGATTCGTAGGATGACTTGGTTGTATGTTCAAAACATTAAGGCTACCATTCTGATACATCAAATGAGGCACACAATCCTCTAGGATTATCTGTTGAAAAACATAGTAATAACTCATAGTTGTCAATGATGTACTAGTTTTAGAAGTATGCAAAAGATGCACGGATGTCGTAATAGTAAAAAATCTTACCAGGGTATCTCCATAGTAGTTACCGTAGTTCAACATGTGCACTAGTGGCACGTATTGACCATAATGTTGAGGAGTTTGATTGTAGATATTGTAATTCTCAAGATCAGTACAAAATGCGATCAGATGATTTTTCTCCTGATAAGTTAATTCGGAGCCTTCGGTGTAGTAGGTTCTGTCTACCATCTTCCGCACATTCTTTAAAGAATGAAAATAAGCTGTCAATGAAAATAAGCTGTCAATATAAATTAGCTAATAACTATGTTTCGGAAACTCACATAGCGGTAGAATTGGAGGCGTATCAACAAGGACCACTAGTGCAGAACCGGGCTTTAGCGCCGGTTCGTAACGGCCTTTAGTACCGATTTGGCAACCGACACTAAAGAATGGGGACTAAAGGCCCCCACCCTTTAGTACCGGTTAAATCACGAACCGGCGCTAAAGTGCCACCACGTGGCACGAGCCAGGCCCGGGTGCGTGTAGGGCTTTAGTACCGGTTGGTAATACCAACCGGTACTAAATGTTTGGGTGTGTTTTTTCCTTTAATTTTGTTGTTTCATTTTAATTTAGTGATTGTTTTACATTATAATGAGTTGTTAAATCATTAGGTTGAAGTACCGCATATTAGTTTTGACTGGATGCATGTGGATCCTAGCTATAGCTAAGTGATCAAGTATATGCCATATATATCCATATTATACTTAATTTAGATTAAGTATAATATGGATATATATGGCATATACTTGATCACTTAGCTAGGATCCATCCAGCTGAAACTAATCTGCGGTTTCTTTCATTAAATGATATAATAACTCATCATCATCATCATCATCATCATATTAATATATAAAAACTCTTGCATCATATCATCAACATCAGTATATATACTACTCCCTCCGTCCCATAATATAAGAACGTTTCTGACACTACTAGTGTCAGAAACGTTCTTATATTATGGGACAAAGGGAGTAGCTAGCTAAAAATCATCATATTCGTCATTATCACTATTTAATCATCATAGTCATTTCCGCTATCTAATCACCACCAACACTAGCTTAAAGAAGAAACATTCACTTGTAACAGAAGCAAAAATATCATCGAGTTCAACATGATGGTCATGATATTATAAGCGTTCATAACACCACAAAAGCAAATCACTCTTTGAGATTAAGTTCAGGATGAAGAACACGGACATGAGAGGACAAGTACGTACTAAGAGCATGAACTAGCTAAATCACTGCTGCTGCTCTCTCTCAGGTAAAATAGCATAGAACATATATAGCTCTCCTGAGTCATCATACTGGAGCATGCAGATGAACCTGTCTCCTAATCATGGGCTGCGCTTCTCATTGCTGCCCCCTAGTACTTCTCTGCGATCGTTAACAATTTTCCTCCAATCTTTCACTATTAAGCATTCATCGCTTCTAGAAATCCTGAATGCACTCATGTGCAATGCAGGATATCTTGGCCGTAAGATAACAATTGACATGCGACCTTTAGTCTCGATCCACTAAGGCACAACTGTAATCGGGAGTCCCTGTTGAAGAACATCATATAGTAATTAATATACTTAGTAATGAAAGTTTAGCAAAAAAATTATGTATGCAAAAGATGCACTGAGCACAAATAGTAAAAATCTTACCATCATTTCTAAATAGATGTGACCGTAGTTCAATACGATCACTATTGGTCGCACGTTTTGAGTACTAACATTTCTAAGTGCGGGAAGAAAATTTGTTTTGACAGTATGAAGATCCTCAAGCCATGAAACATAATGACTTATCTCCTCGCAGTTTAGTTCAGCTCTGGGATAGTAGTAGGTCCTGTCTACCAAGCGCCGGACATGTTTGCTTGAATGGAAATAAGCTGTCAATAGAAATTAGTTATCAACTATTTTTGAATAAACAATATCAAAGACATAAATATGGTTGAGAAGAACTCACATAATGGTAGAACTGGAGGCGTCTGCACATCGACCCAGATGTCTCTATTACCTTCAATATCATCTTCCGGACGAATATCAAAGGTGATCACCATATCAGGCTCAAATGCATAAGCCTTGCATAGTGCTTGCCAAGTTTTGTATTCAAAATAGGTGTACGTGTTTGCATTGTATACTTTTATGTTGAAAGTATAACCATGCTCAGTTTTCAGGTAAAATCTCTTTACCTCCATAGTTTCCATAGCATTGAAACCTATCTTATCCAAGACAAAATTTCTTGCATGGCAGGGGATGCGCTAGTAGAATAGTGAAAATTAAAAATTATAAGTTGAAGCAAATGAAGCATATATAAGTCATGCTTAATTATGAAAAAAGACTTGTCATTGTGACTTATTGTATCGAATTCGAAGGTCTCATCCCTCTTGATGCTGAATCGCCTATCATCAACAAGGAAATTTCTGTCGCACAGGCTGTGCTGGTCTTCACAGTATTCGCACATAATGAAATCTATTTCGTCGTCAGACGACATTTCCTATGTTCATATAGGTGAAACATTAAACACTTACTAATTCTATTAATTCAACTAATTCAACTACTTCTATTAAATCACCTAGTTCAAATAATCTCATATACCTAAATTTTCTTACTAAAAATAAACTAGTTATATTAATTCAACTAGTTCAACTAAGCATTGACTAATAAAAATAAACTAGTTATATTAATTCAACTAGTTCACAACTAAGCATTTACTAATAAAATAAACTAGTTATATTAATTCAACTAGTTCAAATAATCTCATATACCTAAATTTTCTTACTAAAAATAAAGTAGTTCTATTAATTCAACTAGTTCAACTAAGCATTGACTAATAAAAATAAACTAGTTATATTAATTCAACTAGTTCACAACTAAGCATTTACTAATAAAAATAAACTAGTTATATTAATTCAACTAGTTCAAATAATCTCATATACCTAAATTTTCTTACTAAAAATAAACTAGTTCTATTAATTCAACTAGTTCAACTAAGCATTTACTAATAAAAATAAACTAGTTATATTAATTCAACTAGTTCACAACTAAGCATTTACTAATAAAAATAAACTAGTTATATTAATTCAACTAGTTTAAATAATCTCACATACCTAAATTTTCTTACTAAAAATAAACTAGTTCTATTAATTCAACTAGTTCAACTAAGCATTTACTAATAAAAATAAACTAGTTATATTAATTCAACTAGTTCACAACTAAGCATTTACTAATAAAAAAAAACTAGTTATTGCTACCTCTTGAGCACTGCGTTGGATTTCCCTAAAGAGGAGAGGATGATGCAGCAAAGTAGCGTAAGTATTTCCCTCAGTTTTTGAGAACCAAGGTATCAATCCAGTAGGAGGCCACGCACAAGTCCCTCGTACCTGCACAAAACGATAGCTCCTTGCAACCAACGCGATTAGGGGTTGTCAATCCCTTCACGGTCACTTACGAGAGTGAGATCTATAAAGATGATAAATAATATTTTTGGTATTTTTGATATAGAGATGCAAAACAAAAAGTAAAAGGCAAAGTAAAAACAAAGCAAGTATAAAAGTGATGGAGATTCATATGATGAAAATAGACCCGGGGGCCATAGGTTTCACTAGTGGCTTCTTTCAAGAGCATAAGTATTCTACGGTGGGTGAACAAATTACTGTTGAGCAATTGACAAAATTGAGCATAGTTATGAGTATATCTAGGTATGATCATGTATATAGGCATCACGTCCGAGACAAGTAGACCGAAACGATTCTGCATCTACTACTATTACTCCACTCATCGGCCGCTATCCAGCATGCATCTAGAGTATTAAGTTAAAAACAGAGTAACGCCTTAAGCAAGATGACATGATGTAGAGGAATAAATTCATGCAATATGATAAATTCCCCATCTTGTTATCCTCGATGGCAACAATACAATACGTGCCTTGCAACCCTTTACATCCTTTGGGTAAGGACACCGCAAGATTGAACCCAAAGCTAAACACTTCTCCCATTGCAAGAACTACCAATCTAGTTGGCCAAACCAAACGGATAATTCGAAGAGACTTGCAAAGATAACCAATCATACATAAAAGAATTCAGAGAAGATTCAAATATTATTCATAGATAAGCTGGATCATAAACCCACAATTCATCGGTCTCAACAAACACACTGCAAAAAGAAGATTACATCGAATAAATCTCCACAAGAGAGGGGGAGAACATTGTATTGAGATCCAAAAAGAGAGAAGAAGCCATCTCACTACTAGGGAAAAGGCTAGCAGCAGCGCGGGTTTTAGGTGTATCAGTAGCGCGGGGAGTGGCGCTACTAATAAGGCGCTACAGCCAACACATAACAGTAGTGCGTGCTCACCAGCGCTACTGCTAGAGAAGTGTAGCAGCAGCGCGCTTAGTGGAAGCTCGCTACTGCTAGTAGCTCTAGCGCGCTTTGCCTGGGCCAGCGCTCGCTATCGCGGGCTGCTACTAACTTTTATACACTCGCTACTGCTAATTTTAGTAGTTTTTTGTTTTTTTGGCATATTTGTTTTGTATTTGAACAGGCTTTATAGAAGAATATTTAGCACATAGAAATGTCATCATGATACACATACAAATGCTTGAGAGACCACAAATGTAATCATAGCATATACATACAAATAGTCTCATCATAATCATCATCCAACACAAAGTGGTATCTTGTCATCATCTCGAAAATAGCGATACATGCAAGTCTCGAATACTTGCAACTACAACAACGTCATCCATCTAAACAAAGGTATACGCAAGAAGAGCTATCACTATGAGTGAGAGCGGAACTATGCAGTACATGAGGTGGCGGTTATGAGTCCTCTCTCGCGCTAGCGTGAACCTCAAGTAACTAGCTTCTCCTTCTTATGCCTTTTGAAGCCTTTATGGCTGGCGCCCGTGAACCCATTCACTTGCGCACGACACTCATGCCACTCGTTGTACACCCCTGGAACCTTCCCTTTGTACCACGACATAGCAATTCCATCTCGCCATCAAGAAACTAGGTACCTGTTAGAGTTGCATGTTCATGAAGAGGATGTACAATCATATATATGCAACAAAATATACTAGAGCAACACCAAAAAAGAAAGGGTTAGCAACTAGATGCAACATACAATATGCAAATTAATTAAGTAGGGGTACGCAGGTCATTGTACGCAAACTAACAAAGTAGCTTTACGCAAGTTCGGCAGGGACCGTGGACATCACAAAGTTTCATCGCTACAAAAAGTATACAAGTTCAACCGACACATATCATCATCATCGGCATCATAAATCACTTGAAGTTCCATCCTTCCATATCATCGAGGATGGACCCTAGCTTCTTGAACAGCGTGAGGTCTAGGCGTTGCATGCCTATGCGAAGTTCGGACGTCATTTCGCGATATAGGGCCGTGGTGGAACATCCCCTTCTCATCGACGACTTCTTTCATGATGATCGTCGCAATGTCGCTTTGGATGCGAAAAAAGTCATCTCTAAGTTTATAATCCGCTTCTCCATGAGATTCTAGCCACTTGTGGATATGATCATCATTTCTGCCATGCGAAGCTTTGGTGATCCGTGTTGAACTGAATCATGAGATGGACGATGTAGAATCCATCCTTCTTGCTTGGTTTTGGGACATGGATGCAGGAGAAGTTAGTTTTATGCGCGAAACCCATCTTCTTGTTCCTTTGTTTCCTGATCTGCACGTGGCCACCTCTAAAGTTGAATCCTTGGAGAGCATCATCTAGAATATTCATTATGTGGGTGTAGTCTTTTTTCTCGTAGTCTCTGGAAGGGTCAAAATACACGGCGTGGGAGACTTGCGGGTAAAGAACGATAAGGACGGCGCGCCCGTTGCTATGGGGAAAAGACACCTCAAATTATTCCCCATATGAGAGAGAAGGAATGATTGAAATGTACGAAAGGGTTGCCCGGAACTGACTTACTTTGGATGATAAGGAACGAGGACAATTTCCCGGTCCTTATTCTGTACTATGAAGTTTTGGAGGTACTCCCTAGCAGTTTCACGCTCAAAGTCGCCGAGACTCAAGAAAGACTCGTGCATGTAGTAATGCGGATCCGCCACAGATTTGCGAGACTTCTTCACTCTTCATGACGGAGCTCATATGTAGCGCAAAAAGGCGGACGATTGTAAAATCGAGACGCCTTGTCAGAAACATCTCGAAGATATGGTCAAACCGCAGGAAGAACACCTCCGCGGGCCGTGTCTCGACATAGCACTTCCCCTCAGGCACACGAGTTGCGTATGTCGGATATCCTGGATCCTTTGAGGCTAGTAGGCTTTTCTCAGTCGACAGCACATGGTCGTGCAGTCTCCTGAGATCCCCTGATAGTGCCTCCAGCGGTTTCAGCGGTAGCATCGGCTCGCCCGTGAGATGGAACATGACCGCACCTTTCACGGGTACACGCTCTTCAGAATGCATCGTCTGGCTGTTATGTGCTCTGGCTTGTTTGGAGGCAGTTATCTTCCCTGATCTCTTCCTCTCCTTTTTCTTAGGCACACCTTCCAGACACTTCCTTAACCCCTGCCCCAGTGTTCCCGGGCTAAGTACTGTACGACCCTCGCGCCCGGCTATTTGAGCCTGTTTTGAGGCGGCATCTTCAGGCGTGTCCTGTGAGGATTTCATGAAGAGAGACTTTTGCAATCCACCTTTCGACCCTGCCCGGGCATATCATCCATATCCTCATTAGCAAGCTGATAGCCCGATTTATCATATGGTTGACTCATCATATGTATGTCACAGTCATACACGTTTGTATTGAGGAAATCCATAGGGTCGACCTCATCTCATCATCCATTCTCTGTTCTACAGGAAAAATTACATCAGCCAGTACTATTTCACCCCCTTCATCATGTCGTCCGCCGCTCTCACCCGGCACTACAGGAGCTGGTAATTGCGTAGGCGGGGTGGTGGTCTCCGCACATGCTTGTTGATGTGTGGTTATTGGTGTGCTCTCGGCGGCTCAGACGAATAAGATTCTTGACCATAGCAGCACCCAACCCTTGCGACTTCAATCCATGGCGGGGTCTCGTCTTCCGCTCCCACATGCTTTGTACTAGAGGAGGCAAATCCTCGTGCCCGATTTCACACTGGTCAAGCTAACCTGAAGTGCCCAGCGAGATCGGCTGGTTGTGGAACGTGGGTTGCGAGGGTCCATTATCATCCCCTTTCCCACGTCGACCTTCCGCCTTTGATTAAGTAGAGTATGGTGCACGAGGTTTCTTTACTTTGCAAACACATATATACGTGGCGTAAAACAACCGAAAGGCAACAAAAATGGAATTATATATATATATATATATATATATATATATATATATATATATATCTATATCTCTATATATATATATGTTGGTGCGACATGTAATTACCGTGACGGCGTCGAGCTCAGCCAAAGACGAAGGCCCACCTAGCGCGCCAGAGACTGAGGACGGGCTGCTATGAGCGGGAGTGGCTACGAGAGGAGGCCCGGTTGCGTGAGAAAGTGATGGTGCGATGGCGTTGTTGTTCATGGAGTTGCTCCCGACGAAACTGGGCAACGGGAAATCATGCACCGTCTTGTCTAGATTTTCCTTCGTCTAGTTGATGATAACTGGAACCAAGTTAGTAGCAAAATCATTTACGCAGTGACGATTTGCATTGGCTGCTCTTTGTAACTCATATTTGTCCTCGGCTGCTTTTTTCGCGTCCTCAGATGCTTTTTTCTCGACCGCAAGCTTCACCTTCGCGTCGATGTCCGCCTGACTAAACTTCCTTTTCTGCTTCTTGGCCTCCGAGCCCTCGTTGTAAAACACCTTCCACGTGGCGCCGTCTCCAGCGCCGTGCACACGACCATATTGCGGCCGCTGGCCCAAAGGGTGTCCCTTAAGTTCGTTCAAAGCCCGGTTGAGAGGGGTGTCCCACTTGGGCCTCATCGGAGAAGTAGGGCTTTCGGCTGCAAGCTGGTGTTGCTTCTCCAGTAGTCTAATCAATTTCCTCGTGATCTTGTCCGTGTAAAAAACTTTTTCTCCTTGTCCCACTTGTAGCGCGCATACTGATGAAGTCACGCTCCAAGGGGTTGGTGAACTTTCAGCGAAGGGGCAGGAGACCAGCGGCTTCACGTTCGCGTCCTCCTTATCCCATATGGGCCTTTTACCGAGGTAGCCACGACTTCCGAGGCGATGCTTCCCGTGTTCCTTTCTTTGAAGGCTCTTGAATTTCACAGCCTTAGCCTTGGCTGCCTTGGTAGCGCAAGTGTCCTTGAACTTTTCGAACTCCTCTTCCGTAAGTGTCGGATTTTCCTCCAGAATCTTGGACAGGGGTTCATCAGCCTCAATAGCTCGTTTCACCCTCCCTTTCCAGGAGGCCAAATCATTGCTGAACATGCCCATGGCGTGATTGTTAATATTTTTCATCTTCGGATCATCCCATGGTTGTTCTATGTTATCATCCCGGTCGGGGAACTTGAATCTCTTGTGCAACTTCGTTAGGAAAAACTGCGTCAAATGTTCTTTACTCCTTAAGTCATCGTCGTTGATGCTCGCGCATTCCCGTAGGATGCATACTACTTGGTTCCCATAGCACTTGCGAGGTTCTTCCGGCTCAAACTTGCTAGGTGCCATCTTTGTGATCACAAGTCGTCCAATCCCTAGTTTGTTAGGTTTTCGTATCCTCTGCTTCTTATGCTTCCTCTTTTCGGTAGCGGCATCGGGGCCGGTACCTTCCCTTGATATCTTCCCGCGGTACCTTCCCCACCGGTCTCGGCGCCGCCATCGATCTTGCGGCCCGTCGGTGTCGATGTCGGCGTCAGTACCATCATCGAGGCCGACCTGCAAACCTTGCTTAGCAGTCAAATAGTCGAGGTACTCTGGTTCACCCTCATAATCCATCTCGTGTGCATCTTGGTCAGAAGGCCCAGTTTCTTCGTTGTTTGACATGTTTCCTATGATTAAGTGTCCTCATTTATTTCTAAAAGTATGAATAAATGAGAAATGACATAAAGAAGAAATCTATGTGCCACCACTCGATATGCCAACTATGTAGCACAAATCATGCCTTTATTCACGGGGAAATTTCGGCATGACCTTTGATAAAAAATGGACATATCGAGCGCCTGAAATTCACCAGAACAGAAACGAATCAACATTCCGGCGTAACATAGGCCACTCGGATCATTTTCCAAACATACATGTCCAAAACATGACATATCCACATATCACATGTCCAGTTCAAATTTGCATATAAATTCAGCTAATTTTGAAACCTAGCTAAATTCATAACTAAATAGATAACCTAATTAACATACTGCCCTAACTAAAACCTAAGTAAATTAACCGAAGAACCCTAGCAGAGAGAGGGGGGGTTTACAGAGGGTGCAGGGGCGAGGAGGAAGGCCCGACGACGGCCGAGGCTGAGAGGGGAGGAAGCAGAGGAGGGAGCGAGCGCGCTGGGGTCGGTGGCGAGCGCGCCGGGGTCGGGGGCGAGAGCCTGGGTCGGGCGAGCGCCGGGCGCTGGGTCGGGGAGAGGGCTGGTCGGGGCGAGCGCCGAGGTCGGGTCAGGCGAGGGCCGGGTCGGGACGAGCTGTCGGGTCGGGGCGGCGCCGGTGCCGGGTCGAAGCGGCGACGGGAAGATAGAGTGTTGATTTGGGGGGAAAAGGAGGGATGAAGCAGGGAGAGTGAGAATTTTGGGTTAAGTGGACGTAGCAGCAGCGCGTTTGGACAAAACGCGCTGCTATTACCTTCAGTAGTTGTAGCGGTTTATATGAAATGCGCTACTACTACCTTCGATAACTATGGCGGTTTAGACAAAATGCTGCTACTACCTTCGCTACTGCCAGTTTTCCTTTTTCTTTTCCTTTATTTTCTCCCACTTTTATTTCCTGAGAGCGTTGAGCGAAGGGAGGGCGATATATATTGCATCATTTGACGGTTAAATATGTATGCAAAATAGGAACATATATATTACATCATTGGACCCATGCATAATAATGGCTAAGTGTGTATACAAAATAGGAACACACATATATATATGTATATATATATGTATATATATATATATATATGTATATATATATATATATTACATCATTTGACCGATAACATACGGTTTCTCAGCGCTGACGTTTTCGTTTTTGAGTCAGCTTCTTTCCCTTCTTGTTCGTCGAAGAATAATTGAGCCCCTCATTGTGACTTTGCCTTTTCCATGGAGTACGATTTTTCTTAGGTAATGTAGTATTGATTCTTCTTTTGGCGTATACTTCATCATCATCGCCGTCATCTTCCCTCATTGGGTTGCCGTACTGATCATAGTCTTCCTCGTTGGCGACTCCATCCATTCCAATGATGTTCCTTTTGCCTCTCCTCACGACAACATGACTGGGATTGCATGGGTCGGTTATGAAGAAGCATTGTGTCACATGCTTAGCGTGTACGCATGGCTCGTTTTTTGCCATAGCGTTCACGGTAGCGCTCTTGGCGTCGGGTATAGTCATGGTAGTGAAAATCCGGTTTTCTCTTTCGACATTCTTAGCCCATCTGACACGGAACATCGTCGTGTTGTGCAGTCCAGAGTAGTCAAGCTCCCAGATCTCCTCGACCCTTCCATAAAATCGTTCGATTCTTGCCGTTGTCGCTGCCGGTCATGCATTCCATCGTCACCCACGAGTTACGATCATCACCGGTCCATATCTTTGGCCTCCGTGTAGAACGTGTATCCATTGATATCATATGCACGATAGGTTACGAGGTTGGGCGAGGGCCATGTGCTAAGGCGTATATGAGCAATCCGTCCTTAGAGCCCTCCTCCAGGGGATTAGCAATAATATGCTCTTTGAACCAATGTAGGAAAGTGGAGTTGTGCTCTCTAGTAACTTCGGCGTTCGTCTTGCATTCCCCCCGGTCACGATACTTCTTTGCGATAATTTCTTTGTGCAGTGCCATGAAAGGATCTACCTCGTCTAGGTGTTGTAGCACTACCAAGTTTGCTCTGTCAAAGTCGTTGCGTCGATCTGAGTATGCCACGTGCAGTTCCCTGCGACCGTTGAAGTGACCATCTCCTTCGAGCCTCCCATCGTGCTTGTTAACAGGCAAACCAACACTAACACCAGGCGGCTGGTCTGCGCCATATAGAAAATTCTCATAGAAAGAGATGCACTCTTGTGTCAAATAGCCCTGGACAATGCTTCCATTCGGACGGGACATCTTATGAACGAATCCTTTGATGATCCCATTCATCCTCTCAAACGACATCATATTGTGCAGGAATGACGGCCCCAGGTCTATTATGTCATCCACAATATGGACACACAGATGCACCATCACATCAAAGAACACGGGCGGGAAGTACATCTCAAGCTCATTCAGTATCACAACGATCTCTTCCTGTAGCCTTCGGAGCCGCTTCACACTGATCGACTTTCGAGAGATGACGTCGAAAAAGTTGCAGAGACCAATAAGCGTGTCACGGACGTGCTTGTCCATTATCCCTCTAAGGGCAACAGGTAGTATCTGCGTCATCATCACATGCCAGTCATGAGACTTCATCCCGCTGAACCTTTTCTTGTCCGTGTCTAGATATCTGCTTACCTAGCCATAGTAATCGGAACTAACTTTGACTCCGGTAAGGCACTTAAAGAATTGATTGATCTCAGCCTGACTTAAGGTGAAGCAAGAAGGGGGCCAATAATCCTCTTTCTTTATTTTCTTGCCCTTCTTCTCCTGTGCCTCTGTCTCCGTCTCTGTCTCCTCTGACATTTTACGGGCGGCATGTGCAGATCTTCCCTGATTTTCAAATCTTGCAAGTCTTTTCTTGCCTTCGGCCCATCCTTGGTCTTATCCGGCATGTTCATCGGTGTTGCGAGCAAGCTCTCAAGGACATTCTTACAGATATGCATTTGATCAAGGCAATGAGGTGTATCGAGTTTGTGCCAGTACTCCAAGTCCCAGAACACAGACCTCGTCTTCCATACCTTCAGCAGCGGCTCCGACGCCTTTCTCATCGTCTTTCCCGGTGCGGGGCACTCCTTCCAGTTTTTCAGCAGCTCATCGATTTCGGCACCGCTCCGCTTACGAGGAGGTCCTCGATGCTCAGCGTAACCATTGAATAGATCTCCATGGTTTCTCCATGGGTCGTCCTGTTCAAGCCATCTTCGACGCCCCATGTACACGATTTTCCCAGACCCGCCATCTTTCCTTGACGTTAGCTGCTGAGACGTTGTATCATCCATGCACCGCGTGCATCCGCAATATCCATGGCACACCTGGCCAGCCACATATCCGTAACCGAGATAGTCGTACCTTTGTCGTGATCAGCGTATGACTCTCATGTTGAAATACTCGCCTTTGCTGGCGTCCCATGTCTTGGCCGGTGTTTTCCATAACGTGTCTAACTCCTCTTGAAGTAGCCCCGGATACAAAATAATATTATTTCCTGGTTGTTTCGGCCCTTGAATAAGCATGCTCATGTGAATGTACTTCGATTTCATGCACAATCAGGGGGGAGGTTGTACATCCATACAAACACGGGCCATGTGCTATGGTTGGTGTTCTGGTTGCCAAAGCAGTTCATGCCATCAAGACATCGCGCCGAGCACGATGTTCCTTGCATCACATTCAAAATACCGATAGAAGCTGTTCAACACTCTCCACCGGCTTCCATCCTTCACGTGTCTCGACTTCGGATCATCTCCATCGTCGGGCTTCTTCCTCTCCGCGTGCGGCCGCATTAGCTTTGCTTCCTTGGGATCTACAAAATACCTCTAGAGACGGGGAGTGATCGGTAAGTACCATACAACTTTCCGGGGACATTTCTTCCCGGCCTTCTTGTATCGAGAAGCATTGCACACAGGACAACTTGTTTTTTCCGCGTGCTCCTTCCGATAAATTATGCAATCGTTGATGCATGCATGGTATCTAACTTGTGGCAGATCAAGAGGGCACACGATCTTCTTGGCCTCATCAACACTAGTAAGACATAGATTACCCGCGGGAAGAACATCCTTTAGGTACTTGAGATGCTCATCGAGGCTAGTGTCGGTCCATTTGTTTTTAGCCTTCGTCTTCAGGAGTTGGAGCGTGAAACTCAAGCGGGTCACCTCAGGATTGCAACCATCATACAATGGAGTGTTTGAGTCTACCACCAGTTGCTCCAGCTTAGCCTCCTCTCTAGAAGCAGCTCTCTCAGTACTCGTCTCCTTGCGAAGCAATGCTTGAACATGAGGGTCGGTACGAACTCTGCTGCGTGTAGTCCATGTCGTTCTCTCCGCCGCCATGTCCGGCCCCTTCTCCTCCGCCATGTCCGGCCCCTTCTCCGCCGCCATGTCCGGCCTCTTCCTCGCCGCCATTATCGATCATCTCTTCGTCTTGCCCCGTGTCATCATTGCCTGCCCCGTCGGCATCCTCAACATCGCCATCCTCATCTTCAGTTATCCACCGACTATAGCCATCCATGAAACCAGTCATGAGCAGGTGCGCTTCGACACGACCATCATCATAGGGGTCGAGCCAAACAATTTCTTTGCATTTTCGACACGGACATAAAACTTCTGTCAGGTTATTTTCTTTCATGTCCTGCACCGCCGATCGCAACCACCTGTCAACCATCATTCCACTGACCATCATGAACGTCTGCACGGTAATAATAAAACAAATTGATTATAAAAATGCGTGCATGCATCAAAGTCATACAAAAATTCGGCATGACCTTCCCTAAAAATAGGACATATATGGATCTAGAGTTTGCCCGGAATTCGCCGAAACGGAAATAAATCGACATTTCGGCAAAATACAGGCAACTCAAAAGCACAATTTGGCGTCAACTCATGCCACACACACAATTTCCATAACATATCACACACACATAAACATATTTCCATTTTGCAAAAGCATGAAATTTTAATCACCTCTATCTCGAGATCGAGCACACGGTGGAGATGATGTTGTAGGGAGATCAAAAGTGCACAAAGCTCTTCTTGACAAAGATAGATCTAGTTAGGGGGCAAATAGGTCACTTAACTAAATCCTACATCTACCTAGATACCTAATTTGGGAGGAGACAACTTCAACTAGTGGAGGGGGAAGGAAAAACAAAAAGGAGATGCATTAATGGAGGTGGTGTAGTTAGGTAGGAGTAATGAAGAGAGAGAAAGGTAGATAGAAGAGCGAGAGTAATGGGGGAGAAGTATTGAGGAAGAAGAAGAGTGAGAGCATGTGGGCGGGCGGGGAAAGGGCCGAGAGGAGGGGGCGGGGGAGGGACGGGTGGGGACAAGGTGGTGGGTAGGTGCGGATTAGCGATGGCTGGAGTTAAAACGCGCTGCTGCTAAGGAAGTAGCAGCAACGCGCTTTGGGCAACGACGCTACTGCTAACCGGGACCAAAAAGTGTGCCAAATTGAAATTTAGCAGCGGCGACCTCAGAAAAAGCGCGTTACTACTACATCCATAGCAGTAGCGCGGCTCGCAGCACCGCGCTGCTGCTAAATGGAGTTTGGTGGACACCGCCGGTCGATATTTGTAGCTGCGCGGTTTACACCGAGCGCGCTACTGCTTAAAACTTGTCATTAGCGAGTTTCTCGCACACGCGCTACTACTAATTAGCAGCAGGGCTCGTTTTTGAGCCGCGCTGCTGCTAAGATTCTGTGTATAGGCTTTTCCCTAGTAGTTTCTAGCTACTAGCTATGGACCCGAAGGTCTGAAGTAAACTACTCACACTTCATCGGAGGGGCTATGGTGATGATGTAGAAGCCCTCCGTGGTGGATGCCCCCTCGGTGAACCTCGAACAGGCCCCAAGATGGGATCTCGTGGATACAGGAAGTTGCAGCGGTGGAATTAGGTTTTTGGCTCCCGTTGTGATCGTTGGGGGGTACGTAGGTATATATAGGAGGAAGGAGTACGTCGGTGGAGCAACAGGGGGCCCACAAGGCAGGGGGCGCGCCCCCCACCCTCGTGACCGCCTCTTTTGTTCCTAGGAGTATGGTCCAAGTCCCGTGGATCACGTTCGGTGAGAAAATCACGTTTCCGAAGGTTTCATTCCGTTTGGACTCCGTTTGATATTCCGTTTCTTCGAAATACTGAAATAGGCAAAAAACAACAATACTGGGCTGGGCCTCCGGTTAATAGTTTAGTCCCGAAAATAATATAAAAGTGGAAAATAAAGCCCAGTATAGTCCAAAACAGTAAATAAAGTAGCATGGAGCAATCAAAAATTATAGATACGTTGGAGACGTATCAGGCACCCCCAAGCTTAATTCCTGCTCGTCCTCGAGTAGGTAAATGATAAAAAGAGAATTTTTGATGCGGAGTGATACTTTGGTATAATTTCAATGTAAATCTTCTCAATTGTGGTATGAATATTCAGACCCAAGAGATTCAATACAAATGTTCATATTGACATAAAAATAATAATACTTCAAGCATACTAATCAAAGTAATCATGTCTTCTGAAAATAGCATGGAAAAAGAAAGTTCATCCCTACAAAATCATATAGTTAGGCTATGCTTCATTTTCGTCACACAAAGATGTTCCCAACTTCTATACCCCGATGACAAGCCAAGCAATTGTTTCATACTTAAATAATCTCAAACTTTTTCAACCTTCACGGAATACATGAGCGTGAGCCATGGATATAGCACTATGGGTGGAATAGAATATGATGATGGGGACTGTGTGGAGAAGACAAAAAGGAGAAAATCTCACATTGACGAGGATGATCAACGGGCTATGGAGATGCCCATCAATTGATGTCAACAGGAGGAGTAGGGATTGCCATGCAACGGATGCACTAGAGATATGAATGCTCAACAAAAGAAAACTAGTGGGTGTGCATCCAACTTGCTTGCTCATGAAGACCTATGGCATTTGAGGAAGCCCATCGTAGGAATATACAAGCCAAGTTCTATAATGAAAAATTCCCACTAGTATGAAAAAGACAACTTATGAGACTCACTATATGAAAAACAAGGTGCTACTTTGAAGCACAAGTGTGGAAAAAGAGATAGTAACATTGCCCTCTTTATTTCTTTTTTTGGGCCTTTCTTTTTTTGGCCTTTCTCTTTTTTTGGGCAATGCTCTAATAATGATGATCATCACACTTCTATTGATTACAACATAATGATTACAACTCGAAACTTAGAACAAGATATGACTCTATATGAATGCCTCCGGCGGTGTACCGGGATGGTGCAATGAATCAAGAGTGACATGTATGAAAAATAATGCATGGTGGCTTTGCCACAAATACGATGTCAACTACATGATCATGCAATGGCAATATGACAAAAGTAAAGTATGTCATGATGATGATGAACGGAACGGTGGAAAGTTGCATGGCAATATATCTCGGAATGGCTATGGAAATGCCATAATAGGTAGGTATGGTGGCTGTTTTGAGGAAGATATAAGGAGGTTTATGTGTGATAGAGTGTATCATATCACGGGATTTGGATGTACCGGTGAAGTTTGCACCAACTCTCAAGGTGATAAAGGGCAATGCATGGTACCGAAGAGGCTAGCAAAGGCGGAAAGGTAAAAGTGCGTATAATTCATGGACTCAACATTAGTCAAAAGAACTCATATACTTATTGCGAAAATTTAGAAGTCATCAAAAATCAAGTACTAGGCGCATGCTCCTAGGGGGATAGATTGGTAGGAAAAGACCATCGCTCGTCCCCGACCGCCACTCATAAGGATGCACAAGCCAGGTACACTTCATGTTTCAAATTTGTTACACAACTTTATCCATACGTGCATGCTATGGGACTTGCAAACTTCAACACAAGCATTTCTCAAATTCACAACTACTCAACTAGCACGACTTTGATATTATCACCTCCATATCTCAAAACAATTATCAAGCATCAAACTTTTCTTAGTATTCAACGCACTCAAAAGAAAGTTTCACATATCTTGAATACCAAGTATATTAATATTAAGCAAATTACCATGCTATTAACGACTCTCAAAATAATCTAAGTGAAGCATTAGAGATCAATAGTTTCTTTAAAACAAATCCACCACCGTGCTCTAAAAATCTAAGTGAAGCACTAGAGCAAAAATTATCACGCTCAAAAGATATAAGTGAAGCACTATGAGCAAAACTATCAAGCTCAAAAGATATAAGTGAAGCACATAGAGTATTCTAGCAAATTCCAATTTATGTATGGATCTCTCAAAAGGTGTGTACAGCAAGGATGATTGTGGTAGACTAACAAGCAAAGACGCAAATGATACAAGACACTCCAAGCAAAACACAAATCATGTGGTGAATAAAAATATAGCTCCAAGTAAATTACCGATGGAAGTAGATTTAAAGAGGGATGCCTTCCCGGCATCCCCAAGCTTTGACTTTTGGTGTCCTTGGATTATCTTGGGGTGCCATGGGCATCCCCAAGCTTAGGCTCTTGCCACTCCTTGTTCCATAATGCATCAAAAGAATTTACCCAAAACTTGAAAACTTCACAACACAAAACTCAATAGAAATCTCGTGAGCTCCGTTAGAGAAAGAAAACAAAAGACTACTTTAAGGTACTGTAGTGAACTCATTCTTTATTTATATTGGTGTTAAACCTACTGTATTCCAACTTCTCTATGGATTATAAACTATTTTACTAGCCATATATTCATCAAAATAAGCAAACAACACACTAAAAACAGAATCTGTCAAAAACAGAATAGTCTGTAGTAATCTATAACTAACGCAAACTTCTGGAACTCCAAAACATCTACCAGAATTAGACGTCCTAGACAATTTGTTTGTTGATCAGAAGCAATTGGAATCAGTATTTTATCACGTTCTTGTGATTTTTAATAATTCGGGCACTGAGCGCAAAGTTTCTGGAAATTACAGCAAGATCAAATAACTATCATCCAAGAAGATCCAATAGGTCTAGCTTGGCACAAACACTAACTAAAACATAAAACCACATCTAAACAAAGGCTATATGGATTATTTATTCCTAAACAGCAAGGAAAAATATTGGGTTGTCTCCCAACAAGAGCTTTTCTTTAAAGCCTTTTTAGCTAGGCATTGAGATTTCAATGAAGCTCACAAGAAAGACAGGAATTGAGGCATAAAGAGAGCATCATAAAACATGTGATAAACACACTTAAGTCTAACATACTTCCTATGCATAGGCATATTATAGGCAAACAAATTATCGTAGCAAGCAAAAACTAGCATATGCAAGGAAGCGGAAAGGAACAATAGCAATCTCAACATAACGAGAGGTAATTTAGTAACATGAAAATTTCTATAACCATATTTTCCTCTCTCATAATAATTATATGTGGGATCATAAGAAAATCCAACAAAATAGCTATCACATAAAATATTTTCAACACGATCCACATGCATGCAAAGTTGACACTCTTCCGAAATAGTGGGATTAACATTAACTAAAGTCATGACCTCTCCAAACCCACTTTTATAAAAAAATTCATAAGATTGAATATTCTCCAAATATGTGGGATCTAAAGTTGACACTCTTCCAAGCCCACTTTCAATATTATTGCAAACATTATCAATCTCATATTCATCATGGGGCTTAAATAAATTTTCAAGATCATAAGAAGAATCACCCCAATCATGATCATTGCAACAAGTAGTAGACATAGCAAAACTAGCATCCCCAAGCTTAGGGTTTTGCATATTATTAGCATGATTGACATCAAGAGAATTTATAGTAAAATCATTGCAATCATGCTTATCGTCGAAGGAACTTCCAACTATGGATGCAATAGCAACGATCTCATGTTTAACATAAGGAACTATAGCAAATTCATCTTCATAAATATTGGCATCATGACCACAAGAATAGCAAGCATCATGTTCATCAAGGGATATTTCAATCAAATCATCGGAATCATCATTATCTATAGATTCATGCATATCATTATTTCCTTCCAAAGCAATGGTCATTCTCTTAATAAATTCTTTAACATAGACATTATGAGCATAGTTTTCATAGCAATATTTAAGTATGTCAAAATTTTCAGATTCGTAGAGAGTAATATCACACTTTTCAATCAAAGAAGCAACTTCATAAGCACCCTTAAAAGCAACAAATTCTTCAATTTGTTCGATATCATAGTAACAATAAACCCCCTTTGCATAACAAGATAAGATTTCATTTTCATTAAACTCACATAGGTAAGGAAGGTGTTTTTTAGGGTTCTTAGAGCAACATGTAAAATCATAAATTTCACAAAGATTCCAAGCATAACACAACAATCTGTTTATTTGACTCCATAAGAGTCTCCCTTTTTCAGAAAAACGGTGACGCACATAATGAGCATGCTCATCTAAAGATTTCCCATAAACTAGGCTAGTTGGGGTTTTAGCACGAGCGCATAAGGATCGAAGATGATCCAAGTAGAACACTTTAAGTGGATCCATATCAATATATTTTCAGCGAGCGGAGATCCAAGCATATAGAAGGCACAAGGAAACACAAACAAAGATACATACGGGAAGAAGGCGAACGAAAAAGAGAGGGCGAATAAAACGGCAAGGGTGAAGTGGGGGAGAGGAAAACGAGAGGCAAATGGCAAATAATGTAATGCGAGAGATAGGGATTGTGATGGGTACTTGGTATAGTTGACTTGCTCTTGCGTGAGCCTCCCCGGCAACGGCGCCAGAAATTCTTCTTGCTACCTCTTGAGAACTGCGTTGGATTTCCCCGAAGAGGAGAGGAGGATGCAGCAAAGTAGCGTAAGTATTTACCTCAGTTTTTGAGAACCAAGGTATCAATCCAGTAGGAGGCCACGCACAAGTCCCTCGTACCTGCACAAAACGATAGCTCCTCGCAACCAACGTGATTAGGGGTTGTCAATCCCTTCACGGTCACTTACGAGAGTGAGATCTGATAGAGATGATAAATAATATTTTTGGTATTTCTGATATAGAGATGCAAAGCAAAAAGTAAAAGGCAAAGTAAAAACAAAGCAAGTATAAAAGTGATGGAGATTGATATGATGAGAATAGACCCGGGGGCCAAAGGTTTCACTAGTGGCTTCTCTCAAGAGCATAAGTATTCTACGGTGGGTGAACAAATTACTGTTGAGCAATTGACAAAATTGAGCATAGTTATGAGTATATCTAGGTATGATCATGTATATAGGCATCACGTCTGAGACAAGTAGACCGAAACGATTCTGCATCTACTACTATTACTCCACTCATCGACCGCTATCTAGCATGCATCTAGAGTATTAAGTTAAAAACAGAGCAACACCTTAAGCAAGATGACATGATGTAGAGGAATAAATTCATGCAATATGATAAATACCCCATCTTGTTATCCTCGATGGCAACAATACAATACGTGCCTTGCAACTCTTTACATCCTTTGGGTAAGGACGCGCAAGATTGAACCCAAACCTAAACACTTCTCGCATTGCAAGAACTACCAATCTAGTTGGCCAAACCAAACGGATAATTCGAAGAGACTTGCAAAGATAACCAATCATACATAAAAGAATTCAGAGAAGATTCAAATATTGTTAATAGATAAGCTGGATCATAAAACCACAATTCATCAGTCTCAACAAACACACCGCAAAAAGAAGATTAAATCGAATAGATCTCCCCGAGAGAGGGGGAGAACATTGTATTGAGATCCAAAAAGAGAGAAGAAGCACTATAGCTACTAGCTATGGACCCGAAGGTCTGAAGTAAACTACTCACACTTCATCGGAGGGGCTATGGTGATGATGTAGAAGCCCTCCGTGGTGGATGCCCCCTCCGTGAACTCCTAACAGGCCCCAAGATGGGATCTCGTGGATACAGGAAGTTGCAGCGGTGGAATTAAGTTTTGGCTCCGTTTTGATCGTTTGAAGTGCGTGAGGTATATATAGGAGGAAGGAGTACGTCGGTGGAGCAACAGGGGCCCACGAGGCAGGGCGCCCCCACCCTCGTGACCGCCTCTTTTGTTCCTTGGAGTAGCGTCCAAGTCCCCTGGATCACGTTCGGTGAGAAAATCACGTTTCCGAAGGTTTCATTCCATTTGGACTCCGTTTGATATTCCGTTTCTTCGAAACACTGAAATAGGCAAAAAAATAGCAATTCTGGGCTGGGCCTCCTGTTAATAGGTTAGTACCAAAAATAATATAAAAGTGGAAAATAAAGCCCAATATAGTCCAAAATAGTAGATAAAGTAGCATGGAGCAATCAAAAATTATAGATACGTTGGAGACGTATCAGTTATATTAATACTACTAGTTCAAATAATCTCATATACCTAAATTTTCTTACTAAAAATAAACTAGTTATATATTCATCTAGCTAACAATTGACATTAATATTTAACAACTTTTCTATCTAATTCATCTAACATTAACATTCTAACATTCTTATCTACGAAATTCATCTAACATTAACCTAAACAATAGAAAACAGAAAATAAGTAAAAAAATGTGTGTGTGTGTGTAGTACTGTGTGTGTATGCGTGTGTACGTACATGTGTGTGCAGTGTGTGTGTGTGGGGGGGGGGGTAGTAAGAGCGGGCCGGGGTGCGGCGGTGTACGGACGGCGACGGGGACGACGCGACGACGGGCAGCGGGCCGGGGGCGCTCGACACCGATCGAGACAGCGACGTACGATTGGGCGCTGACGCGAGACGGCGACGGCGTCTTGGCGGCGGGGCGGCGAAGCGGGCGCGACAGCGGCGGCGGCGATGTCGCGCGCGCGAGAAGTGGAGACGAAGTGGTCGACGATGGAACTGATTTTTCGTAAGTGTAGTATGTATAGGAGGGGCCTTCAGTACCGGTTGGAGCCACCAACCGCATCAAAACAATTTTGGCCAGGCCAAGCGGCGGGAAACGAGGGCCTTTAGTACCGATTGGTGGCTCCAACCGGTACTAAAGGTCAGCCCATTAGTACCGGTTGGTGCCACCAACCGGTACTAATGGTCGTGCGCTACCACCCGCGGTGCACTATGTTTAGTCCCACCTCGCCGAGCAAAGGGCAGCCACACTAGTTTATAAACCTAGCCGCGGCTGCTCTTTCGAACTCCTCTATATAGCAGGCTTCTAGTCCTATAACTAGGGCGCGCTGCCCTGTGAGCCTGCCGGCCCTTCTGGGCCTGAATTTGCACACCCTGATCTGGCAGGCCCACCGGGCAGCGCCCCAACAATTTTTTATATAGTTTTTTTCTTTTCTGCATTATTTATTTTCTTCTATTTATTTTTGAGTAATTTTTTATATAGTTTTTTCTTGTCTGCTTTATTTTTTTCTTCTACTTATTTCTGAGTAGTTTTTTTTGCTGTATTTAGTTTCTTTGCGAATATAGTTTTTTTGCTGCATTTAGTTTCTATGTGAATATTTTTGCTTTAGTTGCTTCAAATGCTACATAATGCTTCATTTTGGAGTGAGTTTCAATTTCAGAACGTGTTGGAAATTGATGACGTCGCTTCGAATGCTTTTATTCATCGAAAAGAAAGAATCAAACTAAACTTTTTATTCATCGAAAGCAAAAGATAACTATGGATCGAACTAAGATAAGTAAAGGCAAAAGATAGTGGATGTGGTACGATACCGGGGCACCTCCCCCAAGCTTGGCGAAAGCCAAGGGGAGTGCCCATGCCCGATACTCAATTTTCTTTTGGTGATGAAGAAAGAGGTGGTGGTGATGAAGTGGTAGTGATCTTGTCCTTCATGATCACAAGATTCTCCAGCCTACGGATGACGCTCCGGAGGAAGGAGATATTTATTTTGCACACGAACCATTTCAATGATCCGAAAGGCTTCAATCTCAGTGGGGGTAAGATGATCATAGTAAGGTTTAAGGATATCTTTTCTTCCTCCTCGGCGAGTGTGGCTTGCTCGACCACCGGTGCTGGATCTCCGATGGCCTCCTGGCTCTTGCTACCTTCGAGAGGTTTTCGGGCCCCTCTCTGTTTAGCTCGATTTTCATCAACCAAGCATCATCTTCTACTTTATTGGAGGAGGGACAAGACATGATGCCTGGCTTAACATATCTGACATGATGCCTGGCTTAACCCGTTTTGTAGTGATTTACTGTTCCACGGTAACTTAGCTCTCTAAATAAATTGGTAAATGACTGAAAAACAGCAAATGATGTCAGAACGTGTTGGAAATTGATGACATCGCTTTGAATGCTGCATAATGCCGGCTCAAAAAAAGTCTGGAGATCAAATAAGTTAAAAAAATGAAGTGCCCGTGTAACAGATGAGTTCTTGTCCGAAACCCTGATACTCCGAAAGAGATTGTCTAGTTTCTACACGAAGTGCGTCCAGTTTTGAAGTGAGTGGAGAGAGTGAGGGCGTAAACATGTAAAAATATACATAAAAAATACATTGATTAGCAATGATCTTTTTGTGTACAATCTGAATTATTAATATGAGTCCTCAACGGTTTAGAAACCGGTGAAGACTCATATTGAGTCCACAAATTATACACATAGACTTCAATGAAGACCAAATGCTTGTAATAGTTTGAGAAGTAACATATTTAAGGTGGTAAAAATCTTACTAGGGGAGCGAGGTGGGACTAAAAATAGCCTGCCACAACCTCTTTAGTACCGGTTCGTGCCACGAACCGGTACTATAGATTCGCAATGAACCGGTACTAAAGCTCTCCTCCCGCCTAGCCATTTGAACCGGCACTAATGGACACATTAGTGCCGGCTCAAATGCAAACCAGGACTAATGTGTCTCAGATTTGACCCTTTTTCTACTAGTGGACCCAAATGTCCCTATTGTCTTGCTCGATCTCAGGATCACCAACATCCATGGTGACAAGCATATCCTCATAAAAACCATACATCTTGCAAAGTGCTTCCCAATTTTTGCAACCAAAATGGGTTACGCTCTCAGAATTGTACATATTTACTTCAAAATCCATACCATGATGGGTCCTAAGGTGAATTTTCTTTGTTTCCATACTTTCATGGTCTTCAAAACCCATCCTCTCCAAGACATAGCGTCGTGCATAGCATGGGATAAGCTAGTCGAAATGTAAAAGATGATAATACACGTTGAAATAGTTGAAGTCGTTCTTAATTACGAAAAAAACACTTGTCGTCGTTGCGTACTGTTTCAACATCGAAGGTCTCCTCGAGCTTAATGCTGAAGCGCCGATCTTCGTCCAGCTCAAGGAACCTGTCGCACATACCTCGGTCGTCGGGGCACCAGTCGCACTCCCCCGGGAGACTTTCGTCGTCCAAGTACGACATTTCCTATGTTCATAATTCAAAGATTAAACTTGTACAATTAAATATATGTACACAAAAACTAAATTGGAACATTATTATTAATCACGGGTTGACTATCGGTCTATCGAGTCTTTTCTTGAAAACTCTCAGCTCACATGGTGTATATATTCGACTGTCGGTGATGGTAGCTCCTCCTTTCGTTCCCGAATGCAATACACCAAATTGTCTAGCACACGGGAACGAAAGAGAAGCTACCCCCACGACAACAGTCAGGATTCTTCGTCCTCTCATATATGGTGGAGACTCTCCCTCACTGATTCCTCTCTGACATTTGCGACCGTCGGTGATGGTAGCTCCTTCTTTCGTTCCCGAGTGCATTACACCAAATTTTCTAGCACACGGGAACGAAGGAGAAGCTACCCCCACGACAACAGTCGGGATTCTTCGTCCTCTCATATATGGTGGAGACTCGACAGACTTAAAGTCAACCCAAAATATTGTTTAATTATCTTTCAAAAAAGGACATATCGAGCGCCTGATATTTGCCGGAACGGAAATGTACATGTTTCTATCTACATCATATGAGCATTCAAACTTGATGGCCATTACATTTCAATGGTTCAAAATATGAGCAAAAACATTTCAAAATATCTTATAGGACTCATATTGACATGCATGGAGATTTGGCTGGTCTCACCTCGAGGTCGGAGGGGGGTCGGTGACGGGAACGACGGCGGGGATGATGGAGGGGGGTCCTAGATTTCTGCAAAAACAAAAACCCTATAATGCATACGCCTTGCATAGTGCTCTCCAATTTTAGCATTCAAAGTAGGAGTACTTTTCCAATTTGAGCATTCAATAAGCAAAACCAAATCGTAAAATAAAGTAGTATTCAAATTAGAATGCATTCAATTATAAGCAAAACTACATCATCTCTTGCGTCCGTACATCGTCGAATATTATCACTAATACACCTCGAATACTATCATACATATAGCATCGCTAATACAGCTAGAACCGTAGCGCCCGACGGGTATCGGCATGGGCGGTGGACACCCAAAGAGAAGGAACCATCACAGGATCATAGCTCCAGTGAGATCCCTGAAGAACCTGCCAGGTATTGTCGAACCTGCCCTCCAACGCAACCATGTAGCGACGGACGTTCTCGTCCTCCTCGCTGACACGGTGATGTACCACCTCCGTGGTGTCCGGAAGCCTCGGCACCATCACTGGCCCACGCGACCGCCACCAAACAAGGATCGGGTCAATGACGGGTTGACTCCTCACCAACCTACGCCCCCCGGAAGGTAGCACCTCCCAATACCAGCCCGGCGGAGCCCAGTTCCGGACATGGCCCCTCTGATCAAGCCGGCCTACTCCTCCGAGTTGACGACAAGGATGCGGGATAGGCATCGTCGACGTCGATGCGGGAATAATTGCTTGAACTAAAAAATAAACTAGTTCTATTAATTTTCTTGCTAAAAATAAACTACTTCTATATATAGTAAAATAAAGTAGTTTTTATTAAATCAACTAGTTCAACTACTAAGCACTTACTATAAATAAAATAAAGTAGTACTTACTAAAAATAAACTACTTCTATATATAGTAAAATAATGTAGTTTTATTAAATCAACTAGTTCAACTACTAAGCACTTACTATAAATAAAATAAAGTAGTACTTACTAAAAGTAAACTAGTTCTATTATTTATCGCCCCCCTCATGTCGAAGTTATCGAGGAGGGGCTATATCGACAACAACATACCCAATAAAAAATAAGAAGAGGAAGAGGAAAAAAAAGAGGAGAACAAGAAAGGAATAGAGGAGAAGATCGAAGAAAAAAAAGAAGAAAAAAAAGAGGAGAAGAAGAAAGGAATAGAGGAGAAGAATAAGAAATAGATATATTATTCTATTTCTTCTTCTTCTCCTCTATTCCTTCTTCTTCTCCTCTTTTTTTTCTTCTTTTTCATTTTCTTATTTATTTCTCCTCTTCTTCCTCTCCTCCTCTTCTTCTTCTTCTTCTTCTTCTTCTTCTTCTTCTTCTTCTTCTTCTTCTTCTTCTTCTTCTTCTTCTTCTTCTTCTTCTTCTTCTTCTTCTTCTTCTTCTTCTTCTTCTTCTTCTTCTTCTTCTTCTTCTTCTTCTTCTTCTTCTTCTTCTTCTTCTTCTTCTTCTTCTTCTTCTTCATCTTCTTCTTCTTCTTCTTCTTCTTCTTCTTCTTCTTCTTCTTCTTCTTCTTCTTCTTCTTCTTGTTCTTCTTATTCTTCTCCTTCCTCTTCTTATTTTCCTTTTTCTCTCCTGCTTTTCTTCTAAATATGAACATACAAACATTTGCATATTCAACAATATAATATCACAAAAAAATCTATGAACAGAAAAAAACATATATGCATATATATATATATATATATATTTATATATATACATCAACATATATGCATACGGAGGCCACGTCCACGGCGGCGGTGACGGCAAGGGGCAGGCAGGCTGAGGCTCACTGGGGTGGCGTCGGCCGACGGCAGCGACGGGCAATGGCGGCACGGTCCGGGGTGGTGAGACGGCGAGGGCAGGCGGCGCGGCGACGCGTCGGTGCGAGGCGGCGGGCGACGCAGCGTCGGGTAGGCGGCGGTGCGGCGGCAGCGTCGAAGCGGGGAGGCTACCGCGGCAGCCTCGAGGCAGTGGGAAGAACAACTGAATCAAAAATTTCACAAGTCCTGCTTATATAAATAGCGCATTGGTCCCGCCGTCCCGGTTCGTGGCAGCAACGGGACCAATGAACATTGCTTAGTCGGTTGGTGCCACCAACCAGGACCAAAGGTCTATTTTCGCAGCCCAAAAGGCGGGAAGCGAAACCTTTGGTCCCGGTTGGTGGCACCAACCGGGAATAAAGGGGGGCATTGGTTCCGGTTGGTGGCACCAACCGGGACCAAAGGTGTGCATTGGTCCCGGTTCGTGGCACCAACCAGGACCAATGTCATGCACCTGCCAAAGCCGCGGTGCGGTGGGATGTTTAGTCCCACCTCGCTAGCCGAGGAGCGGCCGGACCTGTTTATAAGCCCTGCCCTGCCATCTCCATTGAACTCCTCTGAACTGCAGGCCTATGGGCCTAATCTTGCACTGCTATGCCTGTGGGCCTGCCGGGCCTTCTGCGGGCCTGAATCTTGGCCCATTGATGGGTTTCTAGTCGTATTCAGACCGTGGTGGCCCAGTGGGTGGCATTTTTTTATTTTTATTTTTCCCAGTTTTTTCTTTTCTTTTTTTTATTTATTTTATTTTGTTTCTACTTACAACAAAATACTTATTGTTGCTATTTTATTTATTTCAGGAAAATACTTACTGTTGCTATGTTATTAAAGTTTATTTTATTTAGTTTTGTTTCTACTTATGTATTTTATTAAAGTTTGTTTTATTTTATTTTATTTGGTTTCTACTTACATCATCAATTTTCATCCTTTTCTAACTTCATTTGTTATTTTTCATGCATTTACTGATTTTTTTTAGCTATAAGACCCTGAAATTGAAAAGCATTTCAAATGAACTCTGAAAATGTTGAAAGTTGGCATGGTATCATCATTTCACCCACATAGCATGTGCAAAAAAGTCGAGAGGTTATGGCAAAAACTGGATGCACTTCGTGTACAAAACGGACAACCTACTTCGAGATATCAGGGTTTCATACAGAAACTCGTCTGTTACAACAGGCATTTCAAATGAACTACGAAAAGGTTGAAAGTTGGCATGGTATCATCATAATAGTTGTGGAGAGAAAGTCTTCACTTTTTCTTCCCTTGTGTCCTTCGCTTATTGTGCCATAACCATGGATAATCTTCATCGTTTATCAGGATGCTTGGGTCAGCCTTGACTTTGAAGGGAGGAATTTCATGAAACTTTTCATAATCTTCAGACATGTTTGTCTTGCCCTCCACTCCCACGATGTCCCTTTTTCCTAAAATAACTATGTCACACTTTGTCTCATCGTATGATGTATTCGCTTCCTTATCTTTTCTTTTTCTCGGTTTGGTAGACATGTCCTTCACATAGATAACATGTGCCACATCATTGGCTAGGACGAACGGTTCGTCAGTGTACCCAAGATTGTTCAGAGCCACTGTTGTCATTCCGTACTGTGGGTCTACCTGTACCCCGCCTCCTGACAGATTGAATCATTTGCACTTAAACAAAGGTACCTTAAAATCATGTCCGTAGTCAAGTTCCCATATGTCCACTATGTAACCATAATATGTGTCCTTTCCCCTCTTGGTTGCTGCATCAAAGCGGACACCGCTGTTTTGGTTGGTGCTCTTTTGATCTTTGGCGATCGTGTAAAATGTATTCCCATTTATCTCGTATACTTTGTAAGTCAATACAGTCGAAGATGGTCCCCTGGACAACGAGTACAGCTCATCACAAACAGTGTTGTCACCTCTGAGACGTGTTTCCAACCAACTGCTGAAAGTCCTGATGTGTTCACATGTAATCCGATTCGTCGCCTTTGCTCCGGGTGTTTGGAGCGCAGACTGTTCTTGTGTTCATCGACATACTGGTCACCAAGGTAGAGTTACAGAGAACTGCGTGTAGTGTGCTTGAGACCAAGAATGCTCGTCCCTGCATATTATTGAGTCCCCTCCAAGCGTGCCTTTTCCAGTCAGTCTCCCCTCATACCGCGATTTAGGGAGACCTATCTTCTTAAGGCCAGGAATGAAGTCAACACAAAGCCCAATGACATCCTCTGTTTGATGGCCCATGGAGATGCTTCCTTCTGGCCTAGCGCGGTTAGAGACATATTTCTTTATGACTCCCATGAACCTCTCAAAGGGGTACATATTCTATAGAAATACGGGGCCCAGAATGACAATCTCGTTGACTAGATGAACTAGGACGTGCATAATGATATTGAAGAAGGATGGTGGGAACACCAGCTCGAAACTGACAAGACATTGCGCCACATCACTCCTTAGCCTTGGTATGATTACTGGTTCTATCACCTTCTGAGAGATTGCATTGAGGAATGCACATAGCTTCACAATGGCTAATCAGAAGTTTTTTGGTAGAAGGCCCCTCAATGCAACCGGAAGCAGTTGCGTCATAATCACGTGACAGTCATGAGACTTTAGATTCTGGAACTTTTTCTCTGGCATATTTATTATTCCCTTTATATTCGACGAGAAGCCAGTCGGGACCTTCATACTGAGCAGGCATTCAAAGAAGATTTCCTTCTCTTCTTTGGTAAGAGCTGATGACCCACAAGTATAGGGGGTCTATCATAGTCCTTTCGATAAGTAAGAGTGTCGAACCCAACGAGGAGCAGAAGGAAATGATAAGCGCTTTTCAGCAAGGTATTCTCTGCAAGTACTTAAATAAGTGGTAACAGATAGTTTTGTGATAGGACAATTTGTAACGAGCAACAAGTAACAAAAGTAAATAAAGTGCAGCAAGGTGGCCCAGTCCTTTTTTAGCAAAGGACAAGCGTGGACAAATTCTTATATAGAGAAAAGCGCTCCTGAGGAAACATGGGAATTATCGTCAAGCTAGTTTTCATCACGTTCATATGATTCGCGTTTGGTACTTTGATAATTTGATATGTGGGTGCACCGGTGCTTGGGTGCTGTTCTTACATGAACAAGCATCCCACTTATGATTAAACTCTATTGCAAGCATCAGCAACTACAACAACAGTATTAAGGTAAACCTAACCATAGCATGAAACATATGGATCCAAATTAGCCCATTACGAAGCAACACATAAACTAGGGTTTAAGCTTCTGTCACTCTAGCAACCCATCATCTACTTATTACTTCCCAATGCCTTCCTCTAGGCCCAAATAATGGTGAAGTGTTATGTAGTCGATGTTCACATAACACCACTAGAGGCTAGACAACATACATCTCATCAAAATATCAAAGAATACCAAATTCAGATGACTACTAATAGCAAGACTTCTCCCATGTCCTAAGGAACAAATGTTACTACTCACAAAGCATATTCATGTTCATAATCAGAGGGGTATTAATATGCATAAGGGATCTGAACATATGATCTTCCACCAAATAAACCAACTAGCATCAACTACAAGGAGTAATCAACACTACTAGCAACCTACTAGTACCAATCCCGTACTTGGAGACAAGAATTGAATACAAGAGATGAACTAGGGTTTTGAGAGGAGATGGTGTTGGTGAAGATGTTGATGGAGATTGCCCTCTCCCGATGAGAGGAGCGTTGGTGATGACGATGGCGATGATTTCCCCCACCCGGAGGGAAGTGTCCCCAGCAGAACAGCTCTGCCGGAGCCCTAGATTGGTTCCGCCAAGGTTTGGCCTCCTGGCAGCGGAGTCTCGTCCCGAAAGGTTGCTTATCATTTTTTCCTCGACGAAAGACCTCATATAGCAGAAGATGGCCACCGGAGAGCCAACAGGGGGCCCACGAGGCAGGGGGGCGCGCCCCCCACCCTCGTGGCCAGGTGGGGCCCCCTCTGACGTACTTCTTCCGCTCAATATTTTTTATTATTTCCAAAAATAACTTTCGTAGAGTTTCAGGACTTTTGGGGTTGTGCAGAATAGGTGTCTAATATTTGCTCCTTTTCTAGCCTGAATTCCATTTCGGCATTCTCCCTCCTTATGTAAACCTTGTAAAATAAGAGAGAATAGGCATAAGTATTGTGACATAATGCATAATAACAACCCATAATGCGATAAATATCGATATAAAAGCATGATGCAAAATGGACGTATCAACTCCCCCAAGATTAGACCTCGCTTGTCCTCAAGCGGAAGCCGATAACGATAAATATGTCCACATGTTTAGAGGTAGAGGTGTTGATAAAAAAATACGGACATGAGGGCATCATGATTATTTTCATAACAGCAACATATAAGGATATTGTCATATGATTTCTTATGCTCAAGTAATAATCTATTCACAATGCAAAAGTACGAATCATAACCTTTATTGGGAACCAACAAACTATAATCTCAGTCATTGAAGCAATTGCAATTTATCATAACATCAGAAAGAGTCTATGTCAGAGCTTTCTAGCAAGTCCACATACTCAACTATCATTTAGTCTTTCATAATTGCTAACACTCACGCAATACTTGTGCTTACGGAGTTTTAATCGGACCTGAGAAAGATAGGGGCTTATAGTTTAGCCTCCCAACCTTTTACCTCAAGGGTAATGTCAACAATAATAACTCATGCTGACTTACATCCAATTAGATATATCTATCGGGATCTTTCCAACACCACAGCCTTGCGAAGGAAATAATAAAAGGGAAAGGTGAAGATCACCATGACTCTTGCATAAGGTAGAAGATAATAATAAAACATGGGCCCTTCGCAGAGGGAAGCAGAGGTTTCCATGCGCTTTTAGGGTTGGATGCACAAAATCTTAATGCGAAAGAATGTCACTTTATATTGCCCCTTGTGATATGAACCTTTATTATGCAGTCCGTCGCTTTTATTTCTTCCACATCACAAGATCGTATAAAGCTTATCTCCTCCACACCAATCAATCATACATATTTAGAGAGCAATTTTTATTGCTTGCACCAATGACAACTTACTTGAAGGATCTTACTCAATCCATAGGTAGATATGGTGGACTCTCTTGGCAAAACTAGTTTAAGGGTTTTTGGAAGCACACGTAGTATCTCTACTTGGTGCTAAGAATTTGGCTAGCATGAGGGGGAAAGGCAAGCTCAACATGTTGGATGATCCATGACAATATACTTTATCTCAGATATAAGAAAACATAACCCATTACGTTGTCTTCCTTGTCCAACATCAACTCTTTAGCATGTCATATTTTAATGAGTGCTCCCAATCATAAAAGATGTCCAAAATAGTATGTGAAACCTCACTTTCTTTATTACTTCCTATTAATTGCAACGATGACCAAAGTAATGTTTGCCAACTCCCAACAACTTTTAATCATCATACTCTCTTTCTATATGAAGTCATTACTCTCAATAAGATCAACATGATACTTTTATTTCTTTTTATAACTTTTCTCTTTTCTTTTATTCACTCAAGATCATAGCAAGATAATCAAGCCCTTGACTCAACACTAATCTTTATTATAAGCTCACGGACTCGATTACATAAAGGGATCATAAAGCAAAACTCAAAACTAGATCATACCAAAACTTTATTCTACTAGATGAACATACTACTAATAGGATCGAACTAAGAAAATGTTGGGGATCGTAGCAGAAATTAAAATTTTCTACGCATCACCAAGATCAATCTATGGAGTATTCTAGCAACGAGAGGGATAGGAGTGCATCTACATACCCTTGTAGATCGCGAGCGGAAGCGTTCAAGTGAACGGGGTTGATGGAGTCGTACTCGTCGTGATCCAAATCACTGATGACCGAGCGACGAACGGACGGCACCTCCGCGTTCAACACATGTACAGTTGGCAAGATGTCTCCTCCTTATTGATCCAGCAAGGGGGAAGGAGAGGTTGATGGAGATCCAGCAGCACGACGGCGTGGTGGTGGATGCAGCGGGGATCTCGGCAGGGCTTCGCCAAGCTCTACAGAGGAGGAGGTGTTGGAGAGGGAGAGGGAGGCGCCAGGGGCTAGGGTGCGCAGCCCACCCACCCCCCTCTTTATATACGGGTCCAGGGGGGCGCCTCCCCTCTAGATCCCATCTAGATGGGGGGGCGGCGGCCAAGGGGGTGGCTTGCCCCCCAAGCAAAGTGGGGCGCCCCCACCCCTAGGGTTCCCAACCCTAGGCGCAGGGGGAGGCCCAAGGGGGGCGCACCAGCCCACCAGGGGCTGGTTCCCCCTCCCACTTCAGCCCATGGGGCCCTCCGGGATAGCTGGCCCCACCCGGTGGACCCTCGGGACCCTTCCAGTGGTCCCGGTACAATACCGGCGACCCCCGAAACTTTCCCGATGGCCGAAACTGGATTTCCTATATATAATTCTTCACCTCCGGACAATTCCGGAACTCCTCGTGACGTCCGGGATCTCATCCGGGATTCCGAACAACTTTTGGGTTACCTCATACTAGTATCTCTACAACCCTAGCGTCACCGGACCTTAAGTGTGTAGACCCTACGGGTTCGGAAGACATGCAGACATGACCGAGACGACTCTCCGGTCAATAACCAACAGCGGGATCTGGATACCCATGTTGGCTCCCACATGCTCCTCGATGATCTCATCGGATGAACCACGATGTCGAGGATTCAATCAATCTCGTATTCAATTCCCTTTGTCAATCGGTACGTTACTTGCCCGAGATTCGATCGTCGGTATCCCAATACCTCGTTCAATCTCGTTACCGGCAAGTCACTTTACTCGTACAGTAATGCATGATCTCGTGACCAAACACTTGGTCACATTGAGCTCATTATGATGATGCATTACCGAGTGGGCCCAGAGATACCTCTCCGTCATACGGAGTGACAAGTACCAGTCTCGATTCGTGCCAACCCAACAGACACTTTCGGAGATACCCGTAGTGCACCTTTATAGTCACCCAGTTACGTTGTGACGTTTGGTACACCCAAAGCACTCCTACGGTATCCGGGATTTGCACCATCTCATGTTCTAAGGAAATGATACTTGACATTGGAAAAGCTCTAGCAAAACTAACTACACGATCTTGTGCTATGCTTAGGATTGGGTCTTGTCCATCACATCATTCTCCTAATGACGTGATCCCTTTATCAATGACATCCAATGTCCATAGTCAGGAAATCATGACTATCTGTTGATCAACGAGCTAGTCAACTAGAGGCTCACTAGGGACGTGTTGTGGTGTATGTGTTCACACATGTATTACGATTTTCGGATAACACAATTATAGCATGAACAATAGACAATTATCATGAACAAAGAAATATAATAATAACCATTTTATTATTGCCTCTAGGGCATATTTCCAACAGTCTCCCACTTGCACTAGAGTCAATAATCTAGTTACATTGTGATGAATCGAACACCCGTAGAGTTCTGGTGTTGATCATGTTTTGCTCTAGGGAGAGGTTTAGTCAACGGATCTGCTACATTCAGGTCTGTATGTACTTTACAAATATCTATGTCTCCATTTTGAACACTTTCACGAATGGAGTTGAAGCAACGCTTGATATGCTTGGTCTTCCTGTGAAACACAGGCTCCTTGGCAAGGGCAATAGCTCCAGTGTTGTCACAGAAAGGCGATCATCGGGCCCGACGCATTGGGAATAACTCCTAGGTCGGTAATGAACTCCTTCACCCAGATTGCTTCTTGTGCTGCCTCAGAGGCTGCCATGTACTCCGCTTCACATGTAGATCCCGCCATGATGCTTTGCTTGCAACTGCACCAGCTTACTGCCCCACCATTCAAAATATACATGTATCCGGTTTGTGACTTGGAGTCATCCAGATCTGTGTCGAAGCTAGCATCGACGTAACCCTTTACGACGAGCTCTTCGTCACCTCCATAAACGAGAAACATATCCTTAGTCCTCTTCAGGTACTTTAGGATATTCTTGACCGTTATCCGGTGTTCCATGCGGGATTACTTTGGTACCTTCCTACCAAACTTACGGCAAGGTTTACATCGGTGCAGTACACAAGCATGGCATACATAATAGACCCTATGGCCGAGGCATAGGGGCGTCACTCATCTTTTCTCTATCTTCTGCCGTGGTCGGGCATTGAGCCGTGCTCAATTGCACACCTTGCAATACTGAGCAAGAACCCCTTCTTGGACTGATCCATATTGAACTTCTTCAATATCTTGTCAAGGTAATGCGTACTTTGTGAAAGACCAATGAGGCGTCTCGATCTATCTCTATAGATCTTGATGCCTAATATATAAGCAGCTTCTCCAAGGTCCTTCATTGAAAAACACTTGTTCAAGTAGGCCTTTATGCTTTCCAAGAATTCTATATCATTTCCCATCAACAATATTTCATCCACATATAATGTGAGAAATGCTATGGAGCTCCCACTCACTTTCTTGTAAACACATGCTTCTCCATAAGTCTGTGTAAACCCAAACGGTTTGATCATCTCATCAAATCGAGTGTTCCAACCTCGAGATGCTTGTACCAGCCCATAGATTGAGCGTTGGAGCTTGCACACCTTGTTAGCATTCTTATACAATTATTCCTTAAGAAAGCCGTTAAGGAATGCCGTTTTGATGTCCATTTGCCATATCTCATAATCATATTATGCGGCAATTGCTAACATGATTCGGACGGACTTCAGCTTCGCTACGGGAGAGAAAGTCTCATCGTAGTCAACCCCTTGAACTTGTCGATAACCCTTAGCGACAAGTCGAGCTTTATAGATGGTAACATTACCATCCGCGTCCGTCTTCTTCTTAAAGATCCATTTGTTTTCTATCACTCGCCGATCATCGGGCATTCTGTCAAAGTCCATACTTTGTTTTCATACATGGATCCTATCTCGGATTTCATGGCTTCTAGCCATTTGTCGGAATCTGGGCCCACCATTTCTTGTTCATAGTTCTAAGGTTCACCGTTGTCTAACAACATGATTTCCAAGACAGGGTTGCCGTACCACTCTGGTGCGAAACGTGTCCTTGTGGACCTACGAAGTTCAGTAGGAGCTTGATCCGAAGTACCTTGATCATCATCATTAGTTTCCTCTCTGGTCAGTGCAGGCACCACATGAACATCTTCCTGAGCTGCGCTACTTTCAAGAGGTAGTACTTCATCAAGTTCCACTTTCCTCCCACTTACTTCTTTCGGGAGAAACTCTTTCTCCAGAAAGGACCCATTCCAGGCAACAAAGATCTTGCCTTCGGATCTGAGGTAGAAGGTATACCCAATGGTTTCCTTAGGGTATCCTATGAAGACGCATTTTTCCGACTTGGGTTCGAGCTTTTCAGGTTGAAGTTTCTTGACATAAGCATCGCATTCCCAAACTTTTAGAAATGACAACTTAGGTTTCTTCCCAAACCATAATTCATACGGTGTCGTCTCAACGGATTTCGACGGAGCCCTATTTAAAGTGAATGCGGCAGTCTCTAAAGCATAGCCCCAAAATGAGAGCGGTAGATCATCGGTAAGAGACATCATAGATCAAACCATATCCAATAGAGTGCGATTATGACGTTCGGACACACCATTTCGCTGAGGTGTTCCAGGCGGTGTGAGTTGTGAAACTATTCCACATTTCCTTAAGTGTGTGCCGAATTCGTGACTCAAATATTCCCCTCCATGATATGATCGTAAGAACTTTATTTTCTTGTCACGTTGATTCTCAACCTCACTCTGAAATTCCTTGAACTTTTCAAAGGTCTCAGACTTGTGTTTCATTAAGTAGACATACCCATATCTACTCAAGTCATCAGTGAGAGTGAGAACATAACGATAGCCACCGCGAGCCTCAACACTCATTGGACCGCACACATCAGTATGTATGATTTCCAATAAGTTTGTTTCTCGCTCCATTGTTCTGGAGAATGGAGTCTTGGTCATCTTACCCATGAGGCATGGTTCACACGTGTCAAATGATTCGTAATCACGAGACTCCAAAAGTCCATCTGCATGGATCTTCTTCATGCATTTGACACCTATGTGACCAAGGCGGCAGTGCCACAAGTATGTGGGACTATCATTATCAACCTTACATCTTTTGGTATTCACACTATGAATATGTGTAACATTACGTTCGAGATTCATTAAGAATAAACCATTCACCCGGTGAGCATGACCATAAAACATATCTCTCATATAAATAGAACAACCATTATTCTCAGATTTAAATGAGTAGCCATCTCGAATTAAACGAGATCCTGATACAATGTTCATGCTCAAAGCTGGCACTAAATAACAATTATTGAGGTTTAAAACTAATCCCGTAAGTAAATGTAGAGGTAGCGTGCCGACGGCGATCACGTCGACCATGGAACCATTCCCGACGCGCATCGTCACCTCGTCCTTCGCGAGTCTCCGCTTATTCCGCAGCTCCTGTTTTGAGTTACACATATGAGCAACCACACCGGTATCAAATACCCAGGAGCTACTAGAAGTTATGGTAAGGTACACATCAATAACATGTATATCGCGTATACCTGTGGTGTTGCGGCCTTCTTGTCCGCTAAGTATTTGGGGCAGTTCCGCTTCCGATGACCACTTCCCTTGCAATAAAAGCACTCGATCTCAGGCTTGGGTCCATTCTTTGGCTTCTTCCGGCAATCTGGCTTACAAGCAGCAACTCCCTTGTCATTCCTTCTTGAAGTTTATCTTACCCTTGCCTTTCTTGAACTTAGTGGTTTTATTCACCGTCAACACTTGATGTTCCTTTTGATCTCCACCTCCGCTGATTTCAGCATTGAATATACCTCGTGAATGGTCTTTTCCATCCCCTGCATATTGAAGTTCATCACAAAGCTCTTGTAGCTTGGAGGAAGCGGCGAAGGATCCTGTCACACGATCGCGTCATCCGGAGATTAACTCCCGGTGAGTCAAGCGGTTGTGCAACCCAGACATTTTGAGTATGTGCTCACCTTGTGAACTATTTTCCTCCATCTTACAACTGAAGAACTTGTCGGAGACTTCATATCTCTCGACCCGGGCATGAGCTTGGAAAACCATTTTTAGCTCTTCGAACATCTCATATGCTCCGTGTTGCTCAAAAATGCTTTTGGAGCCCTGGTTCTAAGCTGTAAAGCATGCCCCACTGAACAAGGGAGTAATCATCAGCACGTGACTGCCAAGCGTTCATAACGTCTTGGTTCTCTGGGATGGGTGCTTCACCTAGCGGTGCTTCTAGGACATAATCTTTCTTGGCAGCTATGAGGATGATCCTCAGGTTCCGGACCCAGTCCGTATAGTTGCTGTCATCATCTTTGAGCTTGGTTTTCTCTAGGAACGCGTTGAAGTTGAGGGCAACATTAGCGTGGGCCATTTGATCTACAAGACATATTGTAAAGATTTTAGACTAAGTTCATGATAATTAAGTTCACCTAATCAAATTATTCAATGAACACCCACTCAGATAGACATCCCTCGTCATCTAAGTGAAACATGATCCGAGTCAACTAGGCCGTGTCCGATCATCATGTGAGACGGACTAGTCAACACCGGTGAACATCTTCATGTTGATCGTATCTTCTATACGATTCATGCTCGACCTTTCGGTCTTCCGTGTTCCGAGGCCATGTCTGTACATGCTAGGCTCGTCAAGTCAACCTAAGTGTATTGCGTGTGTAAATCTGGCTTACACCCGTTGTATTCGAACGTTAGAATCTATCACACCCGATCATCATGTGGTGCTTCGAAACAACGAACCTTCGCAACGGTGCACAGTTAGGGGGAACACTTTCTTGAAATTATTTCAAGGGATCATCTTATTTAAGCTACCGTCGTTCTAAGCAAATAAGATGTAAAACATGATAAACATCACATGCAATCAAATAGTGACATGATATGGCCAATATCATTTTGCTCCTTTTGATCTCCATCTTCGGGGTGCCATGATCATCTTCATCACCGGCATGACACCATGATCTCCATCATCGTGTCTTCATGAAGTTGTCACGCCAACGATTACTTCTACTTCTATGGCTAACGTGTTTAGGGAATAAAGTAAAGTAATTTACATGGCGTTATTCAATGACACGCAGGTCATACAAAAAATAAAGACAACTCCTATGGCTCCTGCCGGTTGTCATACTCATCGACATGCAACTCATGATTCCTATTACAAGAACATGATCAATCTCATACATCAGATATATTTCATTCATCACATCCTTTTGGCCATATCACATCACAAGGCATATGCTGCAAAAACAAGTTAGACGTCCTCTAATTGTTGTTGCAAGTTTTTTTTACGTGGCTTCTATAGGTTTCTAGCAAGAACGTTTCTTACCTACGTAAAACCACAACATGATATGCCAATTTCTATTTACCCTTCATAAGGACCCTTTTCATCAGATCCACTCCAACTAAAGTGGGAGAGACAGACACCCGCTAGCCACCTTATGCAACTAGTGCATGTCAGTCGGTGGAACCTGTCTCACGTAAGCGTACGTGTAAGGTCGGTCCGGGCCGCTTCATCCCACGATGCCGCCGAAGCAAGATAAGACTAGTAGCGGCAAGAAAATTGACAACATCTACGCCCACATTGTGTTCTACTCGTGCATAGAAACTACGCATAGACCTAGCTCATGATGCCACTGTTCGGGATCGTAGCAGAAATTAAAATTTTCTACGCATCACCAAGATCAATCTATGGAGTATTCTAGCAACGAGAGGGATAGGAGTGCATCTACATACCCTTGTAGATTGCGAGCTGAAGCGTTCAAGTGAACGGGGTTGATGGAGTCGTACTCGTCGTGATCCAAATCACCGATGACCGAGCGCCGAACGGACGGCACCTCCGCGTTCAACACACGTACGGTTGGGAAGACGCCTCCTCCTTCTTGATCCAACAATAGGGAAGGAGAGGTTGATGGAGATCCAGCAGCACGACGGTGTGGTGGTGGATGCAGCGGGGATCTCGGCAGGGCTTCGCCAAGCTCTACGGAGGAGGGAGAGGTGTTGGAGAGGGACAGGGAGGCGCCAGGGGCTAGGGTGCGCAGCCCTCCCTCCCCCCTCTTTATATAGGGGTCCAGGGGGGGCGCCGGCCCCTCTAGATCCCATCTAGATGGGGGGGGCGGCCAAGGGGGGTGGCTTGCCCCCCAAGCCAAGTGGGGCACCCCCCACCCCTAGGGTTCCCAACCCTAGGCGCAGAGGGAGGCCCAAGGGGGGCGCACAAGCCCACCAGGGGCTGGTTCCCCCTCCCACTTCAGCCCATGGGGCCCTCCGGGATAGGTGGCCCCACCCGATGGACCCCCGGGACCCTTCCGGTGGTCCCGGTACAATACCGGCGACCCCCGAAACTATCCCGATGGCCGAAACTGGACTTCCTATATATAATTCTTCACCTCCGGACCATTCCGGAAGTCCTCGTGATGTCCGGGATCTCATCCAGGACTCCGAACAACTTTCGGGTTACCACATACTAGTATCTCTACAACCCTAGCATCACCGAACCTTAAGTGTGTAGACCCTACGGGTTCGGAGACATGCGAACATGACCGAGACGACTCTCCGGTCAATAACCAACAATGATCTGGATACCCATGTTGGCTCCCACATGCTCCTCGATGATCTCATCGGATGAACCACGATGTCGAGGATTCAATCAATCCCATATACAATTCCCTTTGTCAATCGGTGCATTACTTGCCCGATATTCGATCATCGGTATCCCAATACCTCGTTCAATCTCGTTACCGGCAAGTCACTTTACTCGTACCGTAATGCATGATCCCGTGACCAAACACTTGGTCACATTGAGCTCATTATGATGATGCATTACCGAGTGGGCCCAGAGATACCTCTCGTCAGACGGAGTGACAAATCCAGTCTCGATTCGTGCCAACCCAACAAACACTTTCGGAGATACCCGTAGTGCACCTTTACAGTCACCCAATTACGATGTGACGTATGGTACACCCAAAGCACTCCAACGGTATCCGGGAGTTGCACAATCTCATGGTCTAAGGAAATGATACTTGACATTGGAAAAGCTCTAGCAAAATGAACTACACGATCTTTTGCTATGCTTAGGATTGGTCTTGTCCATCACATCATTCTCCTAATGATGTGATCCCGTTATCAATGACATCCGATGTCCATAGTCAGGAAATCATGACTATCTGTTGATCAACGAGCTAGTCAACTAGAGGCTCACTAGGGACGTGTTGTGGTCTATGTGTTCACACATGTATTATGATTTCCGGATAACACAATTATAGCATGAACAATAACCAATTATCATGAACAGAGAAATATAATAATGACCATTTTATTATTGCCTCTAGGGCATATTTCCAACAGAAAAATGGTAAAGATAGGAGTGTGATGGTGATACAATACCGGGGAATCTCCCCCAAGCTTGGCAATTGCCAAGGGGAGTGCCCATACCCATGTGATTATATCTCCTTTGGTGATGAAGAAGGTGGAGGTGATGATGGATAGTCGCACATCGAACGTAAGAGGTCCTCCAGCTTGCAGATAATGCCCTTGAGTGCAACGATATGCTCCTTCAACAAAATATTTTCACGTGTGAGATACTTGTTCTATATACGAGCTAACTCAATGATCTTGAGAGCTTCGATCTCAGTTGGGGTGAGAAGATTGTGATCCAGTTGAAGGATGTCTTCTGCTGCCGGAGCTTGATCCTCCGTGGCCTTCTTGATCCCTTCATCCTTGTTGATCTCCATGGGTTCTTCCCTCTTCAGCTCTATCTTCATTAGCCAAGCATCATTGTCACCATAGTTGGAGGAGGGGGACGACATGATGCCTGGCCTTGACAACCTTGACAGAGGACGGCTCGAAACAAGAACAGAGGATATTTGCGTGATACAGGAGTCAAAACCTTCGGGAGATTATATAATGAATTTTTACTGACCAAAATGCGCATCGTGCAAGAAAACAGAGTCCGGAGAGCACACGAGGTGCCCACGAGGTAGGGGCGCGCCCAGTAGGGTAGGGCGCGCCCTCCACCCTCGTGGAGGCCTCGTGTCCTTCCCGGACAGCTTCTTATTTTTCTATTTTCCTAAATATTCCAAAACGGAGAAATATTGCCTTAAAAACTGTTTTGGAGTCGGTTTACTTACCGTACCACATACCTATTCCTTTTCGGAGTCTGAAACGTTCCGGAAAGTGTCCCTTATGTATTCCTCCAGGGTTACGGTTTCAATAACATTGGTTTCAACATTTATAGGATTACCTGAGATATAATGTTTGATTCTTTGACCGTTCGCCACCTTCGGATTGGTGCCGTCGAAGTTGTTGATTTTTATGGCATCGGAACGATAAACCTCCTCGATAACGTAGGGGCCTTCCCATTTAGAGAGAAGTTTTCCTGCAAAAATCTTAAACGAGAGTTGTATAGCAATACATAATCACCTACATTAAACTCACGCTTTTGTATCCTTTTGTCATGCTATCTTTTAACTTTTCTTTAAACAACTTGGCATTTTCATAAGCTTGGGTTCTCCATTCATCAAGTGAGCTAATATCAAATAACCTCTTCTCACCGGCAAGTTTGAAATCATAATTGAGCTCTTTAATAGCCCAATATGCCTTATGTTCTAGTTCGAGAGGTAAGTGACATGCTTTTCCATAAACCATTTTATACGGAGACATACCCATAGGATTTTTATATGCAGTTCTATAGGCCCATAATGCATCATCAAGTTTCTGGGACCCCTTCTTTCTAGACCTATTGACAGTCTTTTGCAAAATTAATTTGAGCTCTCTATTACTCAATTGTACTTGACCACTAGACTGTGGGTGATAAGGAGATGCAATTCTATGATTAACATCATACTTAGCAAGCATTTTACGGAAACCACCATGAATAAAATGTGAACCACCATCAGTCAATAAATATCTAGGGACTCCAAACCTCGGAAAAATAACTTCTTTAAGCATCTTAATGGAAGTGTTATGATCGGCACTACTAGTTGGAATAGCTTCTACCCACTTAGTAACGTAATCAACAACAACTAAAATATGTGTATATCCATTAGAGGCAGGAAAGGGTCCCATATAATCAAAGCCCCAAACATCAAATGGTTCAGTAACAAGGGAATAGTTCATAGGCATTTCTTGACGTCTACTAATATTACCAATTCTTTGACATTCATCACAATATAAGACAAACTTACGGGCATCCTTGAAGAGAGTAGGCCAATAGAAACCGGATTGCAATACCTTATGTGCAGTTCTATCTCCAAAGGTGTCCTCCATAAGCTTCGGAGTGACACTTGCGTAGGATTTGTTCCTGTTCATGCTCAGGTACACAAGTCTAATAACAACATCTACTCCTTGTTTATAAAGATGTGGGTCATCCCAAAAGTAATGTCTCAAATCATAGAAGAACTTTTTATTTTGTTGGTATGTGAAACTAGGTGGTATGAATTTAGCAACAATATAATTAGCATAATCAGCATACCACGGAGTACTACGAGAGGCATTTATGACATTTAATTGCTCATCAGGAAAGCTATCATCAATAGGTAGTGGGTCATCAAGAACATTTTCTAACCTAGACAAGTTGTCTGCAACGGGGTTCTCAGCTCCTTTTCTATCAACAATATGCAAATAAAATTCCTGTAGCAAGAGAACCCATCTAATAAGTCTAGGTTTAGCATCTTTCTTTTCCATAAGATATTTAGTAACAGCATGATAAGTGTGAATAGTTACTTTAGAATCAACAATATAAGGTCTGAACTTATCACAAGCAAATGCGACTGCTAAGAATTCTTTTTCAGTAGTAGCATAATTTCTCTGACCATTGTCTAGAGTTTTACTAACATATTGAATAACATTTAATTTCTTATCCACTCTTTGCCCTAGAACAGCACCTACAGCATAATCACTAGCATCACACATAATTTCAAAGGGTAAATTCCAATCAGGTGGCTGAACAATAGGTGCAGAGGTCAATGCTTTCTTAAGTATTTCAAATGCTTCTACACAATCATCATCAAAGACAAATGGTATATCTTTTTGTAATAAATTAGTCAGAGGCCGAGAAATTTTTGAGAAGTCCTTAATGAACCTCCTATAAAATCCGGCGTGGCCAAGGAAACTTCTTATACCTTTGATGTCCTTGGGACATGGCATCTTTTCAATAGCATCAACCTTGGCTTTATCAACTTCAATACCTCTTTCAGAAACCTTATGCCCCAAGACAATACCTTCATTAACCATAAAGTGGCACTTTTCCCAATTCAGGACAAGATTAGTTTCTTCACATCTCTGCAAAACTCGATAAAGGTTGCTCAAGCAATCATCAAAAGAGGATCCATAGACGGAAAAGTCGTCCATGAAAACCTCACAAATCTTTTCACAAAAGTCAGAGAATATAGCCATCATGCATCTTTGAAAGGTAGCAGGAGCATTACATAAACCAAAAGTCTTACGTCTATAAGAAAAAGTACCCAAAGGGCAAGTAAAAGTAGTCTTTGATTGATCATTGGCTGACTCACGTATTTGAGAGAAACCAGAATAACCATCTAGAAAGCAAAAATGTATATGTTTGCATAATCTTTCTAGCATTTGATCGATAAAAGGTAAGGGGTAATGATCTTTCTTAGTAGCTTTATTTAATTTACGGAAATCAATTTCCATCCTATAACCTATAATAATTCTTTCGGAATCAATTCATCTTTATCATTAGGAACGACAGTAATACCTCCCTTCTTAGGGACACAATGGACATGACTTACCCACTGACTATCAGCAACGGGACAAATTATACCTTCCTCCAGAAGCTTTAGTATTTCTTTTCTTACCACTTCTTTCATCTTAGGATTCAGCCTTCGTTGATGATCAACAACTGGTTTGGCATCTTCTTCCAAATTTATTTTCTGTTGACATAGAGTGGGACTAATGCCCTTAAGATCATCAAGAGTATATCCAATAGCAGCACGGTGCTTCTTCAGAGTTTTCAATCATCTTTATTCTTCATTCTCTGAAAGGTTAGCACTAATAATAACAGGATATATCTTCTTTTCATAAAGATAAGCATATTTAAGAGTATCAAGCAATGGTTTAAGCTCAAACACGGGATCACCCTTGGGTGGAGGAGGATCCCCTAGGATTTCAACAGGCAAATTATGTTTCAGGACAAGTTCCTGTTTAAAGAATACTTCATCTATTTCCCTTCTTTCATTCATAAACATATCATTTTCATGGTCTAGCAAATATTGTTCTAAAGGATCACTAGGAGGTACGGCAATAGAAGCAAGACCAATAATTTCATCCTTACTAGGCAATTACTCTTCACGGTGTTGTCTACTAAATTTAGATAAATTAAACTCATGAGACATATCACCCAAGCCAATAGTAACAACATCCTTTTCGCAGTCTATCCTAGCATTGACAGTGTTCAAGAAGGGTCTACCAAATATAATGGGACGAAAGCTATCTTGTGGGGAACCAAGAACAAGAAAATCAGCAGGATATTTAGTTTTCCCTCACAAGACTTCAACATCTCTAACAATTCCCATTGGTGAAATAGTATCTCTATTGGCAAGTTTAATTGTGACATCAATATCTTCTATCTCAGCAGGTGCAATATCATGCATAATTTCTTTGTATAAGTCATAAGGTATTGCACTAGCACTAGCACCCATATCACATAAGCCATGATAACAATGATCTCCTATTTTAAAAGAAATAACAGGCATGCCTACTACAGGTCTATGTTTATCTTTAGCACAAGCTTTGGCAATCCTAGCAGTTTCACCGCAGAAATAAATAACGTGCCCATCAATATTATCATCCAAGAGATCTTCAACAATAGCAATATTAGGTTCAACTTTAATCTGCTCAGGAGGTGTATAAGTTCTAATATTGCTTTTACGAACCACAGTTGAAGCTTTAGCATGATCCTTTATCCTAACGGGGAAAGGTGGTTTCTCAACATAAGAAGTAGGAACAACAGGATCATTATAAGTGATAGTCTTTTCTTCAACTTTAGTAGGTGCAGCTACTTTTACTTCTATGGGAGGATGATATTTAAACCACTTCTCCTTAGGGAGATCAACATAAGTAGCAAAAGATTCACAGAAAGGAGCTACTATCTCAGAGTCAAGTCCATATTTAGTGCTAAATTTACGGAAAACATTGGTATCCATAAAAGATTTAACACAATCAAACTTAGGTGTCATACCTGACTCCTTACCTTCGTCGAGATCCCAATCTTCAGAGTTGCATTTAATTCTATCCAATAAATTCCATTTGAATTCAATAATCTTCATCATAAAAGAGCCAGCACAAGAAGTATCGAGCATAGTGCGATTGTTATCAGAAAGCCGAGCATAAAAAATTTGTATAATTATTTCTCTTGGGAGATCATGATTGGGGCATGAATATAACATTGATTTAAGCCTCCCCCAAGCTTGAGCGATGCTTTCTCCTTCGCGAGGCCAGAAATTATATATATAATTGCGATCATGATGAAAAAGATGCATAGGATAAAACTTCTGATGAGATTCCAATTTCAATCGTTTGTAGTTCCATGACCCCATATCATCACATAGCCTATACCATGTCGATGCATCTTCCTTCAAACATAAAGGAAGACCTTCTTCTTAACATCATCATCGGGTATACCTGCAAGCTTAAATAATCCACAAACTTCGTCCACATATATTAGGTGCTCATCAGGATGCTTTGTTCCATCTCCTGCAAAAGGATTAGCTAGCAGTTTTTCTAACATACCCGAAGGAACTTCAAAGGGAACATTTTCATTTTCAGTAGGTTCAGTAGGTTGAGGAGAAACTCTTTGCTCTCATCGGTCGGGGTGAAGATACCCCGAACAAGCCCCTCAGAGGATTACTTTCCATAGTAACAAGCGACAGTAAATTTCAGCACACTATATAAATTTTTCCTTACGAAATTCCACCTACCAAAGGCGCTTCACTCCCCGGCAAAGACGCCAGAAAAGAGTCTTGATGATCCACAAGTATAGGGGATCTATCGTAGTCCTTTCGATAAGTAAGAGTGTCGAACCCAATGAGGAGCAGAAGGAAATGATAAGCGCTTTTCAGCAAGGTATTCTCAAAAATCTTGAAATAAGTGGTAACAGATAGTTTTGTGATCGGATAATTTGTAACGAGCAACAAGTAACAAAAGTAAATAAAGAGCAGCCAGGTGTCCCAATCCTTTTTTGTTGCAAAGTACAAGCCTGGACAAACTCTTATATAGAGAAAAGCGCTCCCGAGGACACATGGGAATTATCGTCAAGCTAGTTTTCATCACGTTCATATGATTCGCGTTCGGTTCTTTGATAATTTGATATGTGGGTGGATCGGTGCTTGGGTGCTGTTCTTAATTGAACAAGCATCCCACTTATGATTAACCTCTATTGCAAGCATCCGCAACTTCAATGTAAGTATTAAGGTAAACCTAACCATAGCATGAAGCATATGGATCTAAATCAGCCCTTACGAAACAACGCATAAACTAGGGTTTAAGCTTCATCACTCTAGCAACCCATCATCTACTTATTACTTCCCAATGCCTTCCTCTAGGCCCAAATAATGGTGAAGTGTTATGTAGTCGACGTTCACATAACACCACTAGAGGCCGAACAACATACATCTCATCAAAATATCGAATCTAATACCAAATTCACATGACTACTAATAGCAAGACTTCTCCCATGTCCTCGTGAACAAACGTAACTACTCACAAAGCATATTCATGTTCATAATCAGAGGGGTATTAATATGCATAAAGGATCTGAACATATGATCTTCCACCAAATAAACCAACTAGCATCAACTACAAGGAGTAATCAACACTACTAGCAACCTACTAGTACCAATCCCGGACTTTGAGGCAAGAATTGAATACAAGAGATGAACTAGGGTTTTGAGAGGAGATGGTGCTGGTGAAGATGTTTGAGGAGATTGCCCTCTCCCGATGAAAGTAGCGTTGGTGATGACGATGGCGATGATTTCCCCCTCCCGGAGGGAAGTGTCCCCGGCAGAACAGCTCTGCCGGAGCCATAGATTGGTTCCTCCAAGGTTCCGCCTCGTGGCGGCGGAGTCTCATCCCGAAAGGTTGCTTATGATTTTTTCCTCGAGGAAAGACCTCATATAGCAGAAGATGGCCACCAGAGAGCCAACAGGGGGCCCATAAGGCGGGCGCCACAGGGGTAGGGCGCGCCCCACCCTCGTGGTCGTGGGCCCCTCTCGGCGCATTTCTTCCACTCAATATTTTTTATTATTTACAAAAATAACTTTCATTTAGTTTCAGGACTTTTGGAGTTGTGCAGAATAGGTCTGTAATATTTGCTCCTTTTCCAAAATTTCATTCCAGCCGGCATTCTCCCTCCTTATGTAAACCTTGTAAAATAAGAGAGAATAGGCATAAGTATTGTGACATAATGCATAATAACATCTCATAATGCGATAAATATCGATATAAAAGCATGATGCAAAATGGACATACGATGATCCACAAGTATCGGGGATCTATCGTAGTCCTTTCGATAAGTAAGAGTGTCGAACCCAACGAGGAGCAGAAGGAAATGATAAACAGTTTTCAGTAAGGTTTTCTCTGCAAGCACTGAAATAGTAGGTGATAGATAGTTTTGTGATAAGATAAATGGTAACGAGCAAAATGTAAATAAAGTAAATAAAGTGCAGCAAGGTGGCCCAATCCTTTAAGTAGCAAAGGATAAACCTGGACAAATTCTAATAATGAAGAAGGAGCTCCCGGGGACACATTGGGAATTATCGTCAAGCTAGTTTTCATCAAGTTCGTAAGATTCGCGTTCGGTACTTTGATAATTTGATATGTGGGTGGACCGACACTTGGGTACTGTCCTAACTTGGACAAGCATCCCACTTATGGTTAACCCCTATTGCAAGCATCCGTAACTACAAAAAGGAGTATTAAGGTAAACCTAACCACATCATTAAACATATGGATCCGTATCAGCCCCTAACGAAGCAACGCATAAACTAGGGTTTAAGCTTCTGTCACTCTAGCAACCCATCATCTACTTATTACTTCCCTATGCCTTCCTCTAGGCCCAAATAATGGTGAAGTTTCATGTAGTCGACGTTCACATAACACCACTAGAGGAAAGACAACTTACATCTCATCAAAATATCGAACGAATACCAATTTCACATGACTACTAATAGCAAGACTTCACCCATGTCGTCAGGAACAAACGTAACTACTCACAAAGCATATTCATGTTCATAATCAGAGGAGTAATAATATGCATAAAGGATCTGAACATATAATCTTCCACCAAGTAAACCAACTAGCATCAACTACAAGGAGTAATCAACACTACTAGCAACCCACAAGTACCAATTTGTGGTTTTGATACAAGATTGGATACAAGAGATGAACTAGGGTTTTGAAAGGAGATGGTGCCGGTGAAGATGTTTAAGGAGAGTGACCCCCTCTCGATGAGAGGATCGTTGGTGATGACATTGGTGATGAATTCCCCCTCCCGGAGGGAACTGTCCCCGGCAGAACAGCTCCGCCAGAGCCCTAGATTGATTCCGCCAAGGTTCCACCTCGTGGCGGTAGAGTTTCATCCCGTAAGCTTGCCCAAGATTTTTTCCAGGGTAAAAGTGATGATATAGCAGAAGATGGTCACCGGAGGCCCACCAGGGGGCCCAGGAGATGGGGGGCGCGCCTTATAGGGGGGTGCCCCCTGTCTCCTGGACAGGGTGTGGGCCCCCTGGACTGTTTCTTTTGCTCATAAATTCTTATAAAATCCGAAAAGTTGTTTCGTGGAGTTTCAGGACTTTCAGAATTGTGCAGAATAGGTTTCCAATGTTTGCTCCTTTGCCAGCCAGAATTCTAGCTGCCGGCATTCCCCCTCTTCATGGTAAACCTAGTAAAATAAGAGAGAATAGCCATAAGTATTGAGATATAATGTGTAATAACAGCCCATAATACAATAAATATTGATATAAAAGCATGATGTAAAATGGACGTATCAACTCCCCCAAGCTTAGACCTCGCTTGACCTCAAGCGGAAGCCGAAATCGAAAAATATGTCCACATGTTTAGAGATAGAGTTGTCGATAAAAATAAAATACGGACATGAGGGCATCATTATCATTCTGACAACAGCAACATATATGGATTTTGTCATATGATTTCCTATGCTCAAGTAATAAGCAATTCACAATGTCAAGTATGGTTCAAAAACTTCATTGGGAACTAACAAACTATAATCTCAGTCATTGAAGCAATTGCAATTTATCGTAACATCAGAAAGAGTTAATAATAGAGCTTTTCAGCAAGCTCTCATACTCAACTATCTCGTAGTCTCCTATAATTGTTAACACTCACGCTATACTTGTGGTTATAGAGTTTCAGACGGACACTGAGAAAGATAGGGGCTTATTTTGTTGCCTCCCAACATATTCACCTTTAGGTGATGTCAACAATAATAGCCTATGCCAACTTACATCCAATTGGATATATGTATCATGATCTTTCAAACACGAAGAGCTTGCCAAAGGATAAAAATAAAAAGGGAAAGGTGAGCATCACCTTGACTCAAGCATAAAGTAAAAACATAAAGTAAAAGATAGGCCCTTCGCAGAGGGAAGCAGAGGTTGTCATGCGCGTTTAGGGTTGATGCATAAAGTCTTAGTGCAAAAGAACGTCACTTTATATTGCCCCTTGTATGTGGACCTTTATATGCAGTCCGCCGCTTTTATTACTTCCACAACAAGTTCGTACAAAGCTTATTTTCTCTGCACTAATAAGTCATACATATTTAGAGAGCAATTTTTATTGCTTTCACCGATGACAACTTACTTGAAGGATCTTATTCAATCCATAGGTAGGTATGGTGGACTCTCATGGCAAAACTGGGTTTAAGGATATTTGGAAGCACAAGTAGTATTTCTACTTGGTGCAAGGAATTTGGCTAGCATGAGGGGGAAAAGGCAAGCTCAACATGTTTGTAAGGTCAATGACAATATACTTTAACTGAGATGTCGGAAAACATAAACCATTACGTTGTCTTCCTTGTCCAACATCAACTCTTTTAGCATGTCATACTTAATGAGTGCTTCACAATCATAAAAGATGTCCAAGATAATATATTTATATGTGAACCCCTCTTTCCTTATCACTTCCTATTAATTGCAACGATGACCAAGGCTACGTTCATCAACTCTCAACAATTTTTATGCCTCATACTTTCAATATGTGAAGTTATCACTATCCATAAGATCAATATGAACTCTTTTGTTCTTTCTACTTTCTCAAGATCATAGCAACATAGCAAAGCCCTTGACTTAACACTAATCTTTATTATAGATAGCACACGGACTCGCTTACATAAAGAGCCCACAAAGCAAAACTCAAAACTACTTGATATCAAAACTTCAATCTACTAGATCAAAATACTACTAAAGGGATCGAACTAAATAAAGCGGTAAAGATAAGAGTGTGATGGCGATACGATACCGAGGCACCTCCCCTAGGCTTGGCAGTTGCCTAGGGGAGTGCCCATACCCATGTGATTATTTCTCCTTCTTCACGGTTGGTGTTATGATCTTCTTGGCGATTATGCCCTTCAAGATACGGTTCTCCTCCTCGAGCTTATTAGCTTGTTGTTTGAGGTCCATATTTTCTTTACGGAGCTTGCCCATAACGGACAAGGCTCCTTTCACCTGAGGATGCTGCATAGCTTCTGGAGAACAAGTGAAACTCTTTTTCATATTTTCATAAGAAAGAAATCTAGAGTTGGAAGGAGTGGCCGAAGTAGGGCCAACCAAGCTAGGTAGTTCCTCCATAGTGAATTCTGCTCGAAGACGAGAGGTAACTTCTTGATCCTCCTCCATGGCATCTATCCTCTTCAGATCAGCCTCCATCTCATCCTCCGTTGATGGTCCAAAGTGATAGGCGTCGCTACTTTCTCCTAGACCTGGCGTTGGGTGAGGCACCCGACTCTCCCCAACTGACTCCTGAGAAGACATCTTGCTTTATTCTACAACAAGAACAGCTCGAAACGAAAACAGAGGATATTTGCGTGATACGTTGGTCAAAACCTTTGGGAGTATATATAATGAATTTTTACCGACCAAAATACGTAACATACAAGAAAACATAGTCCGGGAGGCACACGAGGTGCCCACGAGACAGGGGGCGCGCCCTACAGGGGGGCGCACCCTCCTCTCTCGTGGGAGCCTCGTGTCCCTTTCTAACTACTTCTTTCTTCCTAAAATTCTTAAATAATCCAAAACTGATAAAAATTGCCATTAGAGTTATTTTGGAGTCGGTTTACTTACCGTACCACGTACCTATGCCTTTTCGGAGTCTGGAACGTTCTGGAAAGTGTCTCTTATGTATTCCTCAGGGGTTATGGTTTCAATAATATTAGTTTCAATATTGATAGGATTACGTGAAATATAATATTTAATTCTTTGACCGTTTACCACCCTCGGATTTGTGCCTTCGAAGTTGTTGATTTTTATAGCACCAGAACGATAGACCTCCTCGATAACGTAGGGACCTTCCCATTTTGAGAGAAGTTTTCCTGCAAAAATCTTAAACGAGAGTTGAACAATAACACATAATCTCCTACGTTAAACTCACGCTTTTGTATCCTCTTATCATGCCAGCGTTTGACCTTTTCTTTGAAAAGCTTGGCATTCTCATATGCTTGGGTTCTCCATTCATCAAGTGAGCTAATATCAAACAACCTCTTCTCACCAGCAAGTTTGAAGTCATAATTGAGCTCTTTAATAGCCCAATATGCTTTATGTTCAAGTTCAAGAGGTAAATGACATGCTTTTCCATAAACCATCTTAGATGGAGACATACCCATAGGATTTTTGTATGCGGTTCTATAGGCCCATAATGCATCATCAAGTTTTTTGGACCAATTCTTTACGGATCTATTCACGCCTTTTGCAAAATTAATTTGAGCTCTCTATTGCTCAACTCTACTTGACCACTAGACTATGGATGATAAGGAGATGCGATTCTATCATTGACATCATACTTAGCAAGCATCTTACGGAAAGCACCATGAATAAAGTGTGAACCGCCATCAGTCATAAGATATCTAGGGACTCCAAACCTCGGAAAAATAACTTCTTGAAGCATTTTAATAGCAGTGTTATGATCAGCACTACTAGTTGGAATAGCTTCTACCCACTTAGTAACGTAATCAACAGCAACTAAAATATGTGTATAACCATTGGAGGCAGGAAAAGGTCCCATATAATCGAAGCCCCAAAAATCAAACGGTTTAATTACAAGAGAATAATTCATAGGCATTTCTTGACGTCTACTAATGTTACCTATTCTTTGACATTCATCACAAGATAAGACAAACTTATGAGCATCTTTGAAAAGAGTAGGCCAATAAAAACCAGATTGTAGTACCTTGTGTGCAGTTCTATCTCCAGCGTGGTGTCCTCCATAGGATTCAGAGTGACACTTGCGTAGGATTTGTTCATGTTCATGCTCAGGCACACAACGTCTAATAATACCATCTACTCCTTCTTTATAAAGGTGTGGATCATCCCAGAAGTAATGTCTTAAATCATAAAAAAAAACTTTTTCTTTTGTTGGTATGTGAAACTAGGTGGTATATATTTAGCAACAACGTAATTAGCATAATCAGCATACCAAGGAGCAGTACGAGAAGCATTGACAATCGCTAATTGTTCATCAGGAAAACTATCATTAATAGGCAGTGGGTCATCAAGAACATTCTCTAACCTAGACAAGTTGTTTGCAACGGGGTTCTCAGCTCCCTTTCTATCAATAATATGCAAGTCAAATTCTTGGAGCAAGAGGACCCATCTAATGAGTCTAGGCTTAGCATCTTTCTTTTCCATAAGATATTTAATAGCAGCATGATCAGTGTGAATAGTAACTTTGGAATCAACAATATAAGATTTAAACTTGTCACATGCAAACACAACTGCTAAGAACTCTTTTTCAGTAGTAGCATAATTTCTCTGCGCAGTATCAAGAGTCTTACTAGCATACTGGATAACATTCAATTTCTTATCGACTCTTTGCCCTAAAACAGCACCTACATCATAATCACTAGCATCGCACGTAATTTCAAAAGGTAAATTCCAATCAGGTGGCTGAACAATAGGTGCAGTGATCAAAGCTTTCTTAAGTGTTTCAAATGCTTCTACACAATCATCATCAAAGACAAAAGGAATATCTTTTTGCAATAAATTAGTCAGAGGCCTAGAGATTTTGGAAAAGTCCTTAATGAACCTCTATAAAAGCCGGCATGACCAAGGAAACTTCTTATACCTTTTATGTCCTTGGGACATGGCATCTTTTCAATAACATCAACTTTGGCTTTATCAACTTCAATACCTCTCTCGGAGATCTTGTGCCCCAAGACAATGCCTTCATTAACCATAAAGTGGCACTTTTCCCAATTTAGGACGAGACTAGTGTCTTCGTATCTCTGCAAAACTCGATCAAGGTTGCTCAAACAATCATCAAAAGAGGATCCATAGACGGAAAAGTCATCCATGAATACCTCACAAATCTTTTCATAAAAATCAGAGAATATAGCCATCATGCATCTTTGAAAGGTAGCAGGTGCATAACATAAACCAAAAGACATACGTCTATAAGCAAAAGTACCAAAAGGGCAAGTAAAAGTAGTTTTAGATTGATCCTTTGACACAGTATTTGAGAGAAACCGTAATAACCATCTAGAAAGCAAAAATGTGTGTGTTTGGATAGCCTTTCTAGCATTTGATCAATAAAAGGTAAAGGGTAATGATCTTTCTTAGTATCTTTATTTAACTTACAAAAATCAATTACCATCCTATAACCTGTAATAATTCTTTGCGGGATCAATTCATCTTTATCATTAGGAACAACGGTAATACCTCCCTTTTTACGAACACAATGGACATGGCTTACCCAATCACTATCGAACGGGATAAATAATACCTGCCTCAAGGAGCTTTAGTATCTCCTTTCTTACCACTTGCTTCATCTTGGGATTTAATCGTCTTTGAGGATCTCTAACTGGTTTGGCATCTTTCTGCACTGAAATTTTGTGTTGACATAATTTGGGACTAATGCCCTTAAGATCATCCAGAGTATATCCAATAGCAGCTCGGTGCTTCTTCAGAGTTTTCAATAATCTTTCTTATTCTTTCCCTGAAAAGTTAGCACTAATAATAACAGGATATATTTCTTTTTCATCAAGATAAGCATACTTAAGATTCTCAGGTACGGGTTTGAGTTCAAACACGGGATCACCCTTGGGTGGAGGGGGATCCCCAAGAATTTCAACGAGAAGGTTATGTTTCAGCAAAGGTTCCTGTTTAAGGAACACTTCATCTATTTCTTCCCTTTCCTTCATAAACATATCGTTTTCATGGTCTAGCAAATATTGTTCTAATGGATCAGTCGGAGGAACAGCAATGGAAGCAAGACCAATAATTTCATCCTTACTAGGTAATTCCTCTTCACGGTGTTGTCTACGAAATTTAGTGAAGTTGAACTCATGAGACATATCACCTAGAACAATAGTAACAACATCCTTTTCGCAATCTATCCTAGCATTAACGGTGTTCAGGAAGGGTCTACCAAATATAATGGGACAAAAACTATCTTGCGGGGAGCCAAGAACAAGGAAATCAGCAGGATATTTAGTTTTCCCAGACAATACTTCAACATCTCTAACAATTCCCATGGGTGAAATAGTATCTCTATTGGCAAGCTTAATAGTAACATCAATGTCTTCTAATTCAACATGTGCAATATCGTGCATAATTTCTTTGTATAAGTCAATAGGTATTGCACTAGCACTAGCACCCATATCACATAAGCCATGATAACGATGATCTCCTATTTTAACAGAAATAACAGGCATGCCTACCACAGGTCTATGTTTATCTTTAGCACAAGGTTTGGCAATTCTAGCAGTTTCATCACAGAAATAAATAACATGCCCATCAATATTATCAGACAAGAGATATTTAACAATAGCAACATTAGGTTCAACTTTGATTTGCTCAGGAGGGATATAAGTTCTAGTATTAATCTTACGAACAACAGTCGAAGCTTTAGCATGATCTTTTATCCTAACAGGAAAAGGAGGTTTTTCAACATAAGCAGTAGGAACAATAGGATCACTATATGTAATAGTTTTTTCTTTGATTGTAATAGGTGCAACTACTTTCACTTCAACAGGAGGATTATATTTAAACCACTTCTCTTTAGGGAGATCAACGTGTGTAGCTAAAGATTCACAAAAAGTAGCTACTATCTCAGAGTCAAGTCCATACTTAGCGCTAAATCCACGAAAAACATCGGTATCCCTAAAAGATTTAACACAATCGAACTTAGGTGTCATACCTGACTCATTACCATCGTCGGAACCCCAATCTTCCGAGTTTTGCTTAATTCTTTCCAATAAGTCCCATTTGAAATCAATAGTCTTCAGCATATAAGAACCAGCACAGGAAGTATCGAGCAGGTTGCGATTATTAAGAGAAAGCCGAGCATAAAAATCTAAATAATCATTTCGAGAGAGCTCATGATTGGGGCATGAATATAACATTGACTTAAGCCTCCCCAAGCTTGAGCGATGCTTTCTCCTTCATGAGGCCAGAAATTATATATGTAATTACGATCACGATGAACAAGATGCATAGGATAGAACTTCTGGTGAAATTCTAACTTCAATCGCTTATAATTCCAAGATCCCGTATCATCACATAGCCTATACCATGTCAATGCATCTCCCTTTAAAGATAAAGGGAAGACCTTCCTTTTGACAACATCATTGGGGATACCTGCAAGCTTAAATAATCCACAAACTTCATCCACAAAGATAAGGTGTAAGTCAGGATGCAATGTTCCATCTCCTGCAAAAGGATTAGCTAGCAGTTTTTCTATCATACCCGAAGGAATCTCGAAGTGAATATTTTCATAAAGTTCAGTAGGTTGAGGAGCATCTCTTTGCTCTTCTGGTTGGGGTGAAGATACCCCAAACAAGCCCCTCAAAGGATTAGTTTCCATAGTAACAAGTCACAGAAAATTTCAGCACACTATATAAATGTTTCCTTACCAAGTTCTACTCACCAAAAGCGCTACACTCCCGGCAACGGCTTTAAAAGAGTCTTGATGACCCACAAGTATAGGGGATCTATCGTAGTCCTTTCAATAAGTAAGATTGTTGAACCCAACGAGGAGTAGAAGGAAATGATAAGCGGTTTTCAGTAAGGTTTTCTCTGCAAGCACTGAAATAGTAGGTGATAGATAGTTATGTGATAAGATAAATGGTAACGAGCAAAAAGTAAATAAAGTAAATAAAGTGCAGCAAGGTGGCCCAATCCTTTATGTAGCAAAGGATAAGCCTGGACAAATTCTAATAATTAAGAAGGAGCTCCCGAGGACACATTGGGAATTATCATCAAGCTAGTTTTCATCACGTTCATAAGATTCGCGTTCGGTACTTTGATAATTTGATATGTGGGTGGACCGACACTTGGGTACTGTCCCAACTTGGACAAGCATCCCACTTATGATTAACCCCTATTGCAAGCATCCACAACAACAAAAAGGAGTATTAAGGTAAACCTAACCACATCATTAAACATATGGATCCATATCAGCCCCTAACGAAGCAACGCATAAACTTGGGTTTAAGCTTCTTTCACTCTAGCAACACATCATCTACTTATTACTTCCCTATGCCTTCCTCTAGGCCCAAATAATGGTGAAGTGTCATGTTGTCGACGTTCACATAACACCACTAGAGGAAAGACAACATACATCTCATCAAAATATCGAACGAATACCAAATTCACTTGACTACTAATAGCAAGACTTCACCTGTGTCCTTAGGAACAAACGTAACTACTCACAAAACATATTCATGTTCATAATCAGCGGAGTAATAATATGCATAAAGGATCTGAACATATAATCTTCCACCAAGTAAACCAACTAGCATCAACTACAAGGAGTAATCAACACTACTAGCAACCCACATGTACCAATTTGTGGTTTTGATACAAGATTGGATACAAGAGATGAACTAGGGTTTTGAGAGGAGATGGTGCTGGTGAAGATGTTGAAGGCGATTGACCCCCTCTCGATGAGAGGATCGTTGGTGATGACGTTGGTGATGATTTCCCCCTCCCGGAGGGAAGTGTCCCCGGCAGAACAGCTCCGCCAGAGCCCTAGATTGATTCTGCCAAGGTTCCGCCTCGTGGCGGCGGAGTTTCGTCCCGAAAGCTTGCCTATGATTTTTTTCAGGGTAAAAGTGATGATATAGCAGAAGATGGTCACCGGAGGCCCACCAGGGGGCCCAGGAGATAGGTGACGCACCCTATAGGGGGGGCGCCCCCCTGTCTCCTGGATAGGGTGTGGGCCCCTGGCCTGTTTCTTTTGCTCATAAATTCTTATAAAATCCAAAAGGTTGTTTCGTGGAGTTTCAGGACTTTTGGAGTTGTGCAGAATAGGTTTCCAACGTTTGCTCCTTTTCCACCTGAATTCCAAATTTGCCAGATTCCCCTCTTCATGGTAAACCTCATAAAAAAGAGAGAATAGCCATAAGTATCGAGATATAATGTGTAATAACAGCCCATAATGCAATAAATATTGATATAAAAGCATTATGCAAAATAGACGTATCAACGTATCAAGAGCGTAGCTGGCAGGACCTTCATAGTGCTTTGGAGGCATGCCATCTTTTTCGTGCAAATGTTGCAGGTCCTCCCGTGCCTCAGCTGTATCTTTTGTCTTACCATACACGCCCAAGAAGCCTAGCAGGTTCACGCAAAGGTTCTTCGTCACATGCATCACGTCGATTGAAGAGCGGAACTCTAGGTCTTTCTAGTAGGGTAGGTCCCAAATATAGATTTCTTCTTCCATATGTGAGCGCGTCCCTCAGCGTCATTCGGAACAGATAGTCCATCGGGACCCTTTCGAAAGATTACATGTAAATCATTGACCATAGCAAGTACGTGATCACCGGTACGCATGGCGGGCTTCTTCCGGTGATCAGCCTCGCCTTTGAAATGCTTGCCTTTCTTTCGACATTGATGGTTGGTCGGAAGAAATCAACGATGCCCCAGGTACACATTCTTCCTGCATTTGTCCAGGTATATATTTTCGGTGTCAGCTAAACAATGTGTGCATGCGTGGTATCCCTTGTTTGTCTGTCCTGAAAGGTTACTGAGAGCGGGCCAATTGTTGATGGTTACAAATAGCAACGCGTGCAGGTTAAATTCCTCCTGTTTGTGCTCATCCCACACACATACACCGTTTCAATTCCACAGCTGTAAAAGTTCTTCAACTAATGGCTTAGGTACACATCAATGTCGTTGTCGGGTTTCTTAGGGCCTTGGATGAGAACTGGCATCATAATGAACTTCCGCTTCATGCACATCCAAGGAGGAAGGTTATACATACATAGAGTCACAGGCCAGGTGCTGTGATTGTTGCTCTGCTCCCCGAAAGGATTAATGCCATCCGCGCTTAAACCAAACCATACGTTCCTTGGGTCACCTGCAAACTCAGCCCAGTATTTTCTCTCGATTTTTCTCCACTGTGACCTGTCAGCGGGTGCTCTCAACTTCCCGTCTTTCTTACGGTCGTCACTGTGCCATCGCATCAACTTGGCATGCTCTTTGTTTCTGAACAGTCGTTTCAACCGTGGTATTATAGGAGCATACCACATCACCTTCGCAGGAACCCTCTTCCTGTGGGGCTTGCCGTCAACATCGCCAGGGTCATCTCGTTCTGATCTTATACCGCAATGCACCGCATACAGGGCATGCGTTCAAATCCTTGTACGCACCGTGGTAGAGGATGCAGTCATTAGGGCATGCATGTATCTTCTGCACCTCCAATCCTAGAGGGCATACGACCTTCTTTGTTGCGTACGTACTGTCGGGCAATTCGTTATCCTTTGGAAGCTTGATCATCATCATCGGGCACATCGTCTAGTTCCTGATCTTGATCTTCAGCAGCTTCCCTCGTTGCAGCATCACCGTATTCATGGGGCACATAGTTGTCATCGTCCTCTTCTTCATCGTTGTCTTCCATCATAACCCCTATTTCTCCATGACTCGTCCAAACATTATAGTGTGGCATGAAACCCTTATAAAGCAGGTGGGTGTGTGCTACCTCTTGAGCACTGCGTTGGATTTCCTTGAAGAGGAAAGGGTGATGCAGCACAGTAGCGTAAGTATTTCCCTCAGTTTTTGAGAACCAAGGTATCAATCCAGTAGGAGGCTACGCGCGAGTCCCTCGTACCTACACAAAACAAATAACTCCTCGCAACCAACGCGATAAGGGGTTGTCAATCCCTTCACGGTCACTTACGAGAGTAAGATCTGATAGATATGATAGGATAATATTTTTGGTATTTTTGTGATAAAGATGCAAAGTAAAATAAAAGAAAAGTAAAAAAGCAAATGAAATAACTAAGTGTTGGAAGATTAATATGATGAAGATAGACCCGGGCGCCATAGGTTTCACTAGTGGCTTCTCTCAAGAGCATAAGTATTTTACGGTGGGTGAACGAATTACTGTTGAGCAATTGACAGAATTGAGCATAGTTATGAGAATATCTAGGTATGATCGTGTATATAGGCATCACGTCCGAGACAAGTAGACCGACTCCTGCCTGCATCTACTACTTTTACTCCACTCATCGACCGCTATCCAGCATGCATCTAGAGTATTAAGTTCATGAAAACAGAGTAACGCCTTAAGCAAGATGACATGATGTAGAGGGATAAATTCATGCAATATGATAAAAGACCCCATCTTGTTATCCTCGATGGCAACAATACAATACGAGCCGTGCTGCCCCTACTATCACTGGGAAAGGACACCGCAAGATTGAACCCAAAGCTAAGCACTTCTCCCATTGCAAGAAAGATCAATCTAGTAGGCCAAACCAAACTGATAATTCAAAGAGACTTGCAAAGATAACCAATCATACATAAAAGAATTCAGAGAAGATTCAAATATTGTTCATAGATAATCTTGATCATAAACCCACAATTCATCGGTCTCAACAAACACACCGCAAAAAGAAGATTACATCGAATAGATCTCCACGAGAGAGGGGAGAACATTGTATTGAGATCCAAAAGAGAGAAGAAGTCATCTAGCTACTAACTATGGACCCGAAGGTCTGAAGTAAACTACTCACACTTCATCGGAGAGGCTATGGTGTTGATGTAGAAGCCCTCCGTGATGGATGCCCCCTCCAGCGGAGCTCCGGAACAGGCCCCAAGATGGGATCTCGTGGGTACAGAAGGTTGCGGCGGTGGAATTAGGTTTTTGGCTCCGTATCTGATCGTTTGGGGGTACGTAGGTATATATAGGAGGAAGGAGTACGTCGGTGGAGCAATAGGGGGCCCACGAGGGTGGAGGACACGCCCTGGGGGGTGGGCGTGCCCCCCTACCTTGTGCCTTCCTCTGTTGTTTCTTGACGTAGGGTCCAAGTCTCCTGGATCATAATCTTCCTAAAAATCACGTTCTGAAGGTTTCATTCCGTTTGGACTCCGTTTGATATTCCTTTTCCGCGGAACTCTGAAATAGGCAAGAAACAGCAATTCTGGGTTGGGCCTCCGGTTAATAGGTTAGTCCCAAAACATAATATAAAAGTGAATAATAAAGCCCAATAATGTCCAAAAGAGTAGATAAAATAGCATGGATCAATTAAAAATTATAGATACGTTGGAGACGTATCAAGCATCCCCAAGCTTAATTCCTGCTCGTCCTCGAGTACGTAAATGATAAAAACATAAGTTTTTATGCGGAGTGCTACTTGGCATAATCTTAATGTAATTCTTCTTAATTGTGGTATGAATATTCAGATCCGAAAGATTCAAGAAAAAAGTTTAATATTGACATAAAAATAATAATACTTCAAGCATACTAACAAAGCAATCATGTCTTCTCAAAATAACATGGCCAAAGAAAGTTATCCCTACAAAATCATATAGTCTGGCTATGCTCTATATTCACCACACAAAGTATTTAAATCATGCATAACCCCAATGACAAGCCAAGCAATTGTTTCATACTTTTGACATTCTCAAACTTTTTCAATCTTCACGCAATACATAAGCGTGAGCCATGGATATAGCACTATATGTGGAATAGAATGGTGGTTGTGGAGAAGACAAAAAGGGAGAAGATAGTCTCACATCAACTAGGCGTATCAACGGGCTATGGAGATGCCCATCAATAGATATCAATGTGAGTGAGTAGGGATTGCCATGCAACGGATGCACTAGAGCTATAAGAATATGAAAGCTCAACAAAAGAAACTAAGTGTGTGTGCATCCAACTTGCTTGCTCACGAAGACCTAGGGCATTTTGAGGAAGCCTATCATTGGAATATACAAGCCAAGTTCTATAATGATAAATTCCCACTAGTATATGAAAGTGACAAAATGAGAGACTCTCTATCATGAAGATCATGGTGCTACTTTGAAGCACAAGTGTGGTAAAAGGATAGTAACATTGTCCCTTTTCTCTTTTTCTTTTTTTGGGCCTTTTCCTTTTTTTATGGCCTCTTTTCTTTTTTTTCCTCCGGAGTCTCATCCTGACTTGTGGGGGAATCATAGTCTCCATCATCCTTTTCCTCACTTGGGACAATGCTCTAAAAATGAAGATCATCACACTTTTATTTTCTTACAACTCAACAATTACAACTCGATACTTAGAACAAAATAGGGAGATTTACATTTGTGCCCCTAACTCGAACCCACTACTCAGATTTGCCCCTAATTTCGAAGCATGCTCAAATTTGCCCCTCTGTCGTTAGGTGCACTTATAGAAATGCCCTTCTGTGCCATTACCGTCTGGTCAAACGGCTTTGACTGTTGTCTAGACATTTGCTGGACATTTTTGCCCCTCACTCCATGTGTCACTTACGGTGGGACCCACTCTATAAAAAAATGGAAAAAAATCTTTCTCTCACCACCTCTCTCTCACACACTTACATGTGGGACCCAAAAAAAGAAAAAGTAAAAAATATATCTTAAAAAACTAGGTATAGGCCCACTTGTCATTGTTTTATTATTTTCTGAAGTGTTATTCATTGGATTATTAGAATGAGGGGCCCACTGGTCAGCGTCTGAAATACGTTAATAAGAACTAATACGATTCAGCCTAATCTAATTACCAAGGCTGGACCTACCGGTCAGTCACACATTGTACTCCGGCGAGTGTGCGAGCACGCCGGCGTACTACTAGATGGCTCGGAACACGCTAGGAGGGGGAGTGTGAGGTGCGAGCACGCGGACGTGGCCAGGAAGGACAGTAGCAAGCTGCAGGACATTCAACAACCAAGGCCACGACAACTGCTTGCGGTGGCGAGCGGCGGCGCTAGGCGGGGGAGCGGCTGTTCGCTGGGCGACGGCTCGGGGATGTAATCCTCTACGACGAGGGATCTAGCAGGCGTAGAAGCATCAATATTTGAGGAGGAAGCCGACAGAGAACATCGGCGTGGCCTAGACGAGGAGATCGAGGAGCGGCGGCGCGGCATCGGAGTTGGAGAAGATGAAGGCCGATCCAACGATTTACGACACCCCCACTGATTTCCTCCATACGGGAGGCTCTATAGGGATATAAGAAGGTAATGGGCATGCTTTCTAGGCTTTGGATCGACTCTTGCTGCGAAAATGATGAACTACGCCAGCGGCGAGCTGTGGACATTGTTTGTTTTTTGAGAGAACAACAGGGCTCGCAGATGCGCCGCCCCTCGATGAACCAACTGATTCAATGTGCTGCTGCGATAGCGACTACTGTTGCCTCCGCCGCCTTGGTGCTCACCCGCAGGTGCGCCGCCACTCGCCGGCGATGGCCATCATCGACCAAGCCACGCAAGACTCAAGTGGCCCATGGGTCAGGGAGAGAGAGGGGGGATTGTGTGAGAGAATCTTTTTTTTGGCCTCACATGTAAGTGTGTGTGAGAGAGGTGGTGAGAGAAAGAGTTTTTCCCATTTATTTTTATCGAGTGGGTCCCACCCGTAAGTGACTCGTGGAGTCAGGGGCAAAATGTCCAGCAAATGTCCAGATAACGGTCAAAGCCCTTTGACCAGACGGTAACGGCACGGAAGGGCCTTTCTATAAGTACACCTAACGGCATAGGGGCAAATTTGAGCATGCTTCAAAATTAAGGGCAAATCTGAGTAGTGGGTTCGAGTTAGGGGCACAAATGTAAATGACCCAACAAAATATGACTATATGAATGCCTCTGGCGGTGTACCGGGATATGCAATGAATCAAGAGTGACATGTATGAAAGAATTATGAACGGTGGCTTTGCCACAAATACGATGTCAACTACATGATCATGCTAAGCAATGTGACAATGATGGAGCGTGTCATAATAAACGGAACGGTGGAAAGTTGCATGGCAATATATCTCGGAATGGCTATGGAAATGCCATGATAGGTAGGTATGGTGGCTGTTTTGAGGAAGGTATATGGTGGGTGTATGATACCAGCGAAAAGTGTGCGGTATTAGAGAGGCTAGCAATGGTGGAAGGAGGAAGAGTGCGTATAATCCATGGACTCAACATTAGTCATAAAGAACTCATATACTCATTGCAAAAATCTACAAGTTATCAAAGCAAAGTATTACGTGCATGCTCCTAGGGGGGTAGATTGGTAGGAAAAGACCATTGCTCGTCCCCGACCGCCACTTATAAGGAAGACTATCAATAAATAAATCATGCTCCGACTTCATCACATAACGGTTCACCATACGTGCATGCTACGGGAATCACAAACTTTAACACAAGTATCTCTCAAATTCACAACTACTCAACTAGCATGACTCTAATATCACCATCTTTATATCTCAAAACAATTAACAAGTATCAAACTTCTCATAGTATTCAAAACACTCATAAGAAAGTTTTACTATTCTTGAATACCAAGCATATTAGGATTATTTAAGCAAATTACCATGCTATTTAAGACTCTCAAAATAATCTAAGTGAAGCATGAGAGATCAATAGTTTCTATAAAACAAATCCACCACCCTGCTCTAAAAGATATAAGTGAAGCACTAGAGCGAAACTATATAACTCAAAAGATATAAGCGAAGCACATAGAGTATTCTAACAAATTCCAAATCATGTATGGCTCTCTCAAAATGTGTGTACAGCAACTATGATTGTGGTAAACTAAAAAGCAAAGACTCAAATCACACAAGACGCTCCAAGCAAAACACATATCATGTGGTGAATAAAAATATAGCTCCAAGTAAAGTTACCGATGGAAGTAGATTTAAAGAGGGATGCCTTCCGGGCATCCCCAAGCTTTGATTTTGGTGTCCTTAGATTATCTTGGGGGTGCCATGTGCATCCCCAAGCTTAGATTCTTGCCACTCCTTTTTCCATAATCCATCAAAATCTTTCACCCAAAACTTGAAAACTTCACAACACAAAACTCAACAGAAATCTCGTGAGCTCCATTAGCGAAAGAAAACAAAAGACCACTTCAAGGTACTGTAATGAACTTATTCTTTATTTATATTTGTGTTAAACCTACTGTATTCCAACTTCTCTATGGTTTATAAACTATTTTACTAGCCATAGATTCATCAAAATAAGCAAACAACACACGAAAAACAGAATCTGTCAAAAACAGAACAGTCTGTAGTAATCTGCAACTAAAGCAAACTTCCGGAACTCCAAAAAATCAGCCAAAGTAGGAAGACCTAGGTAATTTGTTTATTGATCAGGAGCAATTGGAATCACTATTTTATCACGTTCTGGTGATTTTTAACAATTATTTTCGTGAACAGAAAGTTTCTGGAAATTTCTGCAAGATCAAATAACTATCATCCAAGAAGATCCTATAGGTTTAGCTTGGCACAAACACTAATTAAAACATAAAAACACATCTAACCAGAGGCTAGAACAAATATTTATTGAATAAAAGCAAGGAAAAATATTGGGTTGTCTCCCAACAAGCGCTTTTCTTTAAAGCCTTTTAGCTAGGCATTGATAATTTTAATGATGCTCACATGAAAGACAAGAATTGAAGCACATAGATAGCATCATAAAACACGTGAGAAACAAATCTAAGTCTAACATACTTCCTATGCATAGGCATCTTATATAAAAACAAATTATCATAGCAAGCAAAAACTAGCATATGCAAGGAAGCGGAAAGGAACGATAGCAATCTCAACATAACGAGAGGTAATTTAGTAACATGAAAATTTCTATAGACATATTTTCCTCTCTCATAATAATTACATGTAGGATCATAAGAAAATTCAACAATATAGCTATCACATAACATATTCTCAACACGATCCACATGCATGCGAAGGTTACACTCTTCCAAAATAGTGGGATTATCATTAACTAAAGTCATGATTTCTCCAAGCCCACTTTTATCAAAGATTTCATAAGATTGAATATTATCCAAATATGTGGTATCTAAAGTTGACACTCTTCCAAACCCACTTTCAATATTATTGCAAACACTATTATCAATCTTATATTCATCATGGGGCTTAAATAAATTTTCAAGATCATAAGAAGAATCTCCCCAATCATGTTTATTGCAACAGGTAGTGGACATAACAAAACTAGCATCCCCAAGCTTAGGGTTTGGCATATTATTTGCATAATTTACATCAATAGAATTTATAATAGAATCATTGCAATCATGCTTTTTATTCAAAGATCTGTCGTGAATCACTTCATAAAGCACTTCATCACAATTTTCAGATTCACGGATTTCAAGCAAAACCTTATAAAGATAAGCTAGTGCATCCAAATCACTAGGAATTGGTTCAACATAATTGGATCTCTTAAAAAGATTGGCAAGCGGATGAGGATCCATAGATATTGGCTTCTCTGTTCAGGAATAAATACTCAACTATTTGAACCAAACATACAAACGAGCCAAGTAAGACATCAAGGCAAACGAAAAGACGAACGGAAAAGAGAGGGCGAATAAAACGGCAAGGGTGAAGTGGGGGAAAGGAAAACAAGAGGCAAATGGCAAATAATGTAATGCGGGAGATAAGGGTTTGTGACGGGTACTTGGTATTTTGACTTTTGCGTAGACCTCCCCGGCAACGGCGCCAGAAATCATCTCTGCTACCTCTTGAGCACCGCGTTGGATTTCCTTGAAGAGGAAAGGGTGATGCAACACAATAGCATAAGTATTTCCCTCAGTTTTTGAGAACCAAAGTATCAATCCAGTAGGAGGCTACGCGCGAGTCCCTCGTACCCACACAAAACAAATAACTCCTCGCAACCAACGCGATAAGAGGTTGTCAATCCCTTCACGGTCACTTACGAGAGTGAGATCTGATAGATATGATAGGATAATATTTTTGGTATTTTTGTGATAAAGATGCAAAGTAAAATAAAAGCAAAGGAAATAACTAAGTGTTGGAAGATTAATATGATGAAGATAGACCCGGGCGCCATAGGTTTCACTAGTGGCTTCTCTCAAGAGCATAAGTATTTTACGGTGGGTGAACGAATTACTGTTGAGAAATTGATAGAATTGAGCATAGTTATGAGAATATCTAGGTATGATCATGTATATTGTCATCACGTCCGAGACAAGTAGACCGACTCCTTCCTGCATCTACTACTATTACTCCACTCATCGACCGCTATCCAGCATGCATCTAGAGTATTATGTTCATGAAAACAGAGTAATGCCTTAAGCAAGATGACATGATGTAGAGGGATAAATTCATGCAATATGATAAAAACCCCATCTTGTTATCCTCGATGGCAACAATACAATATGTGCCTTGCTGCCCCTATCACACCGAAAAGGACACCGCAAGATTGAACCCAAAGCTAAGCACTTCTCCCATTGCAAGAAAGATCAATCTAATAGGCCAAACCAAACTGATAATTGAAGAGACTTGCAAAGATAATCTGTCGGTGTCAAACCGCAGATCTCGGGTAGGGGGTCCCGAACTGTGCGTCTAGGCGGATGGTAACAGGAGACAAGGGACACGATGTTTTTACCCAGGTTCGGGCCCTCTCGATGGAGGTAACACCCCACTCCTGCTTGATTAATATTGATGATATGGGTAGTACAAGAGTGGATCTACCACGAGATCAGAGAGGCTAAACCCTATAAGCTAGCCTATGGTATGATTGTTGTTTGTCCTACGGACTAAAACCCTCCGGTTTATATAGACACCAGGTAGGGTTAGGGTTACACAGAGTCGGTTACAATGGTAGGAGATCTACATATCCGTATCGCCAAACTTGCCTTCCACGCCAAGGAAAGTCCCATCCGGATACGGGACGAAGTCTTCAATCTTGTATCTTCATAGTCCAGGAGTCCGCCAACGGTGATAGTTCGCTATCCGAACACCCCTAATCCAGGACTCCTCAAGAGTCTCGAACCAGGCTTCAATGACGAATCCGGCGTGCACATTGTCTTCGGCATTGCAAGGCGGGTTCCTCCTCTGAATACTTCATAGAAGATTTTGAACACAAGGATAGTGTCCGGCTCTGCAAAACAAGTTCCACATACCACCGTATAGAGAATAACCTTTGCACAGATCTGCTGACGTATTCCGCGGCGTAACATCACACCACGGCCAGGCCTTTATACGAATCATTTTTACTGTTCCACCTCAGCGCGTTTAGCGAGGCGGTTTCCTTGGCACGTCTTATCGGAGCGGAGATCATGCCCCCTTATTCCGGGATTCCCATCAATACGGATGTGGGTAACCTAACCGCGCCATTGATTACGGCGCTAGGGAGATAAGCGAGTTTTACCAGGCTGGCGGGGGACGCATAGCTTCGTCCGTCCATATAAGGGGATAAGGATCCACCTTTTCACCTACGCCTTCTTCCTCCTTTGCTCATCCATTTCCGCGACTCGAGCTCCAAAGGCCCAAGTCCGCACATCCTCCTCAACCTCCTCCAGCCATGTCCATAGCGGGAGGCAAGTGGATGGTCTCCTCCGTCACGGAGGGACAAGTCAAAAGCTGCGGAAGGCGGATACTTGTCCAGCGACATCGCGCACGGTTCCCGATGAGGGGCTGCTCATTCCCACCCCCAGGCCCCATGAGAGGGTGGTGTTCCTCACCCACTTCCTCCGCGGACTAGGTTTTCCTCTTCACCCATTTGTCCGGGGGCTCATGTTCTACTAAGGCCTGGACTTCCACGATCTGGCCCCGAATTTCATCCTCAACATCTCGGCGTTCATCGTCAGGTGCGAGGCCTTCCTTCAGATCCAGCCCCACTTCGCTTATGGTGAAGACCTTCAATGTCAAGCCAAGGTAGTGGGCAGCCGCCAAGCGGAGTCGGAGGTGCCAAGGTTGGCAAGATGGCCAAAGTCCTATGGCTCGAGGGCTCCTTTGTGGAGACCATAAAGGGAGGCGATCGGGTGGTTCTACATCACCGAGCCGCGACTCTCAATGGGCAGCGGCCCCGAATTCTGATCCGCTTCCCCACACGGCTCACATCATGGAACGAGACGGGCTGACATGGGGTGATTCGGAAGAGCTGTCCGACTCCAAACCTGCGTCCCAACCACAGTGGACAAGAATCTCAGGCTTGTCAATGTAGTCCAGGTTATGCTCATCCGCCGGATCCTCCCATGCCAACAACGGGCCTTCAAATTGTGGGAGTTCGATCCAGCACAGCACCAAACTCTGAAAAGGCTCTTCGACACTACGTACGAAGATGCCTGGAAGGTGCTGTTCAAGGGCGCCGAGGCTCCCACATCCGCTACCGAAGATCGCGGATTCAGCTCGCAGCGCCAAGCTACCGAGGTAAGCTATTTTGCCCTTTACGGGACTCTTGTTTTTCATAGTTTGACTCTATGTGGGATCTAAACTCCCTTACCTTTTGACAGATCAAGGCGTAACACGTCCGGGCAGGTTAACTGTCCGGCTCCTTGCCGAAGACTCCAGCGGACGCCCGCTGACGGGAAGCAGCTGGCTCCGCACCTCACGTGGTGCCGGAGAAGAAGGCCAAGAAGAAGGCAACGGGACTCGAAGGAGCGCCCGACGCCAGGTGTTGTCGACTCATCGTCCGGCGACTCTGGCGGAATCCTCCCTTGAGGACGGGAGGAGGAAAGAAGCCTCTCTCAGCCGGGAGGAGAGAAGAAAAGGAAGGCCGCCTGATCGGGAGGCCGGAGGGTCCAAGAAAGGAAGGACCCTTCCTCCGGACTTCTCCACCAACACCGACAACGACGAGGAGGAGTGGCCACCAAGGGCCAAGCCCCTGGCGGGATCGTAAGTGTCCGGACTCTGGAATAGCTCATGACTTTTTATTTGTCGCATAGTGTCTTCTAACGCCGAATATAACTATGTAGCCTGCCCAAGGACGAGCTCGCCGCTTCGTAGAGCGGCTCCCTAGATTCGTCGGATGTGAATAGCACTTCACTTCCGACCGCCTCCTCTCCTCGTGACGCAGACGACACCGCGGTGGAGTCCCAAAAGGGGCCCAGCCAGGAGGAGGTGGTCCTGGAGGTGCCGCAAGGCGACCTCCCGGACTCTGGGCGCAAAGGGGGCGAGACCCCAGAGGGCTCTAAGTCCAGCCTGTCTGCGGACTCCGCATCGAACCTTCAAGGTTCGAAGTCCGGCAAGCGGCCCCTTCATAAGAAGGGCAAGACTGCGATGTCGGTGACCTCCGTCCATCCGGAGGCACCGGATAGCTTGCTGGAGGCGCTTAGCGGCGCCTCCATCGATGAGGAGCACCACATTGTTATGAGTGTGGTGATCTAGAAAGTTCAGTCCGCCAAGAGCGGGCTGACTGAAGCCTGTACCAGCCTTCTAACAGGCTTTGAGGTGAGTTTAGAATATGTAAAAATATTACCGCATAGACAGTAGCCCCTGATGCTTAGTTCGGTGTTCGGAAAGAAAAACCGGACTGAGGATCTAAAAAGACGCACGCAGGAGTCTAACATAATTATGTCAATATGGGGATTCAAGCTGCGCTGATGACCTCTGTCACACTGACTGCGAAGGTCAATGCATTGAAGCAGAGCCTCGAGCGGTCCGAGAACAAGCTCGGCCTTGCCAAGAAGCAGCTCGAGGACAAGGAAGGTAAGTAATACCTTCTTAAAGTAATACCTTATAGAAAGGATTTGGTTGCAAAAATGACAGGACTAACGTCGGTATTGTAGGGGCCACAAACAAGGTGGCGACCCTAAAGGAAGCGGTGTCCACGGCCGAAAGCAAAGCGGCCACGGAGCGCACCGAGCTAGAGAAGCAGGAGGCGCGGGTGGCGGAGGTGCAGCAAGAGCTCCGGGCTCTCATGGAAAAACACGAGAGTTTGGAGTGTGACTCGAAGACTCGAGAGTCCGAGCTCGCCTCGGCTCTTGAGAGTGCCAAAGCCGCTAAGGCCGAAGCCCAAAAAGCCCTCCAGGAAATTGAATCATTAAAGAAGATAGCGGCGGGTAAGGCATTCTTTATGCAAAGCAAGCATGTGAAAGTGGATTATCTATTACTTACCCGAATCCGGAGCTCTCCAGAGCATTCGCAGATCTGCCCGTGGTGTGTCCGATGCTGCCGTTCTACCGCGCCAAGGAGGGGAGCTCGACGGAAAGGTGTTCTGGTCTCGGATATCGAGGCCGGACATCCGGTGCCCCTGAGCGACCAAATGAAGCAGCTGGTCGAGCTCCACAAGGTCGCCGAACAGGCCATGAAGGGCCTCATAATTCGGCTGTGGCCATTGGAAGCCATGCATGGGAGCTACTTCGGGCTAGTGCGGCGGCTGGTGGACGCCTGTCCATGGATTGAAGTCATCAAGCGCTCCGTCTGCATTGAAGGTGCCCGTCGGGCCCTTGCCCGTGCTAAAGTGCACTGGGGCAAGCTAGATGCTGAGAAGCTTGTGACGGACGGGCCACCGAAGGGCAAGGAGCATCGCAAGCCCGAAATGTACTATGAGGGCGTCCTGAAGGGTGCCCGCCTTATAGCGGGTGAATGCTCAAAAGATGTAATTTTTGAATAGACTCACATTTGTTATCCTGTACGCTGAAAACTTGTTCATATGCGCTAAGCAACGCTTGTGAATTTAAAATATTACCTTCTGTGCGGCCGTTTATCAAATTTGAGATGGCAAGTCGTTATTTCAGCCCCCATGCCACGAAAGTCTTTGGGGTGTTCGGGATAAACTTGAGCGCTCTTGTTCCCATTCTTGGGTCCTTCGAGGGAGGCGCTCAACGCAACAAACAAGGCTACCGGACTATAGTGCTTGAACACTCTCACTTAGCTATAGAATTCTATAATTCTAAATTTCGCGAAGCCTAGTATTCGGAAGACCGAGTTCGGGGCGCTATCCACGCCTTGGTCGGACAATGCCGACTCCTCGCTCTAAGCGGCATAAGTCTTTAGGGACCCGAAAAAACCTCTCGAACAGCGACCGCTCTCGCCCTATCATGACGGTCAGTTTTAGCTTTCTCACCGAGGTGCTCAACCCAGCTCAACCAGGGCACAATCGCGGTGGTTCTCCCAAGCGCTACCTTAGCCGATATAACGGAACGTAAGGTACCAAAACATGGGAGCCGGGCAAACCTAACTATTGACCCAAGACATGATTCGAGCCGATGCATATAATGCTATAAGTTCGGGAGCCGCACTTGTGAAAGTGTTCGGACTTATCACACCATATTTTTGGGGTACTTAAGCCCACAGTGTATCGGCCGTACTAAAGTGTACGGGTGCAACGTGTCATGAATGAACATATATATAGATAAAGAAAGGAGTGCATTAATAGGCAAAAGCTATGTATTGTTTATTCAAAAGGTACTGCAATGAAAGCGAACGATACAAATAGTGCGATAAGCAAGGGATGGGACTATTTAACATGTCCCCTCCGAGGGTAAGCTGCGGGATGGTATGTAAAACCGGTATAATGCTCGTAGTAGAGACCACCGACACTCAACGAAGCTTTCGCTTCCACGGCTGTTGCATCGTGAGTTCGGCAATTCTAGTGCCGGACAGGCTTCCGGAAAACGGAGTCCTGAAAGTAAGAAAAAAAAGAAGAAAGAAAAGAATGAAACAATTGGGAGCCCCTGGTGCGGTCGAGCCGCATTCTGGGCGTGCCGTGGTCGTGCCCCTCTCCTTATGCCCATGGTATCTCCAGAGCGTAGTTATGTACGCGTAGTACTGGCTTCGCAATTTCGCGAAGGCTGGGGTTGGGGCCGCATTACTCGCTGAGCTCGGATCGTGCTGGAGGGTCTTGTTGTAGGTTACTCAAAGCGCGGCAGCGGTGTCTGGACGTTTAATAGCCGGACTCGAGAATTGCTGTGAGAGGCTGCTTTGCACCTCCGCCGCGAGGGCTATCGTGTGCTCCTCCGTTCGGAGAGAGCGTTCGGTGTTTCCATTGACCGTGATTACTCCTCGAGGGCCTGGCATCTTGAGCTTGAGGTACGCGTAGTGCGGCACCGCAGTGAACTTTGCAAATGCGGTTCGTCCAAGCAGTGCGTGATAGCCGCTATGAGCGGGACTATGTCGAAGATTAACTCTTCGCCGGAAGTTATCCGGGATCCGAAGACCACTTCAAGTGTAATCGAGCACAGACAATTGGCCTCTACACCCAGTATGACGCCTTTAAAGTTCGTCTTTGTGGGTTTGATCCTTGAGGGGTCTATGCCCATTTTGTGCACTGTATCCTTATAGAGCAGGTTCAGGCTGCTACCGCCGTCCATCAGGACTCTAGTGAGGTGAAATCCATCGATGATTGGGTCAAGAACCAATGCGGCGAATCCGCCGTGGCGGATGCTAGTGGGGTGGTCCCTTCGATCAAAGGTGATCGGGCAGGAGGACCATGGGTTGAACTTGGGGGCGACTGGCTCCATCGCATATACGTCCCTTAGTGCACGCTTCCGCTCCCTTTTGGGTATGTGGGTTGCGTATATCATGTTCACTTACGCGCACTTGTGGGGGAGCCCTTCCATCCTCTATTGTTCGGCGGCCGGGGCTCCTCCTCATCATCGCTATGCAGCCCCTTGTCATTGAGTTCGGCATTTAACTTGCCTGCCTGTTTGAAGACCCAACAATCCCTATTGGTGTGGTTGGCTGGTTTTTTGGGGGTGCCATGTATTTGGCATGAGCGATCGAGTATTCGGTCCAGATTGGACGGGCCCTCAGTATCTCTTTTGAACGGCTTTTTCCGCTGACCGGGTTTAGAGCCTCTGAATCTGGCATTGACTGTCGTATCTTCAGCATTATCACCGTTAATGCGGTGCTTGTGCTTGTTGCGACGCGACCTGCCATTGCTGTCCTTGGTATCCGAACTACCAGGGTTTTTGGTCAAGTTGTTACTACGAGCTAGCCAGTTGTCCTCTCCCGCGCAAAAGCGGGTCATGAGCGTTGTGAGGGCTGCCATGGATTTTGGCTTTTCCTGTCCTAGGTGCCGGGCAAGCCACTCATCGTGGATGTTATGTTTGAAGGCTGCAAGGGCCTCTGCATCCGGACAGTCAACGATTTGCTTTTTCTTGGTTAGGAACCGTGTCCAGAATTGTCCGCCGATTCTTCCGCTGCTGAATTATGTGACCGAGGTCATCGGCGTCTGGTGGTCGCACATATGTGCCCTGGAAGTTATCAAGGAATGCGGCTTCCGTGTCCTCCCAACAACCAATTGATTCTCGGCAAGCTGTTAAGCCAATGCCGAGCTGGTCCTTTAAGCTTGAGTGGGAGGTATTTGATGGCATGTAGATCATCACCGCGGGCCATGTGGATATGGAGGAGGTAGTCTTCGATCCAAACCGTAGGATCTATTGTGCCATCATATGATTCGATGTTTACGGGTTTGAAACCCTCGGGGATTTGATGATCCATCACTTCGTCTGTGAAGCATAGTGGGTGTGCGGTGCCTCAGTATTGAGCTATATCACGACGCAGATCAAATGAGATTTGTCTACTGTGTTCGGCCCGGCCGGAATTGCTGTATCCGGCGTGACGGTTATCGTCGTGTGTCGTGGGGCACCCACGCGATCCGTAGATCGATCTTGTTTGCCTTGCCTTGTCCTCCAATATGTCTCGCAGGTCTGGCGCGTTTCCCCGTGCCTTGGTACTTTTCAAGTGACGCCGGGGTGCGGATTGAATGGAGGGTCTAGAGGCCTCTCTGTCGCGGCCACGGGGTGGCCGGTCGGCCGCATCATGCGCTGGTGATGTAGGTTTGGGTGTTGCTTTCTCTAATTGGGGTAGCAGCCTGCGTTTTGGGTATCTCTTGGAGGGGCGTTCGAGTTCGTGCTCTTCGGCTGCAAGGACTTCAGTCCATCTGTCAGCTAGCAAGTCTTGGTCAGCTCTAAGCTGCTGCTACTTTTTCTTGAGGCTGCTTGCCGTGGCCATAAGCCTGCGTTTGAAACATTCCTGTTCGGCCGGATCCTCAGGCACGACAAATTTGTCGTCGTCGAGGCTTGCCTCATCTTCGGAGGGAGGCATATAATTATCGTCCTCCACCTCCTTGTCTGCCGCTCTATCATGAGGGCTGGCTTCTCCCTCCTCCTGTGTTGAATCCTGCTGGAGGGGGTTGTCTTCGGCGCTGTCCGGGGTGTTATTATCTCCCGTGCTGTAATCACCGTTTTTCTTGTGGCGGGATTTAGAGCGGCGCCGCTGGCGCCGGCGCTTGGGCTGTTTCTTGGAGGGGTCATCCTCCGCTGTTCCATCGTCGTTCCCATCTTTTGGGATGTCCACCATGTATATGTCGTATGACGAGGTGGCCTTCCAGTACGTTGTAGGCGTTGGTTCTTGTTTGTCTCCAGCATCGTCGTCCATACCGTCGATGTCTTCGGGGTCGAAGTCGAGCATGTCGGTTAAATCATCAACAGTGGCTACAAAGTGGGTGGTGGGTGGGCGTTGAATTTCTTTGTCGTCCGCATCCCAACCTTCCGGACCGTAGTCCGGCCAGGGCTCTCCAGATAAAGAGAGAGACTTTAGTGAATTCAGGATGTCGCCAAAGGGCGAGTGCTGAAAGATGTCCGTGGCAGTGAACTCCATAACCGGCGCCCAATTGGGTTCGATTGGGGGGGCGCGGATGGTTCGGAGTCCGGAAAGGAGTCCGGCACCTTGGAGTCACGGTCTTCGCAAAGGACAGGGATGGAGTTCGGCTTAATCGCCGTAGAGATCGTAGCCCCCGAGGCGGTGTCCAGCCACTCGTCCTTGATCGGCGGAGTCGGCTCCGAGCTAAGGGTCGGAGCGGACGCTGGTGCGGCTTGCGTGGCAATCGCTCGGGCGGCAGAGCTAGATCGTGCCCATCGAGACAGTGCGGCGCGCTTGGCTGTGGCTTGAATCCGTCGAAGATCAAGTCTCCGCGTATGTCGGTCGTGTAGTTCAAACTCCCAAATCTGACCTGATGGCCAAGGGCGTAGCTTTCGATCTGCTCCAGATGGCCAAGTGAATTGGCCCGCAGTGCAAAGCCGGCGAATACGAAGATCTGTCCGGGGAGAAAAGTCTGACCCTGAACCGCGTCGTTGTTGATGATCGAAGGAGCCATCGGGCCTAAGGATGACGACACAGAGGAACTCTCAATGAAAGCACCAATGTCGGTGTCAAAACCGGCGGATCTCGGGTAGGGGTTCCGAATCATGCGTCTAGGCGGATGGTAACAGGAGACAAGGGACATGATGTTTTTACCCAGGTTCGCGCCCTCTCGATGGAGGTAAAACCCTACTCCTGCTTGATTAATATTGATGATATGGGTAGTACAAGAGTGGATCTACCACGAGATCAGAGAGGCTAAACCCGTAAGCTAGCCTATGGTATGATTGTTGTTCGTCCTACGGACTAAAACCCTCCGGTTTATATAGACACCGGGTAGGGTTAGGGTTACACAGAGTCGGTTACAATGGTAGGTGATCTACATATCCGTATCGCCAAGCTTGCCTTCCACGCCAAGGAAAGTCCCATCCGGACACGGGACGAAGTCTTCAATCTTGTATCTTCATAGTCCAGGAGTCCGGCCAACGGTGATAGTTCGGCTATCCGGACACCCCCTAATACAGGACTCCCTCAATAACCAATCATACATAAAAGAATTCAGAGAAGATTCAAATATTGTTCATAGATAATATTGATCATAAACCCACAATTCATCGGTCTCAACAAACACACCGCAAAAAGAAGATTAAATCGAATAGATCTCCACGAGAGAGGGGGAGAACATTGTATTGAGATCCAAAAAGAGAGAAGAAGCCATCTAGCTACTAACTATGGACCCGAAGGTGTGAAGTAAACTACTCACACATCATCTGTGAGGCTATGGTGTTGATGTAGAAGCCCTCCGTGATGGATGCCCCCTCCGGCGGAGCTCCTAACAGGCCCCAAGATGGGATCTCGTGGTATGTAAGGTTGCGACGGTGGAATTAGGTTTTTGGCTCCGTATCTGATCGTTTGGTGGTACGTAGGTATATAGAAGGAAGGAGTACGTCGGAGAAGCAACAGGGGGCCCACGAGGGTGGAGGGCGCGCCCCCCTACCTCGTGCCTTCCTCTGTTGTTTCTTGACGTAGGGTCCAAGTCTCCTGGATTGTCGGTTCATCTGCGTGCTTTATATATAATTAGACAAGTATCTATCTAAAGTAAGAATTATTTTCTTTCAGAAAGAAGATAAGAACAAGAGGCTCACCACGGTGGTGCCGGCGACGAGATCGGTGCGGGCGATCGACGGCGGTGAAGACGGGGACAGGACGTGACGGACCGCTAATCCTATGCAAATCTCGGGGGAAATGGAGCTTGGAGGTCGAGCTTCAAGAGGAGAAAGCTTAACTAGTGTGGCTCGGGCATTTCATCGAACACCTCATGTGCATAGGAGGTGAGCTAGAGCACCCAAATGCACTCCCCTCACCGGCCAGCAAAAAACAGAGCACTGTGGAGTGCTCTGCCGCGGTGATGGGGTATATATAGACAACTCATTTGTCCCGGTTCGTGGCTGAAACCGGAACTAAAGCCCAACCTTTTGTCCCGGTTCAAGCCACGAACCGAGACAAATGTATGTGGGCCAGGAGCGAGACCTATTGGTCCCGGTTTGTGCCTAGAACCGGGACAAATGGGTCCAGACGAGGCTCCGGCCGGCCCCCTGGACTCACGAACCGGAACGTATGCCCCATGGGTCCCGGTTCGTGGTTGAACCGGGACTAATGGGCTGGCCAGGCCTGAACCAAAGCCCTGTTTTCTACTAGTGAAAAGACATTGGACAAGGCGAGCTTTATAAGCTTCAAAAACATGCAAGGGGTGGGGGTTTTCGCTACTGTCACGGTCGTGCTCCTGCCTCATGCATCCTAAAGCGATCGTCCATCGTCTGCCAGCGGATTGACGGGAGCGGACGGCGATAACCCGCCGGCCGGAGCAGGGCAGAGCACCACTGGGCGTGGGCGGTATGCATGTAGGTGCTTCCTAAAAAGGCAGCGTAGGAGAATCTATCAGTTTTGAGTTTTGACCGCAGCTTGGTCCAGCTTTCTGTCCGATCATGGGGACGCCTGTTTCAACCCCGGCCCAAAACTAGTGACGTCGGTCTACCTCGTCTCCGGTGGTCCTAGGGTCATGGAGGCGCGATGGACATCGGCCCTAGCCGGCAAGAGAGATCTGGCTCCGTTTCTTGGTGTTTTTGTGAGTTCCTTTAGAGTTTGCGTCCTACTCACGAAGACGAGACGATGATGGTTCCTTGAAGATGGAATAAAGTTCTTCCCGCCAGACCACCTTTCCGGTGATGCATCTAGCATCACCGTAGGGCGTGTGGAGGTGCATCTCCGGTGGATCTCACGGGACTCGGTCGGTACTGGTCTTTAGTGGATCTGCTTGGATCCAGTATTGTTCGTCTTCGTTCGTGTGTCTACAGATTGGATCCTTTCGAGCTATACTTCTCTTCATCGGTGATGATTGTTGTTTTGTGCGCTAGTTCTATGGGGCCTTAGCACGATGACTTTCCGACCGTCTACTACAGCAAGTTTGGCCCGGCTCCGGTGAGGAAGGGATGATGACGGCGGCGCGCCTTCGGCTCGCTCCAGTACTTGTAGTCGTCGCTAGGTGGTCTATGGACATGGATATAATTCTTATTATTTCTGTGTTCTGTGTACTTTCGTGGTATGATGAATAGATTGACAATTTTCTCGCAAAATTTTAAAGTCTAATGATAATTTTTATGAAATACTTTTTCGTACTATGTGTACTCGGTGTTGCAGATCTTATCAGAATTTTTTATGGATCTGATCAAACTTAAGCATGTTTGACTTATAATAAACCTAAAACTTCAATTATTTTGGAACAAAGGAAGTCCACTGCGTGGTTGGTTATGCATGGTTGGTTACTTAATGCATGTAGCCACTGCTAGCAGTATGTACTTAATGCATTCTTTAGTATAGGCATGACAGCGGCTCTACCAAAACAAGAGTATCACCTTCTTGTTTTGCAGGAACATTCCTGTTCAACCTGTCCTATTCTGTACACTTATCACTTTTCTGAAGTACAATGTGGATTACTCTACTCTCAGTAGTACTACATGCCCATGGTTTCGTTGGGACATGAACATAATTAAGCAATGCTCCACTAAAAATATGCGTACTGTCTAGGAGTAGTTATATTTTACTGGTACACATGAGGCGCACTTTGCGGTTCTCTCCAGCCGATGCATCACATGAAAGTCATCAACTATATATCCATAAACAATCATCTTCTTCTCTTCTGTACTCCTACCGTGGTGAGTTTCCTATTTTACACCAGGACCCGCAGTAGTTTCACTTTCGGAGAAAACATAAACAAACAAATCAAACGGAGTGAAGCTTTATTTGGAGTACTTCACACCAGTAAAAACTTATAGAACCTTTCTTGGTGCACGCATGTTACCTCTCCTTGCATGCGACTATCAGGGAAAAGCATGGGGAGACAGAAGAAATTAAGGGAGTGGAGCTTCCCTGACTAAGTGAGCTGATCATAAGTGACATGCACATGGAACCTTTTATTTGGGTTATGTTTAGACCCAAACATGCTTTAACAACCCTAATCTCCACTTATGCAGGTACTAGCCTAGCTAAGTTAGTTATACTGACCGAGTAAGTGGAGATCAGGGTGAGTGACTGACCCATGCATTGTGCACAAAGTTACATGTAAAGTCTACAGAAGTACTACATCAGAAACAACCCTCACACTGGCAGCTCATTTTTCTTCCGGTAACTTTCACCTTTATTAGTTTGTCAAAAAGGAAAAGGCAGGTCCTTACAAATGTGTCACCACTTTCAACTCCAATGCAGTAGCCGCACAGTAATCAAACAGCAAGACCAGCAGGCAATGTGCAGAATTTGAATTATGTGGGTACCATCCAAACTCCATTTTTGCCCTTTTGACCCGAATTAACAAGTCCTATTCTTTGACCAGTTTCAGAAATCATGGTGGCTTTTCTGATAGCAATAATTTCCTTTCCTCATTCATCAATCATTCTAAAAAATACTTCTATGGTGGTGCAGCAGCAGAAGGGTAGCTCAGAAAAAGTAGGGTATTTCCCCTCTGCATTGCAAACGCAAAAGAGGGAGCAACTCGACAAGGCCCCCTTTGTCCGTCCAATGTTTGAGATGGACATTTTTCTCCGTCCAATGTAGGTCAATTATACCCTGCCCAATGACACAGTGTTTCCATCAAAGAGAAAAAGGGAAAAAAAGACACAGGTGCACTCACCCAGGCCATACTTCTGCTGAAACGTTTGTTTAGCTTTTTGTTCTAGAAATGGGTGTTACGGTAACTAATAATCGAACTGCTACTTTTTTAAACACCGTGAGAACATGCGAAGCAACATACGTTTGAGGGTTGGGACAAGAGCCTATCAAGTTAACAATGCAGTATACTCCGCTGACAATGTCTGAAACAACCTACATTAGGGTTAGTACCACAGGCGCTTACCAAGTTAACCATGCAGTGGCAAAAGCTTTGGTTTCGTTCTGTTCAATTCTCCTACCAAATGTAGCTGCCCTCCCAAACACCAACAGCGGCAGTAACAATTGTTTTGTTGCAAAACACCCTCCCACCTCCATCGTGTCGCCCGCTCGGGCGACCCGAGGGGCGAAACCCACCGCCGGAGACAGCTGACGCCGAGCAAGCTTGGCGCGCCGTCGATGAAGGTGGCGGCGGGGCCCTCGCCGCCTCGCCTCGTCCGTGGGGGGCCTCTGGATCTAGGGCGGCGTCGCCGGCTTCGGCATCCGGTGGCGCGGGCGTAGGTCGGCTATTCTTGGCCGTGTGGACGGCGAGATCCCCGAAGTGCGGGCCAGCGCGCGGCGGCAGCGTCAGCTCCGGCTGCGTCAGATCTGGCCGCCCCCACTGCCCTTCTTCTCCAGCAAGCTCCTCCCTTCCCCAGATCCGGCCTGCCTCGTCGAGGGGCCTCGGTCTGCTCGGGTGGGAGTGGATGTCAGGATGCAGAAACGGGGGAAACCCCAGCCAGCCATGCCGGCGGCGACGCCCGCGGGCGCAGTGCACCTTTCCGGAGGCGCCGTTCAGGTCTTGCTCCCCACCCCCTTCCCCTTTGTCTCCCGGGAGAAATCCTCAATTTTGTTGGGCAGCGGCGACGCCCTTGGCGCCGTAACCTTCTTGAAGACGCTGTTTTGGGAACAAAGATGGGTTGTGGGCTTCGCTGTGGTGTAGGTGGAGTGTGTCGACGGCGGCTGCGTGCGTCCAGCGGTGGCGGTGTCTTCCTTGGTGCTGGGTCAAGTTGTTTTGGTGCTCTTCACCGGGCTGTGGTTTATTCCTCCGGTGCCCTTGGATCTTCCAGGACGGGAGGGGATAGGGTTCCCCTCCTACGGTGGCTGCACTACAGCTCGTCGAGCGAGCCGAAGCTCCCAATTTGGTCTTGGCCCTAGCTGTTGCCCAATTGTGCATTCTGACCGCTCGCCCTCTTCCAAGTCAGAACTTTGGCATATGGTGTTGCTCTGCTCTAGGTGAGTCGTCGTCGGCATGTCGGGAACGCCTGGTTCCGCCCAAGTGGTTTCTTCGAGGCCATCCATCTAGGCTCTAGGGTGAGCATGTCCATCGCTCAACGGTGTGGCGCCTTCGAGCCAGGCGAGGAGGCAGGGGCCTTCTTTGACAATGGATCTGGATGGATGTGTCTTTCTTCAAGCCCAGGTGTTTTGGCAACGGCGTGCCTTGCATCGTCGTCGGTGCACTCTCCTGACCAGGATTTCGCTTTTGCCTTGGTTTTCGGCGTGCAAAAGGATAGTGGCATCTCCAAGCTATATGCTCTACGCCAATCTTTCTAACTAGCTTGTTGTATGTGCATTGTGAGCTGTTCCCTGGTGCCCCTGTATCTTTGCCGTATGTTTTTTTTTAGTTAGTGGGTGGTGTTATTTAGAGTTGTAATCCTCGCCGGTTGATGGCTTTGTTAATTCAAAGCCGGGCTCTGCTTGAGCCTTGTTCTAAAAAAGAAAGTTAACCATGCAGTCGTAGTACTATACAGTAACCCTGACTCCACTGAGTCCACTGCCGTTTGATCTATCCATTAAACCATCCATCGGTCACCCAAAGCGGCCTTAGAGCATTTTCAACAGCAGCCCTATTTTAGGTCTCTAAAAATGTCATGAAGTAAATTTTAGGGTATAAAAACATGTCCATCTCAAACAGCTGCCCTAAACTTTAGGGTAGCCGCACCACTGCTCCAACAACAATAGCCCTCTTGTGTCCATCGTCGCCCGCATCAACGAGTTGGTATAAGTAGATCAGAAATACACGTTGGTGATGAAAAATCGACGGCAGAGGAACTATAAACCCTAACAATGGTACGTTGCCAACCACAAGTTTTTTTTTGAGATAATCTTTTTTTTTTTGAGACCATTGATGCTGGTCCAACTACTATGGGCCGGGGCTGTTTCTGACTTGCTAGTCGGCGGCCCAACCTACGGATTCGTGGCGAAATGCCCGACCGTCAAACGGTCCAGGAGTAGCCTCGGCGCTGGCAGCTGGCGCCGGTCGGTGGTCACCCTCACCCGCCATGCCGACCGAGGTGGGCACCGTCGTGGCCGCGCGCATGCCGATGCCAGTTTCCACGCGAGGCTCGGCTGCCAAGAGGCCTCCAAGCGAAACGGCCGCGCGTCAACAAAAGCTGCGAGCAGTGCGCGCCCGGCGCGCGCGGGGGATGCGGCGTGCGCACGCCGTCGCTCGCCCAGAAGAGCGGGCGGCAACGGCGGGGGCTCCTCTGCTCTGCGGGTCGACGGACGGCGCGACACGAGCCGCAGCCAGGACGCTTTCGCACCACTGGCCAAAGCAAAGGGCGCGCGTGCGCCCTCGTTGAGCGAACGCCGGCACGCGCCGCAAGGTCCCGTGTCGCGCGGCGGGCAAGCAGCGTGTCAGCTTTGGCACCGGAGACCATGGCGGGTCGATGAGATGAGTTGAGTACCCAATGATTGAGCATATTAAACTCAACTCCCCACGATCCCCGCTTCGCTCGCGCACTGGCGTCGGAGACCGGAGCACCATGCCGCCTTTTTTTCCTTCCTTTCTGTCCGGGCCCCCGGTGCGTCGTCGGCTCCGATCGGCGACGTCCGTTGGCACTATTCCATTGCTCCCACCACGCTGCACGCCCGCTCAGTCCCGCCATCTTTGCTTGGAACGGAATGGAACAAAAAGTCAGTTCCTCTCTTTAGGAAAAGCTAGCATCGCATAGGCGCATGCATGGCATGCGCGCGCTGCACGTTACTACGTGCATGGCCATCCAGGAGCATGTATGCTGCGTTCGGTCCTGGCAATATTGAATTTTGTTGATGGTCTTTTAACAGATGGCTTCTTGAGTGAAAAACATACTGAAAAGGTACTCCTTCCTTTTTTAAATATAAGTCTTTTTCAAAGATTTCTTCTTCTTCCCGGCGCACCACTGCGCCCATGACTAACTGGGCGCCTCCTTGCGCCCGTGGCTCCACGACGACTACCTCGACACCGGCCACCTCGACCCGACATCGATCACGGCGTCCTTCACACGACTACCTCGACCACGTCTATACCACCCTACGCTCTCGGCCACCTCGACCACGGCTATACCACCCTACGCTCTCGGCCACCTCGACAATGGCACAAATGGCTATCACCTCACTTCAACAACTCGTCGGCTTCCTCTACAGTCCATGCGTCCGCAACGGGACACCGTGCACGACGCTCCCGCTACGACTGCGGGGGAATGCCACCTCGTCGGCTGCTATTCTCTCTAGTCCGACCGTCCACGACGCTCCTGTTGTTCGCAGTGCTACCTCTACGACTGCGGGGAGGGGAGTGTTAAAGATATATTTGGTTTACATGTATTTGGTATTTTAGGATTTGTAATTTGTCTCCTACCTTATGTCCAGGAGAGAATTCTTGCCCTCCAAGTCTGTACTTCTATATATACTTGCTCGTGAGGCTCAATACAACATCCAACGCATTAGACTGGCCATAGTGAGCGTAAGTTCAAGAGTAACATCGGGTCCAACTCAGCAAATTTGCCTATGTGGCAATGAGTTAATGAGGAGAGAGGTAAATTGAGTAACTTAGCTAATTACTCATTCTATGAGTACCGTCTAGGTGTATAAGTCACCTTACGAAAACCAAATAATCCCAAAGCACTTAGGCGCGGTGCATTAACTTCCACCTCGTTTATTGTTTCTTGACATATCAACAAATAAGAGATGTGGGGTGTGCATACTTTTAATGACTTGAGATTATCAAACACGACATGCAGTGGTTAGTTCATTGCATGCAATGCTATTAATTAGCAAATAAACATTAAGTTCTCTTGTTTTCCCCTTCTCCTTGGTCACGGTGCACAACCTAAGATGACTTATTCACCTAGACGGAGAAAGTATCAAGATAAAATGAGTCTATAACCTAACAAATGAAGCTTTGCATGACACTACATATATGTTACTATCCAGTATGGAGGTATAGCCGTATAGGTGCATGTTACTAGTGTAAGTTACTCTCCACTGTGACTAGTCTTACGCCAATCATCCCTCTATTTCTCTTCTTATAATAAGGATTACATACGGATGTATATAGACATATTTTAGAGTGTAGATTCACTCATTTTACTCTGTATGTAGTCCGTACTGAAATATCTGGAAAAAAACTTATATTTACAAACGGAGAGAGTAGAATATTAGTTACTTTTGGGGCGGTCTCTCGCTTCTCCCCTTTGCTTGCAACAAAATGCACGGAGCAAAAGGCTTGTTTCTTTCCTAGACTAGAAAAGGCAACGTATAGGTGCATGCGCTGCACGTTACGTGCCCATGGCGCGTGCATGCGCAGGAGCACGATCGGTCCATGCACCTGTCGATGATCTTCGAACAGGGATAGATGGTCCATGCATGCATGCATGCTGTGCCGCCCTCAGACGTCGAGGAGGTGCGTAGTTTAGCTGGCAGGAGGGCAACCGCGACGACGAGAAGGTCCGGCGGTGGTGGTGGTTGAGGTTGAGGCAACCGGCCGGGCGTGGCAGACAGGCATGATGACCCCTTTCGATCGGTGGATACATAGATTTTGACCATCATGCATGCACGCAGGCAACAGCTCCTGTTGCATGGCACAATCTGCACCTCTCCGTCACCGTCCATGTGTGCTCCACATTCTATCATTCCTCTGGCCCATGGGCTGTTGTCCTCTGCGAGCACGTAGACCGAGAAGCAGTGGCCGGGATCATGATTCACTCCTTTTTGCACTCGATTTGCTGTCTACAATTCAGCAACAAGCCAACAGCATACCAGTCCTACGTCCTATCTTTGCAGGCTCACGCATGCATGCCGATAAACTACTATTGCATGTAGCACACTGCGCACATGATTCTCCCTCCCAAGAGAAGGAACAAGAAGAAAGCACCACACGACAGTGCATGTACGAGAAGGAGAGGAGAATATATGAAACCGCAACCTGCCAGACGCCAGTTTAAACTGCATTGCATTGCATGGCATGGGTGCACACGCTGGCAAAGGCAAAAGACGTTGGACAAGACGAGAGCTTTGGGCTCGAAAAGCATGCAATGGGGTCGGGGGGGTTTCGCTCCTCCTGTCACCGTCGAGCTCGTGCCTCATGCACCCTAAAGGCTAAAGCGATCGTACGTCCATCGTCTGCCAGCGGATTGACGGGAGGCGACGACGATCACCCGCCGGCCGGAGCAGGGCAGAGCACCACTGGCATGGCATGGCCGGGATGCATGTAGGTGCTTCCTAAAAAGGCAGCGTAGGAGAATCTATCAGTTTTGAGTTTTGACTGCAGCTTGCTCCAGCTTTCTGTCCGATCGATCATGGGGGCACCCTTCTACAGCCCCAAAGCCAGGTTGTGGTTAACCCCTGCGGCCCTGCTACTCCCTCCGTTCTAACTTTTTGACGCATTTTAGTCCATATTCAAATATCCGAAACGTCTTACAACTCAGAACAAAGATGATACTACATTACATGGTGAGTTACGAACTATCAGTGCACAAGTGAGAGTAACTCACCATGTAATGTAGTATCATGTAATGCACAAGTGAGAGTAACTCACCATGTAATGTAGTATCATCTTTATGCATTGATAGTAACTCCATGTGAGAGTAACTCACCATGTAATGTAGTATCATCTTTGTGCATTAATAGTAACTACAAGTGAGAGTAACTCACCATGTAATGCTGAGTAGCTGTACATCCCCTCCCTCCATAATTACCATGAATATGGGGGCTTGAGCGGCAAAACGCTCCATCCTCAGCTCACATTTCATATTTTTTTGGAGGCCGCTGCAAAAACAGTTGTTCAGAGCATCTCCAACAGCCGCGCTAAACAAGCGCCGCGCCGCAAATTTAGCCAGTTTAGCGCGCGCGCAACCCGGCGGGTGGCTCCAGCGGGCGCGCAATAACCGCGCGCGCGGTATAAGGAGTTGGGCGCGCGGTCGGATTCGCTATCTCACGCGGTGTATTTGGGGCGCCCGCTTCCCTGCGCGGCACACTCGAGCGCTCGCGCTGCACTCTCTCTTCTCCGCCTCCTACGCCCCGCGCGTGCCGGCGCCGGCGAACTGCACCCCATGGACGCACGCGCCGGCACGCCGCTCACCCCATCCTATAGCCACGACCCCTCCACCGCCGCCGCCGCCGCAAACCCTAGCCCGGGTGGCGTTGGCCTCGCCTCCGCCAGAGCTCCTCCGACCATCGACCTCGCACGCGGCCTCTTCATGCCGCCGCGGATGACCTCGGCGGCGGGTGGCGTCGCGCCGGCGCCGGCCCGAGCCGCCGCCCCAAAGCTCCCCAATGCGGCGCGGCCAAAGAAGGGCACGACATCGGCAAAGAAAAACAAGGCGGCGGACGGCTCCGACACCTCGAAGGCGAGGAGGAAGAAGCTTGCAGGGCGTGCGACGGGCGCGGCAGCTATCGAAGCGCCGGCGAGCTCACTCATTGAGCCGGCAGCCGACGCGCACAACATGTTCGACGAAATGCCCCCAAGGTAAAAAAAATTCCAACTTTTCATTTTTTTTGTTATTTTTTCAATGCATTCACATATAGATAGCTTATTTGCATTGTTCAAAAAACTTTGTAGTCTCAATGATGATGCATACATGTCAACGATGGGTGTTGGCTCCAACAATTCGCATTGGTCTCAAACCAATGACATGCATTTTGAAGACCATGAGTTCGAGGTGGACGAGGAGGGTGAGGGCATTGTCGGCCTTTAATCGAAAGGAAGAGCGGGCAATTACACCAACGTCGATGACATCTTACTATGCAATACTTGGTTGCAAGTGTCGAGGGATCCATCCGTTGGAGGTGATCAAAGTAGAGATGCTTATTGGGGGCGGATGAAAGAACACTTTTATGTTCACAACTTGAGTGGAATTGACCGCTCGGAGAGATCACTTCGGTCCGATGGTGCGACAATCAACTCGGATTGTCAAAGGTGGGCGGCCTGTCAAAAGGCGGTTGACAAGTTGAACCCAAGTGGCACAAATGAGGACGATAGAGTAAGTGGCATTTCATACATGTTCGTCATACTTGTTGTTGGTGCTAACTTGCTTTGTTTTCATGTAGTACAACATTGCGCAAAACTTGTTCAAAGAAGAGGAGAGGACAACCAAGAAGGGGAAGATCAAGAAAGGAAGGGTCTTTACCTTGCCCCATTGCTATAACGTGTTGAAGGATGATGAGAAATGGAAGAAGCGTGAAGATTTGGATGATTTGCATTTGAGCAACAAACGCAAGCGAACAATTAAGTTGGATGATGATGAGGAGGAGGATGATGCATCAAGTGACGACGGCAAGAGAAGCCCCACACCCACCTTGGTTTCATAATCGAAGCCAAAGCGACCAGATGGGTGCAAGAAAGACAAAACCGAAAAGAAGAAGAGGAAAGGAGATGATGAGCTCAAAAATGCTATGGAAGCTATTTTGAAGGCAAGAAAAGAAGCCAACGAGGTGAGGAAAATGGCAAGGAACTAAGATGCCGCGGCCGAGGAGAGGAGGGTGGCGGCCGAGGAAAGGAAGGTGGCTTTGGAGGAGAGGAAGGTGAGCAATGAGGAGCGAACTAGATTGTTGGAATGGGAGAAGCACTTGTTCTTCTTGGACACATCTATCCTCAATGAGGCGCAAAAGGAGTATGTCAATCGAGGGAGTCCTGAACTAGGGGGTGTCCGGATAGCCGAACTATCATCTTTGGCCGGACTCCAAGACTACGAAGATACAAGATTGAAGACTTCGTCCCGTCTCCGGATGGGACTTTCCTTGGCGTGGAAGGCAAGCTTGGCGATACGGACATGTAGATCTCCTACCATTGTAACCGACTCTGTGTAACCCTAACCCTATCCGGTGTCTATATAAACCGGAGGGTTTTAGTCCGTAGGACGAACAACAATCATACCATAGGCTAGCTTCTAGGGTTTAGCATCTCTGATCTCGTGGTAGATCTACTCTTGTACTACCCATATCATCAATATTAATCAAGCAGGAGTAGGGTATTACCTCCATCGAGAGGGCCCGAACCTGGGTAAAAACATTGTGTCACTTGTCTCCTGTTACCATCCGCCTAGACGCATACCGGGACCCCCTACCGAGATCCGCCGGTTTTGACACCGACATTGGTGCTTTCATTGAGTGTTCCTCCGTGCCGTCACCTATAGGCCCGATGGCTCCTTCGATCATCAACAACGGCCGCGGTCCAGGGTGAGACTTTTCTCCCGGACAGATCTTCGTATTCGGGCGGCTTTGCATGCGGGCCAATTTGCTTGGCCATCCGGAAGCAGATCGAAGCTACGCCCACAGCCATCGAGGTCAGATTTGGAAGTTTGAAGTAAACGGCCGATGTCCGCGGAGACTTGATCTTCGACGGATTCGAGCCACAACCGAGCGTGCCGCACTGTCTCGATGGGTATGATCTAGCTCTGCCGCCGAACAGTGCCACAGAGGCCGCACCAAAGATCCGCTCCGACCCTTAATCCGGAGCCGGATTCCCCGATCGAGGTCGAGTGGTTGGACACCGCCTTGGGGGCTACGGCGATTGAGCCGAACTCCATCCCTGTCCTTTGCGAAGACCTTGACTCCAGGGTGCCGGACTCCTCTCCGGACACCGAACCCTCCGCGCCCCTGCCAATCGAATCCAATTGGGCGCGGTCATGGAGTTCATCGCCGCGGACATCTTTTCGGCACTCGCCCTTTGGCGACATCCTGAATTCACTAAAGTCTCTCTCTTTATCCGGAGAGCCCTGGCGGATTACGGACGGGAAGGTTGGGATCTGGGGCAACGGCGAAGAAATTCAACGCCCACCACCACCCACTTCAGAGCCACCGCCGATGATTTAACCGACATGCTCGACTTCGACTCCGAAGACATCGACGGTATGGACGACGATGCCGGAGACGACCAACACCCAGCGCCTACAGGGCACTGGAAGGCCACCTCGTCATACGACATATACATGGTGGACATCCCAAAAGATGGGAACGACGGTGGAACAACGGAGGATGACCCCTCCCAGAAGCAACCGAAGCACCACGTCAGCGGCGCCGCTCTAAATCCCGCCACAGCAAAAACGGTGATTCCGGCACGGGAGATAATAACACCCCGGACAGTGCCGAAGACAACCCCCTCCAGCAGGACTCAGCGCAGGAGGAGGGAGAAGCAAGTCCGCACGACAGTGCGGCGGAAAGAGAGGTAGAGGACGATAATTATGCGCCTCCCTCCGAAGATGAGGCAAGCCTCAAAGGCAGCGAATTAAATGCGTGCACGAGGATCCCGCCCGAACAGAGCTGCGTTTCAAACGCAGGCTTATGGCCACGGCAAGCCGCCTCAAGAAAAAGCAGCAACAACTTAGAGCTGACCAAGACCTGCTAGGCGGCGATGATGGATGAAGTCCTTGCAGCCGAAGAGTATGAACTCGAACGCCCCTCCAAAAGCTACCCCAAACGCAGGCCATTGCCTCGATCGGAGGAGGAAGCGCCCAAGTCACCAGCGCGTGACATGGCAGACCGGCCACCCCGTGGCCGCGACAGAGAAGCCTCTCGGACCTCCGCTCAAGCCACACCCCGACGCCGCTCAAAAAGTACCAAGGCACGGGAAAACGTGCCGGACTTGCGAGATATATTGGAGGATAAGGCAAAACATACAAGATCGATCTACGGATCGCGTGGGCGCCCAACGACTCGGGATGATTACCGTCGCGCCGGATACAAGAAACCCGGCCGGGCGAACACGATGAGACAAAGCTCATATGAGCTACGTCGTGATATAGCCCAATACAGAGGCGCCGCACACCCACTATGCTTCACAGATGAAATAATGGATCATCAAATCCCTAAGGGCTTCAAACCCGTAAACATCGAATCATACGATGGTACCACAGATCCCGCGGTCTGGATCGAGGATTATCTCCTTCACATCCACATGGCCCGCGGTGATGATCTACATGCCATCAAATACCTCCCACTCAAGATTAAAGGACCAGCTCGGCATTGGCTCAACAACTTGCCAGCAGAATCAATTGGTTGTTGGGAGGACCTGGAAGCCCCATTCCTTGATAACTTCCAGGGCACATATGTGCGACCACCAGACGCCGATGACCTCAGCCACATAATTCAGCAGCCAGAAGAATCGGCCAGACAATTCTGGACACTGTTCCTAACCAAGAAAAACCAAATTGTTGACAGTCCGGATGCAGAGGCCCTGGCAGCCTTCAAACATAACATCCGTGACGAGTGGCTTGCCCGGCAACTAGGACAGGAAAAGCCGAAATCCATGGCAGCCCTCACAACACTCATGGCCCGCTTTTGTGCGGGAGAGGACAGCTGGCTAGCTCGAAGCAACAACTTTACAAAAAACCCTGGTAGTTCGGATACCAAGGACAGCAATGGCAGGTCGCGTCGCAACAAGAACAAGCGCCGCATTAACGGCGACAATGACGAAGATACGGCAGTCAATGCCGGATTCAGAGGCTCTAAACCCGGTCGTGGAAGAAGCCATTCAAAAGAAATACCTGTGGCCCGTCCAACTTGGACCGAATACTCGATCGCTTGTGCGGATACATGGCACCCCCGAAAAACCAGCCAATCACACCAACAGGGATTGTTGGGTGTTCAAGCAAGCAGGCAAGTTAAGTGCCGAACTAAATGACAAGGGGCTGCATAGCGACGATGAGGAAGAGCCCCGGCCGCCGAACAATAGAGGACAGAAGGGCTTTCCCACACAAGTGCGGACGGTGAACATGATATACGCAACTCATATACCCAAAAGGGAGCGGAAGCATGCACTAAGGGACGTATATGCAATGGAGCCAGTCGCCCCGAAGTTCAACCCATGGTCTTCCTACCCGATCACGTTCGATCGAAGGGACCACCCCACTAGCATCCGTCACGGCGGTTCCGCCGCATTGGTTCTTGACCCAATTATTGACGGATTTCACCTCACCGTAGTCCTGATGGGCCGGCGGTAGCAGCCTGAACCTGCTTTATCGTGATACAAAGGTCGCAAATGGGCATAGACCCTCAAGGATTAAACCTACAAAGACGACCTTTAAAGGCGTCATACCGGGTGTAGAGGCCAATTATGCGAGCTCAATTACACTCGAAGTGGTCTTCAATCCCGGATAACTTCCGAAGCGAAGAGTTAATCTTCGACATAGTCCCGTTCAGCAGCAGCTATCATGCCCTGCTTCGGACGAACCGCATTTGCAAAGTTCAATGCGGTGCCGCACTACGCATACCTCAAGCTCAAGATGCCAGGCCCTCGAGGAGTAATCACGGTCAATGGAAACACCGAACGCTCTCTCCGAACGGAGGAGCACACGGCGGCCCTCGCGGCAGAGATGCAAAGCAGCCTCTCACAGCAACTCTCGAGTCCGGCCACTAAACGTCCGGACACTATCAAGCGCGCCCGGAGTAACCTACAACAAGACCGCCTGGCACGATCCAAGCACGCGTAGCAATCCAACCCCAGCCCTCGCGAAACCGCGAAGCCAATACTACGCGTACATAACTACGCTCTGGAGATACCATGGGCATAAGGGGAGGGGCACGACCACGGCACACCCAGAATGCGGCTCAACCGCACCAGGGGCTCCCAATTGTGTCATTCTTTTTCCTTCTTCTTTTTTCTTACTTTCAGGACTCCGTTTTCCAGAAGCCCTGTCCGGCACTTGAATTGTCGAACTCACGATGCAACAGCCAGGGAAGCAGAAAGCTACGTCGAGTGTTCAGGTGGTCTCTACTACGAGCATTATACCTGTTTTACATATCATCCCGCAGCTTACCCCTGGAGGGGGACATGTTAAATAGTCCCATCCCTTTCTTATCGCACAATTTGTATCGTTCTGCTTTTATTTGCAGTTTCTTTTTAACAACCAATATATAGCTCTTGCCGATTATTGCACTCCTTTCTATATCTATATATATGTTCATTTCATGACATGTTGCACCCGTACACTTTGGTACGGCCAATACACCAGGGGCTTAAGTACCCCAAAATTATGGTGTGATAAGTCCGAACACTTTCACAAGTGCGGCGCTCAACTTATAGCATTATATGCATCGGCTCCGAATCATGTCTTGGGTCAATAGTTGGGTTTGCCCGGCTCCTATGTTTTGGTACCTTACGTTCCGTTATATCGGCTAAGGTAGCACTAGTAGAACCACTGCGATTGTGCCCCGGTTGAGCTGGGTTGAGCACCTCAGTGGAGAAAGCTAAAACTGACCGTCATGATAGGGCGAGAGCCGGTCGCTGTTCGAGAGGTTCTTCCGGGTCCCTAAAGACTTATACCGCTTAGAGTGAGGAACCGGAATTGTCCGGCCAAGGCGTGGATAGCGCCCCGAACTCGGTCTTCCGAATACTAGGGGCTTCACTAAATTTAAAATTATAGAATTCTATGGCTAAGTGAGAGTGTTCAAGCATTATAAGTCCGGTTGCCTTGTTCGTTGCGTTGAGCGCCTCCTCGATGGACCCAAGAATGGGAACAAGAGCGCTCAAGTTCATCCCGAACACCCCAAAGACTGTGGCATGGGGGCTGAAGCCAACGACTTGCCATCTCTCAAATTTGATAAACGGCCGCCTGAAGGTAATATTTTAAATTAACAACCGTTGCTTAGCTCATATGAACAAGTTCTCAGCGTCACAGATAACAAATGCAGTCTATTCAAAATTACATCTTTGGAGCACTCATCCGCTTATTCGGCGGGCACCCTTCAGAGGTCCTCATAGTACATTTCGGGCGTGCGATGCTCCTTGCCCTTCGCTTGCCCGTCATCCGTCACAAGCTTCTCCGCATTCAGCTTGCCCCAAAGGCACTTTAGCACGGGCAAGGGCCCGACGGGCACCTTCAATGCAGACGGAGCGCTTGATGACTTCAATCCATGGACAAAGGCCCACCAGCCAGACTAGCCCAAAGTAGCTCCCAGGCATGGCTTCCAATGGCCACAGCCGAACTATGAGGCCCCTCATGGCCTGTTCGGCGACCTTGTGGAGCTCAACCAGCTGCTTCAGCTGGTCGCTTAGGGGCACCGGATGTCCGGCCTCAAAGATATCGAGACTGTAACACCTTCTCCGTCGAGCTCCCCTCCTTAGCGCGGTAGAATGCGGCAGCATCAGACACACTACGGGGCAGATCTGCGAATGCTCCTGGAGAGCTCCGAATCCGGGTAAGTAATAGGTAATTCACTTTCACATGCTTGCTTTGCATAAAGAATGCCTTACCCGCCGCTATCTTCTTTAATGATTTAATTTCTTGGAGGGCTTTTTGGGCCTCGGCCTTAGCAGCTTTGGCACTCTCAAGAGCCGAGGCAAGCTCGGACTCTCGGGTCTTCGAGTCACGCTCCAAATCCTCGTGTTTTTTCACGAGAGCCTGGAGCTCTTGCCGCACCTCCGCCAGCTGCGCCTCCCCCTTCTCTCGCTCGATGCGCTCCGCGGCCGCTTTGTTTTCGGCCATGGACACCGCTTCCTTCAGGGTCGCCACCTCGTTCGTGGCCCCTGCAGTACCCATGTTATTCCTGTTATCTTTCTGCAACCAAATCCTTTCTTTAAGGTATTTCTTTAATACGGTATTACTTACCTTACTTGTCCTCGAGCTGCTTCTTGGCAAGGTCGAGCTCGTTCTCGGACCACTCGAGGCTCTGCTTCAATGCATTGACCTCCGCATGGTCAGAGGTCGCCAGGTCAGAACGCAACCTGCATTCCCATATTGACATACTTATGTTAGACTCCTGCGTATATCTTTTTAGATCCATAGTCCGGCTTTTCTTTCCGAACACTAAGCATCAGGGGCTACTGTCTATGCGGTAATATTTTTACATATTCTAAACTTACCTCAAAGCCTGTTAGAAGGCTGGTACAGGCTTCAGTCAGCCCGCTCTTGGCGGACTGAACTTTCTGGATCACCACACTCATAATAAAGGCAGTGCTCCTCCTTGATGGAGGCGCCTGTTAAGCGCCTCAATAAGCTATCCGGTGCCTCCGGTTGATTTGAAGACACCGGCGTCTTACCCTTCCTACGAAGGGACCGCTTGCCGGAGTCCGGAACCGCTGAAGGTTCCGGTATGGAGTCCGGACGAGGGTCTGGCTTAGAGCCCCTGGGGGTCTCGCCACCCACGCGCCTGGAGTCCGGGAGGTTGCCTTGTGGCGCCTCCTGCACCACCTCCTCTTGACCAGGCCCCCCTTGGGGCACCACCTCGGCGTCGTCCGCAGTGTGAGGCGAGGAGGCGGCCGGAAGTGAAGTACTCTCCATTTCCGACGAACCTGTGGACCCGCCGATTTGCGGCGAACTCGCCTTTGGGCGGGCTGCATGATTGTTCGCATTAGAGAACACTATGCAATAAAAAAGCCATGGGTATCCGGACACTTACGATCTCGCCAGGGGCTTGGCCCTTATTGGCCAATCCTCCTCGTCATTGTCGACGTTGGTGGAGAAGTCCGGAGGAAGGGTTCTTCCCTTCTTGGACCCTCCGCCTCCCCTGGGCTTAGCGGCCTTCCTTTTCCTCTCCTCTTCACCGGGAGAGGCTTCTTTCCTCCTCCTCGTTCTCGAGAAGATTCTGCTTCAGAATCCGACAAAGACTGCATCGGGAGCTCCTTCGAAGTTCCGTGGCCTCCTTCTTGGCCTTCTTCTCCGGCACCACATGAGGTATCGGAGCCAGCAGCCCCACTAATCGGGTGTCCGCTGGTCTTCGCAAAGGAGCCGGACAGTTAACCTGTCCGGACGCCTTCAACCAGTCCGTTAAAGGTTAGGGAGTTTTAGATCCCGTGACAGAGTCAAACTATGAAAAAGAGTCCCACAAAGGGTAAATAACCCACCTCGCTGGCTTGACGCCGCGAAATGAATCTGCAATCTTGATGGCGGATGTAGGGGCCTCGGCGCCTTGAACAGCACTCTTCCGTGCATCTTCGCACGTAGTGTCGAAGAGCCTTTTAGAGTTGAATGTCAGTGCGGATCGAACTCCCACAATTTGAAGGCCCGTTGTTGGCATAGGAGAATCCGGCGGATGAGCATCACCTGGATTACGTTGACAAGCCTGAGATTCTTGTCCACCAGGTTTCGGACGCAGGTTTTGAGTCCGGACAGCTCGTCCGAATTCCCCATGTCGAGGCCGTCTCTTTCCATGATGAGAGCCGTGTGGGGAAGCCAGATCTGAATTGGGCCGCCACCCATTTGGGGTCGCGGCTCGGTGATGTAGAACCACCCGATTGCCACCCCTTTATGGTCTCCACAAAGGAGCCCTCGAGCCATAGGACTTTGGCCATCTTGCCAACCATGGCGCCTCCGCCAATCCGCTTGGCGGCCGCCCACCGCCTTCTCGACATTGAAGATCTTCAGCCATAAGCCAAAGTGGGGCTGGATGCGGAGGAAGGCCTCGCACCTGACGATGAACGCCGAGATGTTGAGGATGAAATTCGGGCCAGTCGTGGAAGTCCAGGCCGTAGTAGAACATGAGCCCCGGACAAATGGGTGAAGTGGAAAACCTAGTCCGCTGGAGGAAGTGGGGAGAAACACCACCCTCTCATGGGGCCTGGGGTTGGAATGAGATGCACTACGCCGGGCTGCAGCGGTGTGCGTTGCCTTGGACAAGTATCCGGCCTCCCGCAGCTTTGTGATGTGCCCCTCCGTGACGGAGGAGGCCATCCACCTGCCTCCCCGCCTGGACATAGTTGGAGAAGGTTGAGGTGGGGTGTGCGGACTTGGGCGCTAGAGCTCGAGTCTTGTGAAAATGGATGAGCAAAGGAGGAAGAAGGCGTGGGTGAATAGGTGGATCCTTATCCCTTATATGGACGGACGGCTTACGCGCCCCCACCAGCCTGGTAAAACTCGCTTATCTCCCAAGCGCCGTAATCAACGGGCGCGGATGGGTTACCCACGTCCGTATTGATGGGAATCCCGGAATAAGGGGCACGATCTATGCTTTGATAAGACGCGTGCGAGAAACGGCCTCGCTAAACGCCGCTTAAGGTGGAACAAAGAAAACGATTCATATAAAGGCTTGGCCGTGGTGTGATGTCACGCCCGCGGAATACGTCGACAGATCCGTGCAAAAGTTATTCTCTCTACGGTGGTATGTGGAACTTGTTTTTGCGAGCGGACACTATCCTTGTGTTCGTAACCTTCTATGAAGTATTCGGAGGAGGAACCCGCCTTGCAATGCCGAAGACAATATGCGCGCCCGGACTCGACGTCATTGAAGCCCTGGTTCAGGGCTACCGAGGGGTCCTGGACTAGGGGTGTCCGATAGCGAACTATCATCTTTGGCCGGACTCCAAGAATATGAAGATACAAGATTGAAGACTTCGTCCCGTGTCCGGATGGGACTTTCCTTGGCGTGGAAGGCAAGCTTGGTGATACGGATATGTAGATCTCCTACCATTGTAACCGACTCTGTGGTAACCCTAACCCTATCCGTGTCTATATAAACCGGAGGGTTTTAGTCCGTAGGACGAACAACAATCATACCATAGGCTAGCTTCTAGGGTTTAGCCTCTACGATCTCGTGGTAGATCTACTCTTGTACTACCCATATCATCAATATTTATCAAGCAGGAGCAGGGTATTACCTCCATCGAGAGGGCCCGAACCTGGGTAAAAACATCGTGTCCCTTGTCTCCTGTTAACATCCGCCTAGACGCACAGTTCGGGACCCCCTACCCGAGATCCGCCGGTTTTGACACCGACATCAATCTTGCCCGTGGAGAAGTCTTGATCCAAAAAAGAGCCATGATTCGAGCAATGGGTGGCGGTGGCCTCGGTGCAATGGGTGGCGGCGCAATGGGTGGCGGTGGCCTCGGCGCAATGGGTGGCATGGGTGGCTTCGGAGGTACCGTGGGCGGTTTAGGTGCAATGGGAGGCATGGCTGGCTTTGGAGCACCCCTCGACGCTATGGCCACCATGGGAGGCATGAGTTTTGCTTCTCTCGTGGGAGGCATGGGTGCACCTCCGGCCGCCATGGGCGGAATGTCTTCGATGCGCCTCCTCGCACACATTCCCATGAAGATGTCGTTAAAGATCTTGCCAACACCGTCGGAGCTTCACGTGATGCGGTGCGTGATAAGGAGAGGGAGGAAGATTCATCTTCGGAGGCGGAAGAATCGTCTTCCGAAGATGAGGACGAGGACGAAGACGAGGACGAGGAATGATGTGTCTTTTATTTGTGCATTGAACTTGATTTGCATTTTCCACTTGGTTGGATGAACTTGTGGGCATGATTTTGAACTTGTGGGCATGAAATTTTCTTCATCAACTTGTTTGTTTGAAATTTTATATATCATGTTTATTGCATTTTGAATGTTTCAACTTCATCTTGTGTTCAAAATGTCATATATGTAATGCCCCGGCGAGTCGCAAGCGCTCTTTGGAGCGGCGCTGCTGCATTTTAGCGACTGTCCGGAGCGAGCCTTGCTGCGCCAAGGCCAAACCAGACGATGAACGTGCGGCAAAGCAGTTTTTTGCGTGCGGCGCGTTCGGCGCCTATTGGAGATGCTCTCAGCCTCCAGATTTGAAGGTTGTGGGAAGTTGGTTTGGAGTGCACACCTAAGCTAACTGTTGTGGCCAGAGTAAAACTTCAGCTACTTCCTCCTCATGCCTCCTTTCTGATTCCATTGGCGTTGCAGCCCATACAGCTCATATTGACGCAAAAAAAAAGAGATTACATTGGGGGTGTGAATGATAACTACTGGTTACCTACTACCTCCATCCTGATTTATTGGAATGTTAATGCATGTCGCAAAATATTATATCGTTCGATTCGTATTTGAACGTAGTTTCTGGTAATATTATTTTCGTTGTTTATATACTTTATTAGTTAAAATCATGGTCAAGATATGATCCTAAATACAAGGGGGGCTGATAAACCAGGACGGAGGTAGTACCCGCCATTAGTGGTGACCACCGTGCCTCGAATTCCCGCGTGCGAGCCGTCGAATGCCCGCCACACGGCATCATCTCTAGACAAGCCCACCATCCCGAACAATAAAATCCTGGCGGCAAGGCATGCCCAACCCAAACCCTACCGATGTCTCTTCCCCTGCTTGCACGATGAGTTCATCACCCTAATGTTATCACGCCGCCCTGTAGCCTATTTGTTGAATCTGCTCGCAGACGACAACATGTCATCCCAAATGCCTCGGGCCAGTGGGGCTACCTCTGCTGCACCAGACTAGCCGCGGTCACCGGCGCATCCTGCTCTGTGGCGCCGACGCTGTCATTGTCCTCGTTACCATACACCCCAACCCGGGCCGCACGCTTGGGGTGACACCTCCTCTGATGAAAAGGATGTCGTCGCCCCCCTCACCCCCTTCCTCCCTGTACTCATCCCTGACAAGCCCAAGGACCCAAATGGCAGCTTGCTCAAGCTCTCCACCCACCTCCTCTGATGAAAAGGATGTCGTCGCCCCCCTCACCCCCTTCCTCCCTGTACTCATCTCTGACAAGCCCAAGGACCCCAAATATTGTATCGTTCGATTCGTATTTGAACGTAGTTTTTGGTAGTATTATTTTTGTTGATTATATACTTTATTAGTTAAAATCATGGTTAAGATATTATCCTAAATACAAGGAGGGCTGATAAACCAGGACTGAGGTAGTACCCGCCATTAGTGGTGACCACCGTGCTTCGGATTCCCGCGTGCGAGCCGTCGAATGCCCGCCACACGACATCATCTCTAGACAAGCCCACCATCCCGAACAATAAAATCCTGGCGGCAAGGCATGCCCAACCCAAACCCTACCGCCGTCTCTTCCCCTGCTTGCACGATGAGTTCATCACCCTAATGTTATCACGCCGCCCTGTAGCCTATTTGTTGAATCTGCTCGCAGACGACAACATGTCATCCCAAATGCCTCGGGCCAGTGGGGCTACCTCTGCTGCACCAGACTAGCCGCGGTCACCAGCGCATCCTGCTCTGTGGCGCCGACGGTGCCATTGTCCTCGTTACCATACACCCCAACCCGGGCCGCACGCTTGGGGTGACACCTCCTCTGATGAAAAGGATGTCGTCGCCCCCTCACCCCCTTCCTCCTCAGACTCATCCCCGACAAGCCCAAGGACCCCATCGGCAGCATGCTCAAGCTGTCCACCCACCTCCTCTGATGAAAAGGATGTCGTCGCCCCCCTCACCCCCTTCATCCCTGTACTCATCCCTGACAAGCCCAAGGACCCCAACGGCAGCATGCTCAAGCTCTCCACCCACCCAATCAGCCCAGCCTCTGCATGACGAGTTGGATATAAGTTGTTGACGAGGCAGATCGCTAAGGCGAGCTCAGCCTTTGTTGAGCTCCTCAACACCAATGACAGCCTCAATGACGTGCTCCTCTCCTTCGACGAGAACGAGGACAGCCTTAATGACGTGCTCCTCTCCTTCGGCGAGAACGAGGACGGCCTTAATGACGTGCTCCTCTCCTTTGACGAGAACGAGGACTAGCCTTGACTACTAGATAGCTAGCAATGTCAAGAAAGCCACATTGCTATCTTTAGCAATGCAAATGTCGTCTCTCGACATTTTAAGTCGCAAATTATATGTCAATGCGACGAATTTTGCCCCTAACAATAAGAACCTTTAGTATTTCGAATGTCTTTTGTTCTTGATTCACTTTTAGTCCTCGTTTGATTGTCTACAATTAAAACTATAAATTATGGAGCGTGGTGCAAAAAATTATGTAGTGCGCTCCATCCATGTTTTGGCGACTTTAAGCGCGATCCAAAAAATTATGTAGTGCGCACCATCCACGTTTTGGCAGCTCTGTTAGAGTTGCTCGGAGTGAGTTCATGACCAGGTGCAATGCAACATGAAATGGTCATAGAAATGGGGTAAAGCTTATACAAGCTGCCAAGGTAGAGTGCTATTGCTGTTCAGGCCGTCTTGCTCTGTACACGTATCGATTTTCTGAAGATGAGGATTAGTACTCTACTGTTTTCTGTACTACATGCTCATGGTTTCATTGGGACATGCACATAATCAAGCAATGCTCCACTGCCAATATGAGTATATTTTACTTACACACATGAGGTGCGCTTTGCGGTTCTCTCTGGCCAATGCATCACATGAGTGGATGCATCACATGAAAGTCATCAGTTATATATCCATAAACAATCATCTTCTGTTCTGTAGTATGCCAGGACCAGCCAGCAGTTCACTTTTGGAGAAAACATAAACAAACAAATCAAAGGCAGTGAAGCTTTAATTGAAGTGCTTCACACAGTAAAAACGTATGGAACCTTTCTTCGAGCACGCGTGTTACCTCTCCTTGCATATGCGCCTATCAGCGAAAGTATGGGGAGACAGAAAAATTAGCTAGGGGAGTGAAGCTTCCATGACCAAGTGAGCTGATCAAGTGGCATGCACATGGAACTCTTGTGTTCTAGACCTAAACATGCTTTAACAACCCTAATCTCCACTAATCTGGCAAAGTAAAGCTACTGTTGTGACTTAATAACATGCCAATGAGCCTCTCCATGATTAATTAACTGATCCAACAAGGTGCACTATGAATTAGTGCCTACTGTTGTTACTCTCCGTAATTATTTAACTGGTCATCGGTTGCACTAACAAGGTGAATCATGAATTAGTGCTAGAGTAGTTACTGTTGTTACCTCATGCAGGCAGCTGCTAGCTAGCTAGGCAAGTTAATTAGTTATACTGACAGGGTTAGTCGAGATTAGGGTGAGTGACCGACCGCCCCAATCACTGTGCGCAAAGTTACATGTAAAGTTTACTGAAGTAAACCAGAAGCAACCCTAACACCGGCAGCTCATTTTTCTTCCAGTAACTTTCACCTTTAATAGTTTGTCAAAAGGAAAAAAGGCAATGTGCATAATTTCAGTTCATGTGGGGCACTATTCAAACTCCACTTCCTATTTGACCCGAATTAACAAGTCCGATTCTTTGACGAGAAATCATTGGGCCTTTTTCTGGCTGCAATTATTTCGTTTCCTCATTCATCAATCATTCTGATTATGCCTCATGCACCTCTCCCGTCGCCCTCTCACTCCTATGGTGGTGCAGCAGAGAAGCTTGCTCAGAAAAGTAGAATATTTCACCTCCTGCATTAAAAAAGCAAAAGGAGGGAGCAGCTCGACAAGGTAGTCAAACAGAAAGCCCATTCATTCCATTCCTTTTACACCCCTGTCCTTCTCCATCCAATGTATGGTCCATTCCACAGCCAGGCCAGGCCATGCTTCTGCTGCATGGGCTAATTAAATACAGTATGTGCTCGTTAACCATGCTCTGTCAGAGTTAAATATTTGTTTTGTGTTCTAGAAAATGGAGGTTGCAGGAACTAATGGAGTGGGAGTTGTCCTATAAACAACATGACAATGTCTAAAACGAGTAGGGCGTTTTGGTGCCCAGGCTCATCTGCACCTGGTTAGAAAAAAATTCGTAAAAAAATTAAAAAAAATTAAAAAAATTCCAAATAAAATTTGTGTGGTAGACAATTTAATGCGTGAGGCCCGCTACAAATTTTAGGTTATTTGGACATCTGAGCAGCTCTCAGCAAAAAAGACAAATCGGGGCAAAACAGTACATGAACAGTAAACATTTTTACAGACCTCCAATTTGTCTTTTTTGCTGAGAGCTCCTCTGATTTCTAAATGATTTGAAAATTGGAGCAGACCTCACGCATCAAACTTTCTACCCCACAAAAAAAGTTGGAATTTTTGAATTTTTGTAGTATTTGCTTTGATTTTTTTCGTCGGTGCGGGTGTAGATGAGCTCGGATGCAGAAATGGATTTTCGCTAAAACAACCTATATACATTCGAGGGTTAGTCTACACAAGCTTACGGTATCTCTAGAAGATTCCCTAAAAGCTATATTTGCCGGATCTTTTTTAGGTGATTAAGCATTATCTATCAAATTTTCTAATATTTATGTTCCTTGATTATAACATTTTACCTTTTTTATTTTACTGTTCACAAGGGAGCATTCGTGCTCGGGAGTAGTATAGGACTATCGCTAATGTGGGCTATTCTCAGTAAAAATAGGGGTGCGTCGTGTTGCTTACCGCTCGCCCAGCTTTCACACCAGAACCCGCCGCCACCGCCGCCGCTCGTCCCTGGCACCGATGACCACCGGAAATGTGTTATATTTGTGTCGAATGTTTGCACGCAAAAGTTTACGGAACTTGGAGTTGGAATTGGTGTGGATAGGTACGAGCCGTGTAGGAATCGAAGACGTATCCTAGGCCTCTTATATAGTGAGAGGTGTCACACGTTGTATCACATCACGACTTGTTGAAATAGGTATGCGGGGTGTGTGTCGGCGTCTGTGCGGCCAGTGTATCTCGGGGAGGAGCGCCTGTAGTCATTGCCCTGGGGATGTAGCCATATTGGTGAGCCTCGGTAACAAATATCGTGTCTCAGTGTTGTCTATGTTCTTGCATGATGTTATATTCCAACAAAAACTAATAGCTCCAACCCACCCCCGCGCCCCTGGCCGCCGGCGCCGGCGCTGGAGACCCATAGTCATCCGCGAATTGGGCGCTACAAGGTACCAAACGACAGCGCGATGGAAAGAACATCATTGAGAGCTCTCGATCACCGACAATTGTTGTGGCTCGCAACGCTGCCACCCCCCGGTCTCCCTTGGCCTAGCCGATTGGCAAACGAGATTGTCAGCCGTGGCCAAGGTGGCGGACATCACGACAATGGCAGTGAAGAAGAAGAAGATTGTGGTTTCCCCCACGCTTTCCCCTCGACCTCCTGTAGCAACACCGTCATGCCCTCCACCTTTGGTGGCCAAAGAGGAGCCAGATTTGGACGAGACAAAGAGTGTGGCCCACGTGTTGAAGGAAATGGCCTGATGGTAAAGTTTGATCCTTTTTCTTTCTTTTCTGTTTTACAATTCCTCAATTGAATGATGCGTAATGTGATATTGATTGCTAGGTTTTTCTTTGCTTTTGTAGTGATCAATTGAATGATGATGCATACGATTTTATGGAACAATTGAATGCAATCTACACACTCAGTCTCAATGAGATTACCATACTCATGCCATATACCAAGAGATCACGAGAAATGTCGAGATGGTGGAGGAGACCGAGGAGGTGGATAGGCCGGACACCCAAACATTAAAAAGGAGTAGGTCGTGCAACTATAAGACCATTGAAGATGAAGCTTTGTCTGAAGTTTGTATTAACATCTCACTTGATTCCAGGGTTGGGGCCAATAAAAAAGGAGTGATTTTGTGGGAGGATCGAGGATTACTACAATAGCCATGTGTACATTCTCTTCAACTGCACAACCATGTATCTCACTCATCGTTACAGTGTTGTTTAAGACCAATGCAACCGATGGTCCGAATGTATTGAGCAATTTAATCTTTCGTCACCAACTGGAATCCCCAAGCATGAGTATCAGCCCTTCATTCAAGCTCTTTACAAGGAAAGGAACAAGAGAAATAGTAGCAAAGCCTTCCACTCCTCAAGTCCGCCCGGATGGCAAATAATGCAAAGCCATGGAAGAAGAATGACGATGGTGGAGGTGAGAGGCTTTGGTAGCCGACCAGAAGAAGAAGAATATGGCTTGTTTCTATGAGATCAAGATGATGGGGGAGAAGTTCAAGGCCAACGCGGTGGCCATGGAGAGAAAGGTTGAAGCGGAAGAAAAATAAACACTAGAACTGGAGGTACAAAGTCTTGCATTGGAGGCTGAGGAAAAAGGGAAAATGATTGAGATTGAGGAGCAATGGTATGCATTGGACAGCAAGGAGCAAAGGAACAAAAGGGTGACCGAGGAATGTGCTATCGTGTTCATGAATCCTGGCAAGATCGATGAGAAGACAAAACAATATTGGGAGTTAACTCATGGTAACATATTGGCTATGTTTGGTGGTGGTAGCAACAATAATGGAGCAAATGTGTGAGCTCTTGTGAACTACGATGGCTTTTGGTCAACGATGTTTGTAAAAAATGAACTGGCACATTCGGTGCCTTTTGGCATAAATTATGGTTATGTTTAGGAGTTTCTTGGATTGGATGAACTTTATTTATGCATGTAGTTGAATCATAATGGGGTGCATTTGAATTATCTATTTGTTTTGAAATGTGATGATTTTTTCCCTATTGTTTGAGCAAACATTTGATGAGTTGACGAGATGATTTTTTTTGGTATTAAATTTTAGGGGATCTTCAAGATGCAGATAAATCTGTTTGAGCGACACTCAATATGGGACGGATGGGGTAGCCTTTTCAGGATAGGGATAAGATTTGAAATTATAGAATGGATATCTGCTAGAGATGCCCTTAGAGGAACTCTAATAGAGTCGCCATACTGGCAGCCTCTATAACACATATGAAGCACGCTACATAATGTTTTGGAGGTTGCAGAGACTGTGCACAAACACATACGCCATAATGTTGCCTTGATATTTTGTTTTTTGTTTTCTTCTTTCTACCATATTTATAAAAAAATAGATCAAATAATTCAACAAATATCATTACAAGCCATTAATCCGAATACAACAAATAGTCCTAATTAACAAATAACCCGAATGCAACAAATAACAAACTAATAAATTGTTCAAGTAAAAGTAAATAAATTTGAGGGACAACTAAACGAGGATGGTGTTTTGGATCTCAACCACCATGGAGGCCGATTTAAAAAAATGCCAAAATAAGGAGGTAAGGTGTATGTGTGTAGAATTGGAGGATGAATACGTTGAAACGCGACCAGTACAGAAAAGACAAATTCATGGTCTAGGAGAATGAATAGTATCATCTGTTAAAAAGCCCCAATTTTTTTTGCTTAAACCCTCACTTCAACGTATTTCGTCCTGAAAATTTAGACACTTGTGCATTATGCATTCAACTATATCTGTATTTTTTTAGAATTATTTTGAAATGTAAAAATATGATTTTTCAAGAATTTTGAATTTTGCATGTAGAGGCCTCCGTGGAGCTCGGCTTCCAAAAAGGAATTTCCGAAATTAAACACACTATCTCACAGCTACCTGTCAATGATGCTCAATGAATTCCTCCCCGTCTGATGATGGGAGAACCGGTCTTCAATCTTCCGACCATGCACTACCGGAACAGGGCCATACCCCGACGGCCAAAACAATGCCGACGGCCCCCGTCGGCTTCTTCGGAGATATGCCGACAACTGGCGCTCGGCCGTCCGGGCGTAAAAACCGTCAGACTCACAGCGAGATAGGCCGGCGGCACCCGTCGGCATAGAATGGCCGTCGGCCTAGCTACATATTCGCCGGCTACCGCTGCCGGCTTACAACGGCCGTCGGCATACCGTGGGGCCCGGCCACCCCACAGCTATGGCGTCGGACCTATGCCGACGGCGAAGCAGGGGCCGGCATGGGTCCAAAGGCCACGCCATCGATCCGCCGCACCATGCGAACTGTGCCGACGGCCGCCATCGGCATATCGCCACGTCGGCGATCCGCGACACGCTGGTCGGATCTATGCCGTGGCCTAGGCCGTCGGCATAGCTATATTTTTTCGTTCATATTTTTTAATGCTTTTTTGTGTATTATTATATCAACTAACATGTAGCATGTTAAATATAAACATACATATGAATATATATGTAGTTTGTTTTTTTTCATATATTATGAATATATATATAGTTTGTATTTTTTCGAGCACGTTAATAATGTGCGGTCATGTTCTTTAAATATAGATCCTTATATTTTATTAAAATCAAAAACAGCTATGCCGACAGAAGTTTTGTGGCGCTTGCAAACGCCTCGACACCCGTCTCGAGTGACCCCTCACATCCGCTGGTGTGCCCCCCCTCATGGGCCAGGCGCGCCCGCAAGACTGGAGGGGGGAAACGGACGCGTCGGGTCTACACGGGGTGGATGTAGCTGTGGTTTTGGCCCGGATGTTGCTCCCGGGTGTCCCTCTGGACCGACCTAACACAACCGGGTGGAGAGGTCCATTGGTCAAAGCCCGTCCGTGGGAAGTCAAAAGGCTAGATCTCGTGGTCAATTGCTCCAGGGTTAGGCGGGACGGGGGCCCTGGGGGGTAGCAATGCCACCGGAGCGTCGTACCGGGCCCTCATACATGCGGGGTGGTGTTGTGGCATGTCCGAAGAGGCGGCACGCGCTGCCTCCTGCGTGCCCCCCCCAGACGGCCGCCACCGCACGGAAGGGGGAAACGGACGCTGCCGGGTCTACACGGAGTGGATGTAGCTGTGGGTTTGGCCCGGATGTTGCTTCCCGGTGTCCCTCTGGGCCGACCCGACACAACCGGTGGAGAGGTCCACCGTCAAAGCCCGTCCGTGCAAAGTCAAAGGGCTAGATCCCGTGGTCAACGCTTCTGAGGGTTAGGCGGGGCCAAGGGGCCACAGAAGTGGGGTAACAATGCCACCGGAGGCGTCGTCTGGAGCCCCTCATACATGCGGGTGGTGTTGTGGCATGTCCGAAGAGGCGATGCAGCGTCTCGGTTGTGGCCCCCTCACGGACGGCAATGAAAGCGGTAGTAGGCGTTACTGCGTAACGATGCAGCGTGAATATTATTAAATACTTGGAGCGCGATAAAATCATGAGTTTTTTACACAACGTGGGCACATGTGCTATAGGACTGATGGTAATTTTCATAATTTTTTGTGATGGAGAAGTATCTGAACACTTCCCTCTACGCGGATTGCTCTTGATCGCTTCACGATGTGGCCGGCCTCCCGGGCTAGCATACCGTCAAATCTTGCGTAGGCGGCCTGTCACAAATCTGGAAGTGTTGAGGCGGTTGCAAACGCCCAGCACGCGTCTCCGGGGTGTGCCCCCCCCCTCACGGACGGCGCCGCCGCCGGCACCTGGAGGGGGGAAACGGACGCGTCGGGTCTACACGGAGTGGATGTAGCTGTGGGTTTGGCCCGGATGTTGCTCCCCGGTGTCCCTCTCGGCCGACCCAACACAACCGGGTGGAGAGGTCCACTGGTCAAAGCCCGTCCGTGCAAAGTCAAAGGGCTAGATCCCGTGGTCAAACGCTACAGGGTTAGGCGGGACGGGGGCCCTGGGGTAGCAATGCCACCGGAGGCGTCGTCACCAGGCCCTCATACATGCGGGGTGGTGTTGTGGCATGTCCGAAGAGGCGGCACGCGTCTCCGGTGTGTGGCCCCCCTCATGGACGGCAATGAAACGGTAGTAGACGTTCTGCGGTAACGATGCAGTGTGAATATTATTAAATACTTGGAGCGCGATAAAATCATGAGTTTTCTACACAACGTGGGCACATGTGTTATAGGGTGATGGTAATTTTTCATAATTTTTGTGATGGAGAAGTATCTCGAACACTTCCCTCTCGCTGGATTGCTCTTCGCATGCGTCTCTGTTGTGGCGGCTGACCTCCGGGGCCAGCATACCATCAAATCTTGCGAGGCGGCCTCTCACAAGTCCGGAAGTGTTGAGGCGGTTGCAACGCCCAAAGACGCTGCCTCCGGTGTGCCCCCCCCCCCCTCACAGACTGGCCGCCTTGGCACACTGGAGAAGCAAAACCTTGTCGGGTCTACCCGGAGTGGATGTAGCTGTGGGTCTGGCCCGGATGTTGCTCCAAAGTGTTCCTATGGGCCGACCCTAACACAACCGGGTGGAGAGGTCCAGGTCAAAGCCCGTCCGTGCAAAGTCAAAGGCTGAATCCCGTGGTCCAAAGCCTCTGAGGTTAGGCGGGGCCAGAGGGGGCCACAGGGGGGTAGCAATGCCACCGGAGGCGTCATCGGGCCCTCATACATGCGGGGTGGTGTTGTGGCATGTCCAAGAGGCGGCACGCGTCTCCGTGTGTGGCCCCCCCTCACGGACGGCAATGAAAGCGGTAGTAGACGTTCTCATGATAACGATGCAGCGTGAATATTATTAAATACTTGGAGCGCGATAAAATCATGAGTTTTTTACACAACGTGGGCACATGTGCTATAGGACTGATGGTAATTTTTCATAATTTTTGTGATGGAGAAGTATCTGAACACTTCCCTCTACGCCGGATTGCTCTTCGCATGCGTCTCTGTTGTGGCGGCGGCCTCCGGTAGCATACCGTCAAATCTTGCGTGGCGGCCTCTCACAAGTCTGGAAGTGTTGAGGCGGTTGCAAGCGCCCAGCACTCCTCTCCGGTGTGCCCCCCCTCACGGACGGCGCCGCCGCCCGGCACCGGAGAAACAGACGCGTCGGGTCTACACGGAGTGGATGTAGCTGTGGGTTTGGCCCGGATGTTGCTCCCGGTGTCCCTCTCGGCCGACCCAACACAACCGGGTGGAGAGGTCCACCGGTCAAAGCCCGTCGTGCAAAGTCAAAGGGCTAGATCCCGTGGTCAAACGCTACTGAGGTTAGGCGGGGCCAGGGGCCCTGGGGTAGCAATGCCACCGGAGCGTCGTCGGGCCCTCATACATGCGGGTGGTGTTGTGGCATGTCCGAAGAGGCGGCCAGCGTCTCCGTGTGTGGCCCCCCTCATGGACGGCAATGAAACGGTAGTAGACGTTCTGCGGTAACGATGCAGTGTGAATATTATTAAATACTTGGAGCGCGATAAAATCATGAGTTTTCTACACAACGTGGGCACATGTGCTATAGGACTGATGGTAATTTTTCATAATTTTTTGTGATGGAGAAGTATCTGAACACTTCCCTCTACGCGGATTGCTCTTCGTGACGTCTCGATCGCGGGCCGGCGGCCTCCGGGGGCTAGCATACCATCAAATCTTGCGTAGGCGGCCTCTCACAAGTCTCGAAGTGTTGAGGCGGTTGCAAACGCCCAGCACGCGTCTCCGGGGTGTGCCCCCCCCCCCTCACGGACGGCACCGCCGCCGGCACCTGGAGGGGGGAAACGAACGCGTCGGGTCTACACGGAGTGGATGTAGCTGTGGGTCTGGCCCGGATGTTGCTCCAAAGTGTTCCTATGGGCCGACCTAACACAACCGGGTGGAGAGGTCCACTGGTCAAAGCCCGTCCGTGCAAAGTCAAAGGGCTAGATCCCGTGGTCAAACGCTACAGGGTTAGGCGGGACGGGGGCCCTGGGGGGGTAGCAATGCCACCGGAGCGTCGTACCGGGCCCTCATACATGCGGGGTGGTGTTGTGGCATGTCCGAAGAGGCGGCACGCGTCTCCGGTGTGTGGCCCCCCCCTCACGGACGGCAATGAAAGCGGTAGTAGGCGTTCATGATAACGATGCAGCGTGAATATTATTAAATACTTGGGCGCGATAAAATCACGAGTTTTTTACACAACGTGGGCACATGTGCTATAGGGTGATGGTAATTTTTCATAATTTTTGTGATGGAGAAGCATGTCGAACACTTCCATCTACGCGGATTGCTCTTCGCACGCGTCACGACCGGCCGGGCGACCTCCGGGGCCAGTATACCGTCAAATCTTGCGTGGCGGCCTCTCACAAATCTGGAAGTGTTGAGGCGGTTGCAAACGCCCAAAGACGCTGCCTCCGGTGCCCCCCCCTCACGGACGGCGCCGCGCCGCACCTCGAGAAGCAGACGCTGTCGGGTCTACACACGGAGTGGATGTAGCTGTGTGCTGACCCGGATGTTGCTCCAAAGTGTTCCTATGGGCCGACCCTAACACAACCGGGTGGAGAGGTCCATCTGGTCAAAGCCCGTCTGCGCAAAGTCAAAGGGCTAGATCCCGTGGTCAAACGCTACAGGTTAGGCGGGACGGGGCCCACTGGTAGCAATGCCACCGAGGCGTCGTCTGGGGCCCTCGGACATGCGGGTGGTGTTGTGGCATGTCCGAAGAGGCGCACGCGTCTCCGGTGTGGCCCCCCCTCACGGACGGCAATGAAACGGTAGTAGGCGCTTATGTAACGATGCAGCGTGAATATTATTAAATACTTGGAGCGCGATAAAATCATGAGTTTTTTACACAACGTGGGCACATGTGCTATAGGACTGATGGTAATTTTTCGTATTTTTTGTGATGGAGAAGTATCTGAACACTCCATCTACGCGGATTGCTCTTCGCACGTCTACGACTGTGGCCGGCGGCCTCCGGGGGGTAGCATACCGTCAAATCTTACGTAGGCGGCCTCTCACAAGTCTGGAAGTGTTGAGGCGGTTGCAAACGCCCAGCACGCGTCTCCGGTGTGCCCCCCTCACGAACGGCGCGCCGCCGCCGCACCCGGAGAAGCGGACGCGTCGAGTCTACACGGAGTGGATGTAGCTGTGGGTCTGGCCCGGATGTTGCTCCAAAGTGTTCCTATGGGCCGACCCGACACAACCGGGTGGAGAGGTCCACTGGTCAAAGCCCGTCCGTGCAAAGTCAAAGGGCTAGATCCCGTGGTCAAACGCTACTGAGGTTAGGCGGGGCCAGGGGGCCTGAGGGGGTAGCAATGCCACCGAGGCGTCGTGCGGGCCCCTCATACATGCGGGGTGGTGTTGTGGCATGTCCGAAGAGGCGATGCAGCGTCTCGGGTTGTGGCCCCCTCACGGACGGCAATGAAAGCGGTAGTAGGCGTTACTGTGATAACGATGCAGCGTGAATATTATTAAATACTTGGAGCGCGATAAAATCATGAGTTTTTACACAACGTGGGCACATGTGCTATAGGGGTGATGGTAATTTTTCATAATTTTTGTGATGGAAATGTCTGAACACTTCCCTCTCAGCGGATTGCTCTTCGCACGTCTCACGATCCTGTGGCCGCGGCCTCCGGGGTAGCATACCGTCAAATCTTGCGTGGCGGCCTCTCACAAGTCTGGAAGTGTTGAGGCGGTTGCAAGCGCCCGGCCTCCTCTCCGGTGTGCCCCCCCCCTCACGGACGGCGCCGCCCGCCGCACCTGGAGAAGCAGAACGGACGATCGGGTCTACACGGAGTGGATTTAGCTGTGGGTTTGGCCCGGATGTTGCTACCCGGTGTCCCTCTGGGCCGACCCGACACAACCGGGTGGAGAGGTCCACTGGTCAAAGCCCGTCCGTGCAAAGTCAAAGGGCTAGATCCCGTGGTCAACCGCTTCTGAGGTTAGGCGGACGGGGCCACAGGGGGTAGCAATGCCACCGGGCGTCGTCTGGGGCCCTCATACATGCGGGTGGTGTTGTGGCATGTCCGAAGAGGCGGCGCAGCGTCTCCGGTGTGTGGCCCCCTCATGGGACGGCAATGAAAGCGGTAGTAGGCGTTCTGATAACGATGCAGTGTGAATATTATTAAATACTTGGAGCGCGATAAAATCATGAGTTTTCTACACAACGTGGGCACATGTGCTATAGGACTGATGGTAATTTTTATAATTTTTTGTGATGGAGAAGTATCTGAACACTTCCCTCTACGAGGATTGCTCTTCGCACGTCTACGATTGTGGCCGGCGGCCTCCGGGGGTTAGCATACCGTCAAATCTTGCGTAGGCGGCCTCTCACAAGTCTGGAAGTGTTGAGGCGGTTGCAAACGCCCAGCACGCGTCTCCGGGGTGTGCCCCCCCCACTCAAAGACGACACCGCCGCCGGCACCTGGAGGGGGGAAACGAACGCGTCGGGTCTACACGGAGTGGATGTAGCTGTGGGCCTGGCCCGGATGTTGCTCCAAAGTGTTCCTATGGGCCGACCTAACACAACCGGGTGGAGAGGTCCACTGGTCAAAGACCGTCTGTGCAAAGTCAAAGGGCTAGATCCCGTGGTCAAACGCTACAGGGTTAGGCGGGACGGGGGCCCTGGGTAGCAATGCCACGGGCGTCGTCTGGGGCCCTCATACATGCGGGTGGTGTTGTGGCATGTCCGGAAGAGGCGTACGCGTCTCCGGTGTGTAGCCCCCCCCTCACGGACGGCAATGAAAGCGGTAGTAGACGTTCTGCGATAACGATGCAGCGTGAATATTATTAAATACTTGGAGCGCGATAAAATCACGAAGTTTTTACACAACGTGGGCACATGTGCTATAGGACTGATGGTAATTTTTCATAATTTTTGTGATGGAGAAGTATCTGAACACTTCCATCTACGCGGATTGCTCTTCGCATGCGTCTCATTTGTGGCCGGCGGCCTCCGGGCTAGCATACCGTCAAATCTTGCGTGGCGGCCTCTCACAAATCTGGAAGTGTTGAGGCGGTTGCAAACGCCCAAAGACGCTGCGTCTCCGGTGCCCCCCTCACGCAGACGGCGCCGCCCGCCCGGCACCGGAGAAGCAGACGTCGGGTCTACACGGAGTGGATGTAGTCGTGGGCTGACCGGATGTTGCTCCAAAGTGTTCCTATGGGCCGACCTAACACAACCGGGTGGAGAGGTCCACCGGTCAAAGCCCGTCCGTGCAAAGTCAAGGCTAGATCCCGTGGTCAAACGCTCTGAGGGTTAGGCGGGGCCAGGGGGCCCCTGAAGTAACAATGCCACGGGCGTCGTCTGCAGGCCCTCGGACATGCGCGGGTGGTGTTGTGGCATGTCCAAGAGGCGGCCGCAGCGTCTCCGTGTGTGGCCCTCACGGACGGCAATGAAAGCGGTAGTAGACGTTCTGCGGTAACGATGCAGCGTGAATATTATTAAATACTTGGAGCGCGATAAAATCATGAGTTTTTTACACAACGTGGGCACATGTGCTATAGGACTGATGGTAATTTTTCGTATTTTTTTGTGATGGAGAAGTATCTGAACACTCCATCTACGCGGATTGCTCTTCGCACGCTTCACGACCGTGGCCGCGGCCTCCGGGGTAGCATACCGTCAAATCTTACGTGGCGGCCTCTCACAAGTCTGGAAGTGTTGAGGCGGTTGCAAGCGCCCGGCACGCGTCTCGGTGTGCCCCCCACCTCAACGGCGTCGCCGCCGCCGGCACCGGAGGAAACGGACGCGTCGAGTCTACACGGAGTGGATGTAGCTGTGGGCTGGCCCGGATGTTGCAACAAAGTGTTCCTATCGGCTCAACAGACACAACCGGGAGGGGAGGTCCACTGGTCAAAGCCTGTCCGAGCAAAATCAAAGGGCTAGATCCCGTGGTCAAACGCTAAAGGTTAGGCGGGGCCAGGGGCCCCTGGGGTAGCAATGCCACGGAGGCGTCGCATCGGCCCTCATACATGCGGGTGGTGTTGTGGCATGTCCGAAGAGGCGGCACGCGTCTCCGGTTGTGGCCCCCCTCACGGACGGCAATGAAACGGTAGTAGACGTTCTGCGGTAACGGTGAAGTGTGAATATTATTAAATACTTGGAGCGCGATAAAATCATGAGTTTTCTACACAACGTGGGCACATGTGCTATAGGACTGATGGTAATTTGTCATAATTTTTTGTGATGGAGAAGTATCTGAACACTTCCCTCTACGCGGATTGCTCTTCGCACGTCTACGACTGTGGCCGGCGGCCTCCGGGGGCTCGCATACCGTCAAATCTTGCGTAGGCGGCCTCTCACAAGTCTGGAAGTGTTGAGGCGGTTGAAAACGCCCAGCACGCGTCTCCGGGGTGTGCCCCCCCCTCACGGACGGCGCCGCCGCCGGCACCTGGAGGGGGGAAACGAACGTGTCGGGTCTACACGGAGTGGATGTAGCTGTGGGTCTGGCCCGGATGTTGCTCCAAAGTGTTCCTATGGGCCGACCTAACACAACCGGGTGGAGAGGTCCACCGTCAAATCCGTCCGTGCAAAGTCAAAGGGCTAGATCCCGTGGTCAAACGCTACTGTGGTTAGGCGGGGACGGGGGCCCTGGGGTAGCAATGCCACCGGAGCGTCGTCTGCATCGGCCCTCATACATGCGGGGTGGTGTTGTGGCATGTCCGAAGAGGCGGCACGCGTCTGCGGGTTGTGGCCCCCCTCACGGACGGCAATGAAACGGTAGTAGACGTTCTGCGGTAACGATGCAGCGTGAATATTATTAAATACTTGGAGCGCGATAAAATCATAAGTTTTTTACACAACGTGGGCACATGTGCTATAGGACTGATGGTAATTTTTCATAATTTTTTGTGATGGAGAAGTATCTGAACACTTCCCTCTACGCGGATTGCTCTTCTCACGTCTACAAGCTGTGGCGGCGGCCTCGTGAGTAGCATACCGTAAAATCTTGCGTGGCGGCCTCTCCACAAGTCTCGAAAGTGTTGAGGCGATTGCAAACGCCCAGCACGTCTCGAGTGTGCCCCCCCTCACGGACGGCGCCCGCCAGCACCGGAGGGGGGAAACGACTGCGTCGGGTCTACACGAGTGGATGTAGCTGTGGCTTTGGCCGGATGTTGCTCCCGGTGTCCCTCAGGGCCGACCCGCACAACCGGGTGGAGAGGTCCTTGGTCAAAGCCCGTCCGTGCAAAAGTCAAAGGGCTAGATCTCGTGGTCAAACGCTATGAGGTTAGGCGGGGACGGGGCCACAGGGGTAGCAATGCCACCGGAGCAATGTACCGGGCCCTCTTACATGCGGGGTGGTGTTGTGGCATGTCCAAAGAGACGGCACGCGTCTCCGGTGCGTGGCCCCCCCTCAAGGGCCAGGCGCCGCCCGCCCTGACCGGAGAAAGCGGACGCACCGTAGAGGTAGCAATGCCACCGAGCGTCGAGCGGTTTCAAAAATAAAATAAAAATAAAAAATTAAAATTAAAATTTATATGAGAGGAGAGGGCGGCCGAGCGGTTTCAAAAAATAAAAATCTATATGAAATAATAATACATAAAAAGGAAAATTATAACTATAAAAAATTTAAAAATCTATATGAAATAAAAAAGAATAAATATATAACTATCGAGAAAACATTAAAAAATTATATAAATAAAAGGAAAATAAAAAAAAGTATGCCTCACGGCTAAGCCCGTCAAGATAGGTGCCACGTGGCCTCCTCACCTATGCCGACGGCTTAGCCGTCGGCATAGATTGCCTTATCCACCCGCGGGCGCACCCCCTCCACTCATTCTCTCCTCCCCCACCCGAGCTGCGCCGCGCCACCGCACCCCTGCTGCCGCCGCCGCACCTCGGCTGCCCCCTCGCCGCCGCACCCCGGCTGCCCCCTCGCTGCTCCCGCACTCCACCCGCCCCTCGCCGCACACCCCACCCCTGCCGCGCCTCCCCGCCTCCCACACCGCTTAGCTGCCTCGAGTCGCCGCCGTCGCCCGCACTTCTCCCGACCCTTGCTGCCCGGCCTCCCACCGACCCCGGCATGGCCCAGCGGCTCCCTGGCCCGTCGCCCAGCGCTCCCTCCTGGCCGGCCACGCCCTCCGAGCCCCCCCCTGCTCGCCCCACTGCACCGCCGCCCCTGCCTCACCGTCCCGGCCGGCCCTGCCCTCCACCGAGGCCCCTGCTGCCAGCTGCACCGGCCGCCCCTGCCTCCACTGGCCCCGGCCGCCCGGTGAGCTTTTTTTCTTCATTTTTGCAATTTTTACAGCTTGTTATATATGTGATAGATGCATGTTGTATGGATGAATGGATGGATTGATTTATATTGGTTAGTTATAGCTTTGGTCAAGTTGGTGATGTTGTCAAATAGCTATGCGAGACGCGCTAAAAAAATTTTGAAGAACAAAATTCGTATATTTGAGATGTTGTCAAATAGCTATAGTTTCATTTTGTGATGTTGACAAAATTTGTATCTGATGAGTAGTTATTTTATCATGATGATCTTGCTAAAAAAAATTGAAGAACAAAATTTGACACTTGATGAAAATTAGGATTTGAAGTATCATGATGATCTAAAACCTTGACTAGATGTCATCAGCAATATGATTTTTTCATAGTTTGAAGTGTCAATGCTTTATGTGATGTGATGCCCTCAAATTTTTGACTCGGTAAAATTTACAGGCTTTGTGGTATTTCATCTCACCGGAGCCTTCGTTATGCAGGTTTGGTCCGTGATCCCGCTGCTAGACTACTTCCTCTACAGCGGAGGGTGAGCTACTGAATCCACCTTCAACTCCTAGCCTCTTTTAACTAGATTGAATTTTCATATCAAGTCGCGTAACCTAGGTCTCCCGTCTGAAAGGGTTGCATCGATAAATATGCATTCAATTGCATATTTATCACCGCAGCTCTTCGGATTGTCCACTTTCCACGGACAGCCGAGGATGTGTAGATTGGGTACGTTGTTCATGCTCTACCCGTTCGAGACAGGATTTGGTGGCGCCTCCCTGTTGTTCTCCGGATGCACATTCTCTTGGCATTTTGCCGAGACGTGTATTTGGAGAACAGCGAGGTGCTGCCGAAATTTTGTCTCGGAATGGGGTAGAGCATGGACCGTACTCAATCTACACATTCTCGGGTGGGATTAGGACCCATCTTTACCTATTAGAGATGTAGGTGGATTACTCGTCAACCTTGTAAAAAATAAAATATTGATGTTGGTAATTTAAATGAATCCTTAATTTTGTTGTGTGGCTTCCAATAAAGCAGAGATGGCGGATAATCGGTGGATGTATAGTGGGTTTATCCGTGGAATCAAGTAACAACAGAGTGGGTCGAGAAAACTGATGTGTTTTTGAAAGAGATATTCCGTAGTCCAATGAGGATGGTGCCGTAATGCCCGTGTGCGGATGTGAGAGACGTATCCGCAGAGATAAGAGTGAGATGACTAAGCACCTTCGCACGCATGGATTTATGCCCAACTTTAATATGCCGATAAACTTTGCCCAGTAAGGACCGTGGTAGAGAGGATGTGATACGACAACGTCGCTGGTTATGAGGACGATGGGGTTAGAGACATGCTAGATGATGTCTTTCTTTGCTGGCCGACACCTCCGTCACATTCAGCGAATGAACCGGAGGAGCCGGAGGAAACCGCATAAAGGCCTTCCCGGAAATCTTGGCCTCGTCAAAGAAACCTCTCTATGAGGGTGCCAAGTTGTTCAGGCCGATGCCATCTCGCAACTGATGGCGTTGAAGGCTGAGTACGGCTGTAGCCGAGGTTGCTTCAAGCATTTCTGGGAGTATGGGCTAACAAACTGCCGAGGGCCATGAACTGCCGAAAACCATGTGCAGTCTGAAGAAAATCATGAAGGCGCTCTCCATGGACTATGAGAAAATACATGTTTGTCCAAAGAATTGCCTTTTGTTTAGGCATGAGTATGCGGATGACAATTCTTGTAGGAAGTGCGGTTCCTCTCGGTATATTGAGGTGGTCGATAAGCATGGTCGGCGGCAGCTAAAATCCTGTGAAGGTTCTTGGTATCTTGATTTTATAAAAGATCTGCAGCGCCTTTTCATCACCGAGAGTCTACCAAAATGATGAAGTGGCACAAGGAAGGGAAAAGGTACAATCCAAAAAAATTGTACATACATCAAGGTGAAGCATGGAAGTCATTCGATATAAAGTACGGAGGAAGCGGCCGAGGCTGGAATGTCATAATTGCTATAACGGTGATGGGTTCAATCCATATGGTATGTCGTCTAATCCATACAGCTGCTGGCCCATATTTGTTATTCCGCTCAATCTCCCTCCGGTGCCATAATGCAACGCAAGACCATGTTCTGTCACTTATAATTCTGGGCCTGAATATCCGTGGAAGAATTTGAGTGTGTTTATGCAGCCATTGGTGGATGATTTGCACCATTCTTGGTACTTCCCGAGGTTGACATACGACCGGCATCTGCAGAAAAATTTCTTGATGAAAGTTTGGCTCTGATTGCATGCATGACTTTCCGGCTATGCCCCTGCTCATGGATGGTGTACAAGTGGAAAGATGCCTTGCCCAAAGTGTGCATGCAGGCCTTGATTTTCATTTGGATGAAGAAGGGTGGCAAGTATGTTGCCTTTGACCAGCATCGACAATTCCTCCCTCCGCACCATCCCGATAGGGAAGACAAGAAGAACTTCACAAAAGGCAAAGTTGTCCATGAAGTAAATGAGATTCCAATGTTTTACGGTGAGGATGTGCTTGCTCAAATTTCAAAGCTCTTAAGCCTGCACTGTGAAGGGAAAGGAAAGGAAAAGGCAAAGGCAAAGGGAAAAAATGTTTTGAAGGATATGGTGAGACGCATAACTGGACTCACATTACCCCCTTCACGCAGCTTCCCTATTTTAAGGACCTCAAACTTCCATACAACATCGACGTGATGCACACCGAAAAGAATGTCGCAGAGTCCCTTTAACACGATCCTCAACATTCCTGATAAGACAAAGGATAATGTTAATGCTAGAGTCGATCAATAGAATATTTGTGATAGACCACGTCTTCACATGCAACCTCCCACAGGCAGTCGAAAATCTTGGTTCAAGCCAGATGCTGACTTCGTACTTAAAAAGGATCATAAGATGGAGGCATTCAAGTGGCTGAAACACGTCGTGAAGTTCACCGATGGTTATCGTCGAATATAAGTAAGGGGTCAATCTTTCAACAGGCGAGTGACCGGCTCAAGAGTCATGACTATCATGTATGGATTGAGCGGATTATGCGGTGATGGTTCGGGGCTATGTTCCCGGCGTGTCCGGGCGTGTGCTTATGAGTTAAGCCATTTCTTCCGAACGCTTTGTCTTTGAAGAAGTATGTCCCGAGAAGATAAAAGAAATGCATAAGAAGGCGCCGGAGTTGATATGCAAGCTAGAGAAGATCTTCCCGCCGCTTCTTTACTCCGATGACACATCTCATTTTGCACCTTGCGAACGAGGTATTGTTGGGGGCCACATGCGATATCGTTGGCGATGCGGCCCGAGAGACAGAACAAGCATCTGAGATGTAAATGTGGAAACAAAGCTAAGATTGAAGCTTCCATAGCTGAGGCGATTATCCTAGAGGAGGTGGCGCACCTCGTGACAGCCTACTATCCGGACCATGTTCCCACGTTGCACAATAAGGTGTCTCGATACAATGTGTAAGAACCCAAGTATAAACCCAAGTTGCCTCTATTCACCGGGCAAGGTGGCGGTGGCTGGATGCTCGACATCTTATGTCATGCCACGAGATGAGTGGGAGGATGTCATGTTCTATATCTTGCACAACATCAAGGAAGTTGAGGATGAGTGGATGAGGTAATACCTTTGCACCATTCTTTTAGTCAATTCATTATGTTCACTTTGCCTAGTTCTTATACCGCTTTTCTTATTGTAGTCGATTCATTGAGGAAGAGTGGGCCGGGATGCTGCCTCCTCTTTGAGCGGAGGCACTTGCTCTTCTCCGAAAGGGTCTTGATGGAAGGAAAAATTTCGTTGCGTGGTTCATGGAGAAAGTAATTTTTCACACTTCCCTATTACCCATTTCACACTTCCAATTAAACTCATGCACCCTATAATTTCAATTAAACTTGTAGGGAAATGATCCGAACGAATCAATGGATGAAGAATTGAGATGGGTTTCCATGGGTTTTGACCCTACCGTCATGACATGCCAAAAGTATGATGTGAATGGGTATCGCTTCCATACAGAGGAGCACCCGTAACAGTCGGCCTGATCCCAAAACCATAAATACCGGAGTCTTCACCAAGGAGATAATAATGTAGATTACTACGGAAGGGTAGGAAAAATATCTGAGCTTACATTCAAATGTGGCCGTAAACACCTAAGTCTCACTGTGTTCAAATGTCGATGGTTCGACCCCAAAAAGGGTGCGAGACATACGCTACATTGGTTTAGTTGAAGTTAAACCATCAACCGCCTATGCTGGAGCTGATCTCTTTATCGCCGCTACCCAGGCAACACAAGTATATTATATGCCTTACCCATGCCATAAAGAGTAACTAAAGGGTTGGGAAGTTGTGTTCAAGGTGTCGCCACATGGTAAGCTACCGGACCCGAACGATGATGATTACTACAACATAAACCCCATGACATACGAGGGGTGTTTTTTCAAGAGGAACATGATGACGTGGTCCGAAACAAGGAGGATGATGACTTGGGTTATGTTGACTGGACCCAAACGATGACGGCCGTCGGATTGATGGTGAGGCAATTGTGAATCAAAGAGACATAATTATGCTTGAAAAGTTAAATGAAGACGCCGACACGACGATGAGGAAGAGCCTCCACCTCCGTCGAGAAACGAAGAAGATATGCGGGATAGTGATGATGAGACCGTCGACAAATAGATTACAATAGTGATGATTCATATGGGTTCTAGAAAATGTATGTTCTTTTAATAATGTTCTCTTCCGTTATTAATATCTTTCCTGTATGCTTGTTTTTTTTATATCCTTACTAATTGTTTATTCTCTTCTCAATGCAGGTTTGCTAATCATGGGCAAGTCCAGCGGTGCCAGTTTCTCAAGAAAATCAAAGGAGGACTTACTCGGAGTGGGCAGGCCCACAAGGTTCCCTCCCGACTACGCTGAGGATGGCACCTCACTGGGAGGTGGAGGGGTCGGGGAGGAGACCCTAGAGGAGGAGGGGTGGGGAGAGCCCCTAGAGGACGAGGAGGTGGGGGAGAGGCAACCGTGCCAAAAACTCCGGGCCGTGTCCGAAATAGGAGGGTCTTCTTGATGCCCTCCTATGCCGATGCAGCTGAAGTCTGAGGAGGAGGAGTATATTCTGATGCCGAGGAGGAGGAGGCCGAGGAGGAGGAGGCCGAGGAGGAGGAGGCCGAGGAGGAGGAGGCCGAGGAGGGCGAGGAGGGTGGAGGGAGGTTGACCACGAGTTGTGGGGTGACTTGCCACCGGGTGCTCGCAGGGTGGCTGCGTGGTAATGCCGGAGTACCTACACCACCTTCTATCGAGGCGCACAAGTGGCTCATTGAACTCTGTGAGGGACAGTAAGTGCATCTCAATCATACTTTCAACACATGACAACATTTTTTATTGTACACATGGCGACCCTTTGATTCTTTTGCGATGCTTTGGATCCTTCACGGAAAGGGGCCGTAACCGAACGGCCTTCTCACATCTGTTGAAGCAGTTTTGGCCTGGCCTATTCTGCTTGCATGACAGACAGGGACCCACAATGCGTGTTTTGGCCACAAGCTGGGCCCACTACGAGGCTTGCTGTAACGCTGAGTACGGACGGCCGCTAAGGCCGTGATCACCAAATTTTGGGTAAGTTCCATTTTGAATCACTTGTCTTTAGTTTCGATCATAGTTTATCATTGATTCACTCAACTCATGCCTTGTTTGCTTTTGGTTTATGCATGATTGCAGCAACTCTATAGAGTTCTTGACGAGCACAAGGCCAGAGCTGACGTGGTCTTACTTGTGTCTCGCAAAGAAGAAAGCTCGTCGATTCTTGCAGACGAGGTGCGTTGGGTTGCCGCCTCACAAGACTACCACATCTACCTGCAACAAAAGATGACCAAAACTCAAGCACAGAGGGACAAAATTACCATGAGCAGGAGCAGTTCATGATGGTAACTATTACTGACTTTTCATTGTTTCAAGGAGTCAACTATATGTTTCGTGCTCACATGTCATGCTTCCAAAATTTGCATAGGTTGTTCCTCATTGGTGCTATGGAAGGCATGACGAATGGGCGTGTTTGGTGGATAGGTGGGTCGGTGACGATCCAGAGTTTGTTGCCAAGAGCATCAAGGCCCGGGCTAACTGTGGAAAAGACGGGACACACGGCCAAGGAAACAGGAACCATTGGGGCTTCAAGGCCATGAAGGTATATCTATATGAAAGATGCATTTTGGTTCTTCTTTACCGTCATGTTCTTATGTATGGCTAACTTCTGTTTGACGTTGCAGGAGGACAAGTTGCGAGGCCGCTCTCGGACATGGAGTCGTGGAAGCCGGCCCTTGAGCGGAGTGATCGCAAGGAGGGCGAGAGCCGATTACTCGGCAACACCGAGAAACACACAGAGTCTTACACTCGGAACTATCGAAGTTGCATCCGGATGTTCCCGTTCTGAGGTCGCCCAGTCTCGGATCGACGACACGGCGGTGGTGGCCATCCAGGTAAGTCCCATGGCGGTATCCGTGTTTCGATGGCTTGATCACTCCGTCGATCTCGTACACACGGCTTCGAGCTACCAACCCGAGCCCGTTAGAGAGTGCAGGCGTTCGCAGCCTCCCTTAGACCGCCAACGTCTTTGTAAGTACTTCCCTTATCTTCTTTGTCTCTATCTTTCTTAGTTTATTTTCATCACGCCCACTTAGAAACAACCTCAATTTTGTAGGCATATCGGGCCTTTCTCGAGCATAGGCATATTGAGGTGAGGGAGTACTTGCAACGAGTGAAGGCAAGCGATGATTACAACCCGTCAGCGATGGCGGTTAGTTTTGCCCTCTTAAACCAAGCTCAAATTTGCACTTTCATTCCTTCCACTTTGTTGATCACGGCTTGTTTCTAAGTGGACTTGTTTAACTAACATCCGTGCTATCTTGGCGTCTTGGACTAACCGCACGGAGCCACCACAAGTTGGACCCCCACCACCACTGCGAGACGCCCCACACCTTCCCACGTTCGAGGAATGGCTGGCACTAGGCGGTGATACTCCGGTTAGTAAATTTGCCTAACTAATGACAAACTAGTTTTCGTTCATTCAACACTATCATGTCATATTTACCGTTAGAAACTTCTTTCAAACATGTAGGGGACCGGTGGCTCGACTCCTGCTCGTCGACCCCGATCCTCCGATCTGGCAGAGTGATGGTGGTCGCGGTGGCGGTTTTGGCGGAGGAGGACTTGGCGGTGGCGGTTTTGGCGGAGGTGGACTTGGTGGTGGTTTTGGCGGAGGTGGACTCGGTGGTGGTGGTGGTTTTGGCGGAGGTGGACTCGGTGGTGCTTGATGTCGATGGTGTGTATGCGGCCGTTGTGGCATGTCTTTCATGTTTCAACTTTTATGATGTTTCATGTCTTGCACTATTCTTATGTTCGTGGACTTCCGCCGGTGATGATCTTGACTATGTTTAAATGATGTTGATGAACTGTCATATTTCATATTATTCTGTTTTGAAATGTTGTCAAATGAATTGGAAAACAGAAAACAGGAAAAAAAAAACTATGCCTACGGCAAAGCCGTCGGCATAGATACGCCCAGGACCACCAAGAGGCGACACGTGGCAGGTCTATGCCTACGGCAAATCTATGCCGACGGCTTTGGCCGTAGGCATAGCCCTGCCGCCAGGTTAAACCAGGGAGCGACACGTGGCGAAGATATGCCTACGGCAAAGCCGTCGGCATAGATATAAATCTATGCCGACGGCTTTGCCGTAGGCATATCTTCGCCACGCAGTCGCTTCTAAACCGCCAGCAGCTTTCACGGCCGTCCGTTGCCGCCGACGGAAAACTACGCCGACGGCTAATCTATGCCGACGGTCAGGTCGTCGGCATAGCCGCCTATGCCGACGGCATTTTTATGCCGACGGTCCGACAGAGTACGCCGACGCGTGATCTACATCGACGGGATATGCCGACGGCAGCCGTCGGCATAGATCTATGCCGACGGCTATTGGGCCTATGCCGACGGCCCGTGGCCGTAGGCATAGACCGCGAGTCCGGTAGTGATGCTCAACAAATGTTTGAAAGCGGCTTGTGTGTTTTGTAGGGCATGATGATTGTTCCAATGTCTTCATAGTTAGTTAATGGGGGCTTCACCCCTGGATTCGCCTCCCCTATAATTGTCGCTCTGGCAGCTGGTGGGGGAGGGGAATCACGGTGCCTCTGATCCGGTTAGTAGTTTATGTTAGAGTCTTTTAGTCCTTGTATGTGCGGCGCCTGGGCGGATGGCGGCACTTTTTCTTCGAGTTTGTCTTCCGGACTCTGATCCTCCTAGAGTTCATCCATCTGGACACGGTCGACGGAGCTCCGACATAAATTCCTGTTGTCTCCTTGGGACAGTGAGGTTAGGTTTGCTCGTCATGTGGCGAGATTTGCTTTTAGGTGTTTCAGATATATTCAGGGGTTCAACGACGACGACTCCGTCTTCAGGGCACTGGTCCTTAGGGGCACGTGCACAAAGACTTCCCGGCTGTCATCGATAAGATCAAGTCGGCTCCGGTATGGGAGCTGCGACAACGACTCGTCGGCGGGTTGTCTTGATGACGGATGTATTTTTTATTATGTTTGAGATAGTTTGTACTTCCGGTGAATTTTGATAATAGATCTCGGCCATTTTCGTAAGAAAAAGAGCTTCACGTATTCCTCTCGACCTCTATAATCATGTTGTGCAAGATCACACAACTAGTAATGATTTTGCCAAGACATCATTGTTTCAGAAACGAGCAAGCCCACAGACAATTGTCTTGCAGCATTCCAAATGCCATTTCAGTGTCTTCTCTACAAGATTCTTTCCTCCAATCCCATCTCCAATGCCCGCATACCTATTAGTCCACCCCAACTCCAATGACCTTGGGGCCATGGAGGTGCGGAGGACCTCCCCCAACTGGCGGGAGAGACCCCGTTCTCATTCTTGTTAAGTTAAACGTTTTGATTGGAGCTGTGTGGAGACGGCGATGTTTTTTAGTAGGAAAAATGTCTCCCATGTTCTATTGGCGCCTTGATGCTGCGTCTAGCATCGTCGCAGGGCGTGCGAAGGTCTATCTCCTTCGGATCTTGAGGGATTCGGTCGGTGCTGGTCTTCGATGGATCTATTTGAATTCGGCCATCGTTCGTTTTCGTTTGGTGTATACAGATTTGATCATGCCACTCTAGTGCGCTGGTCCTATGGGGTCTTAGCACAACGACTACTCGACTGTCTACTATAATAAAGTTTGTCCGGCTCCGATAGGGGGGGGGGGGAGCGATGACTACACGTGTCTTCGGTTCACTTCAGTGTTTGTAGTCGTTTTTTAGGGGAAGTGTTTGTAGTCTTTTTTTCCCAGGAAGTGTTTGTAGGCGTTGCTCAGTGGTTCACGGATCTAGTTGTATTTTCATTACCCCTAGTGTTCTTTATACTGTCATGATTTAAAATAAATAGATCGAAACTTTCTAGAAAAAAAATAGCTACCAGGAAGTTAATCGTGTGGCAGTCCAACACTGTTTGGCCCTGGCTCCACCGAGTGAAGTGCCGTTTAATCCATCCATCAACCCATCCATGGCGCACCCAAAGCTGCCTCGGGAGGCGTGCAAGTGCGTTTTGCGTTCCCCACAAACATGCCTCCCAGTCCCGTCCCCATCCCCTTCCCCGCCTCTCAATGGCCGCAACAAACCATTGTTAAACCCAGTCGCTTTCTTCTCCTGTGCCCCCCATGTGACCCAGCGTCGGACTCCGCCTATAACTAAGCGCCACTCTCTCCTCCCTCACTGTCCAGCTCGCTCACTCATCTGCTTCCTCCGTTCTCGCCCTCCCACACTCACACACCGTCCTCTTTCCTGTTGTCCCAATGGCGTTCGGCGGGAGCTCTAGGTGGTGTAACAATGGCGGCCGGCCGGCGCGCGGGGACCGGAGGAGAGGCCGGCCCCCGCCGCAGAGGTAGGCCCGGCGGAAGCGGCCGGGTGTCGGGCTCCCACTGCGTGCCGGCGACAGGCTCCCTCCGGTTGCTCCGCGAGGAGGAAGGTGGCGTGAGCTAGCGCGCGGCGGGCGCATGCAGGTGGTGCGAGCGAGCTTGCGGGGAATTGAGGCGTCATGGTCCGAGATATATGTATATCTCCATCTCATTCTACTAGGTAGTAGTATCTGATTCTTAGTAGCAGTAGTACTCTAGTATAGTGCTCCATTTTCTTGCTGTCCCGAGAGGCGAGAGATGAACTAAATAACAGTGCTGGAGGTGGCCTCAAGCTAGCAATGTAGTAGTGGGTTACGCTCTGTAATGCGTGTAATCTCTCCTCTCTTTTTTTCATCTATATATATTTTTTTCTTGGGCGTTTATCCTGGATTCTTGCCGTGAGGATTGAGTTTTTTCTCTCCATATTTTCGAACAAATTAGTTTAAGCTCACTCTCTGGACTCTACCAAATGCAGTAGCATCTCTGGTTTGGAGGGAATGCATGAAATTTTTCCAAGCACCCACATGTTTTCTTCATACGGAGTAGATGATTGGAAGCTCAGCTCATATGTTCTTGATTTCTCCATGGATGCCAAAGCACCCTCAGTTCTTTTTTTCCTCAAGAAAACGCGACTAGTCAGAGGAGCAACCGAGGGGCGCCAGTCAGAGGCTCAGAGCGGCTCTGTGACTGAGGCTTGCAGCCACGCTCGACTGCATCGACGCAGGCAATGCGTGCGACGCACTCCATCAGATGCATGCCGCTGTGCTCTGTGCCTGCCTACCTGCACGACGGACTACGTCCTCCATGTGCGTGGCGTAGCGTAGATGCTCATCACAGTCCAGCCAGCCAGTGCCAGGCCAGACGCGCTCAGCGGCTGATCGCGCGTGAACGAGCCCATCCCTCCACCCGCCGGATCTCGCGCTCATTGATCCTCGCCGGCCGGCGTGGCGTAGCGTGGCATTTTGTCTCGTGCTCTGGTGCGTCGCGTACAACGAGGGAGTAGACATGGCTTGGGCTAGTGGTGGCTTTGTCCTGCCCGTCCGTGTCCGGCCGGCTCCCAGCGTTGCACGGAACGGAGTGGACAAGGCGGGCAGCGGAGGCAGGGCCGCTGCTGCCGCTAGTGGTGGCTTGTCCTGCCTGCCCGTCCGTGTCCGGCCGGCGCCTCGGTCCGGACCGGACGGACGAGACGACCACAGTGCTGGCGCGCGCAGGGAATATTCAGCGGCTGCGCAGGGGCGGCATGCATGCGGCGCCTGCGTGCTCTGCGCCCCGCATGCGGCCGAGTAGCCGGTAGTCCTCGTCCCGTCCGTCCCGACGAGGGACGCTTTGCGCTTTGGCTTTTCGAGTTCCCGTGACAGCCCCACCGCTGGCTGACTGCTCTCCCCTCCTCTCCTCGGGGACGGATGGACGGACGGACGGAGACGGGTGGAAACCGCGGCGGCGGGGCCGCTTGTATCGCTGCTCTTGTTGCTATCCTGTCTGGCCTTTTGGACTGTTCCCCGCGGCTCACCTCACCTCAGCGCTCAGCGGCGTGCGTACCTCTGCGCTCTCCGCTGCATATGCCCTGCTGCCGCTGTGCTGTGCTGTGCCTGCGCCTGCGTGCGTACGCGGCGTGCCCGTGCTACAGGCCGGGATGCCCGGATGGGCGGTCTCCTCCGTGGCTAGTGACCGCTCCGTGCCAGAGCCTCGCGGTGCAACCACATTCTCAAAATAGCCCTCCTCATTTGTCAGACGTTTCAACAAACGGGTTGTGTGCGTCGTGCACCACGGCGACTCCTTGCTACGTTGTGCACAAGCAGCAGCGAAACTGCGTCAACCCCTTCGATCGATCGCAAACAATGGCATACCAAAATGGGCAGCAAGCAGCGCGACGCACACACAGCCATCAAGCGCGCACAGACGATACTGCACAAGCACACCTTCGGATCTTCGACACGTATAGAAACGACTGGTGGCAAGGGCACGAAGGAGCAGTGGGGTAGGGGAGTGGCGACGCAGAGAGATAGGTCATGTCATGGATGAGCCGGCGGCGAGGCTGCTAGCTCGGCTTCTTGGAGCGGGCACGCGCATGAGAGAAACAGAAATGTGAGGGTGCGGGTGGGGTTCGCTCGTCTACGCCACGTCAGAGCAGGCACGTCTGGGCGCGCCCGGTCGCCCTCATGATGCCCCAGATATGAGATAGGATTGAGGTACATATAAGGAGGCTTCGAGGGATCCAACTGGGTTGCTTTTTTTTTTATCCAGGCACTGTCCGCTCGGACGTTTAAGGAGGTTTTGAGGGGTCCGGTTGTAGATACTCTAAGTATACATCATTGGTCAGGACAAGCTGCTTCAGTGCTAGCAAATGTCGTCAATCACAAAAGTGTAAAGTCGGCTACTTTTCTAATCCCGGTCCATCGTGACTTCTGGTTGAATAAGTGAGCGGTGGGATCTCTAGGGTCAATGTGTTACTTGATGACCCACAGGTATAAGGGAACGATCGTGACCATTTTGACAAGTAAAGAATGTTGAACTCAACGAAGAGTAGAAGAATTCATAAGCAGTTTTTAGTAAAGTTTCATTGGAAGTACTGTAGAGATAATTTCCTAGGTTGTTTAATTGTAAGATAATTTGTAATAAGATAAAGAGTAAAAAGTAGTAATAGAGTGTAACAAGTGGCCCAATCCTTATGGACAAGCTGGTTCCGGTCGTGTATTTTATAGGAACTAATATGCTTTTGAGGACCTACCGGAATTTCGTTAATTTAGTTTCACCATGTTACATTTAGTTACCATTCATTGATTTGATCCGTGTTATGTGGGGTGGAACGGAGCTAAGGTATTGTCCTTACTTTTATAAATACATACTTATGATTACACCCATCATGCAGGCATCCGTAAATTCAAGAGAAATAATTAAGATAAATTTGATCATAACATTAAACATTAAGATCCAAACAACCCCTCACGAGATAATTCATAAATTGAAATTTAGGTTTCTATCACTCCCGCAACATATCATGTACAAACTAATTCCGCAATGTCTTTCCCTTGCCAAAAGATTGAAGCGTCATGTAGTTGACGTTCACATAACACCACTAGAGGAAGAACAACATAATATATCATCAAAACCTTAAACAATATTCAACTTCATATTATTACTAGCAATAAGACTTCTCCTATGCCCTCGAGAACTAATGAATCTACTCATAAGACATCATATAGATCATGATAAGTGGGTATAAATATATGATGAACAATATGAACATAACGAATTTTATCAATAAATTTCCTATGCATCAACCACAAGGTGTAATCAACACAAAATAGTACTCTCAGAATTTAATATGAGGTATTATACAAAGATTGAAAAGATGGATGAACTAGGGTTAGGAGATGAGATGATGTTGGTGAAGATATTGATGAAGACGACGGCCCCGATGATGAACATAGTGCTGTGTTGGGGAACGCAGTATTTCAAAAAAAATTACCTACAATCACGCAAGATCTACCTATGTGATGCATAGACAACGAGCGGGAGAGTGTGTCCACGCACTCGTGAGACCGAAGCGAAGCGCGTTAAGTAACACGGTTGATGTAGTCGAACGTCTTCGCGATCCAACCGATCAAGTACCGAACGCACGACACCTCCGCAATCCAACCGATCAAGTACCGAACGCACGGCACCTCCGTGATCTGCACACGTTCAGCTCGGTGATGTCCCTCGTACTCTTGATCCAGGTGCGGCCGAGGGAGAGTTTCGTTAGAACGACGGGGTGATGACGGTGATGATGAAGTTACCGACGCAGGGCTTCGCCTAAGCACTACAACGATATGACCGAGGTGGATATCTGTGGAGGGCGGCACCGCACACGGCTAAGACAACTGTCAACTTGTGTGTCTATGGGGTGCCCCCCCCCCCCGCGTATATAAAGGAGTGGAGGAGGGGAGGGTCGGCCCTCTCTATGGCGCGCCCAAGGGGGGGAGTCCTACTCCCAGTAGGAGTAGGATTCCCCCCTTCTCTAGTTGGAGTAGGAGAAGAATGAAGGGGAGAGAGAGAGAGAGAGAGAGAGAGAGAGAGAGAAGGAAAGGGGGGCCGGCCCCCACCCCAATTCGGATTGGGCTTGGGGGGCGCGCCCTCCACCTGGCCGCCTCCTCCTCTCTTCCACTAAGGCCCAATAAGGCCCATTGACTCCCAGGGGGGTTCCTATAACCTCCCGGTACTCCGGAAAATGCCCGAACTCATCCAGAATCATACCGGTTTCCAAACATAGCCTTCCAATCTATCGATCTTTATGTATCGATGCTACCTCTTGAGCACTCCGTTGGTTTTTCCCTTGAAGAGGAAAGGGTGATGCAGCAAAGTAGCGTAAGTATTTTCCTCAGTTTTTGTGAACAAGGTATCAATCCAGTAGGAGACCACACGCAGTCGCCTCGTACCTACACAAACAAATAAGAACCTTGCAACCAACACGATAAATGGGTTGTCAATCCCTTCACGACCACTTGCAAAAGTGAGATCTGATAGAGATGATAAGATAATATTTTTGGTATTTTTATGATGTAGATTGAAAGTAAAGATTGCAAAATAAAATAGATTGGAAACTTTATATGATGGAGAATAGACCCGGGGGCCATATGTTTCACTAGTGGCTTCTCTCAAGATAGCATAAGTATTATGGTGGGTGAACAAATTACTGTCGAGCAATTGATAGAAAAGCGCATAGTTATGAGAATATCTAGGCATGATCATGTATATAGGCATCACGTCTGCGACAAGTAGACCGAAACGATTCTGCATCTACTACTATTACTACACACATCGACCGCTATCCAGCATGCATCTAGAGTATTAAGTTCATAAGAATAGAGTAACACATTAGGCAAGATGACATGATGTAGAGGGATAAACTCAAGCAATATGATATAAACCCCATCTTTTTATCCTCGATGGCAACAATACAAACGTGTCATTTTCCTTTCTGTCACTGGGATCGAGCGACGCAAGATTGAACCCAAAGCTAAGCACTTCTCTCATTGCAATAAAGATCAATCTAGTAGGCCAAACCAAACTGATAATTCGAAGAGACTTGCAAAGATAACAAATCATACATAAAAGAATTCAGAGGAGATTGAAATATTGTTCATAGATAATCTTGATCATAAACCCACAACTCATCGGATCTCGACAAACACACCGCAAAAAGAGTTACATCGAATAGATCTCCAACAAGACCGAGGAGAACTTTGTATTGAGATCCAAAGAGAGAGAAGAAGCCATCTAGCTAATAACTATGGACCCGAAGGTTTGAGGTAAACTACTCACACATCATCAGAGAGGCTATGGTGTTGATGTAGAAGCCCTCCGTGATCGATTCCCCCTCCAGCGGAGCGTCGGAAAAGGCCCCGAGATGGGATTTCACGGGTACAGAGAGTTGCGGTGGTGGAAATAGGGTTTCGTGGTGCTCCTGGATGTTTTCGGGGTATATGAGTATATATAGGCGAAGGAAGTCGGTCAGGAGCCACGAGGGGCCCACGAGGGTGAAGCGCGCCCGAGGAAGGCGCCTCCCTGCCTCGTGGCCTCCTCGTTTATTTCTTGACGTCCACTCCAAGTCCTCTGGATCACGTTTGTTCCAAAAATCACTCTCCCGAAGGTTTCATTCCGTTTGGATTCCATTTGATATTCCTTTTCTGTGGAACACTGAAATAGGCAAAAAAAACAGCAATTTGCACTGGGCCTTGGGTTAATAGGTTAGTCCCAAAAATAATATGAAAGTGCATAATAAAGCCCATTAAACATCCAAAACATGTAATATAATAGCATGGAACAATAAAAAATTATAGATACGTTGCAGACGTGTCAAGCATCCCCAAGCTTAATTCATGCTTGTCCTCGAGTAGGTAAATGATAAAAACAGAATTTTTGATGTGGAATGCTACCTAGCATTATTCTCAATGTAATTTTATTTATTGTGGCATGAATGTTCATATCCGAAAGATTCAAGATAAAAGTTTAATATTGACATAAAATAATAATACTTCAAGCATACTAATAAAGCAATCATGTCTTCTCAAAATAACATGGCCAAAGAAAGTTATCCCTACAAAATCATATAGTCTGACTATATATGCTCTATCTTCATCACACAAAATATTTAAATCATGCACAACCCCGATGAAAAGCCAAGCAATTGTTTCATACTTTTGATGTTCTCAAACTTTTTCAATCTTCATGCAATACATGAGCGTGAGCCATGGACATATCACTATATGTAGAATAGAATGGTGGTTGTGGAGAAGACAAAAAAGAGAAGATAGTCTCACATCAACTAGGCGTATCAACGGGCTATGGAGATTCCCATCAGTAGATATCAATGTGAGTGAGTACGGATTGCCATGCAACGGATGCACTAGAGCCATAAGTGTATGAAAGCTCAACAAAAGAAACTAAGTGGGTGTGCATCCAACTCGCTTGCGCACGAAGACCTAGGGCATTTTGAGGAAGCCCATCATTGGAATATACAAGCCAAGTTCTATAATGTAAAATTCCCACTAGTATATGAAAGTGACAACATAGGAGTGATACGTCTCCAACGTATTTACTTTTCCAAACACTTTTGCCCTTGTTTTGGACTCTAACTTGCATGATTTGAATGAAACTAACCCGGACTGACGCTGTTTTCAGCAGAACTGCCATGATGTTGTTTTATGTGTAGAAAAGAGAAGTTCTCGGAATGTCCTGAAAATCCACGGAGGCACTTTTTGGAATTTATAAGAATTATTGGGCGAAAGAAATACACCAGGGGGCCCACACCCTGTCCACGAGACAGGGGGGCGAGCCCCCTCCCCCTGGGCGCGCCCTCTATCTTGTGGGCCCCTGGACCTCCACCAACCTCAACTCCAACTCCATATATTCACGTTCGGGAAGAAAAAAAATCAGAGAGAAAGTTTCATCGCGTTTTACGACACAGAGCAGCCGGCAAGCCCTAATCTCTCTCGGGAGGGCTGGTCTGGAGTCCGTTCGGGGCTCCGGAGAGGGGGATTCGTCGCCATCGTCATCATCAACCATCCTCCATCACCAATTTCATGATGCTCACCGCCGTGCGTGAGTAATTCCATCGTAGGCTTGCTGGACGGTGATGGGTTGGATGAGATTTACCATGTAATCAAGTTAGTTTTGTTAGGGTTTGACCCTAGTATCCACTATGTTCTGAGATTGATGTCGCTATGACTTTGCTATGCTTAATGCTTGTCACTAGGGCCCGAGTGCCATGATTTCAGATCTGAACCTATTATGTTTTCATGAATATATATATGTGTTCTTGATCCTGTCTTGCAAGTCTATAGTCACCTATTATGTGTTATGATCCGACAACCCCGAAGTGACAATAATCGGGATACTTCTCGGTGATGACCGTAGTTTGAGGAGTTCATGTATTCACTATGTGCTAATGCTTTGTTCCGGTTCTCTATTAAAAGAAGGCCTTAATATCCCTTAGTTTCTGCTAGGACCCCGCTGCCACGGGAGGGTAGGACAAAAGATGTCATGCAAGTTCTTTTCCATAAGCACGTATGACTATTTACGGAATACATGCCTACATTACATCGATGAATTGGAGCTAGGTCTGTGTCACCCTATGTTATAGCTATTACATGAGGAATCGCATCCGACATAATTACCATCACTGATCCATTGCCTACGAGCTTTTCACATATTGTTCTTCGCTTATTTACTTTTTTGTTGCTACTATTACAACTACTACAAAAACCCAAAACATTTATCTTTACTTTTGCTACTGTTACCATTATTATCATACCACTTTTGCTACTAAATACTTTGCTGCAGGTACTAAGTTATACAGGTGTGGTTGAATTGACAACTCAACTGCTAATACTCAAGAATATTCTTTGGCTCCCCTTGTGTCGAATCAATAAATTTGGGTTGAATACTATACCCTCGAAAGTTGTTGCGATCCCCTACACTTGTGGGTTATCAAGGAGACTCTCTATCATGAAGACCTTGGTGCTACTTTGAAGCACAAGTGTGGTAAAAGGATAGTAACATTGTCCCTTCACTCTTTTTCTCTCATTTTTTTATTTGGGCCTTCTCCTTTTTTTCTTTTTTCTTTTTTTGGCCTCTTTTCTTTCTCCCTTTTTTTTAATTCGGAGTCTCATCCCGACTTGTGGGGGAATCATAGTCTCCATCATGCTTTCCTCACTTGGGACAATGCTCTAATAATGATGATCATCACACTTTTATTTACTTACAACTCAATACTTAGAACAAAATATGACTATGTGAATGCCTCCGGTGGTGTACCAGGATATGCAATGAATCAAGAGTGACATGTATGAAAATCATGAACGGTGGCTTTGCCACAAATACGATGTCAACTACATGATCATGCAAAGCAATATGACAATGATGGAGCGTGTCATAATAAACGGAACGGTGGTAAGTTGCATGGCAATATATATCGGAATGGCTATGGAAATGCCATAATAGGTAGGTATGGTGGCTGTTTTGAGGAAGGTATATGGTGGGTGTATGATACTGGTGAAAGGTGCACGGTATTAGAGAGGCTAGCAATGGTGGAAGGATGAGAGTGCGTATAATCCATGGACTCAACATTAGTCATAAAGAACTCACATACTTATTGCAAAAATCTATTAGTTATCGAAACGAAAGTACTACGCGCGCATGCTCCTAGGGGATAGATTGGTAGGAAAAGACCATCACTCGTCCCTAATCGCCACTCATAAGGAAGACAATCAATAAATAAATCATGCTCCGACTTCATCACATAACGGTTCACCATACGTGCATGCTACGGGAATCACAAACTTTAGAACAAGTATTTCTCAAATTCACAACTACTCAACTAGCATGACTCTAATATCACCATCATCATATCTCAAAACAATCATAAAGAATCAAACTTCTCTTAGTATTCAATGCACTTATATGAAAGTTTTTATTATATCCATCTTGGATATGCCTATCACTTTACGACTAAAATTTTAACCAAAGCAAATTACCATGCTGTTCTAAAGGACTCTCAAAATAATATAAGTGAAGCATGAGAGATCAATAATTTCTATAAAATAAACCACCACCGTGCTCTAAAAGATATAAGTGAAGCACTAGAGCAAAACTATTTAGCTCAAAATATATAAGTGAAGCACATAGAGTATTCTAATAAATTCTGATTCATGTGTGTCTCTCCAAAAGGTGTGTACAGAAAGGATGATTGTGGCAAACTAAAAAGCAAAGACTCAAATCATACAAGACGCTCCAAGCAAAACACATATCATGTGGTGAATAAAAATATAGCATCAAGTAAAGTTACCGATGGACGAAGACGAAAGAGGGGATGCCTTCCGAGGAATCCCCAATCTTAGGATTTTGGTTGTCCTTGAATTTTACCTTGGGGTGCCTTGGGCATTCCCAAGCTTAGGCTCTTGCCACTCCTTATTCCATAATCCATCAAATCCTTACCCAAAAACTTGAAAACTTCACAACACAAAACTCAACAGAAAATCTCATGAGCTCCGTTAGTGAAATAAAACAAACCACCACTTCAAGGTACTGTAATGAACTCATTCTTTATTTATATTGGTGTTAAAACTACTGTATTCCAACTTCCCTATGGTTCATACCCTCCGATACTAGCCATAGATTCATCAAAATAAGCAAACAACACATGAAAAACAGAATCTGTCAAAAACAGAACAGTCTGTAGTAATCTGTATCAAACACAAACTTTCTGTAACTCAAAAATTCTACCAAAATAGGAAGAACTACATAATTTATTTATTGATCTACTTCAATTGGAGTCAGTATTTTATCACGTTCCGGTGATTTTTAACAATTGTTTTCGTGAGCAGAAAGTTTCTGATTGTTTCAGCAAGATCAAATAACTATCCTCCAAGAAGATCCTATAGGTTTTACTTGGCACAAACACTAATTAAAACATAAAAACACATCTAACCAGAGGCTAGATCAAATATTTATTACTAAACAGAACCAAAAAGCAAGAAACAAAAGTAAAATTGGGTTGCCTCCCAACAAGCGCTATCGTTTAACGCCCCTAGCTAGGCATTGAGATTTCGATGATGCTCACATGAAAGACAAGAATTGAAGCACAAAGAGAGCATCATAAAACACGTGACAAACACATCTAAGTCTAACATACTTCCTATGCATAAGCATCTTATAGGCAGAAAAAATATCAAGGCAAGCAAAAACTAGCATATGCAAGGAAGCGGAAAGAAACAATAGCAATCTCAACATAACGAGAGGTAATTTTGTAACATGAAAATTTCTGCAACCATATTTTCCTCTCTCATGATAATTACATGTAGGATCATAAGCAAATTCAACAATATAGCTATCACAAAACATATTCTTAACACGATCCTCATGTATGCAAAGTTGACACTCTTCCAAAATAGTGGGATTAACATTAACTAAAGTCATGACCTCTCCAAACCCACTTCTATCAAAAACTTCATAAGATTGAACATTCTTCAAATATGTGGGATCTAAAGTTGACACTCTTCCAAACCCACTTTCAATATTATTGCAAACATTATTATCAATCTTATATTCATCATGGGGCTTAAATAAATTTTCAAGATCACAAGAAAAATCACCCCAATCATGATCATTGCAACAAGTAGTAGACATAGCAAAATTTGCATCCCCAAGCTTAGGGTTTTGCATATTATTAGCACAATTGACAATAATAGAATTTATAGTAGAATCATTGCAATCATGCTTTTTATTCAAGGAGCGTGAATCTCTTCATAATTTTCTTCATCACAATTTTCAGATTCATGAATTCCAAGCAAAACCTCATAAAGATAATCTAGTGCACTCAAATCACTAGAAATTGGTTCATCATAATTGGATCTCTTAAAAATATTAGAAAGGGGATGAGGATCCATAAACTTTTAGCAAGCGAGGATGCAAGCAAAAAGAAGGCACATGGTAACACAAGATCGAACGGAAGGAGGGCGCATAAAAGGCAAAGGTGAAGTGGGGGAGAGGAAAACGAGAGGCAAATGGCAAATAATGTAATGCGAGGGATAAGAGTTTGTGATGGGTACTTGGTATGTCTTGACTTGTGCGTAGATCTCCCCGGCAACGGCGCTAGAAATCCTTCTTGCTACTCTTGAGCACTGCGTTGGTTTTTCCCTTGAAGAGGAAAGGGTGATGCAGCAAAGTAGCGTAAGTATTTCCCTCAGTTTTTGAGAACCAAGGCATCAATCCAGTAGAAGATCACACGCAAGTCGCCTCGTACCTACACAAACAAATAAGAACCTTGCAACCAACACGGTAAAGGGGTTTTCAATCCCTTCACGGCCACTTGCAAAAGTGAGATCTGATAGAAATGATAAGATAATATTTTTGGTATTTTTATGATATAGATTGAAAATAAAGATTGAAAAAAAAATAGATTTGAAACTTTATATGATGGAGAATAGACCCGGGGGACATAGGTTTCACTAGTGGCTTCTCTCAAGATAGCATATGTATTATGGTGGGTGAACAAATTTTTGTCGAGCAATTGATAGAAAAGCGCATAGTTATGAGAATATCTAGGCATGATCATGTATATAGTACTCTCAGCAATTAATCTGAGGTATTATACAAAGATTGAAAAGATGGATGGACTAGGGTTAGGAGATGAGATGATGTTGGTGAAGATATTGATGAAGACGACGACCCCGATGATGAACATAGTGCTGTGTTGGGGAACACAGTATTTCAAAAAAAGATACCTACGATCACGCAAGATCTACCTATGTGATGCCTAGCAACGAGCGGGAGAGTGTGTCCATGTACCCTCGTAGACCGAAAGCGGAAGCGTTAAGTAACGCGGTTGATGTAGTCGAACGTCTTCGCGATCCAACCGATCAAGTACCGAACGCACGACACCTCCGCAATCCAACCGATCAAGTACCGAATGCACGGCACCTCCGCGGTCTACACACGTTCAGCTCGGTGATGTCCCTCGTACTCTTGATCCAGCTGCGGCCGAGGGAGAGTTTCGTTAGCACGACGGGGTGATGACGGTGATGATGAAGTTACCGACGCAGGGCTTCGCCTAAGCACTACAATGATATGACCGAGGTGGATATCTGTGGAGGGGGGCACCGCACACGGCTAAGACAACTGTCAACTTGTGTGTCTATGGGGTGCCCAGCGTATATAAAGGAGTGGAGGAGGGGAGGGTCGGCCCTCTCTATGGCGCGCCCAAGGGGGGGAGTCCTACTCCCAGTAGGAGTAGGATTCCCCCTTCTCTAGTTGGAGTAGGAGAAGAATGAAGAGGGAGAGAGAGAGAGAGAGAGAGAGAGAGAGAGAGAGAGAAGGAAAGGGGGGCCGGCCCCCACCCCAATTCGGATTGGGCTTGGGAGGGGCGCCCTCCGCCTGGCCGCCTCCTCCTCTCTTCCACTAAGGCCCAATAAGGCCCATTGACTCGCCAGGGGGTTCTTGTAACCTCCCGGAACTCCGGAAAATGCCCGAACTCATCCAGAATCATACCGGTTTCCAAACATAGCCTTCCAATCTATCGATCGTTATGTCTCGATGCTACCTCTTGAGCACTCCATTGGTTTTTCCCTTGAAGAGGAAAGGGTGATGCAGCAAAGTAGCGTAAGTATTTCCCTCAGTTTTAGAGAACCAAGGTGTCAATCCAGTAGGAGACCACACGCAGTCGCCTCGTACCTACACAAACAAATAAGAACCTTGCAACCAACACAACAAATGGGTTGTCAATCACTTCACGACCACTTGCAAGAGTGAGATCTGATAGAGATGATAAGATAATATTTTTGGTATTTTTATGATATAGATTGAAAGTAAAGATTGCAAAATAAAACAGATTGGAAACTTTATATGATGGAGAATAGACCCGGGGGCCATAGGTTTCACTAGTGGCTTCTCTCAAGATAGCATAAGTATTACGGTGGGTGACCAAATTATTGTTGAGCAATTGATAGAAAAGCGCATAGTTATGAGAATATCTAGGCATGATCATGTATATAGGCATCACGTCCACGACAAGTAGACCAAAACGATTCTGCAGCTACTACTATTACTCCACACATCGACCGCTATCCAGCATGCATCTAGAGTATTAAGTTCATAAGAACAGACTAACGCATTAGGCAAGATGACATGATGTAGAGGGATAAACTCAAGCAATATGATATAAACCCCATCTTTTATCCTCGATGGCAACAATACAAAGCGTGTCATTTTCCTTTTACATCACTTTGGGATCGAAGCGACGCAAGATTGAACCCAAAGCTAAGCACTTCTCTCATTGCAATAAAGATCAATCTAGTAGGCCAAACCAAACTGATAATTCGAAGAGACTTGCAAAGATAACAAATCATACATAAAAGAATTCAGAGGAGATTGAAATATTGTTCATAGATAATCTTGATCATAAACCCACAACTCATCGGATCTCGACAAACACACCGCAAAAAGAGTTACATCGAATAGATCTCCAACAAGACCGAGGAGAACTTTGTATTGAGATCCAAAGAGAGAGAAGAAGCCATCTAGCTAATAACTATGGACCTGAAGGTCTGAGGTAAACTACTCACACATCATCGGAGAGGCTCTGGTGTTGATGTAGAAGCCCTCCATGATCGATTCCCCCTCCAGTGGAGCATCGGAAAAGGCCCCAAGATGGGATCTCACGGGTAAAGAGAGTTGCGGCGGTGGAAATAGGGTTTCGTGGTGCTCCTGGATGTTTTCGAGTATATGAGTATATATAGGCGAAGGAAGTCGGACAGGGAAGCCACAAGGGGCCCATGAGGGTGGGGGCGCGCCCAGGGGGCAGGCGCGCCTCCCTGCCTCGTGGCCTCCTCGTTTATTTCTTGACGTCCACTCCAAGTCCTCTGGATCATGTTTGTTCCAAAAATCACTCTCCCGAAGGTTTCATCCCGTTTGGATTCCGTTTGATATTCCTTTTCTGTGAATCACTGAAATAGGCAGAAAACAACAATTTGCACTTGGCCTTGGGTTAATAGGTTAGTCCCAAAAATAATATAAAAGTGTATAATAAAGCCCATTAAACATCCAAAACATGTAATATAATAGCATGGAACAATAAAAATTATAGATACGTTGGAGACATATCAATCAACCATTTTGAGACCCCTCATCATGTCCGTGTTCACATCCGGGACTCCGAACTACCTTCGGTACATCAAAACACATAAACTCATAATACCGATCGTCATCAAACGTTAAGCGTGCGGACCCTACGGGATCGAGAACTTTGTATACATGACCGAGACTCATCTCCGGTCAATAACCAATAGCGGAACCTGGATGCTCATATTGGCTCCCACATATTCTACGAAGATCTTTATCAGTCAAATCGCATAACAACATACGCTGTTCCCTTTGTCATCAGTATGTTACTTGCCCAAGATTCGATCGTTGGTATTTCAATACCTAGTTCAATCTCGTTATCGGCAAGTCTCTTTACTCGTTCCGTAATGCATCATCCCGTAACTAACTCATTAGTCACATTGCTTGCAAGGCTTATAGATATGTGCATTACCGAGAGGGCCCAGAGATACCTCTCCGACAATCTGAGTGAAAAATCCTAATCTTGATCTATGCCATCTCAACAAACGCAATCTGAGACACCTGTAGAGCATCTTTATAATCACCCAGTTACATTGTGACGTTTGATAGCACACTAAATGTTCCTCCGGTATTCGGGAGTTGCATAATCTCATAGTCATAGGAACATGTATAAGTCATGAAGAAAGCAATAGCAACATACTAAACGATCAAGTGCTAAGCTAACGGAATGGGTCAAGTCAATCACATCATTCTCTAATGATGTGATCCCGTTCATCAAATGACAACTCATGTCCATGGCTAGGAAACTTAACCATCTTTGATTAACGAGCTATTCAAGTAGAGGCATACTAGTGACACTGTTTGTCTATGTATTCACACATGTACTAAGTTTCCGGTTAATACAATTCTAGCATGAATAATAGACATTTATCATGACATAAGGAAATATAAATAACAACTTTATTATTGCCTCTAGGGCATATTTCCTTCAGTCTCCCACTTGCGCTAGAGTCAATAATCTAGATTACACAGTAATGATTCTAACACCCATGGAGTCTTGGTGCTGATCATGTTTTGCTCGTGAGAGAGGCTTGGTCAAAGGGTCTGCAACATTCAGATCCGTATGTATCTTGCAAATCTCTATGTCTCCCTCCTTGACTTGATCGCGGATGGAATTGAAGCGTCTCTTGATGTGCTTGGTTCTCTTGTGAAATCTGGATTCCTTTGCCACGAAAATTGCACTAGTATTATCACAAAAGACTTTCATTTGACCAGATGCACTAGGTATGACACCTAGATCGGATATGAACTCCTTCATCCAGACTCCTTCATTTACTGCTTCCGAAGCAGCTATGTACTCCGCCTCACACGTAGATCCCACCACGACGCTTTGCTTAGAACTGCACCAGCTGACAGCTCCACCATTCAATATAAATAAGTATCCAGTTTGTGACTTAGAGCCATCCGGATCAGTGTCAAAGCTTGCATCGACATAACCATTTACGACAAGCTCTTTGTCACCTCCATAAACGAGAAACATATCCTTAGTCCTTTTCAGGTATTTCAGGATGTTCTTGACCGCTGTCCGATGATCCACTCTGGATTACTTTGGTACCTCCACCTGCTAAACTGATAGAAAGGCAAACATCAGTGCGGTACACAGCATTGCATACATGATAGAACCTATGGCTGAAGCATAGGGAATGACTTTCATTTTCTCTCTATCTTCTGCAGTGGTCGGGCATTGAGTCTGACTCAACTTCGCACCTTGTAACACAGGCAAGAGCCCTATCTTTTCTTGATCCATTTTGAACCTTTTCAAAACTTTATCAAGGCATATGCCCTGCCGCCGTGCATGTGCCTATGTGCGTACGCGGCGTGCCTGTGCTACAGTCCGGGATGCCAAGATGGGCGGTCACCTCCGTGGCTCGTGAGCGCTCCATGCCAGAGCCTCACGATACAACCACATTCTCAAAATATCCCTCCTCATTTGTCAGCCATTTCAACAAACAGGTTGTGTGCGTCGTAAACCACGGCGACTCCTTGCCACAAACAATGGCATACCAAAATGGGCAGAAAGCAGCGCGACGCATGCACACAGATGATGCTGCACAAGCACACCTTCGAATCTTGGATACGGACAGGGGCCCTTGCCGTCGGGGATAGAAACGACTGGTGGAAAGGGCACGAAGGAGCGGTGATGTGGTGGGGTAGAGGAGCGGTGACGCAGAGAGATAGGTGGTGTCATGGATGAGCTGGCAGCGACACTGCTAACTCGGCTTCTCGGAGCGGGCCCGTGCAGGAGAGAAACAGAAATGTGAGGCTACGGGCGGGGGATCCGGCTTGCCTGCTCCCTCCCCATGCTCCCATCCGTTCTCCCACTTCATCCTACGGCTGTCTTTTTCCCTTTTTTCCTTTCTAATCTAATCATCTCCCCCTGATTTTAAGGAGGTGGGGCCGGGCCTTATTTTGTTCCAATCAAATCAAGCCACGTAAGCGGGTGCATGGATGGGCCCACGCGCTGGGAGTAGGCAAGTCTCGTCCACGGGCGGGGTTCGCTCATCTACGCCATGTCACGGCAGGCACGTCCGGGCGCGACCGGTCGCTCTCATGACGCCTTAGATATGAGATGAGTTTGAGGTATGCCGACCAGTTTGGACGTATAAGTAGGCTTTGAGGAATCTAGTTGGGTCGCTTTTTTTTGGACCGGGCACTATCTGGGCTGTCCGCTTGGACGTTTAAGAAGGTTTTAAGGGATCCGGTTGTAGATGATGTAAGTATACATTGTCGGGATGAGCTGCTACAGTGCTAGCAAATGTCGCCAATTACAAAAGTAGTGGGGTGCATAAGACGAGCTTGTAAGATCATCTACAAACCAATTCCACAATGTCTTTCCCTGGCACAAAGATTAAAACGTCATGTAGTTGACGTTCACATAAGAGCACTAGAGGAAGAACAACATAATATATCATCAAAACATTAAACAATATTCAACTTCATATTATTACTAGCAATAATACTTCTCTCATGCCCTCGAGAACTAATGAATCTACTCACAAGACATCATATGGATCATGATAAGTGGGGTATAAATATATGAGGAACAATATGAACATAACAAATTTTACCAATAAATTTCCTATGCATCAACTACAAGGTGTAATAAAAAAAATACTCTCAACAATTAATCTCGGTATGATACAAAGATTGGAAAGATGGATGAACTAGGGATTGGAGATGAGATGGTGTTGATGAAGATATTGATGAAGATGACGACCCCGAAGATGAACATAGTGCTGGTGATGACGAGGCTTCGATTCCCACTGATACGTCTCCAACGTATCTATAATTTTTTATTACTCCATGCTACTTTATCTACTGTTTTGGACTATATTGGGCTTTATTTTCCACTTTTATATTACTTTTGGGACTAACCTATTAACCGGAGGCCCAACCCGGAATTGCTGTTTTTTGCCTTTTTCAGTGTTTCGAAGAAACGGAATATCAAACAGAGTCCAAACGGAATGAAACCTTCGGGAACGTGATTTTCCAACCGAACGTGATCCAGGAGACTTGGACCCTACTCCAAGAAGTGCAGGCGGTCACGAGGTGGAGGGCGCCCCCGGGCGCGCCTCTACCTCGTGGGCCCCTGACGCTACACCGACGTACTCATTCCTCCTATATATACCTCATTACCCCCAAACGATCGTAACAGGAGCCAAAACCTAATTCCACCGCCGCAACTTCCTGTATCCACGAGATCCCATCTTGGCGCTGTTAGGAGCTCCATGGGAGGGCATCCACCACGGAGGGCTTCTACATCAACACCATAGCCTCTCCGATGAAGTGTGAGTAGTTTACTTCAGACCTTGGGTCCATAGCTAGTAGCTAGATGGCTTCTTCTCTCTTTTGGATCTCAATACAATGTTCTCCCCTCTCTCGTGGAGATCTATTTGATGTAATCTTCTTTTTGCGGTGTGTTTGTTGAGACCGATGAATTGTGGGTTTATGATCCAAATTATCTATGGAAAATATTTGATTCTTCTCTGAATTCTTTTATGTATGATTGAGTTATCTTTGCAAGTCTCTTCGAATTATCCGTTTGGTTTGGCCAACTAGATTGGTAGTTCTTGCAATGGGAGAAGTGCTTAGCTTTGGGTTCAATCTTGCGGTGTCCTTACCTAGTGACATAAAGGGTTGCAAGGCACGTATTGTATTGTTGCCATCGAGGATAACAAGATGTTTTTTTTATCATATTGCATGAATTTATCCCTCTACATCATGTCATCTTGCTTAAGGCGTTACTCTATTTTTAACTTAATACTCTAGATGCATGCTGGATAGCGGTCGATGAGTGGAGTAATAGTAGTAGATGCAGAATCGTTTCGACCTACTTGTCTCGGGCGTGATGCGTATATACATGATCATTTCCTAGATATACTCATAACTATGCTCAATTTTGTCAATTGCTCAACAGTAATTTGTTCACCCATCGTAGAATACTTATGCTCTTGAGAGAAGCCACTAGTGAAACCTATGGCCCCCGGGTCTATTCTCATCATATCAATCTCTATCACTTTATTTACTTGCTTTGTTTTACTTTGCCTTTTACTTTTCACTTTGCATCTTTATACCAAAAAATACCAAAAATATTATCTCTATCAGATCTCACTCTCGTAAGTGACCGTGAAGGGATTGACAACCCCTAATCGCGTTGGTTGCGAGTAGCTATCGTTTTGTGCAGGTACGAGGGACTTGTGCGTGGTCTCCTACTGGATTGATACCTTGGTTCTCAAAAACTGAGGGAAATACTTACACTACTGTTCTGCATCATCCTCTCCTCTTCAGGGAAAACCAACACAAGCTCAAGACGTAGCAAGAAGGATTTCTGGCGCCGTTGTCGGGGAGGCTCACGCAAGCAAGTCAACATACCAAGTACCCATCACAATCCCTATCCCTCTCATTACATTATTTGCCATTTGCCTCTCGTTTTCCTCTCCCTCACTTCACCCTTGTCGTTTTATTTGCCCTCTCTTTCCCAATCTCCTCTCTTTCTCATTTGCCTTTTTCCCGTTGCCTTTCTGTTTGCTTGTGTGTTGGATTACTTGTTGCCATGGCGCAAGATAATACCAAATTGTGTGACTTCTTGAATACCAATAATAATGATTTCCTTAGTACTCCGATTGCTCCTCTTAATAATGATGAGTCATGTGAAATCAATACCGCTTTGCTGAGTCTTGTTATGAAAGATCAATTCGCCGGCCTTCCTATTGAAGATGCCGCTACTCATCTGAATAATTTTGTTGATTTGTGTGAGATGCAAAAGAAGAAAGATACGGATAACAATATTGTCAAATTGAAGTTATTTCTGTTTTCACTTAGAGATCGTGCTAAAGTTTGGTTTTCATCTTTGCCTAAAAATAGTATTGATTCTTGGAACAAGTGCAAAGATGCTTTTATCTCTAAGTATTTTCCTCCTGCTAAGATTATCACTCTTAGGAACGATATCATGAATTTTAAACAACTTGATCATGAGCATGTTGCCCAATCTTGGGAAAGAATGGAATTAATGCTTCACAATTGCCCTACTCATGGTTTGAATTTATGGATGATCATACAAAATTTCTATGCCGGATTGAATTTTGCTTCTAGAAATCTTTTAGATTCGGCCGCGGGAGGCACTTTTATGGAAATTACATTAGGACATGCTACTAAATTGCTTGATAATATTATGGCTAATTATTCTCAATGGCACACCGAAAGATCTTCTAGTAAAAAAGTGCATGCTATAGAAGAAATCAATGTTTTGAGTGAAAAGATGGATGAACTTATGAAGATGTTTGCTCCTAAAAATACTCCTCTTGATCCCAATGATATGCCTTTATCTACTTTTCTTGAGAATAATAATGAATCTATGGATGTGAAATTTGTTGGTAGGAATAGTTTTGGAAACAACGCGTATAGAGGGAATTTTAATCCTAGGCCTTATCCTAGTAATCCTTCGAATAATTATGGAAATTCCTACAACAACTATTATGGAAATTTTAATAAGATGCCCTCTGAATTTGAGAGTAGTGTTAAAGAGTTTATGAATTCACAAAAGAATTTTAATGCTTTGCTTGAAGAGAAATTGCTTAAAGTTGATGATTTGGCTAGGAACGTTGATAGAATTTCTCTTGAGATTGATTCTTTAAAGCTTAGATCTATTCCTCCTAAGCATGATATCAATGAGTCTCTAAAAGCCATGAGAATTTCCATTGATGAGTGCAAGGAAAGAACCGCTAGGATGCGTGCTTCCAAAGATGCCTTTATTAAAGCTGTTCTTCCAATTCCTAAGAAAATCAAGACGAAGATCTAAAAGTTATTGATGTGTCCCCTATTAAATCTTTGTTTTGTAATATGAATCTTGATGAAACTGAATATGATCTTCCTTTACCTAGAAGGCGTTCTAAGAATTCGGAGTTTTTAGATCACGATGATGAAATTGATATAAGTGGGATTGAAAGAAACAAAAACCGAGATGTTGCTAAACCCACTATTTTGGATCTCAAGGAATTTAATTATGAAAATTGCTCTTTGATTCGTTGTATTTCCTTGTTGCAATCCGTGCTAGATTCTTCTCATGCTTATAGTCAAAATAAGGCCTTTACCGAACACATTGTTGATGTCTTGATGCAATCTTATGAAGAAAAACTTGAGTTGAAAGTTTCTATCCCTAGAAAACTCTATTATGAGTGGGAACGTACCACTAAAATTAAAATTAAATATTATGAGTTTCATGCTTTGTGTGATTTGGGTGCTAGTGTTTCTACTATTCCAAAACTTTATGCGATTTGCTAGATTTCCGTGATTTTGATGGTTGCTCTCTAAACTTGCATCTTGCGGATTCCACTATTAAAAAGCCTATGGGAAGAATTAATAATGTTCTTATTGTTGCAAATAGGAATTATATGCCTGTAGATTTTATCGTTCTTGATATAGATTGCAATCCTTCATGTCCTATTATTCTTGGTAGACCTTTCCTTAGAACGACTGGTGCAATTATTGATATGAAGGAAGGAAACATTAGATTCCTATTTACCTTAAAGAAGGGTATGGAACACTTCCCTAGAATGAAAATAAAATTACCATATGAATCTATCATGAGAGCCACTTATGGATTGCCTACCAAAGATGGCAATACCTAGATCTATCCTTGCTTTTATGCCTAGCTAGGGGCGTTAAACGATAGCGCTTGTTGGGAGGCAACCCAATTTTATTTTGTGTTTTTTGTTTTTGCTTCTGTTTAGGAATAAATAATCCATCTAGCCTCTGTTTGGATGTGGTTTTATGTTTTAATTAGTGTTTGTGCCAAGTTAAACCTATTGGATCTTCTTGGATGATAGTTATTTGATCTTGCTGTAATTTCCAGAAACTTTGCGCTCAGTGCCCGAATTGTTAAAAATCAACAGAACGTGATAAAATACTTATTCCAATTTCTTCTGATCAATAAACAAATTGTCCACGTCTTCTAATTTTGGTAGAATGTTTTGAGTTCCAGAAGTTTGCGTTAGTTACAGATTACTACAGACTGTTCTGTTTTTGACAGATTCTGTTTTGCGTGTGTTGTTTGCTTATTTTGATGAATCTATGGCTAGTAAAATAGTTTATAATCCATAGATAAGTTGGAATATAGTAGGTTTAACACCAATATAAATAAATAATGAGTTCATTACAGTACCTTAAAGTAGTTTTTTGTTTTTTCTTTCTCTAGCGGAGCTCACGAGATTTCTATTGAGTTTTGTGTTGTGAAGTTTTCAAGTTTTGGGTGAATTCTTTTGATGGATTATGGAACAAGGAGTGGCAAGAGCCTAAGCTTGGGGATGCCCATGGCACCCCCAAGATAATCCAAGGACACCAAAAAGTCAAAGCTTGGGGATGCCCCGGAAGGCATCCCCTCTTTCGTGCACTTCCATCGGTAATTTACTTGGAGCTTTATTTTTATTCACCACATGATATGTGTTTTGCTTGGAGCGTCTTGTATTATTTGTGTCTTTGCTTGTTAGTCTACCACAATCATCCTTGATGTACACACCTTTTGAGAGAGCCATATATGTATTGGAATTTGATAGAATACTCTATGTGCTTCACTTATATCTTTTGAGCTTGATAGCTTTTGCTCATAGTGCTTCACTTATATCTTTTGAGCGTGATAAATTTTGCTGTAGTGCTTCACTTAGATCTTTTAGAGCACGGTGGTGGATTTGTTTTAAATAAACTTGATCTCTCATGCTTCACTTAGATTATTTTGAGAGTCGTTAATAGCATGGTAATTTGCTAATATTAATATACTTGGTATTCAAGATATGTGAAACTTTCTTTTGAGTGTGTTGAATACTAAGATAAGTTTGATTCTTGATAATTGTTTTGAGATATGGAGGTGATAATATTAAACTCGTGCTAGTTGAGTAGTTGTGAATTTGAGAAATGCTTGTGTTGAAGTTAGCAAATCCCGTAGCATGCACGTATGGTTAAAGTTGTGTAACAAATTTGAAGCATGAAGTGTACCTGGCTTGTGCATCCTTATGAGTGGCGGTCGGGGACGAGCGATGGTCTTTTCCGACCAATCTATCCCCCTAGGAGCATGCGCGTAGTACTTGATTTTGAATGACTTCTAAATTTTTGCAATAAGTATATGAGTTCTTTTGACTAATGTTGAGTCCATGGATTATACGCACTCTCACCTTTCCGCCTTTGCTAGCCTCTACGGTACCGTGCATTGCCCTTTCTCACCTTGAGAGTTGGTGCAAACTTCGCCAGAGCATCCAAACCCCGTGATACGATACGCTCTATCACACATAAACCTCCTTATATCTTCCTCAAAACAGCCACCATACCTACCTATTATGGCATTTCTATGGCCATTCCGAGATATATTGACATGCAACTTCCATCATCATTATTATGACATACATTACTTTTGTCATATTGCCATTGCATGATCATGTAGTTGACATTGTATTTGTGGTAAAGCCACCATGCATTATTTTCCATACATGTCACTCTTGATTCATTGCACCATCCCGGTACATCACGGAGGCATTCATATAGAGTCATATTTTGTTCTAAGTTTTGAGTTGTAATTGTTGAGTTGTAAGAAAAACAAAAGTGTGATGATCATCATTATTAGAGCATTGTCCCAAGTGAGGAAAGGATGATGGAGACTATGATTCCCCCATAAGTCGGGATGATCCTACGGACGAAAAAATATAAAAAAAATATAAAAAAAAGCAAGGCCAAAAAAAAGAAGAGGCCCAAAAAAATGAGAGAAAAAGAGAGAAGGGACAATGCTGCTATCCTTTTACCACACTTGTGCTTCAAAGTAGCACCAAGATCTTCATGATAGAGAGTCTCTCATTTTGTCACTTTCATATACTAGTGGGAATTTTTCATTATAGAACTTGGCTTGTATATTCCAATGATGGGCTTTCTCAAAATGCCCTAGGTCTCCGTGAGCAAGCAAGTTGGATGCACAACCACTTAGTTTCTTTTGTAGAGCTTTCATATACTTATAGCTCTAGTGCATCCGTTGCATGGCAATCCCTACTCCTTATGTTGACATCAATTGATGGGCATCTCCATAGCCCGTTGATTAGCCTCGTCAATGTGAGACTTTCTCCTTTTTGTCTTCTCCACACAATCCCATCATCATATTCGATTCCACCCATAGTGCTATATCCATGGCTCAAGCGCTCATGTATTGCGTGAAGGTTGAAAAAGTTTGAGATTATTTGAGTCTGAAACAACCGCTTGGCTAGTCATCGGGGGTATAGAAGTTGGGAACATCTTTGTGTGACGAAAATGAAGCATAGCCTAACTATATGATTTTGTAGGGATAACTTTCTTTGGCCATGTTATTTTGAGAAGACATAGTTGCTTAGTTAGTATGCTTGAAGTATTATTATTTTTATGTCAATACGAACTTTTGTCTTGAATCTTTCGGATCTGAATATTCATATCACAATTAAGAAGATTTACATTGAAATTATGCCAAAGTATCACTCCGCATAAAAATTCTCTTTTTATCATTTACCTACTCGAGGACGAGCAGGAATTAAGCTTGGGGATGCCTGATACGTCTCCAACGTATCTATAATTTTTTATTACTCCATGCTACTTTATCTACTGTTTTGGACTATATTGGGCTTTATTTTCCACTTTTATATTACTTTTGGGACTAACCTATTAACCGGAGGCCCAACACAGAATTGCTGTTTTTTGCCTTTTTCAGTGTTTCGAAGAAACGAAATATCAAACAGAGTCCAAACGGAATGAAACCTTCGGGAACGTGATTTTCCAACCGAACGTGATCCAGGAGACTTGGACCCTACTCCAAGAAGTGCCAGAGGCGGTCACGAGGGTGGAGGGCGCCCCCTACCTCGTGGGCCCCCTGGCGCTCCACCGACGTACTCATTCCTCCTATATATACCTACGTACCCCCAAACGATTAGAACAGGAGCCCAAAACCTAATTCCACCGCCGCAAATCCTGTATCCACGAGATCCCATCTTGGGGCCTGTTCCGGAGCTCCGCCGGAGGGGGCATCCACCACGGAGGGCTTCTACATCAACACCATAGCCTCTCCGATGAAGTGTGAGTAGTTTACTTCAGACCTTCGGGTCCATAGCTAGTAGCTAGATGGCTTCTTCTCTCTTTTTTGATCTCAATACAATGTTCTCCCCCTCTCTCATGGAGATCTATTCGATGTAATCTTCTTTTTGCGGTGTGTTTGTTGAGACCGATGAATTGTGGGTTTATGATCCAGTATTGTCTATGGAAAATATTTGATTCTTCTCTGAATTCTTTTATGTATGATTGAGTTATCTTTGCAAGTCTCTTCGAATTATCCGTTTGGTTTGGCCAACAAGATTGGTAGTTCTTGCAATGGGAGAAGTGCTTAGCTTTGGGTTCAATCTTGCGGTATCCTTACCGAGTGACAGAAAGGGTTGCAAGGCACGTATTGTATTGTTGCCATCGAGGATAACAAGATGGGGTTTTTATCATATTGCATGAATTTATCCCTCTACATCATGTCATCTTGCTTAAGACGTTACTCTATTTTTAACTTAATACTCTAGATGCATGCTGGATAGCAGTCGACGAGTGGAGTAATAGTAGTAGATACAGAATCGTTTTGATCTACTTGTCTCGGACGTGATGCCTATATACATGATCATTGCCTAGATATACTCATAACTATGCTCAATTCTGTCAATTGCTCAACAGTTATTTGTTCACCCACCGTAGAATACTTATGCTCTTGAGAGAAGCCACTAGTGAAACCTATGGCCCCCGGGTCTATTCTCATCATATCAATCTCTATCACTTTATTTACTTGCTTTGTTTTACTTTTCTTTTACTTTTCACTTTGCATCTTTATACCAAAAATACCAAAAATATTATCTCTATCAGATCTCACTCTCGTAAGTGACCGTGAAGGGATTGACAACCCCTAATCGCGTTGGTTGCGAGTAGCTATCGTTTTGTGCAGGTACAAGGGACTTGTGCGTGGTCTCCTACTGGATTGATACCTTGGTTCTCAAAAACTGAGGGAAATACTTACGCTATTGTGCTGCATCATCCTCTCCTCTTCGGGGAAAACCAACGCAAGCTCAAGACGTAGCACCCACCCTTTCCAAAGAGGTTTCTCAAGCAGAATCGCTCCGTCGGAGGGCAAAAGTGTCGCGCCTCAGTTCCACCTCGCAGAGAGCGGTGGTAAGTCGCAAGGATTTTCTATGATTTTTCTAGGGTAAATGAGATTGTATGTCCAAAGAGCGTCGAGAGAGGAGCCATCAGAGGCTCATGCATCCACTACAGGAATCGAGGAATTTCTTGTCAGCCTCAACCAGACGACAAATGATAAAAACTAGACGACAAAGACTTTGCTGTCAGCTCATTGTCGGCAAAGTATAAATCGGCAAAGAGCTAATTTGCCGCCGGCTTTCTGCCTGGCAGACGACAAAGGGCAATGCTATCGTTAGCTTTTACATTCGGCGAGTCAACAAAGAAAAGTAATAGCCGTCAGCTACAACAATCTTGGCAGGTGCCCCCCCCCCCCCCCCAGCTGCTTTGTTGTGAGTTTTGTAGGGAGCAGAAGGCAAAGAAACTAAATAGAAATTAAAAGAGCGGTTGTTACTCCTCTCACGGCAGGGCCATCCGCCGTACATGACGGTATCTCGAGCCCTCCCTTCCCGCGCTTTCCTGGCCAATGGAGCCCCGCTCGTCACGTCATTGCCGGTGAGACCATGTCGCGTCCCTTCTTCTTCCTCTCTTCACTCCCCCCTCTCCATCATATTTCTCTACTTCATCTCGCACGAACCTCCATGGGTCCACCTATTTGCATGGTGGTGCGGTCGGTGCATGGTGCCCGCCTGTCCACCTGCCCCTGAAGAGGCATGGAAGGAAGGAGGGAGGGTGGAGAGGTGGCGCGGCGAAGGAGCTCGCCGACTGAAGCCGCGCTGGCGTCGAAGCTCTAGACAAGGACGTGCAGGAGCAAGCCTGTTCCTCCTATGCCTCAGCTGTTTTGTGGATAAGAGAGGTTGCCCAATCTCGTGCATGCGTGTGTGGATAAGAGAGGAGGCCAATCCCGTGCATGTGTGTGTCGATAAGAAAGGTTGTGCTACACTGCCACGTCATCGATCCGTGGGATGGAGAGCCCAACCAAGAGGAAGCAAGCACTGCTTTCGCCACATCATTGATTTGTGTATTATGATTTCTCTTTGCCCTCAACTAAGTAAAAACAGATGGCAAAGCATGTCTTTGCCATCATTCGAATAAGAACAGACGACAAAAAGAGATATCTTTGCCGTCGGAAATAAACACAATCGGTAAATTCTATCTTTGCCGACAACTGTTCTTTGCCGTCAACGATTGACGACAAATTATGTCTTTGCTGTTTGCCCCGACGAAAAGCTGACCACAAATAGTGGCACGAACAGCAAATTTCTGGATTCCTGTAGTGGGCCAAGTGGCGAGACCTAGACCCTCCCACGTGGGATGGCCGTGCGGCGCCATGGCGGGTCCCCTCTGGCCCATCATCGTTCCCCAATCTTCATATTTTCAAGAAATAATTCGGTAAAATCCCTGGTGTTTTTGGAGCTCCGGATTTTTTTCTTATGTTCTAATTTTCGTCCTGAGTTCCAGTTGTCTAGCAATTTCCCTCTTTGTGTTTTGTTTTCTTACAGTTTAAGGGAGAAAAGTCACTAGAATTGCATCATAATGTGAAATATATTATTGAAATAGGATAAATTAGAATAGAAAATAGTGATGCAAAATGGACATATCACTACTCAACAACATATATCGCCCCGCCAATTTGTCGGCACGCGAAAAGATTTCTGTGGTATGTTTTCCCGCATGCACCCATTGCATAGATAAATTTCAACCGCGAGTCAATCGTATGAGTAGATCGACTAAAACAATTAGGTCACATCTTGAGTAAGAGCTTTGGGTTCATTGATTCAAATGAGAGATGTGTTATAAATGACCCATGGAGTGTATTTTATAGTCTTTTAGATTAATAGAAATGGTAACCAATATTTGTGGTGCAAAGTGAAAAAAATTGATTGTATCTACAAATTTGGTATATGGATCCTTTAATTGATCGGCCGGTTATATTGCAGGGTGTATAAATTATGGCTCTTATCTAGGCACTGATGTGTTGATATGTTGCTGGTTATCTCCTTTGAATTTGACTTGACTTGTTTTCTTATTTAACACTATTTTCTATTTATTGTATTGATTCAAATATCACCACAAGGTAACATTTCTGATATGTGTTATTTTATTCTCTACAAAAGCCTGTAAACTAACACACACAAAACCAATTTTACACAAACTTTACAGTAAAATTTCATACAATATATTCAAAATAAACATATGTGATTGTGAGTAGGAATGTTGCTCTTTTGTAACTACATTATTCCAATATATCAAAATTTAATCTAGTTATACATGTGTATATCTAACCACATATAATTGATAAAATATTTGAAATGTTGAAATACAAAATATATTAATACAAATACACATGAAAAATATCTCTTAATTTCTAGTCTTATGGGTGTATTGTTGTGGAGAAATAAGACAACCGGAAATACCATCTCTAGTTAATGTCACATTATATATAAGGAGCATGAGAAGACAACTTTAGTCACGCAAAAAAACTATGAGGCTAACTTTAGCACCAACCCAAACACACCATGCCTTTATATGTATAAAAAAAATTATACATCAAGAACCAACAAGCAGAGCCTAGTTGGTTTGCCCTAGATTCTTCTTGGAGGGAGCCAAGATATTTTATGAAGGATATAATCCTAGGATGTTGCATCCCTTCCCTCTATTTTTGCTTCGTCAAATGCAACAGAACCATGTTTGCCTAAGGAGGAGTCGATCCAAGGGCCTGGAATGCTCGGATGTGCTGCTTCTTATACATCAGTGCGACATATCGAATGGCTAAGGTTCAAACATATCCTTACATTATTTGAAGTGGCAAAACGTCTTATATTTAGGAACAAATATATTAATTATTATAGATATAGAGAGAAACAAAGACCAGTGACTGCCGAAAGAATGCAAGAACTTGGCATAATGGATGAGTAGGTGCCATTGTTGGTGAATATACTACATATGAATTATTTTCATTATTTGATAATGGAATAAGAGAGAGTTTCAGGTTTTATGAAAGCATCTCTAATACCCGTAAGATAATAGTTGGTAAAGTTTGACTTAGGAGTTTAATTTCTTGAAGAAGAAAAAAAGTACTTAGCAACTTTTTCCACGTGACATTCGGTAGATCTGAAACGGGCTTGCTAAAACTGAGTCGACTAAGATTGAACCAAGTCTCGGTTGAACTTGCAGCATTTTGTCGCATCGTTTGCAATATTTTTCCTACCAGTTGTAACATCTGTCTTGTTGGTTGTAGCATGTCGTCCGTCATCGATTGTAGCACGTAATCTCGCCGGTCGCAACATTCCTTCAATGGCGGTTAACATATTAGTAAGAATGGTTGTAGCATAGGTTGTCGTTGCTTGCAATATTGCCGCAACAATTTTTATCACCGTTTGCAACATCCAGCCATGCTGATCATTGCACTATAACTACACTGATGTCACTTGACTGAGACTTCGTTAAGTCTCGGGCAACTGAGTTCTAGACGCACCCATCTGAAAACAGGGTACCATGCCTTTGAGATTTTGCTTTCTAGTACTAGTGTACCGCCATTGCTAAAAAAACTTATTTTCCTTGCACCTTCATGGATATATTCTATTTCCTTGCACTAATGTACACTGTGATCCATCGATCTTCCGGCGTGCGCCTGCTCGAGAAGTCGATATGAGAAGTAAAAAGTTCATTTTAGACCCTGAACTTGTAGAGGCTTGACGAATCAAACCCTCAAGTCCAAATGGACCAAATCTCTGTCGTTTGCACCCTGAACTATGCAATCGCGGTAAAAAACCGAACCCTGACATCGTTTGAGGGATAAAAATGCTGACGTGGCAAATGTCAACTAGGATTCGTCTGACTGGTGTGCCAGGGATCGGTAGTGTTGACCACGGCGTGTACCCGTCCTCCGCGCTGGGCCGGCAGATTTTTTTTTTTCTATTACACTGCTAAAAAAATGTGTGAACCTTTTTACAAAACTTGTGGACCTTTTTGAATCTGTGATTTTTTTCCAATCCACGTACTCCTTTTCAACTTTTCAATTTTTCCAAAATTCCTTGTTTTTTTAATTCCCTGGACTTTTCATTTGAAAATAGTGAACTTCTTTTCAAAATCATTGAACTTTTTATAAATCGGTGAATTTTTCAAAAATATTGTCAACAGTATTTTTCTAAATTGATGGCCTCTTTCCAACTCTGTGAACTTTTTTGAAATTGATGAGGTTTTTTCAAAATCGATGAAATTTTATCATATTCATGAACTTTTCCAAAAATGATGAACTGTTTTCAAAATTGAAGAACTTTTTGCAAATCTGTGACATGTTTGTACAAAATAGATAAAAAATTTAAAATAAATTCGTGTTTTTTAAAACCGTGGGTTTTTTCTTGAAACTTCACGAAGTTTTTTTTTCCAAATTCGTGAATTTTTTCAAATCCGTGAGCTTTCTGCCAAATTCATGAACTTTTATTCATTTACATGAACTTTTTCAAATTTCTACGGTTTTTTTATTTCCCTAAACTAAAAAACGGTGAAATAGTTATGTTGTCCTAATAGTGCAGCACTGAATGAAGATGACCTAGTGGTTAATGGCAACAACCATGAACATAAACGTCTGGAGTTAGTATCTCGCTACTCGCAAATTTATAAATTTTACTTTGTTTTTCTTTTGCCTTTGCTGGGCCATCGTACACGTCTAAATTCACTTTTTTTTAAATTATTCATATTTTCAAAATTTGTTCACTATTTATGAAAATCTTCACGCTTCAAAAATGAATATTTGATTTTTTTTTACGACTTCCAAACATAGGTCATATTTTGAAGAAATTTTATTCACAATTTTTCCAAGAAATGTTGAAAACCCCCGGATCTGCCGCTTTCTTAGTTGGTACTTTTAAATATAGTGCTGCTTATAAGCTGTACTCAGTCCGAGGTCAGCTGGCTAGCAGAGCTAGCAAGCATCGCGAGGTTGGGAGTTCTTTTTTAGGGCTGCGAGGTTGGATGTTTGACTCCGGTTGCATGCGTGTTTATTTTCTCGATTCGCTCGTCGCCTCCGAATTGCGCCGGCCCATTTTCGGGCCACCCTTAGCGGGCTGCACGTTATGACGCTAATGAGTGTCGAGCTACCCGTTCAAAAAAAAAAAAACAAGCGTCGAGCAGGAGCTCTCAGTCTTTTGCGCAACCAATCCCGGCCCGTTGTCTAAAAATACAAAAAATCCCGGCCATCCTTTGCAATCCCCGTTTGACGAACGACCCGAGAATTCAATTTAGACCGGGATTGCATAGTTTAGGGTGCAAACGATAGGGATTTGAATTTGAGGGTTTGATTTGCCAAACCTCTACGAGTTCAGGGTTTAAATTAGACTTTTTTTTGTATGGAAAGCATGGTACACTCCATCCATGCTGTTGCTGGCAATCTACTGCTACGACTTTTGCTGCATGCTGCATATGCATGCGGTGGTCGACGGTTCCGGCCCCTCTACGTAGGCGACAAAGCGCAAACTAGGTGCGTAGGTAGGTAAGTTCAGTGCCGGAGCGTGCATGGGCTGCGCAGTGTATCCTCCTACCCGGAAAATCGTGCGTGCATGGCCGCAGATCCGCTGGAGCGAGATGGCCGGCACATGCACGGAGAGGTGACAGAGGTCAATGGCTTGTAGGGAGAAAGGGCGCAGTGCAAGGCCATTAATGGGAGCAGGAGCTAGGGCTAGACACACAGGTGCCGCCACAAATGCGCAGCAGTTGCATGCATGGGCTGCCGTCTCCGCCGCGTCTGTAGGCAGCGGCGGGCAGCAGGAGGAGGCAGCGGCCACGCGACGTTGCCTGGTCTCCGTTGAGCACTGCTGCCATGCAGAGGGGACGGAAGGGCTCGGCCTTTGACCTGGCAGGCCATGCAAAGTGCCTAATTTTCCCGTGTCAGAACCAAGACCAACACGCCTCGTGTACACAGAGCCGAGGAGCTGGCAATTCCATTTTGCTGGAGAACTAGGCCGCTATGTTAATGGGGTGGTGGGTGCACGGTTCAGGAAAAGCAGAGCAAGGAGGGGGCAGCCGCAGTGGCAGGCAGCCAGCAAGGATGGGACGTCGCTGCGGCCCGTGGCAGGCAGCGCGGACAAGACGTGAGATGCTGGACGTGCCCCAGGCTCACAGTCACAGTCGCAGCAACTGCAGCAGCGTCGCCGCGTGCACGCCTACCATTTAAGTGGCGCGGCGGCCGCCGCGAGACGGGGCGCCGGCACGCTGCGGTGCGGCGGAATTGATGGCCGGGTCGATCGGCGCGCTGTCGCCTACGAGGTTAGGCCAACTCCAGCGCGCGATCCCAAACAGGCGTCCGCTTTATCCGGATTTCGTCTGTTCAGGGGTGGCAATGGGGCCGTGTCCGCCTGGATTCGTGGATGTGGCGAACGGCCGGTACCCAACTGCGGCCGCATATCGTCCGTTCGCCCATCATAGTAGAATGTAAAATGGTTCAAATCAAACATAGCTCCCAAAATAGTCTTACAACCCAATCAAAATTTATTTTGCATGACAAGAAAACAATATTAAATTGTCTTACAACCCAATCGAATTTTTTTTGCATGACAAGAATTAAACTCATAGATCTACTGATCGTCAATATGAGTCCACACGTGCTCAACCAAGTCATCCTGAAGCTGGACATGAGTATACCAATCACGCTACTCCCGATGAAACTCGACAAACTGTTCAAAGGTTGCAGAAGGTGCATGCTCAGGCTCAACATTTTCATCCTGAAAATCAAACCCTTGGTCGTAGATGCTATCATCGTGCTCATCCTCCACGATCATGTTGTGCATGATCACACAAGCAATCATCACCTCCCAAAGCTTCTTCGTACTCCATGCCAATGCAGGGTTACGAACAATACCCCACCGAGACTGAAGTGCACCGAAAGCACGCTCCACATCCTTCCTAGCACTCTCTTGCATTTGGGCAAACCTCTGTCTCTTCTTTCTTTGCGGATTGGGTATGGTCTTCACAAGAGTGGACCACCGAGGTTAGATGCCATCGGCTAGGTAATATCCCTTGTTGTAATGGTGGCCATTGACCTCAAAGTTCACCTCCAGGGAGTGCCCTTCCGTAAGCCTTGCAAACACCGGAGACCGCTGAAGAACACTAATATCATTTTGAGAACCAGCCATGCCGAAGAAAGAATGTCATATCCAGAGATCTTGTGAAGCAACAGCTTCAAGTATAATAGTGGCACCTTTCACATGCCCCTTGTACTGCCCCTGCCAAGCAAATAAAAAGTTCTTCCACTTCTAGTGCATACAATCTATACTACCAAACATGCCCGAAAAGTCCCTCTCGGCATTTGATTGCCAACAACTTCTCTGTATCAGCGGCATTTGGCTCTCTAAGGTACTCCGGGCCAAACACTTCTACCACGGTCGTGCAAAAACTATAAAATGAGACGAGATATGTGGACTCACTCATACGAACATACTCATCCATAAGATCACCAGGAATTCCATATGCAAGCATGCGGATAGCCGCAATGCATTTCTGGTATGAAGAGAAACCAAGCTTGCCTAGGGCATCCACTTTGCACTCAAAGTATGGGTCATGCACGATCACTCCCTTGCGAATACGATTCAACACATGCCTTCTCATTCGGTATCGGCGACAAAATTGATGTGGCCTAAAGAGTGGACCATCCTTAAAGTAATCGGCATAGAGAAGGGTGTGACCTTTCTCTCTATTTCGATCCAAGGCCGGAGCATGGCCGGGGATTGATCCCCTGTACCGAGGCCGCTTCCTAGTGATGTGTTCATGTACGACCAACGCAGCTGCCAACTCTTCATCATCCAAGGATGAATCATCCGATGAGCAAATGAAATTGTGAAAGAAAAACTCATTACCACTGTCCATTGTACCTTGTGAGCAATCCGTCGAATGCCTTGCGGTCGTGGTCGGAAAGCGACCGGATAGTGCACGGCCTGCTCCCCTCGCAGGCAGCAAAGCAAGGTTTTGGGGTCGGTGGTGGTGGAGGGCGCCCCGCGTCACCGAACGGCCGGCCGAAAAAGGTTGGGGACGACGGGCGACGACGACGGCCGTAGTTTGTCTCCCACCGGCAACACAGAGAACGCCGACCAAATTCTTTTCTGGGAGGCCGGTGCGGAGACAGCTATGCCATGGCGCGGTGGTGGTTGGGATGGCCCTGGTGGAAGATGACGCGGCTGGGGTGGCGATGGCGGGGGGGCGTGTAGAGGAATAGAAAGAGGGTGCATCTCACCGACAAGCGGGCCATGGCAGGACAAGGGCACGCGCCGCCCGCGTCCGCACGTGTCCGTTCGGCCGCAAACTCGGCCCAAACTTGGACCGGGAATGGGTCGAAAGCGGACAGAAAACGGACGAAGGTCCGCTCGCGGCAGCGCATTAGGAGGCCCGATCTATCCGTTTACCCCCAAACGGACGCGGGCGGACAAGATGGGGTCGCGCGTTGGGTTGGCCTGAGGGCCGCCACCTCGATCGAATGCGAACAGTGCCGGCGACACTCGCCGAGTGTCACGGGACGATCCAGTCAAACGAACACACATCACATCCGCCTAACAACTCTCTGGTTTCTTTGGTGGGTGTGAATAACAACTAATGTGTGCATTTGCTATAGTAACCTGCAAATGTTGCAATCATCTAATATGCTACAAGTTGAAAACCTTCACATAGATCGAGTACAAGGGGCTTAACTCATCCGAAAGGAATGCTTTGTTGACATTCCGCTTGAGGTGCTGAGCTGTTAGGACAATATCTCTGATGTCAACTACTCCCTCTGTAAATTAATGTAAGAGCGTTTAGATCATTAAAATAATGATTTAAACATTCTTATATAAGTTTACCGAGGGAGTACATGAGTAGAGCCATAACTCTACCGGATAAAAAGTGCCACCTTCAAGTCTTCATTTGTCAACTTGTAATTGTTGTCAAATATAGTCCCTACTGTTGATGTGTCAAACCGAAGAGTTGCTAGAATTGTCACAATCTAGATTGACTTGTTCCTACAAGAAAAAGTTTGTCATTGATCAGAGATGTGTTCATGTTAGCAAGCTGTTGGGCCATAATTATCACGTGGACGAATGCAGTCTTTGAAATGGAAGTTGATAGGCTGGATCGTTCCAACCTGGAATTTGCAGGAGTAGAGAAACTACCCCCTTCATTCCAAAATATAAGTGTTTTAAGAGATTTGACTATAGACTACATATAAAACAAACTTGAGCAAACATATATTCTAAAAGGTGTCTATATACATCTGAATATAGTCTCTATAGTAAAATCTTTAAAAGGACTTATATTTAGGAACGGAGAGAGAGAGAGTAGGTTTTATGTGAGACTGATTGTTTAATGTATTATTTGACAGGGAAGAATCTTCGATTTCAAGAGCTGATAAACCTCCCGAAGGAACAATTGGGCGCACAGCGAGATCACCTATTTTTCACGTAAAGCAGAAGAACCAAAGATGGGTTGGAGAGTACGAAGACATACATGCAGCAGTAGAGGGTGTCATGCAGTCGCCTCCATGCATGGATCACCGTGGTCGGAGACCGTGAAGCCTCTAGTGGGTGGTGTCGAGGAGAAGGGGAGTTGGACAAGGCGATCTCGGGTGAGCACCCGGGAGGTGGGGATTCAAATTGGGATAATTCTCTGGTCGGCCCCTGCCGGCTGCGACGGCGATGACGCCCGAGGGTGCCGTTTCTCTTCCTGGAGACGTCATTCGGGTCCACCCCATCTTTCCCACTACACGGTCTCTCGGGTGAAAACCCTAGGGTGGCGACAACGCTCATGTCGTTGTGCCCTTCTTGAAGGCGCCGTCGTGAGAGCTAAGTGGTGGTGGGCACGACTTGTGTTCGTGGGCAGTTGCAGTTGACATGCCCCTCTTCCTCCCTGGGGTATCTGCTTCGGGGGAAACCCTGGATCTAGGTATTCCAAATCGGATGATGACAGAATGGTGTCGTTCTCCCTCTTGAGGGCATCGTTTTGGAGCAGGTGCTAATTGGAAGGGCCCAGAGGCGGAGCAGGGTTTCATCTTCCGCATTGATGACGGCGGATCTCGGTGGCGTGGCGCAGTGGAGGCTCGACGTCCGATGCGGGTTGACGAACTTGCGCAGGAGGGCGATGCTGTCTAGCGTCGTGGTGGCGTCAATGGCAGAGAGGCCTGGCAAGGTCGATGCATCAGTTCTGCTATGAGGATGGATCGACGGAAGATGGAGGTGACGACCCTTGCAGCTTGCACATGTGGTGCTCACTGAGAGTGCCGGACTGGTGTGTGACCCAGTCCAGGTAGTGGCTTGGATGAGGCATCCGACTTTAGATGTTAGGCTTTGGTGCGATGTTGGGGATGAGAGATTAAATATGGAGGCAGGGTGCCGATGCGGTGCTAGTTGGTTTGTGTGGTGTTGTGGTCAAATTGCGGGGCGCACTTAATAAAGTTCTTGTTTTGTTGTTTTGTAGTAGTGGAGATGCAAGAAAGAGGGTGCTTGGTTTCTTTGGTTCCGAGGGGGCGCATCTCAACCATCGGATCAAGTCGTCAGATCGCACCACGTGGAGGGGGGTGGCGGTTTTTGTCCTTTCCTGTTTCTTTTTTTTGGGACATGCGCTGCACCACTATCGTCCATTCCCCTCCTCTCACCTTGCGACGGATTTTCAGCAAGGAGAAATCGCTAGAGAGTTCCATCATACAAGGCCGATGTGTGGCGTGCAATGGGTGGCAAGGCGGGGGTGTGAGCTACGGGAACCGGCGATAGCGGGTATAACATCAGGGATGGACACTAGTAGAAAAAGGCCCATTTGTCCCGGTTCTAGAGGCCCATTTGTCCCGGTTCTGGAACCGGGACTAAAGCCCATGACCTTTAGTCCCGGTTCGCTTATGATCCGGGACAGGTTGAGCTCCACGTGGCCGCTGCGGCGAGCCCAGCCAGGAGGGCCTTTGGTCCCGGTTGGTAACACCAACCGGGACCAAAAGGCATCCACGCGTCAGCAGCTCAGGAGCTGGGTTTTTTTTAATTGGGTGGCGGGGGGTTAGTGGTTTTGGAGGGTTAATTTAGGGTTTTATATGTTGTGTTAGCTAGCTAATAGAGAGAAGTGACCTGTCTTATCTCCGTGCCTGGTCGACGCTACGTACTATACGTACAGAGAGGACTCGATACGCTAGCTAGTAAGCAAATGAAGGAAAACATTAAGTACACAAGATCATCATGAACATATACAGAGAGAAGTGATCGACCTCCTCCTTCTCTGAGAGATTGGTCGAACAACAAGTTTTCGTATATCTATCCAACACTACTAGCTACATATATACAATATAAGATCTTTTACAATACCTAACATCTGAAGTCAAGTGCCACATGGTATTCTCCGGCTTTACTGATGATGTCGTCAAGAAAGAATCCCACCAATTCCTCTTTGAATTCATTTTATGCGATCATGTGGTAGGAGTTCATCCCGCATCTGCCAGATCTAAACTGAAAAAGAGGGTCAATACATGTGTATGAATGAAAATCAAAACAAATGATGGTAATAAAAAAATTGTGAATATTTTTGCTTACGCAGTTCATATTGTTTTTCAGAGCAGCCCCGCTTATTAGAGGTCGTCGCGTTGTAGATGAACTCGCAAATGTAGTATCCACAGAAACCATTCCCGGCTTCCTGCCACAAGCACTTTACGAGAAATAGAGGTCAATCAAACTGATAAGTAAGCACGCTAAATGGTATTGATGAAATTAGCTAGAATCAATGGGAGATACGCGGAACTAGGTATTAGTACTTACTTTCGGGTGTTTAAATCGCAGCTCGGTGGGCAGTCCCGGAGAAATTATGGTGAACTCTTTCCAAACCCTGCCAGACAAAGAAAATAATTACTTGATATCAGGAAATGAACAAAGTTGCCGATATGGTGCGATAATGATCGATTGAACTTACTTCTCGAGCATTCGAGTCATGTCCGCATACTCCTCGGGATCTTTTCGTCTGGAGTCTAAGACGGTTACTTCTCCCCGCTCAAGCTTAATCTCTAGGAGAATGAAGTGGTACCTGCGCACGCATGCATAACTCATCAATTACATTAGTATAACCTCGAGTAATAAGGGAAACCGAATGTGCACAAGACAGTAACACTCACTTGAAATTGTAAGGAAAGGGTATTTTATCTTTGCTTTGATTTTTGAGCAACGATTGTAGCAAGTTGTCCTCGGTTTCTGAGACATTGTGTTTAACTGTCCATTCATGTATGACATTTGGGTTAATGAACCCAATTTCATAGATTTGTGCTTTTCTCCATTCGACGATCTTCAATCTGCATAATATAGTGAAGATAATTATATATACATGCAATCAAAGAGCTGAGCTATATATAGAGACTTAATTACAGAAAGTAGTACTTATAGACAGTAGCAAGCCACTAGTGATTTGTCGAGGGCCTTTAGATTGTAGAAATGGAAAAACTCATGAAAATCAATAGTTAACAGTTCTTGTCCAATGAAAAAGTCGTGGTCATCTTTAATTCTCATCGTCAAAGCATCATTCCCAGACTCGCTGCAGGTTTTCATGTTCCATTGATGGAATCTTCGCATCATCCTTGTTAGAGGAGGACTTCCATCTTTGACGAGAGGCTTCCCGTACTGGTATCTGAATTCGCCCACCTCCATTGTATCAAAATGTGCATCGTCGGGAAGGTAATCACCAGGATTGGTACCGTCCAGCATCCCCGGTAGATTTGCGACGATATCGCTAGACACCTTGAGCGGGGGGCACGATTGGTTCGCCTGTTCGCCGAGCTGGGGAATTTTTGTCCCACTTCTTCGTTCTTCTAACCTTTTGTCAGTTGAAGTAGTTCCCGACCGGCGCGCATCTTGCAATGTCTATTTAAAACAGCGGACATGGTTGTCATCCGACGGAGACGGTGGTGGTCGCTTCAGGGCATCGATAGTGCGCTTAAATTTCACCGGATCTATCTTCTCCTCCGGAGGTGGATGTTTCATAGATCTTCGCGTTTCGAAGAAGTCCCTCACTTGGGCTTCACAGATCTTCGCGTTTTCCACCATGGTCATCTCGTATGGTAACTTCTCTAGAGGCTTGAGAGATGGACCAAATCTGTATTGCCTCCCGCCTCTGGCTGTACTGCTAGACGCCGGAGCGGCGGCATCTCTCTTCCGTTGCTGCTGACGAGTAGTAGAAGGAGGCGGAGTGCTCCGACGCACCGGAGCAGCCGGAGCGGCGGCGTCTGTCTTCCGCCGTTGCTGACGAGGCGAAGGAGGAGGCGGGCTGCTCGGACGCGCCGGAGCAGGAGGAGAAGGAGGCGGGCAGCTCGGACTCGCCGGAGCAGGTGTAGAAGCAGGCAGAGTGCCCTGATCACTTGCTGGAGAAGGAGGAGGAGCGGAGTGCCCTGACTCGCCGAAGCAGGAGGAGGAGGCGTCCAGTTCGGAAGCTTGATGTGCTCCTTCTGCCATAGACATGGATTCTTTAGAGCAAGACCCAGCTGAGTCTCCCCTTCACCTGTAGGGTGGTCAAGTTCGAGCTCCTCAAATCCCTCCGTTATTTCATCCACCATCACAACAGCATGGCCTTGTGGAATCGGACGACAGTGAAAAGTTGCTTCGGGTTCAGGAGGTGCAATAGAGCCGAGAGCCGCCTTGACTTTGAGGTTCTGCCATTGCGTCATAAGCTGGCAATGTTGAGCCTCCGTGATAGCATCCACGGGGTAGCTAGGAGCCGTGAAGTCAGGCTGCTGAACGAGCTCGGTGGAAGCCACGCTGCTTCTCCGCTGAGATGGCGGGGTAGCTTCTGGGGTAGCTCCGGCACCTCGCTGGCTCTCATCTTGTTCCTCTAGCTTTCTTACTCTTGCATTCAGCTTCTGCATATCGCTCTGCTCCAGTTTCCTATTCCTCTCCCGGATTTTGTAACCGCCTGCGCCGGGAAACCCAACCTTCCACGCGATGAAGCCTGGCATGCCTCGTGTTCGTACAGGGTGCTCAGGATTCCCGAGGGCCTCTGTCAGCTCGTAGTTCTCTCTATCGGGAATGAACGTCCCTTGTTGCGCTGCGGAGATATACTTCTGAAGCTTCTTGACGGGTATTTCAAGTTGCTCGTCCGTCCAAACGCACTTCCCTGTTTCAGGGTCCAAGGTTCCGCCAACCCCGAAGAACCAAGTCCTTGAACGGTCTAGCCAGTTCAATGTCTCTGGTTCGACCCCTTCAGCAATCAGGTCATTCTTAGCCTTGTTCCACAAAGGCCGGGTTTTGAGGTAGCCACCTGACCCCGTGTGACGGCGATACAACTTCTTTGCAGCATTGTTCTTGTTTGTCTCTGACATCTTCTTACTCTTCTCTAATGTCTTGTAGGCCACAAATGTGGGCCATTGATCTCTTATCTTCTCAAATCGGCTGGTGAATTCTGGAGTCTTCCCCTTGTCGACATACGATGATTTCAACTCATTCTTCCACCTCCTGAATAGATCTGCCATCTTCTTAAGAGCATGAGCCTTGACCAATGGCTCTATAACTGGCTTATCTGTATCCTCCTCTAGTGGTAGGGTGAAATTTGCCTTCAGCAAGGTCCAAAGATCATCTTTCTATCTATCGTTGACATTAGAAACTTGAGGGTCTTCGTTCTTAGGCTTGTTCCATAGCTGGATGCTGATCGGGATCATGTCCCTAACAATAGCCCCGCACTGAGCAGAAAATGCTTCCTTGATCCGCCTGGGTTCAATCGGTTGGCCATCGTCCGAGATTAATGTGATCGTGAACCTTTCATCCTGGCGCAACCTTTTCTTCAGGCCTCGTCTCGTTACCAAAGTTTGGCTCGATCCGGAGGGCTAGAAAAGAAGAAAGAAGAGTTAATATGTGTAAATACCAAAACAATTAATGCATCAATTAGCTAGTCAGCACAGGCTTAATTAATATATATATCTCACCGGACTTTGCAACAACTCCCTCCTCCGTTCGGTCACCGGATCCATCATCACGGACATCATGATTATGCCCTTCATCCTCCATTGTTCGATCACCGGAGCCATCACCCTCTCCTTCCAGACCATCTGTGTTGTTGATACGACATGACATCACCTCCGCTGAGGATTATGTCCCCCAACAACTGTTCTGTTTCCAAGTCTCGGTGCTCCATAGTTTCTGCAAATATTACAACATGGCAATTAATTTACAAACATGATAGATGGATATATTAGTGGCAAACATAGACCTAGCTAGCTCGATGCTTCTACAGTTTGGGGTGGCCTCGACAATGCTTCTAGGGTTTGGGGTGGCCTCGACGACAATGCTATTTTAATTTGGTAAATTTGGGTGGCCTCGATGCTTCTAGGGTTTGGGATGGCCTCGACAATGCTTCTAGGGTTTGGGGTGGCCCCAACGCTTCTAGGGTTTGGTCGGGCGAGAGAGGGTTGATCGACGTCCCCCCTCATGTTGAAGAGTTACCGGACTTCTCTCACGAATGTCCGACGTCCGGACCGCCTCTCTCATGAATGTCAAACAAGGGATTTAACAAAATGGCGCCATTCTGGATGTGCAGAAAATGGTCCCTATTTTTCCCGATCTCATCTACCCTTCTATATGTCACGTTGTCTAGTGTCAAAGGATTCAAGAAAACCATGGCTTCATCATTGGCGAATGCGAGCGCATGATGGTATGAAGCTCTCCAAAATTATTTTGGAACGGAGTCCTGATAGGATAATTCGCTTTTGTACGAAGTTCAGCAAGAGCCTTTTGAATATCGCTATTTGGAAGGCCTTTGCTGAACTTCGTACCAAAAAGGGAATTATCCTATCAGGACTCCATTCCAAAATAATTTTGGAGAGCTTCATACCATCATGCACCTCATTCGCCAATTATGAAACCATGGATTTCTTCAATACTTTGACACAAGAGAACGTGCACATATAGAATGGTAAATGAGATCAGGAAAAATATGGATCAACTTAATTATGCACATCCATAATGGGGGCATTTTTTATAAATCTTTTATAAATCTCGGAAGAGTTGTCGGGTAGGGGCGGGAGGGGGTAGGAGACCGACAACATTTTTTTCTAGGGTTTGGGTGTCCTCGAGAGTTGGCCAAGCGAGAGGGGGTAGATCGACGTCCCTCTCTCGACCCCTCAGCGATCCTCGACCCTCGACCCCTCGACAACCCTCGACCCTCGACCCCTCGGCGACCCTCGACCCTCTACCCTAGTTCCCGACCCTCGACCGCTTGGCGATCCTCGACACCCTCATTCCCAACCCTCATTCCTTCTTATTCTCCTCTATTCCTTCTCTATTTCTTCTTCTTCTCCTCTATTCCTTCTTCTTCTCCTATTTTTTTCTTCTATTTTTTCTTCTTCTCCTTTTTCTTCTTCTTTTTCCTCTTCTTATTTTTTTTCTCCTATTCTTCTCCTTCTTCTTCTCCTTCTTTATCTTCTTATTTTCCTTTTTCCTCTCCTTCTTTTTTTTCTTCTTCCTTCTTCGTTCTTCCTACATCAAATTTTTCTAAAAAATGTAAATTTTGCATATATAAAAGTTTTTCTTCTTCTTCCTTCTTCCTTCTTCCTAGCTAGATATATAATTTTTTTCTAAAAATGTAACTTTTGCATATATAAAACTTTTTCTTCTTCTTCCTTCTTCCTTCTTCTTCCTTCTTCCTTCTTCTTCCTAGATATATAAAACTTTTCTAAAAATGAAACTAACCTAAAATGCACTAAATCAGAGAAATATATAGATAAAACTTTTCTAAAAATGAAACTTTTGCATATATGAACATATATACACAGAGAACATACATACATATATACATTTTTCTAAAAATGCAAAAACAAATCATCATATATGTGAACAAAAATCTGAAAAATAGGACATATAATCATATGTACACACATACATATAATCACACATATACATATAATCACACATATATATATATCTATATATATATATATATATATATATATATATATATATATATATATAGAAAAATAGAGAGGAGAAGGTTGGTCGGACCGAGCGTGGCGGACGGGCGTGGTCGGGCAGGCCGGGCGCCGAGGCGGCGTTGGCAGACCACGGGCGGCCGCGATGAGGCGAGGCACGGTGCGGCACGTCGGGGCAGGGCAGGGGCGCGGGGAGACGGCGACGAGGAGCGGGCGGCGACGGCGATGAGGAGCGGGCTGCGACAGCGACGAGGAGAGGGCAGCGGCGACGACCTCGGGGCGGCGACGGGGAGCACGGGAAGCCTGGCGGCGTCGAGATGAGCTCGACGTCGTCGGGGGCCAAATAGTCGATGAGAACTGAAAAATTTACAAGTGTTGCTTATATACCCAGAGCATTGGTCCTGGTTCGTGGCACAAACCGGGACGAATGCCCCCCTTTGGTCCCGGTTCGTGCCACCAACCGGGACCACAAGTCTCTTTTCAGCAGCCCAAAGGGCGGGAAACAGCTTTGCTCCCGGTTGGTGGCACCAACCGGGACTAAAGGGAGGCATTGGTATTGGTTCGGAGTGCTTTATAAGCCCCACTGCGGCTGCCCTCTCGAGCTCCTCTCAAATGCAGGCTTACTGGCCTAATCTCACACTATGCTGAATGTGGGCCTACTAGGCCTTCTGCGGGCCCGAATCCTGGACCATGGTTGAGTTTCTAGTCGTATTCAGGCCGTGGTGGTCTAGTAGGTGGCATTTTTTTATTTTTCCAGTTTTTTTTGTTTTCTTTTTTGCTTTATTTATTTTATTTTGTTTCTACGTACAGTAAAATACTTACTATTTTTCAGTGATTCTTTTTGCTTTTATGTAATAAAACATATAAAATTTCTGTTAGTGCCATTAGTTTTCCAATTTGAATAGTTTAAATTTGAATTTTTTGCAATTTGTGTGAATCACTAGTTTGTGAATAACTTTACTACAAAAATAGATTTTTTGAGTGATTCTTTTTCTAGCTATTTAATATTACTGTGTTTTATCATTATATTCAATTTGGTAATTTTTAGGTTATTTGAAATATCTGTTTTAATGAAAAACAGATTTTGTTATTTTAGTTTGCTATTAAAGTTTCAAACAACAAATTTCTTTATGACTTTTTGCTATTAATGTTTTGAACAAAAGATACTTTAATAATTTTAGTTGCATAAATTTTATATAATTTTAATTTCAAAAATACTAGAGGTTTATAAAAGTTTTTTAGTTGATTCCTTTTGCTATTAGAGTTTCATTAAAGTTTTCTAGTTCATTCTTTTTGCTTGTTGAAAGTTGGCATGGTATCATCTTTTTACCCACATAGCATATGCTAAAAAGTTGAGAGGGTTACGGAAAAAAATGGATGCACTTCGTGTATAAAATGGACAATCTCTTTCGAAGTACCAGGGTTATGGACGGAAACTCATCTGTTACAAAAGGCATTTCATTTTCTGAACTTATTTGAACTCCAAACTTTCTGTGTGTTCAAAATGAACCATTGAAAGACACGTCATCAATTTTCAACCCTTTCTGACTTCATCTGGTATTTTTCATGCATTTACTGATTTTTTAAGCTAAATGACACTAAAATTGAAAAGCACTACAAATGAACTCTGAAAAGGTTGAAAGTTGGCATGGTATCATCATTTCACCCACATAGAAAGTGCTAAAAAGTTGAGAGGGTTACGGCAAAAATTGGATGCACTTCATGTACAAAATGGACAATCTCTTTCGAGGTATCATGGTATCGGACGAAAACTCGTCTGTTACGAAGGGATTTCATTTTTTTGAACTTATTTGAATTCCAGACTTTTTGTGTGTTCAAAATGAACCATTCAAAGCCACATCATCAATTTTCAACCCTTTCTGACTTCATTTGTTATTTTTCATGCATTTACTGATTTTTGTAAGCTAAATGACACTAAAATTGAAAAGCACTACAAATGAACTCTGAAGAGGTTGAAAATTGGCAGGGTATCATCATTTCACCCACATAGCATGTGCTAAAAAGTTGAGAGGGTTACGGCAAAAGCTGGATGCACTTCGTGTACAAAACGGACAATCTCTTTCGAAGTATCAAGGTTTCTGACGAAAACTCCTCTGTTACAAAAGGCATTTCATTTCTTCACATGTAACTGCAGTGATATCTAGATCAAAGGCATCATCATAATAGTTGTGGAGAGAAAGTCTTCACTTTTTGTTCGCTTGTGTCCTTTGCTTATTGCGCCGTAACCATGGATATTCTTCATCGTTTAACAGGGTGCTTGGGTCAGCCTTGACTTTGAAGGGAGGAATTTCATGAAACTTTTCATAATCTTTAGACATGTCTGTCTTGCCCTCCAATCCCACAATGTCTCCTTTTCCTGAAAGAACTATGTGGCGCTTTGGCTCATCGTATGACGTATTCACTTCCTTATCTTTTATTTTTCTCGGTTTGGTAGACATGTCTTTCACATAGAAAACCTGCGCCACATCATTGACTAGGACAAATGGTTCTTCTGTGTACCCAAGATTGTTCAGATCCACTGTTGTCATTTCGTACTGTGGTCTACTAAAACGTCTCCAACATATCTATAATTTTTGATTGTTCCATGCTGTCATATTATCAATCTTGGATGTTTTATAATCATTTTATATCATTTTTTGGTACTAACCTATTGAAATAGTGCCAAGTGCCAGTTGTTGTTTTCTGCATGTTTTTTACATCACAGGAAAATCAATATCAGACAGTCCAAATGACACGAAACTTTACGGAGATTTTTTATGGACCAGAAGACACGTAATGGGCCCTAACTGCGCCTGGGGGGGGGGGTGCTCTGAGGAGAGCACAACCCACCAGGGCACGCCAGGAGGCCCAGGCGTGCCCTGGTGGGTTGTGCTCACCTCGGGTGCTCCCCGGACCGCCTCTTTGCTCTATGAATACCTAAATATTCTAGACACCCTAGGGGAGTCGACGAAATATTGATCCAGCCGCCGCAGAGTCCAGAACCACCAGATCCAATCTAGACACCATATCAGATGGGGTTCACCACCTCCATTGGTGCCTGTCCGATGATGCGTGATTAGTTCTTTGTATACCTTCGGGTCCGTAGTTAATAGCTAGATGGCTTCGTCTCTCTCGCTGAATTCTCAATACATTGGTCTCTTTGAGATCCATATGATGTAACTCTTTTGCGATGTGTTTGTTGGGATCTGATGAACTTTGTATGATCAGTTATATCTTTTTATATCCATGAAAGTATTTGAGTTTCTTTGATCTCTTTTATGCATGATTGCTTATAGCCTCATATTTCTTCTCCGATATTTGGGTTTTGTTTGGCCAACTTGATCTATTTATCTTGCAATGGGAAGAGGTGCTTTCTAGTGGGTTCGATCTTACGGTCCTTGATCCTAGTGACAGAAGGGGAACCAACACGTATGTATCATTGCTACTAAGGATAAAACGATGGGGTCTATCTCTACATAAATAGATCTTGTCTACATCATGGCATCGTTCTTATTGCATTACTCGATTTTTCCATGGACTTAATACACTAGATGCATGCTGGATAGCGGTCGATGTGTGGTGTAATAGTAGTAGATGCAGGCAGGAGTCGGTCTACTAATCTTGGGCGTGATGCCTATGTAATGATCATTGCCTGGATATCGTCATGATTGTTTGAAGTTCTATCAATTGCCCAACAGTAATTTGTTCACCCACCGTTTGCTATTATTCTCGAGAGAAGCCACTAGTGAAACCTACAGCCCCCGGGTCTCTTTCTCATATATTTGCCTTTGCGATATACTTTTACTTTGCATTTATTTTCAGATCTATTAAACCAAAAATACAAAAATACCTTGCTGCAATTTATTCATATTTGTTTTGTTTGGCGTTCGATCTATCAATCTACTATAATTTCCTCATATCCGTTTGCCCATCTTGGGGCGCCGCTACCCGAAAGGGATTGACAACCCCTTTTACACGTCGGGTTGCGAGGATTTGTTATCTGTGTGTAGGGTTGTTTACATTGTGTTGCTTGGTTCTCCTACTGGTTCGATAACCTTGGTTTCTTCACTGAGGTAAATACCTACCGTCGCTGTGCTGTATCATCCCTACCTCTTTGGGGAAATACCGACGTAGCTTCAAGCCGCATCAAAAGGAATTTCTGGCGCCATTGCCCGGGAGGATCTTCAACATATACCAGGTTCCTAATCACAAATCTCATCTCCTCGCAATTATTTGCAATTTGCCTCTCATTTTCCTCTCCCCCACTTCACAAAAATTTGCCATTTTATTCGCCCCTCTTTTTCGTTCGCCGTTTTCTTGCCGGATCTATTTTTAGTGCAATCTTGTTGTGTAGTCATCATGACTCAAGAGAACACCAAGTTGTGCGATTTCTCAAATACCAACAAAAATGTTTTTATTGGCACTCCTGTTGCTCCTCCCTCCACTAGTGCAGAGTCTTGTGATATTAACACTGCTTTGCTGAATCTTGTTATGAAAGATCAATTTTCCGGTACTCCTAATGAGGATGCCACGTCCCATCCTAATACCTTCGTTGAATTATGCGATATGCAAAAGAAAAAAGATGTGGACAATGATGTGGTGAAGATGAAATTATTTCCGTTTTCTTTGCGTGATTCTGTAAAAATTTGGTTTTCCTCTTTGCCTTGCAATAGTATCGATTCTTGGAACAAGTGCAAAGATGCTTTCATTACTAAGTATTTTCCGCCTGCAAAAATTATTTCCCTTAGAATCCAGATCATTAATTTCAAGCAATTTGAACATGATCATGTTGCACAATCTTGGGAAAGGATGAAACAGATGCTAAGGAATTTCCCAACTCATGGGTTAAATCTTTGGATGATCATACAAAATTCTTATGCGGGGTTGAATTTTGTTTCTCGTAATCTTTTAGATTCCGCTGCAGGTGGTACTTTTATGGAAATTACTTTGGGTGAAGCCACCAAATTTCTTGATAATATCATGGCAAATTATTCACAATGGCATACCGAGAGGGCTCCTACTAGTAAAAAAGTTAATTCGGTTGAAGAAATTTCTTCTTTGAGTGAAAAAGTTGATGCTCTTATGAAATTGGTTTCTAGTAAAAATGCTCCTATTTATTTTAACGATATGCCTTTGTCTACTTTGATAGAGAAAAATAGTGATGCCATAGATGTGAATTTTAACTCTCGAAATAATTTCAATAACAATGCTTATAGAGGTAATTTTAATCCTAGGCCTTTTCCTAGTAATTCCTCTAATAATTATGGTAATTCCTATGGAAATCTATCTTACAATAATAATAGGAACACCCCTAATCTTGAGAACAATATTAAAGAATTTATCAATATGCAAAAAGTTTTCAACACTTCCATAGAAGAAAAGTTGAGTAAGTGTAGGACCTTGAAGTATGTCTAGAGGGGGGTGATTAGACTACTTGACCAATTAAAAGCTATGCCTTTTCGCAATTTTAGACTTTGGCAGATTTTAGCTATCTTTGAACAATTCAAGCAATCATCACGTGATTCAAGCAAGCATGCAAAGAGTATATAGGCATCGGAAAATAAAGCATGCAACTTGCAAGAATGTAAAGGGAAGGGTTGAAGGATTCAAACGCAATTGGAGACACGGATGTTTTTGCCGTGGTTCCGATAGGTGGTGCTATCATACATCCATGTTGATGGTGACTTCAACCCATGTAGGGTAACTGTTGCGCGAGTCCACGAAGGGCTTCACCCACGAAGGGTCCACGAAGAAGCAACCTTGTCTATCCCACCATGGCTCTCTCCACGAATGAAGAGGAGGTGGAGGGGTATATATAGCCTCCACACAAAATCTAACCGTTACACACAATTTACCAAACTCGGTGGGACCGAATCATAAAACTCGGTCGGACCGATTTAGTAAACCTAGTGACCGTTAGGGTTTTCAGTGGGACTGACATGCAACTCGGTAGGACCGATATGGTTAGGGTTAGGGCATAACGTAATCTCGGTGAGACCGATTACACAAACTCGGTGAGACCGATTTTGGTAATTAGCTAACCGGAGAGTTGGTCGTAAACTCGGTGGGACCGATTAAGCTCTTTTCGGTGAGACCCGAAATGTTACGAAAGGAAACAGAGAGTTTACATTGCAATCTCGGTGGGACCGATCGCTCACTTCGGTTAGACCGAAACGTTACGAAGGGAAACAGAGAGATTACAATCCCATCTCGGTGAGACCGAGATCCCTATCGGTGAGACTGATTTGCCTAGGGTTTGTGGCAGTGGCTATGACATTTGAACTCGGTGGCGCCGGATAGAAAGAATCGGTAGGGCCGAGTTTGACTTTAGGTTTAGGTCATATGTGGATGTGAGAAAGTAGTGGAGGGTTTTGGAGCATATCACTAAGCACATGAAGCAAGAGGCTTATTAAGCAACACCTAATTCCTCCTTGATAGTATTGGCTTTTCCTATAGACTCAATGTGATCTTGGATCACTAAAATGTAAAATGTAGAGTCTTGAGCTTTTGAGCTTGAGCCAATCCTTTGTCCTTGATATTTTGAGGGATCCACTTTCATCATCCATGCCATGCCATTCATTGAGCTTTCCTGAAATATTTGTCTTGGAATAGCATTAGCTCAATGAGCTATATGTTGTTATGAATTACCAAAACCACCTAGGGATAGTTGCACTTTCAGTAAGATTCATGATTTGTCTAGAAGTGTTGATAGAATTTCTCATGATGTGGAAAATCTCAAGATGAAAATTTTTGTGCCTAAGGTTGATGAATCAATTAAAGCTCTTTATGTTTCTATGGATGAAAGTAAGAAAAGAACCGCTATGCTTGGAGCTAAAAGAGATTTTTTATAAAAAGCGCTTTCCAGTGACTACTTTCGCAAATGTGATGAAGATCTTAAAATGATTGGTGTTTCTTCTATCGATTCCTTGTTTAGTAAAGTTAATATTGATGAAAAAGGGACTGGAGAAGAGTCAACTTTAGTTATAAGGCGTCCTGGTGATTCAGAGGGTGAAAATCTTGTTGAGAAAATTGATAAAAGTCGGTTTCGAGAGGTCAAAACTTTAACTAGTGATGTGCCCACTCTTTTGGATTACAAAGACTTTAGTTATGATAGTTGCTCTTTGATTGATTGTATTTGTTTGTTGCAATCCATAATAAATTCACCGCATGCCTAAAGCTTTTACTAAACATATTGTTGATGCTATGATGAAAGCTTTTGAAGAAAAAATGGAATTAGAAGTTTCAATTCCTAGAAAATTGCATGATGAATGGGAACCTACTATCAAAGTCAAGATTAATAATTATGAGTGTTTTGCTTTGTGTGACTTGGGTGCTAGTGTTTCTACAATTCTGAAATCTTTATGTGATGTGCTTGGTCTTACCGATATTGAATCATGTTCTTTAAATTTGCACTTGGCGGATTCTACTATTGAAAAGCCTATGGGAAGAATTAATGATGTTCTTATTCTTGAAAATCGGAATTATGTGCCCAGATATTTTATTGTTCTTGATATTGATTACAATCCGTCTTGTCCAATTATTCTTGGTAGACCATTTTTACACACCATCGGTGCCGTGATTGATATGAAAGAAGGCAATATTAAGTTCCAATTTCCTTTGAGCAATGTATGGAACACTTCCCTATAACAAAAATTAGGCCATGTACGTCCCCAACGTATCTATAATTTTTGATTGTTCCATGCTATATTATATTCTGTTTCAGATGTTTAATGGGATTTACTATACACTTTTATATTAATTTTCGATCTAACCTATTAACCGAAGGCCCAGCCCAAATTGCTGTTTTTTTTGCCTATTTCAGTGTTTCGAAGGAAAAGAATATCAAACGGAGTCCAAACGGAATGAAACCTTCGGGAATGTGATTTTTGGAACAAACGTGATCCAGAGGACTTGGAGTCTACGTAAAGCAATCAACGAGGAAGGCACGAGGTAGGGGCGCCACCCCTGGGCGCGCCCTCCACCCTCGTGGGCCCCTCGTTGCTCCACCGACGTACTTCTTCCTCCTATATATACCCATATACCCTGGAAACATCATATACGGAGCCAAAACCCACCGCCGCAACCTTCTGTACCCGTGAGATCCCATCTTGGGGCCTTTTCTGGCGCTCCGCCGAAAGGGGCATTGATCATGGAGGGCTTCTACATCAACACCATAGCCTCTCCGATGATGTGTGAGTAGTTTACCTCAGACCTTCGGGTCCATAGTTATTAGCTAGATGGCTTCTTCTCTCTCTTTGGATATCAATACAAAGTTCTCCTCGATCTTCTTGGAGATCTATTTGATGTAATCTTCTCTTGCGGTGTGTTTGTCGAGATCCGATGAATTGTGGGTTTGTGATCAAGATTATCTATAAACAATATATGAATCTCCTCTAAATTCTTTTATGCATGATTGGTTATCTTTGCAAGTCTCTTCGAATTATCAGTTTGGTTTGGCCTACTAGATTGATCTTTCTTGCAATGGGAGAAGTGCTAAGCTATGGGTCCAATCTTGCGTAGTCCATTAACAGTGACAACAGGGGCAACAAGGCACGTATTGTATTGTTGCCATCGAGGATAAAAAGATGGGGTTTATATCATATTGCATGAGTTTATCCCTCTACATCATGTCATCTTACTTAAAGCATTGCTCTGTTCTTATGAACTTAGTACTCTAGATGCAGGCAGGAGTCGGTCGATGTGTGGAGTAATAGTAGTAGATGCAGAATCGTTTTGGTCTACTTGTCACGGACGTGATGCCTATATACATGATCATACCTAGATATGCTCATAACTATGCTCAATTCTATCAATTGCTCGACAGTAAGTCGTCTACCCACCGTAATACTTATGCTCTTGAGAGAAGCCACTAGTGAAACCTATGGCCCCCGGGTCTATTTCCTATCATATTAATGTTCCAACACTTAGCTATTTCTATTGCCGTTTATTTTACCTTGCATCTTTATTTACTCATTATCATAAAAATACCAAAAATGTTATCTTATCATATCTATCAGATCTCACTCTCTTAAGTGACCGTGAAGGGATTTACAACCCCTTTATCGCGTTGGTTGCGAGGTTCTTATTTGTTTGTGTAGGTGCGTGGGACTCGCGCGTGGTCTCCTACTGGATTGATACCTTGGTTCTCAAAAACTGAGGGCAATACTTACCCTACTTTACTGCATCACCCTTTCCTCTTCAAGGGAAAACCAATGCAGTGCTCAAGAGGTAGCAGACCACCATATGAATCAATCATGAGGACATCTTATGGATCTCGAACCAAAGATGACAAAACTTAGATCCTTGCTTTATGCCTAGCTAGGGGCGTAAAACTATAGCGCTTGTTGGAAGGCAACCCAATGAATAAAATTTATTTTTGCCTTTTGCTTTTTGTTCTTGAGTGTTTGCACAATTACACTACTGTTATGATGGTGTTTTTTGTGTTTTAGTTAGTGTTTGTGCCAAGTAAAGCCTTTAGGATCTTCTTGGATGATAGTTGTTTGATTTTGCTAAAAAACAAAAACGTATGCACTCACGAAAATAATTTTAGTAAATCACAGAAAAGTGCTTTTTCCCTGATTATTTTTGCAGAAGATTATATACAAATTACCCTGGTCATGCTATTTTTCGGAATTGTTGGAGTTACAGAAGTATTCGAAATAGTCAGATTGCTACAGACTCTTATGTTTTGACAGATTCTGTTTTCTTTGCGTTGTGTGCTTGTTTTGATGGCTCTATGGTTTTCTTTGATGATTTTTTGCCATAGAAAAGTTGGAATACAATAGATATAATACAAAAATAAAATATAAATTGGTTTGATACAGTACTTATAGTAATGGTTTGGTTTCTTGTACTATCGGATCTCACGAAGATTTTGTTGAGTTTTGTGTGATTGAAGTTTTCAAGTTTTGGGTTATCTTACGATGGATATGAAGGAAGGATAGAAGAGCCTAAGCTTGGGGATGCCCCGGCATCCCAAGCTATTATCCAAAAATGAGCAACCAACTAATCTTGGAGATGCCTCCGAGTGGCATCCCCTCTTTCTTCTAACGACCATCGGTATTTTACTCGAAGCTATATTTTTATTCGTCACATACTATGTGTTTTGCTTGGAGCGTCTTGTATGATATGAGTCTTTGCTTGTTCTATTTTTTGTTTCTAGTCTTGATCCCTTGCTAGACACGCCTATTTGAGAGAGCCAAAATTATGTCATGACTTGTTAGAATTGCTCTCTATGCTTCACTTAAATTTTTATGAGCTATGAGCTAAGTTGTATTACTCTCGCACATTGATTACATTGGCCACGACGGGCTTATATAGGAGGAGTACATGGACAGAGGGAGAGAGTGTACAACGGCACCCCTGCCATGCAGGGCGTGCGGGCGCACGTAGGCGCATGAAGAGCGTGGGCAGTTCGCCTAGCTAGAGACTCGGCGAGGTGGGTAAGTGATACGTCCATTTTGCATCATGCTTTTATATCAATATTTATTGCATTATGGTCTGTTATTACACATTATATTTCAATACTTATGGCTATTCTCCCTTATTTTACATGGTATATCATGAAGAGGGGGGATGCCGGCAGCTGGAATTCTGGCTGGAAAAGGAGCAAACATTGGAAACCTATGCTGCAGATCTCCAAAAGTCCTGAAACTCCACGAAACAACTTTTTGGAATTTATAAGAAATTATGAGCAAAAGAAATAGGCCAGGGGCCACACCACATCCAGAGACATGGGGCGCCTCCCCTACAGGCGTGCCCCTATCTCCTGGGCCCCCTGGTGGGCCTCTGGCATCCATCTTCTGCTATATCATCACTTTTACCCTGGAAAAAATCGTGGACAAGCTTACGGGATGAAACTCCGCCGCCATGAGGCGGAACCTTGGCGGAATAAATCTAGGGCTCTGGCGGAGCTGTTCTTCCGGGGACACTTCCCTCCGGGAGGGGAAAATCATCACCAACGTCATCACCAACGATCCTCTCATTGAGAGGGGGTCAATCTCCATCAACATCTTCACCAACACCGTCTCCTCTCAAAACCCTAGTTCGTCTCTTGTATCCAATCTTGTATCAAAACCACAAATTGGTGCCTGTGGGTTGCTAGTAGTGTTGATTGCTCCTTGTAGTTGATGCTAGTTGGTTTACTTTGTGGAAGATCATATGTTCAGATCCTTTATGCATATTATTACTCCTCTGATTATGAACATGAATGTGCTTTGTGAGTAGTTACGTTTGTTCCTGAGGACATGGGTGAAGTCTTGCTATTAGTAGTCATGTGAATCTGGTATTCGTTCGATATTTTGATGAGATGTATGTTGTCTTTCCTCTAGTGGTGTTATGTGAACGTCGACTACATGACACTTCACCATTATTTGGGCCTAGAGGAAGGCATAGGGAAGTAATAAGTAGATGATGGGTTGCTAGAGTGACAGAAGCTTAAACCCTAGTTTATGTGTTGCTTCGTTAGGGGTTGATATGGACCCATATGTTTAATGATGTGGTTAGGTTTACCTTAATACTCCTTGTAGTTGTGGATGCTTGCAATAGGGGTTAATCATAAGTGGGATGCTTGTCCAAGTTAGGACAGTACCCAAGTGTCGGTTCACCGACATATCAAATTATCAAAGTACCGAACGCGAATCATATGAACGTGATGAAAACTAGCTTGACGATAATTCCCAATGTGTCCTCGGGAGCTCTTTCTTCATTATTAGAATTTGTCCAGGCTTATCCTTTGCTACATAAAGGATTGTGCCACCTTGCTGCATATTGTTTACTTTATTTACTTTTTTCTCGTTACTATTTATCTTATCACAAAACTATCTATCACCTACTATTTCAGTGCTTGCAGAGAAAACCTTACTGAAAACCGCTTATCATTTCCTTCTGCTCCAAGTTGGGTTCGACACTCTTACTTATCGAAAGGACTACGATAGATCCCCTATACTTGTGGGTCATGAAGACTCTTTTTCTGGCCGTTGCCGGGGAGTGTAGCGCTTTTGGTGAGTGGAACTTGGTAAGGAAACATTTATATAGTGTGCTGAAATTTTCTGTCACTTGTCACTATGGAAACTAATCCTTTGAGGGGCTTATTCGGGGTATCTTCACCCCAACCAGAAGAGCAAAGAGATGCTCCTCAACCTACTGAACTTTATGAAAATATTCACTTTGAGATTCCTTCGGGTATGATAGAAAAACTGCTAGCTAATCCTTTTGCAGGAGACGGAACATTGCATCCTGATTTACACCTTATCTTTGTGGATGAAGTTTGTGGATTATTTAAGCTTGCAGGTATTCCCAATGATGTTGTTAAAAGGAAGGTCTTCCCTTTATCTTTGAAGGAGATGCATTGACATGGTATAGGCTATGTGATGATACGGGATCTTGGAATTATAAGCGATTGAAGTTGGAATTTCACCAGAAGTTCTATCCTATGCATCTTGTTCATCGTGATCGTAATTACATATATAATTTCTGGCCTCGCGAAGGACAAAGCATCGCTCAAGCTTGGGGAGGCTTAAGTCAATGTTATTTTCATGCTCTCTGGGGAAATGATTATTCAGAATTTTTATGCTCGGCTTTCTCTTAATAATCGCAACCTGCTCGATACTTCCTGTGCTGGTTCTTATATGCTGAAGACTATTGATTTCAAATGGGACTTATTGGAAAGAATTAAATGCAACTCTGAAGATTGGGGTTCCGACGATGGCAAGGAGTCAGGTATGACACCTAAGTTCGATTGTGTTAAATCTTTTATGGATACCGATGCTTTTCGTGGATTTAGCGCTAAGTATGGACTTGACTCTGAGATAGTAGCTACTTTTTGTGAATCTTTTGCTACTCACGTTGATCTCCCTAAAGGTGGTTTAAATATAATCCTCCTGTTAAAGTGAAAGTAGTTGCACCCATTACAGTCGAAGAAAAGACCATTACATATAGTGATCCTATTATTCCTACTACTTATGTCGAAAAACCTCCTTTTCCCGTTAGGATAAAAGATCATGTTAAAGCTTCGACTGTTGTTCGTAAGAGTAATACTAGGACCTATACACCTCCTGAGCAAATTAATGTTGAACCTGGTATTGCTATGATTAAAGATCTCTTGGACGAGGACTTAGATGGGCATGTTATCTCTTTTGTGGGTGAAACCGCTAATATTGCTAGACCCGATACTAAGACACGTAGACCTGTTGTAGGCATGCCTGTTATTTCTGTTAAAATAGGAGATCATTGCCACCATGGCATATGTGATATGGGTGCTAGTGCTAGTGCGATACCTTATGATCTATATAAAGAAATTATGCACGATATTGCACCTGTTGAATTGGAAGACATTGATGTTACTATTAAGCTTGCTAATAGGGACACCATTAAACCTATTGGGATTGTTAGAGATGTTGAAGTCTTGTGAGGGCAGATTAAATACCCTGCTGATTTTCTTGTACTTGCTTCCCCACAAGATAATTTTTGTCCCATCATTTTTGGTAGACCCTTCTTGCATACTGCTAGTGCTAAGATTAATTGTGAAAAGAACATTGTCACTATTGGCATAGATGGTATGTCTCATGAGTTCAATTTTGCTAAGTTTAGTAGACAACCTCGTGAAAGGGAACCACCTAGTAAAGATGAGATTATTGGTCTTGCTTCCATAGCTGTTCCACCAACTGATCCGTTAGAACATTATTTGTTAGACCATGAAAACGATATGTTTATGAAGGAAAGGGAAGAAATAGATGAAGTTTTCCTTAAACAAGAACCTGTGCTGAAACATAACCTTCCCGTTGAAATTCTTGGGGATCCCCCTCCACCCAAGGGTGATCCCGTGTTCGAACTCAAACCTTTACCTGATAATCTTAAGTATGCTTATCTTGATGAAAAAGAAATATATCCTGTTATTATTAGTGCTAACCTTTCAGAGAAAGAAGAAGAAAGATTATTGAAAACTCTGAAGAAGCACCGGGCTGCTATTGGATATACTCTGGATGATCTTAAGGGTATTAGTCCCACATTATGTCAACACAAAATTTCAGTGGAGAAAGATGCCAAACCAGTTAGAGATCCTCAAAGACGATTAAATCCCAAAATGAAGGAAGTGCTAAGAAAGGAGATTCTAAAACTCCTTGAGGCAGGTATTATTTATCCCGTTGCTGATAGTGAATGGGTAAGCCCTGTCCATTATGTCCCCAAAAAGGGAGGTATTAACGTTGTTCTTAATGGTAAAGATGAATTGATCCCGCAAAGAATTATTACAGGTTATAGGATGGTAATTGATTTTGTAAGTTAAATAAAGCTACTAAGAAAGATCATTACCCTTTACCTTTTATTAATCAAAAGCTAGAAAGGCTATCCAAACACACATTTTTGCTTTCTAGATGGTTATTCTGGCTTCTCTCAAATACGTGTGTCAGCAAAGGATCAATCTAAAACTACTTTTACATGCCCTTTTGGTACTTTTGCTTATAGACGTATGCCTTTTGGTTTATGTAATGCACCTGCTACCTTTCGAAGATGCATGATGGCTATATTCTCTGATTATTGTGAAAAGATTTGTGAGGTATTCATGGATGACTTCTCCGTCTATGGATCCTCTTTTGATGATTGTTTGAGCAACCTTGATCGAGTTTTGCAGAGATGCAAAGACACTAGTCTCGTCCTGAATTGGGAGAAGTGTCACTTTATGGTTAATGAAGGCATTGTATTGGGGCACAAGATCTCCGAGAGAGGTATTGAAGTTGATAAGACAAAAGTTGATGCTATTGAAAAGATGCCATGTCCCAAGGACATAAAAGGTATTAGAAGTTTCCTTGGTCATGCCGGCTTTTATAGGAGGTTCATTAAGGACTTTTCTAAAATCTCTAGGCCTCTAACTAATTTATTGCAAAAAGATATTCCTTTTGTCTTTGATGATGATTGTCTAGAAGCATTTGAAACACTTAAGAAAGCTTTGATCACTGCACCTATTGTTCAGCCACCTGATTGGAATTTACCTTTTGAAATTATGTGCGATGCTAGTGATTATGTTGTAGGTGCTGTTTTAGGGCAAAGAGTCGATAAGAAATTGAATGTTATCCAGTATGCTAGTAAGACTCTTGATACTGCCTAGAGAAATTACGCTACTACTAAAAAAGAGTTCTTAGCAGTTGTGTTTGTGTGTGATAAGTTTAGACCTTATATTGTTGATTCCAAAGTCACCATTCACACTGATCATGCTACTATTAAATATCTTATGGAAAAGAAAGATGCTAAGCCTAGACTCATTAGATGGGTCCTCTTGCTCCAAGAACTTGACTTGCATATTATTGATAGAAAAGGAGCTGAGAACCCCGTTGCAGACAACTTGTCTAGGTTAGAGAATGTTCTTGATGACCCACTGCCTATTAATGATAGTTTTCCTGATGAACAATTAGCGGTTGTCAATGCTTCTTGTACTGCTCCTTGGTATGCTGATTATGCTAATTACATTGTTGCTAAATATATACCGCCTAGTTTCACATACCAAAGAAAAAGAAAAGTTCTTTTATGATTTAAGACATTACTTCTGGGATGATCCACGCCTTTATAAAGAAGGAGTAGATGGTATTATTAGACGTTGTGTGCCTGAGCATGAACAGGAACAAATCCTACGCAAGTGTCACTCTGAATCTTATGGAGGACACCACACTGGAGATAGAACTGCACACAAGGTACTTCAATCTGGTTTTTATTGGCCTACTCTTTTCAAAGATGCTCGTAAGTTTGTTTTATCTTGTGATGAATGTCAAAGAATAGGTAACATTAGTAGACGTCGAGAAATGCCTATGAATTATTCCCTTGTTATTGAACCGTTTGATGTTTGGGGCTTTGATTATATGGGACCTTTTCCTGCCTCCAATGGTTATACACATATTTTAGTTGCTGTTGATTACGTTACTAAGTGGGTAGAAGCTATTCCAACTAGTAGTGCTGATGATAACACTTCTATTAAAATGCTTAAAGAAGTTATTTTTCCGAGGTTTGGAGTCCCTAGATATCTTATGGCTGATGGTGGTTCACACTTTATTCATGGTGCTTTCCATAAGATGCTTGCTAAGTATGATATCAATCATAGAATCACATCTCCTTACCACCCGCAGTCTAGTGGTCAAGTAGAACTGAGCAATAGAGAGCTCAAATTAATTTTGCAAAAGACTGTGAATAGATCTAGAAAGAATTGGTCCAAAAAACTTGATGATGCATTATGGGCCTATAGAACTGCATACAAAAATCCTATGGGTATGTCTCCATATAAGATGGTTTATGGAAAAGCATGTCATTTACCTCTTGAACTTGAACATAAAGCATATTGGGCTATTAAAGAGCTCAATTATGACTTCAAACTTGCCGGTGAGAAGAGGTTGTTTGATATTAGCTCACTTGATGAATGGAGAACCCAAGCATATGAGAATGCCAAGATTTTCAAAGAAAAAGTCAAACGCTGGCATGATAAGAGAATACAAAAGCGTGAGTTTAACGTAGGAGATTATGTGTTATTATTCAACTCTCGTTTAAGATTTTTTGCAGGAAAACTTCTCTCAAAATGGGAAGGTCCATACGTTATCGAAGAGGTCTATCATTCTGGTGCTATAAAAATTAACAACTTCGAAGGCACAAATCCGAGGGTGGTAAACGGTCAAAGAATTAAACATTATGTTTCAGGTAATCCTATTAATGTGGAAACTAATATTATTGAGACCATAACCCCGAGGAATACATAAGAGACACTTTCCGAGCGCCTGCACTCGAGAAGGCATAGGTACGTGGTACGGTAAGTAAACCGACTCCAAAACAAGTCTAATGGCAATTTTTATTAGTTTTGGATTATTTAAGAATTTTAGGAAGAAAGAAGTAGTCCGAAAGGGACACGAGGCTCCCACGAGAGAGGAGGGTGCCCCCCTGTAGGGCGCGCCCCCCTGTCTTGTGGGCACCTCGTGTGCCTCCTGGACTCCGTTTTCTTGTATGTTATGTATTTTGGTCGGTAAAAATTCATTATATATACTCCGGAAGGTTTTGACCACCGTATCATGCAAATATCCACTGTTTTCGTTTCGAGCTGTTTCTGTTTCAGATCTAGAGCATCATGTCGACTCCAAGCGCTCCCAAGGGCAAATTTTTGGAGAGAGTTATCAACCCCTATCTCGCGGAGGTGCTGCATCATCCTCAAACCATTGATGTGCGTGATGGGGTGCTGCACATCCGCGATGTGGAGGGACCAAGGCGTACCGGGAGCGTGGAGACAAAGCTCGAAGCCGTGGAGCAAGAAGTTTTCAAGTGTCAAGGGATGGTGGAGCGTGGACTCAACGCCAACCAGATGATGATCACGGAGTTCACCAACAACCACAAGCTGGATGCCAAAGTCATTGGGAAACCATCTTCAAACTCCAAGAGAAAATCGAGCACCTCCAAGCCCAGATCTATGACCTGCAAAACCAGAACTGTGAGTATGAATATAGATTCAAGCGAATGAGTTTGGCTGCAGATTTAAGGATCCCGGAGACTCGATCATCCTTTTATGATGGAGAGCCGATGCCCTGGAAGACGGATGACAAGCCTACATCATCAACAACTCCTACTTCACCACCTCCGAAGAAATAATCACATGGGTATGGGCACTCCCCTTGGCAACTGCCAAGCTTGGGGAGGTGCCCCGGTATCGTATCACCATCACACTCCTATTTATCGCTTTATTTAGTTCGATCCTTTTAGTAGTATCTTGATCTAGTAGATTGAAGTTTTGATATCAAGTAGTTTTGAGCTTTGCTTTGTGATCTCTTTATGTAAGCGAGTCCGTGTGCAATCTATAATAAAGATTAGTGTTGAGTCAAGGGCTTTGCTATGATGCTATGATCTTGAGAAAATAGAAAGAATAAAAGGGTTCATATTGATCTTATGGATAGTGATAACTTCACATATAAGTATGAAGCATAAAAATTGTTGAGAGTTGATGAACGTAGCCTCGGTCATCGTTGCAATTAATAGGAAGTGATAAGGAAAGAGGGGTTCACATATAAATATATTATCTTGGACATCTTTTATGATTGTGAAGCACTCATTAAGTATGACATGCTAAAAGAGTTGACGTTGGACAAGGAAGACAACGTAATGGTTTATGTTTTCCGACATCTCAGTTAAAGTATATTGTCATTGACCTTCCAAACATGTTGAGCTTTCCTTTCCTCCTCATGCTAGCCAAATTCCTTGCACCAAGTAAAGATACTACTTGTGCTTCCAAATATCCTGAAACCCAGTTTTGCCATGAGAGTCCACCATACCTACCTATGGATTGAATAAGATCCTTTAAGTAAGTTGTCATCGGTGCAAGCAATAAAAAATTCTCTCTAAATATGTATGCCTTATTAGTGCAGAGAAAATAAGCTTTGTACGAACTTGTTGTGGAAGTAATAAAAGCGACGGACTGCATAATAAAGGTCCACATACAAGGGGCAATATAAAGTGACGTTCTTTTGCACTAAGATTTTATGCATCAAACCTAAACACGCATGACAACCTCTGCTTCCCTCTGCGAAGGGCCTATCTTTTACTTTATGTTTTACTTTATGCTTGAGTCAAGGTGATGCTCACCTTTCCCTTTTTATTTTTATCCTTTGGCAAGCTCTTCGTGTTTGAAAGATCATGAAATATATATCCAATTGAATGTAAGTTGACATAGGATATTATTGTTGACATCACCTAAAGGTGAATACGTTAGGAGGCAACACAATAAGCCCCTATCTTTCTCAGTGTCCGGCTGAAACTCTATAACCACAAGTATTGCGTGAGTGTTAATAATTATAGGGGACTACGAGATAGTTGAGTATGTGAGCTTGCTGAAAAGCTCTATTATTGAATCTTTCCGATATTACGATAAATTGCAATTGCTTCAGTGACTGAGATTATAGTTTGTTAGTTCCCAATGAAGTTTTCGAACCATACTTGATATTGTGAATTGCTTATTACTTGAGCATAGGAAATCATATGACAAATCCATATATGTTGCTGTTATTAGAATGATCATGATGCCCTCATGTCCGTATCTTATGTTTATCGACACCTCTATCTCTAAACATGTGGACATATTATTCGATTTCGGCTTCCGCTTGAGGACAAACGAGGTCTAAGCTTGGGGGAGTTGATACGTCCATTTTGCATCATGCTTTTATATCAATATTTATTGCATTATGGGCTGTTATTACACATTATATCTCAATACTTATGGCTATTCTCCCTTATTTTACAAGGTTTATCATGAAGAGGGGGATGCGGTAGCTAGAATTCATTTGGAAAAGGAGCAAACATTGGAAACCTATGCTGCAGATCTCCAAAAGTCCTGAAACTCCACGAAACAACTTTTTGGAATTTATAAGAAATTATGAGCAAAAGAAATAGGCCAGGGGGCCACACCCTGTCCAGGAGACATGGGGGCGCGCCTCCCCCTACAGGGCGTGCCCCCTATCTCCTGGGCCCCCTGGTGGGCCTCTGGCATCCATCTTCTGCTATATCATCACTTTTACCCTGGAAAAAATCGTGGACAAGCTTACGGGACGAAACTCCGCCGCCACGAGGCGGAACCTTGGCGGAATCAATCTAGGGCTCTGGCGGAGCTGTTCTACCGGGGACACTTCCCTCCGGGAGGGGGAAATCATCACCAACGTCATCACCAACGATCCTCTCATCGAGAGGGGGTCAATCTCCATCAACATCTTCACCAGCACCATCTCCTCTCAAAACCCTAGTTCATCTCTTGTATCCAATCTTGTATCAAAACCACAAATGGGTATCTGTGGGTTGCTAGTAGTGTTGATTACTCCTTGTAGTTGATGCTAGTTGGTTTACTTGGTGGAAGATCATATGTTCAGATCCTTGAAGGAAATATGCCCTAGAGGCAATAATAAAGTTATTATTTATTTCCTTATATCATGATAAATGTTTATTATTCATGCTAGAATTGTATTAACCGGAAACATAATACATGTGTGAATATATAGACAAACAAGATGTCACTAGTATGCCTCTACTTGACTAGCTTGTTAATCAAAGATGGTTATGTTTCCTAACCATGAACAAGGAGTTGTTATTTGATTAACAAGGTCACATCATTAGTAGAATGATCTGATTGACATGGCCCATTCCGTTAGCTTAACACTTGATCGCTTAGTATGTTAATGCTTTCTTCATGACCCATACATGTTCCCTGTAACTATGAGATTATGCAACTCCGCCATCGGAGGAACACTTTGGTGCTACCAAACGTCACAACGTAATCGGGTGATTATAAAGGAGTACTACAGGTGTCTCCAAAGGTACTTGTTGGGTTGGCGTATTTCGAGATTAGGTTTTGTCACTCCGATTGTTGGAGAGGTATCTCTAGGCCTTCTCGGTGATACACATCACTTAAGCCTTGCAAGCATTACAACTAATGAGTTAGTTGTGAGATGATGTATTACGGAACGAGTAAAGAGACTTACCGGTAACGAGATTGAACTAGGTATTGGATACCGACGATCGAATCTCGGGTAAGTAACATACCGATGACAAAGGGAACAACGTATGTCGTTATGCGGTTTGACCGATAAAGATGTTCAGAGAATATGTAGGAACCAATATGGGCATCCAGGTTCCGCTATTGGTTATTGACCGAGAATGGTTCTAGGTCATGTCTACATAGTTCTCGAACCCGTAGGGTCCGCACGCTTAACGCTTCGATGACAGTTCATAATGAGTTTATAAGTATTGATGCACCGAAGGTTGTTCGGAGTCCCGGATGTGACCACGGACATGACGAGGAGTCTCGAAATGGTCGAGACATAAAGATTGATATATTGGAAGCCTACATTTGGACATCGGAAGTGTTCCGGGTGAAATTGGGATTTTACCGGAGTACCGGGAGGTTACCGGAACCCCGGGAGGTCCATGGGCCTTAATGGGCCATGGGAGAAGAGGAAGGGCAGGCCAAGGTGGGCTGCGCGCCCTCCCCTCTAGTCCGAATAGGACAAGGAAGGGGCGGCGCCTTCCCTCTTCCCTGCTCCAATCCTAGTCCAACTAGGAGAAGGGGGGGGAGTCCTACTCCCGGTGGGAGTAGGACTCCTCCTTGGTGCGCCTCCCCCTAGGGCCGGCCACCTCCCCCTTGGCTCCTTTATATACGGGGGCAGGGGGCACCCCAAGATACACAAGTTGATCTACGGATCTTTCCTTAGCCGTGTGCGGTGCCCCCTTCCACCATATTCCACTTCGGTCATATCGTCAGAGAGCTTAGGCGAAGCCTCGCGCGGAGAAGTCATATCGTCGCAGTGCTTAGGCGAAGCCCTGCGTCGATGGAGCATCAACATCGTCATCACGCCGTCGTGTTGACGGAACTCATCCCCTACACTTTGCCGGATCGGAGTCCGGGATCGCCATCGAGCTGAGCGTGTGCGTAACTCGGAGGTGCCGTGACGTTCGGTGCTTGGATCGGTCGGATCGTGAAGACGTGCGACTACATCAACCGCGTTGTTATAACGCTTCCGCTTTCGGGTTCACGAGGGTGCGTGGACGGACACTCTTCCCTCTCGTTGCTATGCCATCACCATGGTCTTGCGTGATCGTAGGAAATTTTTGAAATTACTACGTTTCCCAACAAAGTGGCATCCGAGCCTAGGTTTTTATGGTTTGATGTTATTTGCACGAGTAGAACACAAGTGAGTTGTGGACGATACAAGTCATACTGCCTACCAAAGCATGTCATACTTTGGTTCAGCGGTATTGTTGGACGAGACGATCCGGACCAACCTTACGCGTACTCTTCACGCGAGACCGGTTCCTCGACGTGCTTTGCACATAGATGGCTTGCGGAAGACCTGTCTCTCCAACTTTAGTTGAACTGAAAGTGTATACGCCCGGTCCTTGAGAAGGTTAAACGGAGTCTATTTGACAAACTATCGTTGTGGTTTTGATGCGTAGGTAAGATGAGTTCTTGCTTAAGCCCGTAGCAGCCACGTAAAACTTGCAACAACAAAGTAGAGGACGTCTAACTTGTTTTTGCAAGACATGTTGTGATGTGATATGGTCAAGACATGATGCTAAATTTTATTGTATGAGATGATCATGTTTTGTAACCGAAGTTATCGGCAATCGCGTGGAGCCATATGGTTGTCGCTTTATTGTATGCAATGCAATCGCGATGTAATGCTTTACTTTATTACTAAGCGGTAGTGATAGTCGTGGAAGCATAAGATTGGCGAGACGACAACGATGCTACGATGGAGATCAAGGTGTCGCTACCGGTGACGATGGTGATCATGACGGTGCTTGGCGATGGAGATCACAAGCACAAGATGATGATGACCATATCATATCACTTATATTGATTGCATGTGATGTTTATCCTTTATGCATCTTATCTTGCTTTGATTGACGGTAGCATTATAAGATGATCTCTCACTAAAATTATCAAGAAGTGTTCTCCTGAGTATGCACCGTTGCCAAAGTTCGTAGTACCCGGACACCACGTGATGATCGGGTGTGATAAGTTCTACGTCCATCTACAACGGGTGCAAAACAGTTGCACACGCCGAATACTCAGGTTAAACTTGACGAGCCTAGCATATAACAGATATGGCCTCGAACACGGAGACCGAAGGTCGAACGTGAATCATATAGTAGATATGATCAACATAGTGATGTTCACCGTTGAAACTACTCCGTCTCACGTGATGAGCGGACACGGTTTAGTTGATATGGATCACGTGATCACTTAGATGACTAGAGAGATGTCTGTCTAAGTGGGAGTTTTTTAATATGATTAATTGAACTTAAATTTATCATGAACTTAATACATGATAGTATTTTGCTTGTCTATGTTTACTGTAGATAGATGGCTCGTGCTGTTGTTCCGTTGAATTTTAATGCGTTCCTTGAGAAAGCAAAGTTGAAAGATGATGGTAGCAATTACACGGATTGGGTCCGTAACCTGAGGATTATCCTCATTGCTGCACGAAAAATTACGCCCGGAAGCACCGCTGGGTGACAGGCCTGCTGCAGATCTTGAGCCGAAGTTATGAACGCCCGCAAAGCGAGCTGATGACTACTCTATAGTTCAAAGGTGCCATGCTTTACGGCTTAGAACCGGGTCTTCAACGACGTTTTGAACGTCATGGAGCATATGAGATGTTCCAGGAGTTGAAGTTAATATTTCAAGCAAATGCCCGGATTGAGAGATATGAAGTCTCCAATAAGTTCTATAGCTGCAAGATGGAGGAGAATAGTTCTGTCAGTGAGCACATACTCAAAATGTCCGGGTATAACAATCACTTAATTCAGCTGGGAGTTAATCTTCCGGATGATAGTGTCATTGACAGAATTCTCCAATCACTGCCACCAAGCTACAAGAGCTTCATGATGAACTATAATATGCAAGGGATGACTAAGACAATTCCTGAGCTCTTCGCGATGCTAAAAGCTGCGGAGGTAGAAATCAAGAAAGAGCATCAAGTGTTGATGGTCAACAAGACCACTAGTTTCAAGAAAAAGGGCAAAGGGAAGAAGAAGGAAACTTCAAAAGAACAGCAAGAAAGTTGCTGATCAAGAGAAGAAACCCAAGTCTGGACCTAAGCCTGAAACTGAGTGTTTTACCGCAAGCAGACCCGGACCTTTGGAAGCGGAACTGCCCCAAGTATTTGGCGGATAAAAGGATGGCAAAGTGAACAAAGGTATATGTGATATACATGTCATTGATGTGTACCTTACTAGAGCTCGTAGTAGCACCTGGGTATTTGATATCGGTTACATTGCTAATATTTGCAACTCGAAGCAGGGACTACGGAATAGACGAGCAACCTTTGGCAAAGGACGAGGTGACGATCTTGGCGTGGGAAATGGTTCCAAAGTCAATGTGATCGCGGTCGGCACGCTACCTCTACATCTACCTTCGGGATTAGTTTTAGACCTAAATAATTGTTATTTGGTGCCGCGTTGAGCATGAACATTATATCTGGATCTTGTTTAATGCGAGACGGTTATTCATTTAAATCAGAGAATAATGGTTGTTCTATTTATATGAATAATATCTTTTATGGTCATGCACCCTTGAAGAATGGTCTATTCTTGTTGAATCTCGACAATAGTGATACACATATTCATAGTGTTGAAGCCAAAGATGCAGAGTTGATAATGATAGTGCAACTTATTTGTGGCACCGCCGTTTAGGTCATATCGGTGTAAAACGCATGAAGAAACTCCATCTTGATGGGCTTCGGAATCACTTGATTATGAATCACTTGGTACTTGTAACCATGCCTCATGGGCAAGATGACCAAAACGCCGTTCTCCGGAACTATGGAGCGAGCAACTGATTTATTGGAAATCATACATACCGATGTTTGTGGTCCAATGAATGTTGAGGCACGCGCGGGTATCGTTATTTTCTCACCTTCACAGATGATTTGAGCAGATATGGGTATATCTACTTAATGAAACACAAATCTGAAACATTTGAAAAGTTCAAAGAATTTCAGAGTGAAGTGGAAAATCATCGTAACAAGAAAATAAAATTTCTACGATCTGATCGTGGAGGAGAATATTTGAGTTACGAGTTTGGTTTACATTTGAAACAATGTGGAATAGTTTCAACTCACGCCACCCGGAACACCACAGAGAAATGGTGTGTCCGAACGTCGTAATCGTATTTTACTAGATATGGTGCGATCAATGATGTCTATTTCCGATTTACCGCTATCATTTTGGGGTTATGCTTTAGAGACGGCCGCATTCACGTTAAATAGGACACCGTCAAAATCCGTTGAGACGACGCCTTATGAACTGTGGTTTGGCAAGAAACCAAAGTTGTCGTTTCTTAAAGTTTGGGGCTGCGATGCTTATGTAAAGAAACTTCAACCGGATAAGCTCGAACCCAAATCGGAAAAAATGTGTCTTCATAGGATACCCAAAGGAGATCAAGGTACACCTTCTATCACAGATCTGAAGGCAAGATTTTCGTTGCTAAATTCGGATCCTTTCTAGAGAAAGAGTTTCTCTCGAAAGAAGTGAGTGGGAGGAAAGTAGAACTTGATGAGATAATCAGATTCTGCTCCCTTATTGGAAAGTAGTTCATCACAAGAAATGGTTCTGTGACAACTACACCAATTAGTGAAGAAACTAATGATGATGATCATGAAGCTTGATCAAGTTACTATCGAACCTCGTGGTCAACCAGAATAAAAACGCACTGTGAGTGGTACGGTAATCCTATTCTCGAAGTCATGTTACTTGACCATGACGAACCTACAAACTATGAAGAAGCGATGGTGAGCCCAGATTCGCGAAATGGCTGGAAGCCATGAAATCTGAGATGGGATCCATGTATGAGAACAAAGTATGGACTTTGGTTGACTTGCCCGATGATCGGCAAGCCATTGAAAATAAATGGATCTTTAAGAAGAAGACTGGCGCCGATGGTAATGTAACCATCTACAAAGCTCGACTTGTTGCGAAAGGTTTTCGACAAGTTCAAGGGGTTGACTACGATGAGACTTTCTCACCCGTAGCGATGCTTAAGTCTGTCCGAATCATGTTAGCAATTGCCGCATTTTATGATTATGAAATTTGGCAAATGGATGTAAAAACTGCATTCTTGAATAGATTTCTAGAAGAAGAGTTGTATATGATGCAACCAGAAGGTTTTGTCGATCCAAAAGGTGCTAACAAAGTGTGCAAGCTCCAACGATCAATTTATGGTCTGGTGCAAGCCTCTCGGAGTTGGAATAAACGCTTTGATAGTGTGATCAAAGCATATGGGTTTACATGACTTTTGGAGAAGCTCAGTATTTACAAGAAAGTGAGTGGGAGCTCAGTAGCATTTACGATATTATATGTGGACGACATATTATTAATTGGAAATGATATAGAATTTCTGGATAGCATAAAAGGATACTTGAATAAAAGTTTTTCAATGAAAGACCTCGGTGAAGCTGCTTACATATTGGGCATCAAGATCTATAGAGATAGATCAAGACGCTTAATTGGACTTTCACAAAGCACATACCTTGATAAAATTTTGAAAAAGTTCAAAATGGATCAGTGCAAAGAAAGGTTTTTGCCCTGTGTTGCAAGGTGTAAGATTGAGTCGGACTCAATGCCCGACCACAGCAGAAGATAGAGATAAAATGAAAGATGTTCCCTATGCTTCAGCCATAGGCTCTATCATGTATGCAATGTCGTGTACCCACTGACGTATGCTTAGCTGTAAGCTTGGCAGGAAGGTACCAAAGTAATCCAGAATGGATCATCGGACAGCGGTCAAGAACATCCTGAAATACGAAAAGGACTAAGGATATGTTTCTCGATATGGAGGTGACAAAGAGCTAGTCGTAAATGGTTACGTCGATGTAAGCTTTGACACTGATCCGGACGATTCTAAATCGCAAACCGGATACGTGTTTTTATTAAACGGTGGAGCTGTCGGTTGGTGCAGTTCTAAACAAAGCGTCGTATGGCGGAATCTACATGTGAAGCGGAGTACATAGCTGCTTGAGCAGCAAATGAAGGAGTCTGGATGAAAGAGTTCATTTCTGATCTAGGTGTTATACCTAGTGCATCGGGACCGATGAAAATCTTCTGTGACAATACTGGTGCAATTGCCTTGGCAAAGGAATCCAGATTTCACAAGAGGACCAAGCACATCAAGAGACGCTTCAATTCCATTCGGGACCAAGTCCAAGTGAGAGACATAGAGATTTGCAAAATACATACGGATCTGAATGTTGCGGACCGTTAACTAAGCCTCTTCCACGAGCAAAACATGATCAGCACCAAGACTCCATGGGTGTTAGGATCATTACTTTATAATCTAGATTATTGACTCTAGTGCAAGTGGGAGACTGAAGGAAATATGCCCTAGAGGCAATAATAAAGTTATTATTTATTTCCTTATATCATGATAAATGTTTATTATTCATGCTAGAATTGTATTAACCGGAAACATAATACATGTGTGAATATATAGACAAACAAGTATGTCACTAGTATGCCTCTACTTGACTAGCTTGTTAATCAAAGATGGTTATGTTTCCTAACCATGAACAAGGAGTTGTTATTTGATTAACAAGGTCACATCATTAGTAGAATGATCTGATTGACATGGCCCATTCCGTTAGCTTAACACTTGATCGTTTAGTATGTTAATGCTTTCTTCATGACCCATACATGTTCCTGTAACTATGAGATTATGCAACTCCTGCTTACCGGAGGAACACTTTGGTGCTACCAAACGTCACAACGTAATCGGGTGATTATAAAGGAGTACTACAGGTGTCTCCAAAGGTACTTGTTGGGTTGGCGTATTTCGAGATTAGGTTTTGTCACTCCGATTGCTCGGAGAGGTATCTCTAGGCCTTCTCGGTGATACACATCACTTAAGCCTTGCAAGCATTACAACTAATGAGTTAGTTGTGAGATGATGTATTACGGAACGAGTAAAGAGACTTACCGCAACGAGATTGAACTAGGTATTGGATACCGACGATCGAATCTCGTAAGTAACATACCGATGACAAAGGGAACAACGTATGTCGTTATGCGGTTTGACCGATAAAGATGTTCAGAGAATATGTAGGAACCAATATGGGCATCCAGGTTCCGCTTATTGGTTATTGACCGAGAATGGTTCTAGGTCATGTCTACATAGTTCTCGAACCCGTAGGGTCCGCACGCTTAACGCTTCGATGACATTCATAATGAGTTTATAAGTATTGATGCAATCGAAGGTTGTTCGAGTCCCGGATGTGATCACGGACATGACGAGGAGTCTCGAAATGGTCGAGACATAAAGATTGATATATTGGAAGCCTACATTTGGACATCGGAAGTGTTCCGGTGAAATCGGGATTTACCGAGTACTGGAGGTTACCGGAACCCCCGGGAGGTCCATGGGCCTTAATGGGCCATGGGAGAAGAGGAAGGGCAGGCCAAGGTGGGCTGCGCGCCTCCCCTCTAGTCCGAATAGGACAAGGAAGGGGCGGCGCCTTCCCTCTTCCCCTCCTCCAATCCTAGTCCAACTAGGAGAAGGGGGAGTCCTACTCCCTGGGAGTAGGACTCCTCCTTGGTGCGCCTCCTCCTAGGGCCGCCACCTCCCCTTGGCTCCTTTATATACGGGGCAGGGGCACCCCAAGATACACAAGTTGATCTACGGATCTTTCCTTAGCCGTGTCTGGTGCCCCTTCCACCATATTCCACTTCGTCATATCGTCAGAGAGCTTAGGCGAAGCCCTCGCCGGAGAAGTCATATCGTCAGCAGTTGCTTAGGCGAAGCCCTGCGTCGGTGGAGCATCAACATCGTCATCACGCCATCGCGGTCGACGGAACTCATCCCCGACACTTTGCTGGATCGGAGTCCGGGATCGCCATCGAAATGAGCGTGTGCGTAACTCGGAGGTGCCGTACGTTCGGTGCTTGGATCGGTCGGATCGTGAAGACGTGCGACTACATCAACCGCGTTGTTATAAACGCTTCCGCTTTCGGTCTACGAGGGTACGTGGACGGACACTCTTCCCTCTCGTTGCTATGCCATCACCATGGTCTTGCGTGATCGTAGGAAATTTTTTGAAATTACTACGTTTCCCAACAATCCTTTATGCATATTATTACTCCTCTGATTATGAACATGAATATGCTTTGTGAGTAGTTACGTTTGTTCCTGAGGACATGGGTGAAGTCTTGCTATTAGTAGTCATGTGAATCTGGTATTCGTTCGATATTTTGATGAGATATATGTTGTCTTTCCTCTAGTGGTGTTATGTGAACGTCGACTACATGAAACTTCACCATTATTTGGGCCTAGAGGAAGAAATAGGGAAGTAATAAGTAGATGATGGGTTGCAAGAGTGACAGAAGCTTAAACCCTAGTTTATGCGTTGCTTCGTTAGGGGTTGATATGGACCCATATGTTTAATGATGTGGTTAAGTTTACCTTAATACTCCTTTTTGTAGTTCCGGATGCTTGCAATAGGGGTTAATCGTAAGTGGGATGCTTGTCCAAGTTAGGACAGTACCCAAGTGTCGGTTCACCCACATATCAAATTATCAAAGTACCGAACGCGAATCATATGAACGTGATGAGAACTAGCTTGACGATAATTCCCAATGTGTCCTCGGGAGCTCTTTCTTCATTATTAGAATTTGTCCAGGCTTATCCTTTGCTACATAAAGGATTGGGCCACCTTGCTGCATGTTATTTACTTTATTTACTTTTTGCTCGTTACTATTGATCTTATCACAAAACTATCTATCACCTACTATTTCAGTGCTTGCAGAGAAAACCTTACTGAAAACCGCTTATCATTTCCTTCAGCTCCTCGTTGGGTTCGACACTCTTACTTATCGAAAGGACTATGATAAATCTCCTATACTTGTGGGTCATCAGTTAGCCACATGGGATCTGTTGTAGACGTGCCGTCCAACACTATGGACTTGCTCTAGTGCTTCACTTATATCTTTTTGAGCATGGTGTGCTTTAGTATTTTTGAAGAAATGCTCTCTTGCTTCACTTAGATTTTTTTGAGAGTTAGTAAAACTTTCAAGAAATTCTCTCTTGCTTCACTTAAACTATTTTGAGAGAAAAAGAAAATTATGCTCATGATCTTCACTTATATTTGTTTGAGCTTATGAAAAGCAACACATGAAAATTAGTCCCAAAGTGATAGATATCCAAGAAGGATATAATAAAAACTTTCATAAAGATAATTGGACAAAATAAACTTGATCCTTAGTAATAGTTTTGAGATATGATGATGTGATATGTGAGTTATGTTGATGAGTAATTATGCTTTAGTAAGAATATTGGTTTTAAAGTTTGTGATTCCCTATGCAAGCATGAAAGTCAATAGTCACGCATTTAAATTATATCCTACTTGTGGTGCATTATTCGGTGTTAATTATGCTTAATGATTGCTTATGAGATTATTCGTTTCTTGGTTGGTCGCTTCTCAACCTTTTGCTAGCCTTCATTTTGCACTAAGTATGATCTCTACTTGTGCATCCAAAATCATTTAAACCGGTTTTTCCACATGAGTCCACTATATATACCTATATGCGGCATTCTTTTCCCGTTCTAAGCAAATTTGCATGTGCCATCTCTAATTTTCAAAATAAACTTCTCTTTTATGTGTTTGTTTCGCTCGCGGAGCGGTGAGGGGTGCCTAATATTTTCCATGCTGGATGTGTTATTCTCACGATGAGTGTTTATTCACTTGTCATTGCACGAGAGTAAGGCAAAGGTTTTAGTGATGCCCAGTCCCGAAATGAAAAAAATGAATTTACTTTATGTTGTCGAATAATAAATTACTTGGAAAGTTTTGGTATGGAGGGCAACTGTGGATACGGCTAACCATGGAAAGTGAAAGTATGGTGGAAAAAGGAATAAACTTTATTTTCTGTTTGGGAACCGCCTATGATATATCTAGCATGGAAAGTGTTGGGAACTCTAAGTCGTTTTCGTTGGTGGGATGGATACACCTCCCAAAATGGTTTTATCTCTAAGTTTTTTGCTTTGAGCTCTGGCAGCTCTACAAATCCCTACTTCCCTCTGCGAAGGGCCTTTCTTTTACTTTATGCAATTTTTATTTTTAATTTGAGTCTCCATCTTCTCTTATAAAAGCACCAACTAGGAGGCAATATGATCGTACTTGAGTATTGGGTGTAGCTAATATGCACATGTGTTTCATGAATGGATCAATGGTAGAGCATGATAGGATAGGCATAACTTATTTTAGCGTTGATATTTTGAAAGACATGGTTGCTTGTTGATATGCTTGAGTATTTAAATTATAATGTCAAAACTAGACTATTGGTTAGAATCACATGAAAGTATTTGAGTTTCTTTGATCTCTTTTATGCATGATTGCTTATAGCCTCGTATTTCTTCTCTGATATTTGGGTTTTGTTTGGCCAACTTGATCTATTTATCTTGCAATGCGAAGAGGTGCTTTGTAGTGGGTTCGATCTTACGGTGCTTGATTCCAGTGACAGAAGGGGAACCGACACGTATGTATCGTTGCTACTAAGGATAAAACGATGGGGTCTATTTCTACATAGATAGATATTGTCTACATCATGTCATCGTTCTTATTGCATTACGCCATTTTTCCATGAACTTAATACACTAGATGCATGCTGGATAGCGGTCGCTGTGTGGAGTAATAGTAGTAGATGCAGGCAGGAGTCGGTCTACTAATCTTGAACGTGATGCCTATGTAATGATCATTGCCTGGATATCGTCATGATTATTTGAAGTTCTATCAATTGCCCAACAGTAATCTTTTCACCCATCGTTTGCTATTTTTCTCGAGAGAAGCCACTAGTGAAACCTACGGCCCCCGAGTCTCTTTCTCATATATTTGCCTTTGCTATCTACTTTTCCTTTGCATTTATTTTCAGATCTATTAAACCAAAAATACAAAAATACGTTGCTGCAATTTATTCTTATTTATTTTGTTTGGCTTTCGATTTATCAATCTACTAAAATTTCCTCACGTCCGTTTGCCCATCGTTTGCTACCCGAAAGGGATTGACAACCCCTTTTACATTGGGTTGCGAGGATTTGTTATCAATGTGCAGGGGTTGTTTACGTTGTGTTGCGTGGTTCTCCTACTAGTTCGATAACCTTGGTTTATTCACTGAGAGAAATACATACCGTCGCTGTGTTGCATCATTCCTTCCTCTTTGGGGAAATACCGACGTAGCTTCAAGCCGCATCATCTACCTGTACCCCCGCCTCCTGACAGATTGACACATTTGCACTAAAACAAAGGGACCTTAAAATCATGTCCGTAGTCAAGTTCCCATATGTCCAGTATGTAACCATAATATGTGTCCTTTCCCCTCTTGGTTGCTACATCAAAGCGGACACCGCTGTTTTGGTTGGTGCTCTTTTGATCTTGGGCGATCGTGTAAAATGTATTCCCATTTATCTCGTACCCTTTGTAAGTCAATACAGTCGAAGATGGTCCCCTGGCCAACGAGTACAACTCATCAGAAACATTGTTGTCACCCCTGAGACGTGTTTGCAACCACCTGCCAAAATTCCTGATGTGCTCACATGTTATCCAGTCGTCACACTGCTCTGGGTGTTTGGAGCGCAGAATGTTCTTGTGTTCATCAACATACGGGGTCACCAAGGTAGAGTTCTGTAGAACTGTGTAGTGTGCTTGAGACCAAGAATGCCCGTCCCGACATATTATTGAGTCCCCTCCTAGCGTGCCTTTTCCAGTCAGTCTTTCCTCATACCACGATTGAGGGAGACCAATCTTCTTAAGGTCAGGAATGAAGTCAACACAAAACCCAATGACATTCTCTGTTTGATGGCCCATGGAGATGCTTCCTTCTGGCCTAGCGCGGTTACAGACATATTTCTTTAGGGCACCCATGAACCTCTCAAAAGGGAACATACTATGTAGAAATACAGGACCCAGAATGACAATCTCGTCGACTAGATGAACTAGGACGTGAGTCATGATATTGAAGAAGGATGGTGGGAACACCAGCTGGAAACTGACAAGACATTGCGCTGCATCACTCCTTATCCTTAGTAGGATTTCTGGACCGATCACCTTCTGAGAGATAGCATTGAGGAATGAACATAGCTTCACAATGGCTAATCGAACGTTTTCCGGTAGAAGCCCCCTCAATGCACCCGGAAGCAGTTGCGTCATAATCACGTGGCAGTCATGAGACTTTAGGTTCTGGAACTTTTTCTCTGGCATATTATTATTCCCTTTATATTCCACGAGAAGCCAGACGGGACCTTCATATGGAGCAGGCATTCAAAGAAGATTTCCTTCTCTTCTTTGGTAAGAGCGTAGCTGGCAGGACCTTCATACTGCTTTGGAGGCATGCCGTCTTTTTCGTGCACACGTTGCTGGTCCTCCCGTGCCTCCGGTGTATCTTTTGTCTTTCCATACACGCCCAAGAAGCCTAGCAGGTTCACGCAAAGGTTCTTCGTCACGTGCATCACGTCGATTGAAGAGCGGACCTCTAGGTCTTTCCAGTAGGGTAGGTCCCAAAATATAGATTTCTTCTTCCACATGGGTGCGCATCCCTCAGAGTCATTCGGAACAGATAGTCCACCGTGACCCTTTCCAAAGATTAACTGTAAATCATTGACCATACCAAGTATGTGATAACCGGTACGCATGGCGGGCTTCTTCCGGTGATCTGCCTCGCCTCTGAAATGCTTTCCATTCTTATGACATTGATGGTTGGTCGAAAGAAATCGATGATGCCCCAGGTACACATTCTTCCTGCATTTGTCCAGGTATGTACTTTCGGTGTCATCTAAACAGTGCGTGCATGCGTGGTATCCCTTGTTTGTCTGTCCTGAAAGGTTACTGAGAGCAGGGCAATCATTGATGGTTATAAATAGCAAGGCATGCAGGTCAAATTCCTCCTGTTTGTGCTCATCCCACACACGTACACCGTTTTCATTCCACAGCTGTAAAAGTTCTTCAACTAATGGCCTTAGGTACACATCAATGTCGTTGTCGGGTTGCTTAGGGCCTTGGACGAGAAATGGCATCATAATGAACTTCCGTTTCATGCACAGCCAAGGAGGAAGGTTATAGATACATAGAGTCACGGGCTAGGTGCTATGATTGCTGCTCTGCTCCCCAAAATGATTAATGCCATCCGCGCTTAAACCAAACCGTACGTTTCTTGCGTCACCTGCAAACTCCTTCCAGTACTTTCTCTCAATTTTTCTCCACTTCGACCCGTCAGTGGGTGCTCTCAACTTCCCGTCTTTCTTACGGTCCTCTCTGTGCCATCGCATCAACTTGGCATGCTCTTTGTTTCCAAACAGAACGTTTCAACCGTGGTATTATAGGAGCATACCACATCACCTTGGCAGGAACCCTCTTACTGGGGCGCTCGCCATCAACATCACCAGGGTCATCTCGTCTGATCTTATACCGCAATGCACCGCATAGCGGGCATGCGTTGAAATCTTCGTACGCACCGCGGTAGAGGATGCAGTCATTAGGGCATGCATGTATCTTCTGCACCTCCAATCCTAGAGGGCATACAACCTTCTTTGCCGCGTATGTACTGTCGGGCAATTCGTTATACTTTGAAAGCTTCTTCTTCAATATTTTCAGTAGCTTCTCAAATCCTTTGTCGGACACACCATTCTCTGCCTTTCACTGCAGCAATTCCAGTATGGTTGTGTTGCCATCTTCGCAATTGGGGTACAACCCTTTTTTGTGATCCTCTAACATGCGATCAAACTTCACCTTATTCTTTTGACTTTCGCACTGTCTCTTTGCATCAACAATGACCCGACGAAAATCATCATCGGGCACATCGTCTGGTTCCTCTTGATCTTCAGCTTCCCCCATTGCAGCATCATCATATTCAGGGGGCACATAGTTGTCACCATCCTCTTCTTCCTCCATGTCTTCCATCATAACCCCTCTTTCTCCGTGCTTGGTCCAAACATTATAGTGTGGCATGAAACCCTTATAAAACATGTGGTTGTGAAGGATTTTTCGGACAGAGTAAGACTTCGTATTTCCAAATATAGGGCATGGACAACACATAAAACCTTTCTGCTTGTTTGCCTCAGCCACTTTGAGAAAACTATGTACGCCCTTAATTTACTCGGAGGTGCGTCTGTCACCGTACATCCATTGCCAGTTCATCTGCGTGCATTATATATAATTAAGTGTGTCAAAAACCATTACAGAACATCATGAATAGATAAGTGACCAAATTAATAGAAGTTCATCATCACATTAAACCAAAGTACATACATAGTTCTCCAGAGCATCTAATTAAACCATACATTGATACTATGTAAAACATTTCAATGCAACAACAAATGCGATCATAATTGCAACCAAGGTAACAATTGATCCAATGGCATAATGATACCAAGCCTCAGTATGAATGGCATATTTTCTAATCTTTCTTATCTTCAAGCGCATTGCATCCCACTAGTAGAAAAACACCTATTAGTCCCGGTTCGTAAGGGCCTTTAGACCCAGTTCATGAACCGGGACTAATGGGTCGTTACAAATACCTCCACCCATTAGTCCCGGTTCAAACACGAATCGGGACAGATGTGCTCCACCGCCGGGTCCGCCGAGCCTGGGCTGAGGCCTTTGGTCCCGTTGGTGGCACCAACCGGGACCAAAAGTCCATGTTTTTTAAGAAAAGTGGCTGCTTTAGGGGTTTGGGGTTATTTTTAGGTTGTTATTAGCTAGCTAATAGAGAGAAGTGTCCTCTCTTATATCTTCGTCCTTG